>CM067071.1:12447399-13047399 GCA_033980235.1 Diadema setosum
GGCCCTTGCCGGGGTTCCTATCCAAAGCAGGTCAAAGTTCAGGATTAAAGATTTACAAGCCTTCCAATCATTTAGATTTGATGCTACGTGTAAACACACTACATGCTCCTGACCATTTTCAATGTGTACAAGCCTACTTGTGACTTTAATCTACACTCTGTTTTGAGGGGAACTACTAACAGTGGTTATAAGATTTGATTTGTTCAACAAATACTTGAAATACAAGGCAATTCTTCACATAGAATTTAGAAGTAACTGCAAAGATCTCATTCTAATTTGGGACAAAATATGTTCTACTCTTCAGAAAAATCAATGATTCTTCGGAAAGAAAAAAAAAAATCAAACAATAATGACTCATAATCTGATAATTGCATAAACCGAAATCTGAATTCATACTTTCTGGCATGAATACATTTAGCAATCTACAGTGTATTAACTATTTGTACTCTGATTACTTTGACAGCATTGTAAGTCGAGACACTTGCATGAACATTCCTCGGTATACAAAATAACACAGTTAGTGGGCATTTACAATCAACAAGCAATAATAATAACAAAGAGATCAACATGCATGTCAGAGTAGGCATCGAGATTATGAATCAAAACAAGACGAAAGGGGAAGGGTAGAGTCACAAAGATTACAGAAAGATGGGGATCGCCGGAAGAACAAATTTGGCACAGCACACATGTGTTCAAGTTTGGAAGAATTCTGGCCCTCATGTGGTGAAGAATGTTAGGATAGCAACTCTTGCTACAAATGGCAACTTCTCGTTGAAAAGCAAGAGCCATTCAGACAGAGAGATTCTTTTGTCAATACTGTGGCATTGACCATTGCAGCAAGAGTTGCTATCATAGCAACTTTTTATGGACAAGGGGAGCCCAGTGGTAATGTTTCTGTGATATAAATGTAGCCATGATGAGTGAAAATTCTCTGTCACATATAATTTACGTCAATGTAGCATACACAAAGTATATCATATAATACTTATACGACACACGGTGTTGAAAGCACAATGGAGTATGGGCTGATACTATCTACTACACCTAGTCTTGACGTATGAATAATGGTCTCCACATTTGTCATGACATAAAAGAAGGGTTGATGAGGGCACTCTAAGGTGAAAAATTACCCAAGGACCATAAAACTTTGTCTGCACTCCACAAAATGTCATCTGTTACAAAAACAAAGTCATGGCTCAGGCTGTATTTTCCACCACAGTTTCACAAGCAACAAGAATCCTTTATCAAAAGTTGTGACAAAGCTCCATCATTTGAAGCCCAGCATCCAACATCTATTGAAATCACTATGAAAATGATGCAGTGGAAAGTAAAGCCTCTGTTCCATCGCCAAAATGAGACGAAAAAAGTAGGAAATGATGAAGCTTGTTGTCGAATGTTATGTCTGACTTATTACAACCACTTGAAATATTTGACAGTCTATTTTCCTGAGCTAAATCTTCAATATCGGGAAGTTTGAGAATTGCTGTTGTGGACCACAAACAATGGTCGTAGCTACACTTATGTCAACTAGGGTGTTTATTTTCATTTCAAATATCTCGTGATGCTTTGCCAACGAGGGTGCACACATTTCTCCAAAAACAGCCATAGTTTGTATTACACAGAATCAGAGACATGAAAAGCAGAGGCACAAAATGCACTCAGTCAGCACACTAGATGCAACAGGAAGTCGCAGGTCTTAGCAGTGAATATTTTTCGATTTCATGAATATTTGGGAGTCTCCAAAACATAGAAAAAGTGGAAACTACCATACATGTATTTTTGTCTGCAGAACAGAGTATTTTTGGACAAACTTTTATCATTATTTAATACCTCAACAAATGTTTGCGTGATAACATTTCATCACTCTTGTTAAGGTGAGGGCAAGTACCTAAATTGCAATATATTCCACTCCTCTAGCCTGATGTATGCAGAGATACATGTAGCATTGTCATTTCATTTCAAAATCTTACAAGTTAAAGGTACTGTTTACTTTTGGGAGCAGTGATTTAAAAATGTTCAAGATATCACTTTTGGTGCATACATTGTATGTGTAGGTCAGTTGTATCACAAAACATCCTACCATTATAAAATTTTTGCAATAAAGCCTAAAATATAAGGAGATATCACTATTTTTCTCATTAAACCATAGCTGTAGACGGTTAAGTCTGGAAACATTTTTATTATAACTATTGTTCACATTTTGTATATTTAACAATACTTAACATCGATTATACTGGTTCAAATTTTCACATTGGTTGTTTCTACCCCTAACTGACATTTTAGAATTATTTTGAAGCACTAATGCTGGGTTTTTGTTTCATCTGCAAATGGTAAACTATGCCTTTAAGGGTCTTCTTGATTATTATATACACTTAGCGCAGCAGGAATTTAATATTTCACAGCATTGTCAGCATATTTTACAGCCATCCATTCCTTCATAAGTAAAGAAACATACACAGGTTTCCAACAGATGAAGTCTTATTTTTCAAGGCAAATTCAAGCAAGCACGAGAACTTAGTTCAATTGTTAGTATATCTTGCATTTGTTTTGCTTTTAAAAAGCCAAGGCAAAAGGATTAAGATATGGAGGGGGGATGGAGGTAGGACTGGAATGGGCAAAAGCGGAAGTTTGTTCCAAGACTAAATTCACACATATATGAAATTACAGTTTTAATATATTAGTAGGAAAAGACTAATATCATCATGTAAATAAATGATGAAGATAATTTGTATGCGCTTTTCAATACACAGAGAGGAAATGTGTGATACATTCATCAAGCAAAATAGAGGAAATTTAGGGGGGAAAAAAGTCCAATGATGCCATCAAGAAGATTGACATCAAGTATGCGCATTATATCTGGAAGCAATACATCCATTGGGACATGGAGGGAGGGGAACAAAGAGATTGGGGGGGGGGGGGGAAGGATTGTTGGGAGAAACAAAGATACATAGAGAGACCTACAGACAGTCACAGACAGACAGATAGAAAGACAGACACACAGACGGAACAACACGAACACACACACAGAACGACACAGGCATACATGTACTGACAAGCAGTAAGACAGACAGACATACAATGTACAGACAGAGAAAGGAAAAGTAGCAAGAGAGAGGGGGGCTTTTGGGAGAAACAAGACACAAAGACAGACCTACAGACAGTGACAGACAGACGGACAGAAAAGACATGAAGACAAACACACAAACAGACAAAGAGAAAGATGAGCAGAACAACAGACAGACAGACAGACAGACTGAGAAACAATCAAACGAGGTGGAAAGCGCGAGAAAGAGAGCCAGAAAGGAATGGAAGGGGGCTTTGCTGCACACACACATGCATGCACACACACACGATGACAACTTTGCGATGTTCACAGAAGGTGTGGTGGAAAAACCATGGGGCAACACACGGTTCTGAAGATAGAGTCTGAAAGTTTGAGAGGTAAAAACTCGTGGCAAAGCGTTTGGTAACCAACCTGTACGCATCTCTCCATCCAGGACTGCATGTATTAGTGGAATTAGAAAGCATGTGTGGACATGTCGTCATTTTGGTCATTTTTGTCACAAAAGAACTGGATCCATCCACAACTTTAGATATAATACTTGAAAGCTCCCTTTTCAAGCATGGGCACTGCTGCCAACATGGAGCGTTGCCGTCATCGAGTCATATTTTGCACGACGGTGGTCAATCAGCAACATTACCAAAAGCAGATACACAATGTATTACACTCACTTCAACTGACGAATATGGTAAAGAAATTCATCACGCACCTATAAGTATCTCAGTATGCTTTCTACTCACAACTTCAAAAGTCTATTTGCAGTCAAGTTCATACAGAATATAAGTTTTTTTTCTTCCTTTTTTTTTTAGATATTTATAAATCAACATGAAAAAATATGACAAATTATTAGTAAATGTGTCTGACTAAATATGGCATGCACATATTCAAATGATAAATGTAGAGTTTGAATGACTTTGAACTCGAGCATAACTGGTTTAATTCATACATCGGTATATAATCTAAGAAGTATGCAATCAAAAATGTGATCATGCAACTCAGCAAATATACTGCAGCTTCAACCAACACAAAGACATAACACAAAAGTAGACTATACAATATAAAGGTAACTGCTATACAGGGATATATATATGCAACTAAAAAATTGTATCTAGTATTATGATTGCTTTACAATTACGTAATTCTGTTATGCATATCATCAATAGGGAGAGATAAATGCAAGCATTAGGTCATGTAAGCAACCAAGAATGGTTTGTGTTAGCATAAACAATTGGCTTGAATATCTTATTGTATATATGTATATAATATGCAATTTTTCTGTAAGTCTCTTGAAACAGATATATGCACAATTACCCAGCCCCACACATGCAAATACCTGTTGTCTAAAAAATAATGTAATCATGACCATATCATTATGGCAGCGTATGACTACCATTCAGCATACTGCTGTAGGCTGACCAAGACAGGACTACAATTTTCAAAAACTTTAAATCCCTCTGTTCCTACCCAAAAAAAACCCCACAAAAATCAACACCCCCTCGCTCCTCCCCCCCCCCCAAAAAAAAAAGAATCTGCAGTGCAGTTTTGATAAGCCAGACTCACGGAAGGTTGGATTTCTTCACTTCCTGCCGCTGCGCCGCCTTCTCCTCGGCATTCTTCTGTGCCTGTGGGGGCGCTGTTTTGGGAGGCGGGGCCTTCTTGCCCGATCGCTTTATCCTCTCCTCCAGAAGGCTCAATTCTTTTTCATTTAACTGGAGGGGGGGGGGGGGGGGGAGAGAAGAAAACAAACAAGAGAATTCATCATTATTGCTCATGGGTGCAAGAATCTTTACTCTAAATCTTCCCATTCTGTTATCAGATTATTTTACATTTAATTTTAGTTATGATTGTACGTAGTGATTGTAGGGTTTATTGTCTGCAAAAATTGGATAAAGAATGACTGTATTTTGTTTGTGATATATTCAATGCAGCAATCTATGAATACATTTAAATTGAATTGAATAAATAAGCAGTCAATCTCTCCTTCTCTCTCCCTCTTTCTTTCTCGTACAAACACATACACTGACGCATATCACTCAAAGATAACATAACTGTTCACATTTTTTCAATGTAATGCAATATATCACATGCCATCAAACTAAGAGATCGCATTATCTGTCAAGATCAAATTGACTCTGCCATACACAAGATGCGATATCTACACAAGGTTGATTTAAAAAAAATCAAGCAGATTACATTAGTTCCTGAAAGCGGACAGCAAAGACACTGCACTGGGACTCACATTGCCGATGTACTTGTAGACATCCTCGCCCACGATCTGGTAGACTTGAACGAGGGTGTTGAGGGCGGCAGACCGCACGTTGTTGTCGCGATCGGCGATCTGGCCCGCAACCTCCTTCAGAGCCTTCGGCGGTGACGGCTGACAAACGTTGAGACCGTACAGCTCTATCAGGTTGCCCAGCTCGTCCAGACACTCTGCAACAACGAGGGCAGCAAACAGAAATTATCCATGTCAGGTCACAGGTCACAGGTTATGGTCTTGTAACCAATCGTGCTGATTAGGTTTACAATTTACGTCATGGCACACAATACTTCACAATCTTTATGCCAGCGATAACAATACATCACTTGATTCCAAAAAGAAATTCATCTGGTTGATAGCATAAATATTCCAAAAGATTCATTGTGTCACAATCATAATGTAATAGGATGAGAATAGGAATAGGAGTGCATTACTTGACTGATATATGAACCCTGTACAATTTCAAAATACTTGTATCAAGAATATAACAGCCGCACCACCATCAGTGCACCAATATCAGATGCTCTAATCGTGCAGAAGCAGGCACTTGTCTTAGCTTTAATTAGCACCTCGATGTCTATTTGGATTGTTTTTTTCGCTGATTCAACGCAGAGTTTGATGTAAATGTTCATGTTCACCATCTTGGTACCACATGTCACCATCCTATAATGACCTGGTGAATGGTTGGCATGCTTAAAAACAATGTCAACCCTTTGTGAAAGAATACAGTGCACTCCCCCTCCCCCTTTAATTACTAGTTTGCAAGATGGTACTTTTTATTTCACTAAGTGCAATACTATTTTAATTACATCAGAACAGGTAGAACTTTGAAGTTTCTAGTTTCTAGTTCACACAGACACTATCTATTGTTACAAGTAGTAATAATAGGAGTCCCACTACATAAAACTATGGTAACCTTACAATTAATGGTAACTCAACAATCAATAGTAATCATCAGTAATTTAAACTGGTCTTCAACTGGCTGTAGTATAGTATTGAGTTACAGCAGTTACTGTTGATTGTACAATTATCATTGATTGTAAAATTACCCAAGCTTTAGGCATTAATGCCCATGTTGTCCACCAAAGGATTAATTTTGAGGGCAATCACAAGTATGTGGAGAATAACAATCCACACCACAAAACACTCCTCTCCTTGCCAGGTGGGGCCCCCAAAGGGGGTCACATACACACCCTACCACACCCCCACATCATTTCACCTGTCCTCTGCCGGGCGTTCTTGGACTTCAGCCCATCCATGAGGAAGGAAAACATCTTGCTGGCCGGATAGACCTTGGTCAGTAACTTGATGACCGCCTTGACGTCCTTACGGATGTTCTCCTTAGGATCGCCGATCTGCAAGACGGTGCGAAGATCAAAGATTCACATGACGCTGTGACTCACTGAATTATAATACTGTAAAAGTGGATATTTTCGCGGGACTAATTTTTCGCGCTAGGCCGGGTCAGAAGAGTTTCGCGTGTTTTTAATTCCGCGGAATCAAGACATCACGCACAGGAACGTATGGCAAGCAAAAATATTCGCGTGTTTTTATTTTGTTCTGGTTGCGCGAAATGCGTGAAAATTTCAACACCGCGAAAATTTCCACTTTTACAGTACATTAAAAAAAAAAAACACACACTGAGAAGACGGTCAAATCAAACTTTAGCACATGAACTGCTAAAAAGAAGGACTCATAGGACGCTGGAAGTCACTGAAGTGGACATAAGCCAGAGCTTGACACTGGCACTTTTCTCTTGTGGCCCTTTCAGGCCACACTAAAATCTTGGAATTTGATGTAGTGGCCCAATATAGCAGGAAACAGAAAATGTCATTTTGACTTCTAGCTGCTCACTTGGACCACCAAAAGAGAACCTTATCAGAAATTTGGTGGCCCAACATCAATTTTTAGTGGTACTGGGCCACCCAGCCAACACAAATGTTGAGCCCTGCACAGACACCCCATAAGAGGATTTTGACAAAACGTTTTGGAAATGTGGCTATTGGAAGATGTGCTCCGATATTTTTCTCCATATCACATAACAACAATCATCAAAATTACACAGTGAGCACAAAACTGTCACGAAGATGACGTGTTCATGAGTTCTTTGGCAACATCCAATGTACAAAGAATTGTAAATTGTAAATCCATGAAATATAAACAAAAATTCACTGAGACTTTTCCAAAGGAGAATCAATCAAGGTAGAGCTTCCACTCTTGCAAAATTGAATATATCCCCTGAAGGGCATCTTGTTTTTGCAGTTGGGACGAAGATTACTTAATTCAGGTATTGTGACAGCCAAGGCTGAAGAAAACTATGGACAAGATATGCATCTTGGGAAATCCTTAGAGATGAACACATGTGTGAAATTATGTGCACAAAGATGTGTGAAGTGTGTTGCAAAATTCGGCACCTTGAGCACAAGGTATGGAATGAAGCTTGTAGCCTCCTGGTCCAGGAGGTTGTAGTCGTCTTCCGACAGCATGGCGAAGAGCGCCCTCATGAACTCCAGCACCTTGACGAGGACGCTGGTGTTGGTGTCGAAGAACCGCAGCGAGACCCACTTGAGCAGGACGTCCACGTTGGCCTTCATGGCATCTTTGTGTGACTCCACCGCCTGGGGGTGAGGGGCGAAAGGGGTGGAGGGGAGGGGGAGAGTGAAAGGGGAGAGCATAACATTGTTACCCAATAAATAAGATTTCAGGCATTGAGAAACATCTCTCCATGTTCAGTAATCTTTCATGCACACTATGCAATCCAATGGGCCATGAAGTGTTCACCATTGATCATCAGTTTACCCTAGCAAAACTAGTTTCCACTGTAAATTCTTCAGTTAGTGCCGCGTTGTGTGTCCGAGCAAAATTTGTACAGACAGCAAACCGTCGACGGAATTGGGCGTGCAAATGTGGCATACAAAGTGTTTTGGAACATCCACGCCTTCCAATCAGAAAGAAAACACGCAAACATGTCAAACACCTAAAAAAGTCCAGCATAGCTTAACCCTATTCTAACTGGGGGGAGGTCAAATTGACCCCCCTCAACGTTTCGCGCCACGATTCCGCAACGCGTAAAGATTTTGCCGTGTCGTTTCACGACTTTTTTCATTGAAGTCTTCCGCATATTTTGAGACCAAATTTGCGACGTGCAGGTACACCGTTCTGAAGTTACGTAATGTTATACATTATGCATTCTCCTCGGATTGCTCACCTCTAGGAGAATAGACGCGGCCGTGATGTGGTGCTTGAAGTCGGCGTGGAAGAGCTGCGCAAACAGCCCCTTGCTGACACACGGCTGTATCTGGTCCTTCAGCTGCTCAATGTACTCTGCCCGTGGCGTGGTGAAATTCCACTTCAGAATCTGAGAGAGAAAAAAAAGGCATCGCAGTAGTAGCAATCACATCATTTGCGAAACTATGGAATCTTATCTTTTTTGACAGCACCAAAGCTACTGCATATGAAAGCACTTTGACTGTGAAAGACAATCACATACATCAAACTCTGGATCAATTACAATGTGCTTTAGCAGCTGGAAATGAAAGTATTGCTCTTTTAAAAAAGAGGCCCCCCTCGACGTTTCGCTCGATGTATCGCTATCGTGAAAAGCTATCGCCGCGACGTTTCCTGACTTTTTTCTTTCGAGTCTCCCTCATCTTTTGACACCAAATTTGCAATGCCCGGGCATGTGGTTTCCAAGTTGGGTATAAATATGTACGTGCATGTCAGACCAAAAATTGCTCAAAAACATGAATTTGTGTACAATTTCAATGCAAACTGTGTTTACAGGCAAATTTCATAAAAGCATGATTATTTTGAGGTTTTATTGATTAAAATCAATTAATAACACATTTTCTTGTTCGGACCAATGTCGCGGACAAATGTCATCGAAAAAACAATGAAAAACATAAAGCCGAAAAACAAGGCAATACATGAGAAATTCAAAAAACAATAAAATACATAAGGAAGTTTTTCTGACTGCACAATTTTTTTCTCTTACATTTGATAAGGACACTAAAAAGAATATTTACACAAAAAGCGTGCCTGTTTTGAGATTTATTTAGTGATTTATACCAAATTGTCTGATTTCATGCATCATTATGCATAAATTAGCATAATTTAGCCTAAATGATAATCTTTTTATAAATTAACTTCATGATACTTTAGATTACGTCATAGGCAATGTGCGTGCCAATTTTCGTCGCGATCGCGCGGTTGACGGCCGAGATCTGGAGGGGGGCCTGGGAGCAGTAGTTCCTTCATTGGACGACCTTGCCCCATTGGATCACGCCCGACCAATCTGACACTGAGTTACTAGTCAACCAACACAAATCAGATTCATCGGACTACATGTATCTACCCTTATTGGTTCATGCCCAACTCATCTGATACTGACCTGATAGTCGACCAACACAAATCAGATTCATCGGACTATCTACCCTAATTGGTTCACGCCTGACTCTTTTGACACTGATCTGATAGTCAACCGACAAATCAGATTCATCGGACTATCTATTGTACACGCCGTATATTTCGCAAGGTTGAATATTTTTGCAAATTTCACGAGTCAGGTGCTCTTCGCGAAATTAAAGACATGTGAAAATAATGACTCTGATCCTGATATGAAAGTCATGCACACATATATATTTCTCCGTTCAGTACAGTACTCCACGATCGCAAATTTAACCCATGAGCAAAGAGCTCCGTGGAAGGGGGTTCATTACCTTGAGGTCTGTCTCATCCTTCAGTCTGCGGTCCTTGCCCTTGTTCATGACGACCGCTGGCCCCAAATCTTCATCCTCGTCTTTCTTGCCCTTCTTGGTGGCAGCAGTCTTCCCACTCTGCCCACAGTCACAGGTAAACAAACATAAATGATGAATAAATATAATATAAATAATAAATAAACACAAACTTTGGCCAGTGGTATCAAACTGATACTGTAACCTAATGTGAAACTGCGTAAGACTGTAAACCTGATACAACACTGAGAAAGATTTTAATCTAACACAACATTGTATGAGATTGTAACCCAACATAACACTGGTATGTTTTAAGCACTTTTTCATAATTAGTTACAAAGAGATGTAACACAAAAATTACCAGTATATATGCACAAGCATGACATAAAGTATCGGTGGAGGAAAAGGTTAATTCATACTTCATACAAAAAAAAAAAAAAAAAATGGGGAAAAATAATTCTTCAAAACACAGACATCCATGTAACACAAGTTCAGCTTCTTCATCCAAAATATGTGCACCTAATCTGAACTCTAACAATATTCTGTGCTCAAGTATATGAGCACAGATTTGTAAAAATCATGATTATGAACCAAATCTATGATATGAAAAAGAACATCAATGAAGGTACAGTTACATTCTGATAAGTTCCTCTAATATGATTAGTCATTAAAAAAGAGAAATATTGAACAACAAACCCAGAATAGAAGAAAAATGTGCTGGTGCCCTACATAACAAAGATATCAGTAAACCATTCTGTCCAACATCCACATGGAATAGCATTCAATATAATACAAATGAATTGTAATGAAGTGTACAGTGTATTTGCATATCATTAGCATTGCCACGGAGATTACAAATGATGAGTCAGTCAAATGAGCCTACTGACACTCATGCACCATGCCTCTAGATTTCCCAACCCTCACGAGAAATCTCTACTTTTGCTCTTCTCGGACAATGTTTCACATTCAGACTGCCAGACGGCTGTGGAGTAACAATCAGTGTAATCATCTCATCTGAAAGTCATAACCATCTATGCAAACTCCTCCCCAAACACCCGCAAGCTTTACTGTAATAGTGGAAATTTTCGCAGTGTGGAAATCTTCACGCATTTTGCACGGCCAGACACTAGCACAAAAATAAAAGGATGCAAATATTATTGCTTCCATTATGTAGAAGATTGTAACCAATATGAGATGTCTTGATTCCGTGGAATTAAAAACATGTGAAATTCATCTTACTCCGCAGAGGGCAAAACACTAATCGCATGAAGTTTGTAAAAAGTTTGTAAAATCAACTGTCAGAATATATCCCAAAGTGGTCCTACTTCAAAGCCTGGCCCTTGTTCACGTGTTATCTTCTGTAATATGAACATAAAAGGTATTTTTTTCTGTAATATATTTTGTTGTTGTTTTTTGCCCATTCCTATGACAGCGTTTAGAATGGAAGGTCCCTTCAATCTTAACCCTATTCTAACTGGGCTATTTGAGACCAAGTTTTTACTGGGGGGGGGGGGTCAATTTGACCCCCCCTTCAGATCTCGGCTGCCGATCGCGCGATAGCCGCAAAATTTTGCCTGAACATAGAGCCGGATGTCAACTACAAGATTACATGGTCATACAATAGAAAAATTTTGATTTCATATTTTTTAATAAATTAATTATGCAAATTAATGCATGAAATCATATTTTCACCTGTAACTCCATCAAAAAGACTGAAGGATTATTAGATTTTTGTGTCAGAGTTCCTCAAGACACATCAAACAATTTTCTTGTAAAAAAATCGCGCAATCAAAATCATTTTCTTTTGTTTTTTATTGTTTTGTTAATTTCTTATGTATTATATTGTTTTTTCGATCTTTTGTTTTCTATTGTTTTTTTGCCAAAATTTGTTGTAGGCTCTTTTTCAAGCTTATCTACATTAGAATTGATTTATTTCAATGGTTAAAAGTTGAAATAATCTAATTTATATCAATTAAACAAAAAAAACACAGTTTGCATTGGATTTGCACACGAAATCATGAATATGAGCGTTTTTCGGGTTGACATGCATATGCAAAACATTGCATAACTTCAGAACGGTGTACCCGGACGTCGCAAAATGAAACGACGCGGCAAAATCTTCGCGCGTTGCAGAATCGTGGCGCGAAACGTCGAGGGGGGGGTCAATTTGACCCCCCCAGTTAGAATAGGGTTAAATGTCTTTCGTCCACCCGTATGTGCAACATTTTTATCTTCCCAGCATTTCATTTTAAACTGAGCAAATCGTACTAAGTGTTGATCATGATCTTTAAAACTTCGTCACACTAATTGAAATAATGGGCAAAGGGACATCATAAATACAACAGGGGAAAAGACCCAGGTTTACAGTTACACTACATGTACTAGAATAATACTTAACTAACTTAGACACAGACACAACTCAAAGTATCTGTATGTCTGTGTACAGAGATATACCAAACATGCTTCTATGCACAAACACACACACACAATCATGCACACATCTACCTTCATATGTGCACTATGCACATAATAGTCTTTGGCCCAAATTCTCAAAGGTGGAATAACTTCATTACGCCGCTTATTTTGCTGATTTATTATGCCTCTTATGCAAATCAGGCCCTCGTGACGTAAAATGACGCGATTTATTCCCCGGAATCTATTCTCAAAGGTGGAATAACTATTCCGCGGAATAGTTATTCCAGCTTTGAGAATTCGGGCCTTTAGGTGAAATTTTGAATCAATGATAACTTAGACTGTGTATTTTTTTTTCTTCTTTTCTCATCATTTGACTTGATTAAAGCCCTTCTTTGTATAAAAAGGTTGCAATCATTTCACTCATCTTACAATCACATAATACAACTACTCTTCCATTTAGGTTAATATGTGCTACTTAGAGCTGTATCTGCATTTTTTTTTTTTAAGTCAAATACTTGTGTAAATGAGGGGAAAAAATCTCTCCCAAGTGTTTCTGACAGGATCAGGAGATCAAAAATATGAAAAAAAAAAAATATATAACTTAATGCCAATTTCACCATCAGTGGTGGTTGCATTGTTTTATAGATTTCAGCTTTCATTACATTTTCCACATTTTTCACATACTGTGTGATGACCTGAGTTTGTATTAATGCATAATTCAGCTGTAAGAATATATTACAGAATGATATTTATATGCCAACTGCAAGTGTGTGTTATATGTTGCCTGTGTTTTTGTACTGTCACATAAAAGCAATAAGAGAGAGATATGAATTAAGCCAATTATGGTTTGCATTTTAGAGCTATAATAGAATAGATATACACATATATGCTCCCTACTGATATACTTGAAAGATAGAGAAATGTATTATACAATTACAGTATGTCCCAGTTCCACTGTACAGAATTTTTGTGATATGACAGAGATAAGTGTGGAATAAAGTTAAAATATATGCTTTTGAGTGGCAGAAATGACCCCATTTGGATAGTTAGAAATATACAGCATTACAAGCCCCAGTTAAACAGTGCTAAAACTTTTAGTAGTATGTGATACCTAGAATTATCGCAGATGATCATGTACAATGAAGTTAGCATTTCCTTTGCAAAGAAGACCCTAATTGGATAGTCAGACAAGATATATTTATGGTAATATATATACCAGTTCCTGTATACAAAGCTTGAATGATATGAATAAGCATTTTCCATAGAAATAAAAGACCTGGCAGTATCTCTGATAAACGTGAAATGAAGTTGTAAAATCAATTACTCAATGAAGCTGAAATGCTCACATTTATTTTTTGTGAAGGTGAAATGACAGCATTTTATTTTGTGAACTTTAAATGCCAGTACTTCATTTCATGAAATTAAATGAAGCTGAAATGGTCATATTTTATTGAACAAGGTTGAAATATTACTATTTCATGTGCAGAGACCGCACTACATGGTTAGACCAAGTGACTACGAGCGGTAGCTGTGACCTCCACCCATCCCACCCCTCCCCCCATCCCTACCAGCTCCTATAGTTAGGATGGGTTAAGTACATGTATGTATGACTGATGAGACAGTAAACCATGAAGGCATGCAGGCAGGCAGGCAGGGGCCACCAATTGCATTCTCATTTTATCATCCACTCTGATCTACCTTCCCCTTGCCCTGCGACTGCGGAGCTTTACTGGGCTTGCCCTTGCCTCCCGCGCCGTTTGGCGCGGCGCCCTCGTGTGTCAGAGCGCTGCTCGCAGAGCTCGACACGCTGCTGTTGGAGCCAGTGTCATTTGGCACTGACTGGATGAAGGAAAGAGAAGACAGGGAAAGCAATAGAAGGAATGGCATAGACAAGTGCGACGAAAACAGGCAAAATGCAGCTGGCAAATCAAAAATTACAAGCAGGATCGGGTACTTCCTCACCAAGAATGTCATCTCTTCCACAAAAGAAAGTATATGGGACTGAATAAACATAGTAACTTGAATGATAAGGAGGTAAGTCTGAAACTTCTTTGGTCTTTCAACCAGCTCACCAAATAAGACGAGAAATCACTCCAATATATGACATTCATATCTTTTTTATCACTATTCTATAATATCACGAACAGATTTTGAAGAATTTTGATCTCTCACGACACCAGACATCTCACCATAATCAAATTTACAATGATTTCTCTTGAGGTAAGTTTTATCAAAATTCTAATATCACCTTGCTGCAATTTAAACCATGCTAATTTTTGTGAGCTCATATATAAATATTTTTTTTTTTAAAGTCTTATTTACCAGTGTCGTCAAATTAGCTTGCAGAAATGTCAAAAATCAGATATATGCAAGAAGAAGAAGAAAGACATAACACAGCAAAGGACATAGAAATAAAAGCAAACATATTGACTGTGTAACTCTAACTACTAAACTGTGAGAGAGGACAAGCAAAATAAACAGCAGTGCAAGAGAAAGGACAAGTGTAAGACAGAAATAGATTTATCCTATGAAAGACACTTCATTGCACTAATGACTGCACAGCTCGAAAGATAAGCAACGACCAGGACATGATCTCTCTCTGGACATTTTGACTTGAGAAGAATAAAAAAAAAGAGGAAATGGTGGAATTTTGCACAAACTCTGCATAACTTTTTCCCCAAAGAACTTTGTCCAAGATTAAAACAAGGAGTGCAGGATTATGTACAGGTGGGACTGTGTTGCATGTGGTCCTAAAATCTTGTCAAACCTGATTTGGTACATAGATTGTAATGATAAAATGGCACAATGCATCTCATCCTTCTCATACAATCGTTTTTCAGCAAGACCTTCTACAGATTAATGCTTGAACACAGTGTGACATTCCACAGATCATCAGGGCCCTTGGCTTGTAAGTAGACTCCATCACTGCAAATTCTGCCGTAAGAATAAAGTTTGACTAACTATATTATTGAAACATACTGCCTCATTCTTGATTGAGGCAGTATGCCCTAGGCAGCAGACACCATCACTAAATGGGTTAATATAAAAATTGTGAAACTATCAAAGTTGACTCCTAGGTAGTAAATTGGCCACCTCCGGTACGTCTCCAACATGTGTTTTAAGTTGTAAATCTCCAATGTCGGGATGAAAGTCGCAAGCTCAATGCACATCTGGGCTCTATTTCAAAAATGTTGCTATGACAGCAAGTCTTGCTGCAATAGCAAATGTCATGGCAACGATAAGAATCCTGCTTCCTAACTGGCCGATGCTTCAAGAAGTTGCCATTTTAGTAAATATTGCTGTCATTAACATCTTTTTATCACGCCAGACACTAGTGTCTGTGACTCTATAAAAGGCTCACTAACAATAACAGTAGGGAGCAAGAATTGCAATAGAGGAAAACACTAAAATGCTAAAAGCCGGCTGGTTGTCATCTGTTGTCATGGTGACCACAGCACTTCTTGTTGTAACAAGTGGCTGTCAAGTGATACGGGGAGCCTGGGGTGCTCACTGACCTTTGCTGGAGCCGTCTTGGGTCTCTTGGAGGAGGGGGCCGCCTCTTTCTTCTTCTCAGGCTCCTCGGCGGGCGGGGCAGCCGCTGCCGCTGTGGCGGGGCGTGCACTCTCCTTCTCCTTCTCCTTCTCCTTCTTGGCCGCCTTGGAGGAGGCCGGCTTGCCTGGCTTGGCGGGAATGTTGGGGCGCTGCTTCTCCATGATACCCATCACCTGCTGCTTGGAGGAAGGCTGCCGTGGCGGGACAAAAATCGAGGCAAAAACATAAAGAGAATTACTTTTTATGTGTTGGTTTAAAACTTGCAAGTGATGGAAATGGGAAAGCGAGGTTAGCGGGGACACCATTTACAAAAAGTCATTGAGTACTGCAAACTTCTTTTCCTATAAGGAATTTCTTTCAGAAAGAATTGCAATGGATAAATATTCAGTCAACCCTATTAGTAGAGGCTACTATGTAATCCCGTGAGATTTTTGTGCCAAAATTGATTTTTTTGGCTAACTTTGTCAATTTGGGGGTGCTGAATCCAAAAAACTTTGGTTCCATTTTTTCCAACAACGTCTTCAGCCGCCATTTTGAATTTCAAAATGGCCGCCATAGCAAACTGTATTTTGACCCATATTTCGTAAAGTGAGCATTGTTGAAGCTTCAAATTTGGTGCAAAATGTATGAGTGTGGTGTCAGACACTCTGATATATCTTTTTCTGATATTGTGGATTGTTTTGATACAATTTCTAGGTTGCCATCTTGAATTTCAAAATGGCCGCCATGGGAAACTGTAATTTGACCCATATCTCATAAAGTGAGCATTGTAGAAGCTTCAAATTCGGTTCAAAATGCCACGTTGTGATGTCAGACACTCTGATATATATCTTTTTCTAATATTGTGCATTGTTTTGTCCAGTTTGTAGGCTGCCATTTTGAATTTCAAAATGGCCGCCGTAGCTTTTTCACCCATATCCTAGGTTGCAATTATTGTAGAAGCATCAAATTTTCAAGAATGCGCAAGCTTGTGGTGTCCAACGTTCCAGTACAGCTGGTTCCTAATTGTGGATCATTAGACAGGTAACCATGTTGAAATTCAAGATGGCTGCTATATAGAAAACATGTAATACTGTTGT
This sequence comes from Diadema setosum, assembly GCA_033980235.1. Taxonomy (NCBI): domain Eukaryota; kingdom Metazoa; phylum Echinodermata; class Echinoidea; order Diadematoida; family Diadematidae; genus Diadema; species Diadema setosum. The sequence continues at coordinate 12,464,500 of CM067071.1, forward strand.
CAGCGCCTCAGATGAATATGCCAGAATAGTTCTAGTTAGACCGAATTCATTTCCATTTCAAGCAGAATGACAGCCATCTCTCAATTCAAAATGACAGCCATCTCTCAAAATGGTCGCCATAAATGCAAAATGTAAGGACGAGGTTCCAACGATGCCATCAAGCCATGCTGAGGGGCAAAAACTGAGCATGGGGGGGGGGGGGCATACCCCTGTCCCATACATGTGGGCAAGCAAGCATGTAAGCGTTCAATCCCATATAGCCAGGCGGGTATATGCGGTTCCCGAATTGCGCGCTAAAGCGGTTTGTTTTTGCCTCTCAGGGAACACATCACTTTGCATCGTGGAACCTCGTTAATGATTACATTTAATCCCAGTATATTATATAAAATATTTGTACAAAAGCAACCATTGATACAATTGAAGGTGATCTTCAAAAACTTGATGCTGCCTCGAGAGATTGAAGACAAACAAGGAAAAGTCTCGCAATGGCAAGAAATGCCACGGTCACCCTACCAGGCACCCCATTCACAAGCTTGTTTGTTGGCCACAAACTGAAACTAGATTTGCTAGACACTAGATATATTTCTGGAATAATGCAGAATGAATAAGGAATGAGTACCGGTAGCCTCTTTCCTGATTGCCCTTGAGTGGATCATCTTCAATTATTAAAACTTCCAAGATGCTTACTGCTGTACAGCCCATGATTCTAAAACAACAACGGAGCAATAATAGCTCAGTTCTGTGGCACTTTGCATGCATCAGAATTCCTCCTCAATTTAGAAGACCATCACATGAGGGTAATCTCAAAAATTGTCACTGCCTTGAAGCTGATGAATGTGGTGTTTGGCATTCAGCTATCGGAAACATGCAAGTGGGATATTCTAGAAAGAGATGAAAAGGGCAGTTTTCATCTTCTGTATTAAATTCGTATATAAGAGAATGAAAATATATTCATTTCTCGGATAGTATGAAAAGGCCAGACATTCAGCTTGTGCAATCAAAATACACCATGTATAAGATTGGATCCAAAGCCATTAAGCATAAGAGGATCACCAACTTCTCAAAACATTTTCTACTGGTTCTACAATCTAATAGACCTGTCATTATCCAGTCATTGCTGGACGATACAATTATCGGAAGGTATAAGTTCTAAGTAATTCCACAATCATTCTTCATCTCATAATTTCATGGCCTTCTCATTCTCACTAACAAATGTTCATTTTTCATACCCATGCCTTAGAAATCCACAAAACTGAGCCAAATAATCGGCCTGATAGTTGAAATATTGAGCAGTCATTTCTATCTGACACAGAGACCACATCACTGAAAGAAAAGAAACAAAGGGTTCATCAAAGATGCCATGGGAGCTGTCACCCGTCACTCACAACGAGGAAACAGATAGCCTCATTCCATTGTATGTATTAGATGCTACTTCAAGAGCAACGGGAAAATCAGAGATATTGATGATTATTACATATACACTGACATTTCAATTCTCCTGATGGATCTTGTAAGTTTGCTTTACTAACCGCATTGCATGATGTGTGCCCCATCACTGGAAAATTGTTAAAATGATAAAAGTGCAATTGACATTATTGAGAGATTATGTTCTGCAGGTTGTTGTGAAAAAACACAACAACTATAAAGGTCTGCTTTATCATGCCTTTCATGGTGCTGGCTGAAGTTGAAAATTTGAGGATGTCTCAAAGAGCAGATGGACCAAGAAGTATCTGAACCTGGAATCATGCAGAATGTGAAATGACACAGTCCATGTCTTCCAGAAGTTTGGCGTGGATGACTTCAACCAGGACAATCTCCCGCTTTACCCTAGTAGAGTCTTGATACAGCACATCGAGAGAGCAAACCTCGTCAACTCTCACAACCTAATTTGTGCTTCTACTACAGGGAAATATGATATATTACATTGTAGCTATTTCCAGAGGGTATCCATAAACTGTTAAATGAAATACTTGGAGCTTCCTACACCAACGAAATGCAAAAGTCATTGTTTCTGGAAGAATTTTATAGAACCAATCCTCCCCGTGCACAGCCTTAAAGTGCTGTGACTTCAAAAACTCATGCAGGGAATGAGCCTAGAAGACATTATATCTATTAAAGTGACTATCCCACAAATTTTTAGAATATAGGGCTAATATTGTAAAGTCTACAACAAAATCGTCTAAACGGGGCATTTAGTCACTCAGACACAGTTATTAAGGGGTTATTTTGAAAGTCATTTGTTTTGACGTCAGAATCACATGATTTCCCATTCACAATATTTACCTAAACGCTACGCTTTCAAAGGAATGTTTCCCATGGCTGCCATTTTGCATTTCAACATGGCAGTGTGCCTACGGGACAGGAAGTAGTCCCGCCTACGCAATTCACTGAAGTGATTGACTTAGGGAAGGGATATTTATTCTCACTAGCGTTCTACCGCGGGATCCCGCAAATTTGCGGTAGGACGATTTGCCGAACGCGTAATACGCGCTGAACGTTTTTTTCTACGCGCAGCGGCAGGGGAAAAAAATCGTGCGGAGGAACGCGGTAGGACGCTGATCGTCCTGCCGCGGTAGGACGGGCATGATTCATTCTTCGTGTGCACGCAACTACGGGCAGATACTGAAGTGGTGCACGCACATCCTTTCCCCGTCGATCGGATCATTTGATCTCTGTGGCACAACCTTTCTAACGTTTGATGCATGCACGATACACTCGTTACATGTATCATGTTGTAGTGTATTTGGGCGGCTCGTGTGTTTCACGCGGGGTTTAATAGTAACGGTGCGTTTCAATTTTTGAGTTCTCACGATCGTATTAATAAACATTATACACTTTCTTTCGATCTCAACATCAGCAAAACTGCGTTTGACTTGTTTGCACTTTACGAATTCTTTGAGTTCTGTCACAGCACGATCATGACAAAGTTTTGTCAAATTCTTTCGAAATCATGCTCAGCAAAACTGCGTGTGATTTGTCTACAAATATACAATCTAGCAAATTCTTTGGGCTCTCTCCAGCACGATCATGACATTTTTTATCTAATTGTATCTTTTCAAAGTTTTTGTTCGATCTCACTTTCAGGAAAATTGCGAGTAAATTTTTTTTCTTTGAGTTTGTACAGTACGATCATGACATGTGAAGGAATCTATCACACACTTTCTCATACTAGTAGTAAAGTTGGGCAAGCGTTTTGGAACAAGGAAAAAAAAATGCTTGACCGAATCGGGCAAGCAAATTATTTTGAAGTCATCCTTTTCCCCCACATTTTCTCTGAGCTCCAATATCAATAAACCCATAAAAATCGAGCACACGGAAGCCCTAAACTAACGACTGTCTAGCGCTGCTACGCAGTTTCAACAACTTTCTAACACTTACTTTTCGATGAAACACGAACACTCGAGAGATCGCTATGATCGGAAGTACGAGTAGTTACACAATGTACTTGAATATTCCATTGCAATTTGTGTGTGAATAGTATTCCGTAGTGACAAAGCCCAATATTTTGGCAGTAAAAGTAACCACCAGCAGAGGACTGGCGTTTTCTGCTCGCCGTAAGCTGTTTGCAGGTGAGTATAGGTGACCCCCCTCGTAAACAGCCATACAGTAACTGTTGTGCACCACGTGTCTGTAGAGCACGCAGCGAATTCGGAGAAACAAAACAGAACGCAATCACGCAGACACACCAACTTGACCGAGAAGGAAAACATGAAAAATCCCACGATGGCAAGGTGCCAGACTTGGGGAAGGGTGGGGCGGTAGAATAGAGAGCATTCAACAAAGGAAACCGCGCGCACTGGTGCATTCCTGGAGGTTATAAACAGTCTGGAGCCTGGGGGACCCGGGATGGACAGGTAAGTAGGCCTGCGGATTGAGGCTGAATTTGGGGGTCAACTGGCAACTATCGTATAACAAACAAATTTTGTAATTTTTTGAAAGTATATTTCTTAACCAACTTACCAGTAAAATTTACCCGAAATTTCTGCGTCGGAACATGCTCAAATGACGTCATCAATATGACCACCCCAAAACAGAAAAAAATCAATGAGAATTTTAGGATATCTCAAGTGTTCATTATACAACTGACATTATAATCATTAGATAAGTTGCCAGTGTATGTATTTCTTATTTCCTGCCTTTCTTCAAACAAAATTGGGCCCATTTGTGACCTCTTTTCAAAAAATCTGAGCCCAAATTAGGTCATTTCTATGGCAACTTTATGCTGAAAACATTTTTTTTTTCTCAAACAAAAAATGCAACACCCTCTCAACGATAAACACCATTCTAAATTTACATAAGTATGTAAATTTAATAGACTAGAGTTGAGACCTAACCTGTGAGAGACCATAGCTACCATGGTTACACTCAGATTTGCCTGTAGCCATTATAACACAGCTGTCCAGATATCACAAATTTTCATTATTAGTGGTGTATTATGTATATTCCATCTCAGTAGCTGGATTTTTTGTTGTTTTTCGTTTTGCATTTGGCACAATCATAGGAAAATCTGACATTTTTTCAAGCCAATTAGGCATAGAACATAGATTAATTTCTCATATTAGACGAGACCCACCTCCACCTCAGCCCCCTTGTTAGTTCATGGCTTTTCCTTTCTTACAGTCCTGTAGGGTGTTTCACCAAACTTCTCATTGGTTTCATTTTCACTTCACTTCACTTCACTGGTTTCAGTCTCGCTATCTCACTTTTTTTAATTATGTTTCAGTCACGAGGACATGCTAAGTGAAACTGGAAACACTAATTGACACTGATCTCACTGAAATCAATGTCGGTGAAATGGGTCTTGCATGGATTTCTGTACGATATCAAAGCAAGCTCATTATACTCGATGGACTACTACAACAAATACTGTACCTCTGAAAGAAATGAAGCACTGTTAACCGAAACTGGATACCGTTGTACACATTTTGTCATAGATCACATTAGTCCAGTCAAAATAGGGTTTCACCCACTATACTAATTGCAGTAGGAAATTCCACTGCAGTGCTACTTGTTATGGGCTCCCAAACACCTTACTCAAAGTCCCAAGAAATCCAGTGGGGCATAGTGGCTAAATTTCCATAATATGCAAATTAGCACCCATTATGATAAAAATACAGTGTTTCCATGAAAACTATACTTCTAGGTTTTAGATTGGAACACCGAAAGTGTTGAAACCTATGTTTATAATGTCAGTTAGTGCAATGCAAACATTCGCCATGACATGTACATAGTCTGGGCCTCATTTGCATAATATGCAAATTAGCTCCCATAGGCCTAATGATAAAAATACAGTGTTTCCATGAAAACAATGCTTCTGGGATTAAGACTGGAACACCGAAAGTGTTGAAATCTATGTTTACGATGTCAGTTAGTGCGATGCAATTATTTCCATGTACATATAGTCTGGGCCTCATTTGCATAGTATGCAAATTAGCTCCCATAATGATAAAAATACAGTGTTTCCATGAAAACAATGCTTCTAGGTTTCAGATTGGAACACCGAAAATGTTGAAACCTATGTTTGCAATGTGAGTTAGTGCGATGTAAATATTTCCACGTATATAATCTCGGCCTCTTGCATAATATACAAAGGGTTCCCGGAGCCAACGGAATACTCTAATGCATCAAAGTGCCCGATATGAGCATATCAAGAGTGTTCAAATAATATTTCAGTTTCTCTTCACCAAACACAAACTTTACAGCCTTAGTAGACCAGCATGAATAATATCATAAAATTAGAGTTTGTTATCCAACAGATAATGATAGCTTAAAAGTACGAAATTAAACAAGTGTCAACATCTATAATTTGTCTAAATTTGTAATGAATTAACTCTATTTGGAGGGTGGTTTGCTCGAATCTTGATGATTCATCTCTTGCATCCTTGAGGGTTTTGAGATATTGAAGATGGCACAGTCAAAGGAAACCCTGCAGGTAGCGCCCAAAGTCACCCCAGTCGATCATAATTATCCCCACGACCATTTACACAACATGCATCAACCAACGCGATTTCCGTTGTTGTAAGCGTACGAGATTTTATTTTCAAGTCGTTTGGCCGTCTAGCAAAGACTCTTTCATTTCCATGAAATAGAATTGGTAATAACAGAAACATTTTCCTACAATGTGTATAATTATCTTTAAAAAGTGGTGCACAGTCAAAGCGACTCGTAGGGAGGTCGATTACCCGAATTCATCCCTATACCCTCACGGCTCGGTACAAAACGTAATTATACACACGTGAATACAGCTGTTTGAAGCGAAAAAAACTCTGTGCATAACGTCCCTTTAGTTTCATTTCCATTAAAATTCAGTGGAAGTTATAGAAGAATTTTGTTCTACAATATCTATAGGGTGAAAATGGTTCACATACGAAGGCAACTACGTGGAGAGCGCCCAAAATTACCCCACCCAAAGGCAGTCTAAGACATGCAATAATCATGTACCAACGCAAATGCATAATGATGTTCTATGGGTACATGCCTTTAAACAATCCCTTTGGTCCTCTAGCAAAGAAACTTTTATTTAATGAAATTCAACGGAGTCAACAGACGATATATTGCTCTGCAATTTTGACTTACACTGACATAGTTAAAATGGTTATCATTCGAAGGGAGCGTGCTATATGGGAAGTACCCACATTAATTGCCTCTATACATGACCCTTTGTAACGCAAATATCAACGCAATTACAGTCGTTCCAAAAGTGCATGTCTAAAAAAAAAAAAAAACGTTCCTTGAGTTTTATGACTATCACTTGAGTTTTACATTTATGTATAATTATCGTATGGTGCTATAATCATTGTAAATTCTTTTCATTCGACATAGTTTTACGCACCTCATTTTCTTTTACAAAGAAAGTGATGTCTCGATCTGTTCTTGTTGAAAATGAAATAAAAATTAAATTGAATTGTATTGAACTGGATTCCTGCCATATCAAGACACCTTTTTTTTTTCTATAAAAGTTGCCGGGGTAGAGATGAAATAACAACATTGATCTACAATATCTATGCAGTCCAAAGGGTTCACTTGCAAAGACCACCTTAGGAGAGGTGCTCAAAGTAACTCCATGCATCCTAAAGGCGATGAAAAACGTGCAGTATACAACCGAGAAAAATGTTCCATGGTTACATACCTCTGAAAAGCTCTTTTGCCTGTGTAGCACATGCGCTTTTATGTTCGTAAAATGCTATTAAGGTGATATAGGACACGTTGCTTTACAATATATATTTTGTCAAGCCCTTGGGAAGTGCCCAGATTACCCCTACCCTGACCGTCGTGGTCCTGAAACAGATTAACAAAACATGCATTTATGCCAAAGCAAACTCACTTGTACATGCATGTAAAGTCGTTTTGCCGAGTGGTAAGTAAAGACACTTTACTTTTCATGATTTTTGAATGGTAGAGACACTGCTTTGCAATCATCATATAGTCAAAGGGGTGCACATTCAACGGCATTCGAGTGGGATGTGTTCAGAATCATCTAACCCCACGGCAATATAGAAACATGCACTAGCATATAGCACAAATATGTTTCAATTTCCCATGCCTTCACATTTTCCCGATCGTTACGATTGTAGAGCAATTGCCCTTTTGTTTGTAAGAAATGCAATATGATTACAAAAAGAAAAATGCTCTACATTAACTACATTGTCAAAAGGGTGAACATTCAAAAGCAATCTCTTGGGAAATCTCCAGAATTACACCGCCGCTCAAGACCCGTAATTACATCACATGGATACTATGAACGCAAATACCGACGTTCTTTCGTGCTTGGTTTTAGAAGTAGTTGCAGCAATACAGCTACACACTTTTATATCAATGAATGTCGTGGAAATGATAGAAAAAACATTGCTTCAAAAAATATCTATTTAGTGGGAGGATGCACATTAAATGCCAATCCTGTGGGATGTGCCCCCAAAGTGCAAAGTGCAATAATATTGAAAACATTGAATATCATGAACGCGAATACACTATAAGTTCCAAACATACATGTTTTCAAACTTCGATCGTGCCGTAAATCAAGGGCACTTTTGTTTTCAAAAATACGTTGTAGTTAATAGAGGAGACATTGCTCTACAATATCCATATCGTCAAGAGGGTGAACGTTAAAAGACAACCCCATGGGAATATTGTCCAAAGTACACCTACGCTCAAGCCCCCTTAAGACAAGATATTAGCAACACAAACATCGTTGTTCTATAGCGTGGATGGTTTTAAAAGCAGTTCCGGCAATATAGCAAATACACTTTTTAACAATGAAAAGTCATGGAAATGATAGAAGAGGTTTAACTTTACAAGATCTATGCAGTGAAGAGGGTGCACATTAAATGGCAACCCTGTAGTATGTGCCAAAAAATACCCCACCCTCACGGCAATATATAAGACATATGAAATCATATAATGCGAATATATCATATGTTCCAAACGTGTATGTCTTCAAAATGCCATCGTGCCGTACAGCAAAGGCACTTTTGTGTCCAAGAAATACAACTTATTAATAGAGGAGACATTGTTCTACAAGAAATATATTATCAAAAGGTGAACTTTTAAAATTAATCCCTTGGGAAGTGTCTAAATTCACACCTAAGCTTACGCCCTCTTGTTACAGAACACATATATTAGCAACGCAAATACCGTTGTTCTAGCGTGAATGGTTGTAAAAGTAGTCCCGGCAATACGGCAAATACAATTTTCATCGACGGGAAGCAATGGAAATGATAGAAGAGACTTAACTTTACAAGATCTATACAGCGAAGAGGGTGCGCATTAAATGGCAACCCTGTGGGATGTGCCAAAAATACTCCACCCTCACCGCAATATAGAAAACATTGTAATATCATATAACGCAAATATAATATGTTCCAAACGTACATGTTTTCGAAATTCCATCGTGCCGTATAGCAAAGGCACTTTTGTATCCAAAAATGCAACCAATTACTAGAGGAAGCATTGCTCTACAATAACTACATTGTCAAAAAGGTGAACATTCAAAGGCAAGCTTTTGGGAGGTGTCTAAATTTACACCTACGCTAACGGCCTTTATTTCAAAATTATGGATGTTAGCAACGCAAATACAGTTGTTCTAACGTGAATGGTTTTAAAAGTAGGTCCGGCAATGCAGCAAATATACTCTTACATCAATGAAAAGTCATCGAAATGATAGAAGAAGATTTACCTTACAAGATCTACATAATAAAGGGGGTGCTTATTGAAGGGCAACCCGGTGCCGTGTGTCCCCAAAATGCCCTTTATCCTCTTGGCAATATGGAAAACATATATTATCCTATGACGCGAATATATAATATGTTTCAAACGTACATGCTGTCGTGCCTTATAGCAAGGGCACGATTGTTTCCAAGAAATGCAATGTAATTAATCCAGATTGTCACATAGTTCTTTACCTCAAATGTGACATCCATCATGTCCATATTAATATATTTTGATAAACAGAATACACAAGCAAAATGACACTTGACAGATATGTTGAAATTGCACTCTCATTCCATTGCGTAAACCTGCTTCCGAAGCTCTTTCTCGTTGCCATGGAAACAATTTTGGTGACCATGGTTAGCCTTACAATGAGTTGAGTCATCTAGTGACTGGATACGTTTACTGGGCACCTACTTATTTGAAAGTTAGTAAGCTTCATTTTTAACTATTTGCGTAGAAAGAATTACATTTTATCATTTAGGGTTTTTTTTTCATGAAAGCGTTACCATGGCAATGACTATATTTCCCCCGTATTAACACATGAGTAAGACGGAAATTGGTTCGGCACTTCTCTGAAACCAACAAGACACATCATAAAACATACATTTAGGAATTCTTATCATATTTCAACAAATTAGATGAAAATTATGAAAATTATTATGAATTTTTTGTTTATTTCTACTACGTCAGTGTAAGGTTGCTATAGAAACGCTATTGGTATGCGTACAACTCACCAGCTCAACTGAAAATGAGCATAATTGATGGCTGATGACCTGAGGTACATGAGAAATAGCATTACTGTAGCTAGAATTACTTCCTTTCCGAAATATTCCATTTTTATTATTACAGATGTCGAAGTGACAATTACTCTGGCAAAATTGCAGTTCTTAAGAGGCCATTTTGATGACGTCATTTGAGCATGTTCCGATTAGATTTTTTTGGGTAAATTTCACGTGGGATATTGTCAGGATGTATACTTTTTAAAAAAGTTAAAATTTGCTTGTTATACGATAGTTGCCAGTTGAGTCTTTTTTAAGCCACTTTTTGGCCATCGTCTGCAGGCCTAAAGGAAAGCAAGTCGAAGACCGAGGGCGAAGACCAAGGATGTGAAACATTTAATACGATTCGTTATCACAGGCTATTTTTTTCTTTTTCCTCTCATTTCTTATCTGTATGATCTTTCATTTATCGGTAAAAAGAAAAAACAATAATTGATGTCAGGATTCAAATAACTTGTTTTTTTTTTTTTGAGTGCCTTATTTTCTTTTCTACTAAATTATATCTTACCTGAATTATCACCACTGATCGGGGAAAAACAACAGTAACTGTTCGTTTCTCACAGTTCACAATCCGAAGTTTTTTGTTTTGTTTTTGTTTTGTTTTTTATAAAGAAAAAAAAAATGAAAGAGAGAAAAAAAGTTTCGGTCTCCGAAGGTTCGCTTTACCAAATATGAAAAAAGAAGAAGAAAAGTTAAGTAATTTTGAAGTTTTGTTGATTCGAAAGCGAAACACAATGTGTAATTCTGAAGATTCCGCAATCCCGAAACTAATAGGCCATAAGTTTCGTACCACGCAGACCTACATGAGAGTTCGTTCTAAGATTAACAAACTTTTTCTCAGATTTACAAACCCTGGGGATAATGCCACATTAATATTCGTATTAACGAATCCTTACATTTTCTTTAACAAACATCTGGAGATTTTGCGTGTTTCAGATTCGAAATAACGGGGGCATCCTACAAGACCGACACCCACGACTCATATACATTTGTATACAGCCCACGAGTTCGACATTGAAAACAGGTCTATGAGTCATACAGGTCACGAGTCATAGAGCCCACGAGTTTGACGCAAGGCAAATGAAGTTCATGAGTTCCGACACTCGGTAAAAACGGCTCACGAGTTCGACATAAATAAAAACAGCCCACGAGTTCGATGGATATACAACACGGGATTTAATGTGTCGGTCTCGTAGGCCTTTTTTGCTGTAAGTTCCTCGACTTCGTCTCGGCACTCATAACCTCCCTCAATAGAATTTCAAACCCTTCGGATGGAACATTCGGTATTTTCCCTCCCCCGCCAGTGGACATCATCTATGTCGAACTCAGGGCTGTATGACTCGTGAGGTGTATGACTCCTGGACTGTATATTATGTAAATATGACTCGTGGGTGTCGGTATCGTGACGTACATGCACCCGAAATAACGAAACATCAGAATTTCCTTTCAACGGAATAATGCATACCGTGCCTAAAAGAAATCAACCATTCTAAACCAAAAGATATGTGTACTTATTTGTTACGATTATACCTCCACGTTTTCTATACCTCCTTGTAAGGTATCACTCACTGCTATATGAATACTCCTCGATAAAAAGTAAACTATGTCGAACCATGTAGTTAACTTATCTTGCCTTAAAGATTTTGTCTTTTCTTGATTATCCCTAATAACCAGAAGGTTCGATAATAAAAAAGAAATAAATATATAAAAAAATGAGAGGAAGAAAGGATCGAAGGTTCGTTCATTTGATAACGAAAATTGATTCGGTATACTGCAAGTTCGTTTATCAGAAAAAGTTTCGTACGACGTGATTCATTCTCTGATCAACGAATCTTATTTCATTTCCAGAGAAACGAAACTTCGGAATAATGCCACTAGTCGGATAAACGAACCTTGCTGATTATTTTCGGATTGACAAACTTCTATAGTCGGCAGTGGGAATCTGCGTGTATCGGATTTGCAATAACGAACCATCGGCATAACGAACCTCCTTCTTCTTTAACTTCTTTTTTGTTTTGTTGGAAAATGAACACCACGCCTAGAAAATCATCGATAGTGTCGAATAAGAATGAAACTGATTTCTTATACTTCAAAGATTATTCTTTTCTGAACTTTCTCCCAATGCCCGAATAAAAAGAGTTGTTTTAGAGCGTGTTGCTCTGAAAGTGCTTTATTCCAAAGGTTCGTGAATCCAAAAATGATGAGTGATATGGCCTATTAAATTCTCCGAAGGTTTGCCAATCCGAAATGAAGGTTCGATTTTCTGATGGTTCGTTTGGTAGTTCATTATATATATATATATATATATATATATATATATATATATATATATATTATAAGGGTACTGTTCGTTATTCCGAAGGTTCGTTAATCCGAACATTATTGTGGCGTTATTTCGAAGGTTCGGTAATCCAAAAATGAAATAGGGTTCGTTATTCCGAAGGTCCGTTGATCAGAAAATGAAATAGGGTCCGTAACGAACCTTCGGAATAACGAGCTTTTATTTCATTTTCGGATTAACGAACCTTATTTCATTTTCGGATTAATGAACCTTCGGAAGAACGAACCTTTGGAATAACGAATCTTCGGACTAAAGAACCTTCGGAAAACGAATTGTAACCATATGGATATGTTGAAAAAATGGTGTTATGTTGAGTCGCATGTACAATGTAAACACATAATTATAAACACAAGAACACACGATTCACAAACTGGAATACAATCGTAATCTCTATTTGTGGAATTGATGAATATGAAAAAGGGTTCGTTAATCCGAACATTTGTGGCGGTATTACGAAGGTTCGTTAATCCGAAAATGAAATAGGGTTCGTTGTTCTGAATGTCTGTTTATCCGAAAATGAAATTCCTTCGGGATAACGAGCTTTGTTTTATTTTCTGATTAACGAACCTTATTTCATTTTCGGATTAATGAACCTTCGGAATAACAAACCTTATATCACTTTTTCGGATTATCGAACCTTCGGAATAACGAACCTTCGGAATAACGGACCTTCGGAATAACGAACTACAGTCGGCAGGCGTAAATTCACACACGAATACACAATATACACCAAGAGACGAACTGGAATTTAATCGTAATCTGAATATGTGGAATTGATTTTATCATTATTATTTTCATTTTTTCTGCTTCTTGTATATAGGTTACTTCATTATTCCACACTTGGGTGCGAAGGTAAGGTGAGGGGTACCGAGTGGTCAAGTGTCGGGGTCATCCAACGATACATTGGACATTGGAGTAGTGCATACATATGAGGCTTATAAATATGTCTTACGGTATTTTTTGAAAAAGTGGACCTTCCAGACTTTTATTTCATATTTATTTATTTACAATGTATTTATTTTTTTGGGGTGGCGTATAATGTATACGCACCCTATATACTTCTACCCCAGCTACAGACCTGCTGATCCTGATCATCCTCTTTGAAATAATGGGCTGCGTGTTCCCCTTGTCATATCAGCCCCTTCTCATCATCATATAACGATGACCCCCCCCCCCTCCCCCCCCCCCGTCTTTGCCGCAGGTTATTTACTGCTGTGTAAGTTTATTTTAATTTGATTAAATGAGTGGTGTAATATATTGGGTGATTTTTTTTTTTCATAGCAATATACTCACAAACAACCTTTATGAAATGTTGAAGAACATACAATTCTACTCCCTAAGATCGAGTGAAAATATTCACTCCTAAAAGAGTGAATAAAAAAAGAGTGAATTTTGAGTGAAAATGTTCATTTTCACTCATTTTGGAGTGACCTCAGGGATCACTCGAAGATTTTGGAGTGATCCCTGACGTCACTCTAAAACGATTGAAAATTAACATTTTCACTCTAAATTCACTCTTTTTTGTATTCACTCTTTTAGGAGTGAATATTTTCACTCGATTTTTTTTTTAGAGAGAAAGAGGAATTGAACATTCATTTGAGGAAAATCTGTTTTGAAATGGCTGATACATATCAGTGTTACAAACGATCGTCAAAGTGGGTCTAACTTTTATTGAACTGCTTTATTCCACCTCCCTGATATCTCAGCCATTTAAAAACAATTTTCATCAATAAACTTTGAATTCCTCATAGAATTATATGTTCTCTATTATTTCATTAGAGATGTCTCATCTAAAAGAAAAAAAAAACATCTAGTCCCATCTCAAACAAAACTGTACCATCCCTTTATCGAACCTTTCCCTGTGGAATAATGAACTGTCGGAAAACTCCACAAAGAGTCCGGATAGAATTCCGCAAAATACTAGTACAAGTGTACGTGGTGGCCATATTTTACTCTTTTTTTTTTACAGACCGATCTGCAATTCCAAACGGTAAAAACAAATGGGATGATGTACGTTATTCCGAAGGTTCGTAATTCAAAACAAATTTTCATCAAATACAACTTTGAATTCCTCACAGAATTAAGTGCTCGTAAGCAGAAATTAGTAGGGACGTACTCAGCAGCTCCAAAATTCGTATTTTGCCCTAAAGAATAAAGATTCCTATGTTCAGCGTTCATTGATTGCTTTATGTTATACCAAGGACGCAATATACTGATCTCCAAAAGCTTCGGAAGGGGGGGGGGTGCGGAAACTCCAACTGCCTTTCAGGGAAGGGGGATACTTTGATCTTCTCCAGCGAGCTTTTGTGAGAGCGAATGCAAAACTTTGTTGGGTATTTTTAATTATCGTTTACTATAAAACATAGACATGCGTGTCAAGCTTTAACTTTAAACATCACCCTGTCTGAAGTATATTATTCCAGTTTCTTTTCCCCTAACTATAATCTGAAAGTCTGCCACATGCATGATCGCCAAACGCCACGCTTTGCGTGGATATGCAGAAGTACGAAACGGTTACAGCTCGTTATTCCGAAGGTTCGTTATTCCGAAAGCTCTTTAGTCCGAAGATTCGTTATTCCGAAGGTTCGTTGCTCCGAATTTCATTTTCGGATTAACGAATCTTCGGAATAACGCCACAAAATGTTCGGATTAACGAACCCTTTTTCATTTTCGGATTAACGAGCCTCTAGGTATAGGGAATTTGCGTGTTTCGGATTAACGAACCTTCGGAATAACGAACCTTCGGAATAACGAACCTTCGGAATAACAAACAGTACCCGTACGAAACACGTGGTTTCACTCAATTCAAAGGAATGAGATTATTGCAAGTTCGATGGATCGAATGCCCCTCATGACTTAGTTGAATAAATCAAGAAGTCTTTTACGAGCAAAGAAATAAAAATGAGAATGAAGAAAAGAAAAACCCCGACCGAAAGTTGCTAGCCAAAATATCTAAGTAAAATTTAGTGGACATTTACAGTATATATATATATATATATATATATATAATTGTATATATATATTTTTTTTTTTCACAGGTGAAGTTCCTTCGAACTTTGAATAAGGATACGCAGTTTTGAGGGGCATGAAATTGTCATGATTTTGCTGTCTAATCGGGTACGTAGCTCTCAATATTAAGCATACGGCTGCATAACATTCTCGTAGTGAATTTGTCTCGGCATACGAGACCCTTCCACTAGTAATATTTCTGTAATTCCATTTTTGATTGAGTGATTAATCAATCCCTTTTATAGTTCAGTGAGCATTAAAAATACTGGTATTCAAGTATATATAATCGACTGTTCGATGTTGTCTAGTATGGGCCAAAAGAAAGGCTATACACAATCATAATGTGTTGCTTAGAATCATGATCTTTGCCAATTACAGGCTGATCGTTGTTCGATCGATATTTCCAGGCTACTACCTGTAGTATGTATTAAATACGCTGTTACCAGAAGTGCGCGCATTCTTTCGTCTAGCACCTGGAGTCTGGCAACTGTTTTTGTGGAAATGTCCACAAGTGTGTGTGTGTGTGTGTGTGTGTGTTTGGGGGGGGGGGTCAAGTTTCTTCTATCCGAAGAGACTGCATACCCACAATCAGCTCTTCGCTTTTATTTTACTGTCGTCATTGTTTTTTTTTTTCCCCTTATTCTTTGCTGGTAATAGCATTCATAATTTAACCGAAAATAAAAAAGGTCAAACGGTTGGTTATTCGGCAATTCCAGCCAAGTTGTAAGTTAGTTTATCATAAAGAGCAATACATGTACATGTACTAGTATTTGACAATTACAACAGTGAAAGAAATGATCAAATTTGATCCTGAAATTTGATCCTAATGGCGATGTAGAAGAGAGGGAAACGTGGCAGATGGAAGGATTTTTTTTTTTATCATTGAATTTTAAGAAAATTACAGATCACCAGTATCATCATTTCGTCAAAACTATATCGTGTTTTTGTGTTTATGTCAGTGCGTGTATGTGGGCATATGTTTACTTGCGTGTTTTAATTCAATTCTCATCGTGTAATATCCCATAATTATAATTACAGCAATCTGCGCATCCCGAGAAAAAAAAAAAAAAAAAAACTGAAAGATGTAGCATCTCCTTGCTCAAAGTCTTGCACTACGCCTCCCCCTCCACCACCCCCACCCCTCGAAAACCAACCTAACATAGTGTGTTTGAAAACACCGCTGTGCTTCTAAAAAAAAAAAGTAATAAAAGATAGAGAAGAAAACAACTGTACATTTCGCGTCGTAACGTGTTGATTGCACGTCGGTCTCCCACCACTCAAAGAACACCTTACATGACACCGTGGGAGCTGAACATGAAAGTTGCGTTCTTCCCAGGCACGCACATGTTGAATGACAGCACGTGGTTCTGCGCACCTCGCATTGGACACATACTGAGTAGACTTCTTCTGCAATAGACTGTTCACAGATTCTTGCAGACTGACTTGATTACAGTTGTTCTCATCAACTAGTGTAGTGTACGCGTTTCTCTTCAAATTGTTATACAATGTATTATGCTGTTAATAGCCTGCAGGGAAAACAACAGCGTGTTTGAAATGGAATTGTTGGGAATATATCACAGGTTACTACTGATTTGAGAAGAATTTGCTTTCCTGTCTTTCAAAGTGGTATGTACAGGCAATCTCCCCGAAAAGCCTAACCAATTTAACGTAAAATCCAGCGGTTTTCTTGGGATTACAACGGTATTTTAGCACCAGCCGATACTCCTGTACTGTAATGATAGGGAGATCAGGAACGAAATTGCACATCGTTTATTGAAATACAACCTTGGGCGTCCTTACTTACATTTGTACACACGGAATGAGTTGCCCCTCGAGGCGTGGTGAATATTCTGTAGGTGTATTTCCGTAAAACAGTATCCCGACAGTGAAAAGAACTGCCGTGTCGGTAAAATAATGTCAATGTGACGATCAAGCTGTAATAACAATGTACAAAATACAATCTACAAACTAAAAGAAAGACATATTACATTCGTTCATCAGAAGTGAAATTCATCCACCAAAATTTACGTCTAAAGGCGAGTCTAACTAAGCAAGGTATGTGACCGTGGCACATGCCGTATCAAATAATCATAACAGTTGTCAAAATGCAGCTTCGCGATGTCCTTTTTGTGACTTGTGTTTTGTTTTGTCGGGTTTTTTGTTTGTTTGTAAGTAGCTTCGATATTTGAAGCTCACTTTTCCCATTGGCATTTTAACATGTCAAACGGTTGCACTCTCGCTATTCAATTGCCTGACAAAGGATACTAGGAGTCACGTGTAGATATTTTTTTCAGTGAGTTCGTTCATTTATATCAACACAAGACTCGCGAATTGTCATG
Organism: Diadema setosum; assembly: GCA_033980235.1. Lineage (NCBI taxonomy): Eukaryota > Metazoa > Echinodermata > Echinoidea > Diadematoida > Diadematidae > Diadema > Diadema setosum. The sequence goes on from CM067071.1 coordinate 12,482,175, forward strand.
TCACATTATATAGCTCATTTCACTGTCGTTAAATCAGGATTCAGGTACTACTAGTAGACCTACTTGATCATAATCACTTCATCCTTGAATGTAACCGCAGCAGCGACCCCATACGGACAAATACGTACTGTGTTACAGCGCCCCGCGACGGGGTTACCTTGAATGTAAATTAGGGCCTACACTTTATTTTTTGAGTGATCCCGATAGAATAGTGTCTCAGCTTGAAGGTTGCTCGACGATATTTTTCTACCTCATTTGTGATTAAACTGGCATCCATACGGCCCGGCCACAAACGATTTCAAGCCGTGTAATTCTAGTCTTTACGTTATAAAAATCGCCATACGCATCGTAGTACACCCAGCTTCTGGCTCTCGTTGGTTGCGTTGCTGCTCGAATTCTCTCTTCTGTTGATTGGGATCACACACACGGCGTACGACCAAACCGGGCTCCCACACACACGCACAAAGCATGACACGTGACCAATACTAGTACGTATGTGTGGCGGTAGAACGCGGAGGGACGCCAGTCGTCCTACCGCGGTAGGACGATTTCTCTCTTACAGAAAAAAATCACCAGCGCGCACATCATGTCAGATGCGCCTATATACGCGTAAAATCGTCCTCGAGCGTTCCATGCGTCCTCCTGCGGTAGAACGCTAGTGAGAATAAATATCCCTTCCCTTACACATGAGTGTTCTGTTCCAGCATGCTTGGGTTTGCAGTTTCATGATCTTACAGTACCAAATATGGTCGAAATCCATCTTGAATTTCAAGAGTGGCGGCCAATGCAAATAATCCATTATTACAGAATGTATAGGCCCTATGTGTGTGTTTTTAAAAGAATGTACACTGTAAGCCACCATAGACATTCATTGCTTGTAACCAGAGATATTAGCTGAAAAGCAGCCATTTTGAATGTTAAGATGGTCGAAAAGTGGGGAAAAGTGCATCTGAATGTTCAACATTATAAGCCTGGTTTATGCCCAAAATGTGAATTTTGTTTATTGCTTACAACAGCCCCTGGCAACATGAGATATTGGTCAAAATATACGTTTTGTTATGGCGGCCATTTTGAATTTCAAGATGGCCACCTTCAATATCAAAATGATCCATCGTTTCAGAAAAAGATGTTTCAGAATGTCTGATAGCATATGCATGCTCTTTGCCCCGAATTACAACCTTACACAATGTATACAATATGAGATACAGGCCCAATTACATTTGTTATGGTGGCCATTTTGAATTTCAAGATGGCCGCCAATAAAATAATCCATCATTTAAAAAAAAAAATGTATATGTTAGTATGCCTGACATCACAAGCATGCTTTTTATCCCGAATTTATACTTTCCATAATGCTTACAAGCTTAGATATGGGTAACATATATTTAGTTATGGCAGCCATTTTGAATTTCAAGATGGCTACCTAAAAATTGTATTGATACTATCTACAGTATCAGACAATGGTGTACCAGAATGTCTGACATCATAAACATGTTTTTTTCATCAAATTTGAGCCTTCTGTGATGCTCACATTATGAGAATTGGGTCAAAATACAGTTTGCTATGGCGGCCATTTTGAAATTCAAAATGGCGGCTGAAGACGTGGTTGGAAAAAATGGAACCAAAGTTTTTTGGATTCAGCACCCCCAAATTGACCAAGTTAGCCAAAAAAATCAATTTTGGCACGAAAATCTCACGGGACCCGATATTTCGACATAGTAGACTGTACTATATCTCTGGCAGAATAGAGAAATCAATCACTTTATCAGTATAATTACATGCATTAAATGTAAACATAATTTTCTGTAATCTACACGTATGGACACAGTAAAACTTTGTGGGTAAACTCTTACAGTATGTAAGACATTCGAGGAGGGCTACCTTTAACTTGCCGGTCATCTTGACCATCTTCTCGTATGACAGGTGCATCATGAAGAGCGGGAGCACGGCGGTGGCGTTCTTCCGCACGTCAGCACTCCGGTCCTCGAGGCCGGCAAACAGGTGTGGGGTGCACTGGGCCAGGTCGGGGGGCAGAGACCGGTACTTGCCCATCTTTGTCTCCAGCCAGCCAAAGATCTGGGGCGTTAGAGCAGAGTGGAGTGGGAGTCAATCCTTTACATTCCCAGGCGCTTCACTCAACTTGCATAGTTCTTTTTATAAGCATCCAGTAATAATCCCTTTAAACTAGACCCAGTTGTGAGCTGGCAAGCCTTCTCAAGTTTAGTCTTTATGTGTCCTGAAACTTAGCTTCACTTGCCCATGAAGCCTTCTTTTTTTTTTTGCACTACAGTACACTTTCGCATGGTTATAACGACATCATCCGCTCTATGTGTTTTTATTGTTTATTTGTGCGGTTGTAACCAAATTTCAATATAACGAAAAAAACCTGCCGGTCCCGAGGACTCTGTTATAATGGGAGTCCACTGTATCATTCAGTTGTTTCCTCTGCACTAGACCTAGTTCACTACACATCAATTGTGCTTTTTCTCGGGAGAATACTTCACACTCACAAACATGAATGCTGGATTGACCTTGATGTGGATTTATCCCTCACATTCATCAATCTTATCAGGAAAGCTGGATGATATAACTCACATTTTCCCTCATGTCAACCCATTGCTCTGACTTACCTCTGCTCTCAGCACTGGCTTCTCTTTGGCCAGTACAGAAAGGAGGATTTCGTCCTCAATGAATGGGGCCAGACCGGTCTGTTCTTCCCACGCCGTCAGAGCTGCCGTTGCCGCTGTTCTCACAGAAGGCTAAGAAAGCAGCGAAGAAAACAATGAAGACTATTTCTTATTTTCCTGACAATGTTATAATACATTTCTCAACAATTTTACTATCTTCATAGAAGCTTGAAGTAGTGGATATTCTCAGAAATAACTAAACACCTCCTCTTTTTCTTCTTATTCATTGTAACCGATTCCTTAACCCTATTCTAACTGGGGGGGGGGTCAAATTGACCCCCCCCTCGACGTTTCGCGCCATGATTCCGCAACGCGCAAAGATTTTGCCGCGTCGTTTCATGACTTTTTTCATTCGAGTCTCCCGCATATTTTGAGACCAAATTTGCGACGTCCGGGTACACCGTTCTGAAGTTATGCAATGTTTTGCATATGCATGTCAACCCAAAAAACGCTCGAATTCATGATTTCGTGTGCAAATCCAATGCAAACTGTGTTTTTTTGTTTAATTGATATAAATTAGATTATTTCAACTTTTAACCATTGAAATAAATCAATTCTAATGTAGATAAGCTTGAAAAAGTGCCTCCAACAAATTTTGGCAAAAAAACAATAGAAAACAAAAGATCGAAAAAACAATAAAATACATAAGAAATTAACAAAACAATAAAAAACAAAAGAAAATGATTTTGATTACGCTATTTTTTTACTAGAAAATTGTTTGATGTGTCTTGAGGAACTCTGACACAAAAATTTAATAATCCTTCAGTCTTTTTGATGGAGTTATAGGTGAAAATATGATTTCATGCGTTAATTTGCATAATTAATTTATTAAAAAATATGAAATCAAAATTTTTCTATTGTATGACCACGTAATCTTGTAGTTGACATCCGGCTCTATGTTCAGGCAAAATTTTGCGGCGATCGCGCGATTGGCGGCCGAGATCTGAAGGGGGGGTCAGATTGACCCCCCCCCAGTAAAAACTTGGTCTCAAATAGCCCAGTTAGAATAGGGTTAAATCCTGCAGATTCTTTTTGGTGACCCATGATATGATTCACAAAAGATGTGATAGTACTTCCGCTTCAACTATTCCTTTCTTTTCTTTTCTTTTTTTCCCCCTTTTTTTTTTTGCAAACACTGCATCTCTCAACATCAAAGTTTACCAAATCATTACTGTACAATAAAATCTAAATTATGCTGTTCTGAAGAAAAATTTTCAACATTTTTCAGCTTTTGTTTAAAATTACAGTCATTACACTCTCCAATAATTTAAACTTCATCAGCTGCCAATCCTTCTAATGGGATACAGCGCACAGATGTAATGCAACACCCCTTTATAGTTCTACGTTCTTTATTGTGTTTTATTCTTCTTGTTATACCCACTTGTATAATGCATTTCCAAATAATCTCTGCTGCAAAGAAGCAGACATGCTAGAACTGGCCTGATTACGACATGTATCATAACTAAATGATATTTGATTAAAAAAGGTGGGGGGGGGGGGTCTGAAAAGCAGAAAACTGACAAAGACAGAAAAAAGAAAGAAAGAAACACAGACCTTGCTATCTCCACATAGGAAGAGTAACCCGGCTGCGAATGTCTTCACATGCTGCTTGGAAGCTGGCCCCATCGCCGTGGCGATTGTCGCTAGGATGTTGGCGGTGGTTTGTGCCTAGGGATGACAGGAGTGACATACAACATCAAGTCCTCACTCACTGAAACATTCACGTCACAAACTGGGGAAAATTGATTATACAATGACTACTATGCCTGCCTTTCTTGGTGTGGTGATTTCTGAATTCATACTTGGATCACATTCCCACCTTCACATTGATAGCAATCACTGAATAGGCAAAAAAAATTGCTTCTTTAATGATGGGTTGGGGTTAGTCAATAGAAAAAGAAAATAAGACAGACACAAGTCAAACAAAGGAAAGAGGGTAGTTTCCAAGACCAAAAATGAACACTTATAATTACATTTAATATATTTGACAACAAAACACCTTAGCGTAGTTCTGTGACTATATACATGAATTGCAAAATAACAATACACACATATAAATACCAAATAAGAAAAAAAAGAAATGGGATGATAGAATAATAATCACATTTGACTGATAGTACGGCAGTCCTATCAATGGGGTAATACACTCTTCTCTGTTTTGCTTTTGTCTCTAATTTTCCAAGTGGCTTGCAAAATCTGTACTGATGCTTGAAAGAATTACAAAGGATTTCTTACAAGGTTTTTGTTGGATTCCCCTAGCCGGGCTTTGAGTGCTGCTGGCAAGTCCCCAAGGTTTTGTGTGATGAACTTGGCTTCTTTTAGGATACCTTCAACCTGTGTGATGACAGACATACACCAATATAAAGCAGTGGGACTACAGGGGAGATGACTTCCATTTTTTTTCAATAAACACAAGAGTATAAGTGCAACTGATAGATAATAACTTGAGAATAAAGGATGGAAAAGAACAAATTTGTAGTTATCTGAACATCTGTCAATTTTTCATTATCAAAAGTTTAAACAGCTGGACAAGAGCCTTCTTGATAACAAAGCTTCAAACAGGCTTGTATATGATTTAATATGGATGCATTTCATAGTAAAAATGTATCATTTCTTTATAAAAAAAGTTTTATTTTCACATTGCTAAAAAGAAGTATTCATGTCATGATTCTGCTGGTAATATATTCAAAATTAATGTATTTTTTTTTCGTCATTTTTGCTGCAATGAGTGTAAGTTTGTAATGCTACAGTGCCACCAGCGATTAATAAATGCAACAAACCAAATATTTATGCGGGGTTTTTTTTCTTCATACTTGGTAAAGTCTGTGATGTCACAGCATCACCTGCATCTAAAACAAAATGAGATCAAAAGTTTACGATACAAGTTGAGCGACTTAGTACCGAGGGCAATCTAAGGGCAAACTGTTTATCAATTGCAACCACTGAACTCTATAGTGGAAGTGACATTACGCGCAGTGCTTGAAGCCAGCGCTTTGCTTTAGTTGGCGCTGCCATTTTAGGACTCCACCTTTAGGCCCCGCCAAATGCCATTTTGTCGACAGAATTACTCATTTCGTAACGAAATAGCCAAGTGACACTTGGTACCTTATTGGTGCCCCATAGCAAAGTCCCAAAATGGCCGCCATCAGCCAGCACTTCCGGTGGCTTCAACGTTTTACCCACAGTGCAACACGAGCGCAGTGGCTTTTCGGTGTGGAGTGTGCGCCAAGTGCGCAGAGCGCCCCTTCCACTAGTTCAGTGATTGCAACCGAGTACTGGGGTTGCCAATTGAGGAAGGGAAAGAATGAATGATTGCAAACCTTATCCAGAGCCTCCCCTCGGACCTTCCACTTGCTGTCGGCCATCTCGTCGATGAGTCCCGGCGTGATCTGGGACGAGATGTCCACCCTCGGCACGAGGTCGGCCACGTTCATCCCGCCGCCTCCTCCTCCTCCTCCGTCTTCTTCGTCCTCATCATCTTCGTCGTCGTCGTCCTCCTCGCTGGCTTTCTTGGCCGCCGCCCCCCTGAAGGGCGTGGGTGGTGATTGGCCAGACACCTGTTGGTAGGAAAACAGACACATCTTAGAAGAAGGTTACCGGAAAAGTGGATATTTTCATGTGATTAATTATCCCCGGCTCGGTCAGGTATAGACAAATTTCACGTTTTTAATTCCGAAGAATCAAAGACATCCAACAGCGGTGTATATACAGAAGCAAAAATATTAATGTGCTTTTATTTCCACACTAGTCTCTGGTTTCGCAAAATGTGTGAAATTTCCAATTTTACTGTACTTTTTAAAAGTCTTCACCAACCACAGGGATGCCAAACTTGTACACAGCATCACAGTATTCTGAGGGCTGAAAAGATATATTGATACCTTTTTGTATCACAGGCATCTTTGTGTAAGACTGTTGCATTGCTACAATTAGAGTCAGCTTGTCATGCTAACGTTAAAGTAATGTATAATATACTGAAAACCAATGAAACAACCCAGAAAGATGCATCAATGTCAGAGTACAAGAAGATTAAATGGAATAAATCTTTGCAGCAAAGCTATGTGTCAGAAGGAACGTAAGTCTGCCTAGTCAAATACATTCTAGGAAATCTAATGCTCTCACTACTCCCCAAACTCTCCGTAATTATGCAATTTAATTGTAGCATCTCATTTAATTCAATTCAATTGTGTTGTCCTACAGTCAAGGGTCATTAAATAATGATATGCATAAAATACACACTTCGAAGTACGCGGTGTAATAATGGTGCGCACAACTATAACAGCATCAACAAAAGCAAACAAAATTTTACAATTACCATCCTATTGTGTTGGAACACAGCCAGAGATTACAAGAGCTATATGATGTTATTCGGTATATTTTGCATCCATTAAACCGCTTCTCAGTGAGTCTGGCAGAAACAAGGGGAAACACACGAACCTTTTCAAACTCCGCGTCCATCTGCGATAGGAGGGCGGCCTTCTCGCCGTCAAAGAGCATGCGTAGGGTGGCGCCCATGTACATGTATATCACGCCCAGGAGGGTGATGGCTGATGTGCGGACCTGTGGGTTGACTGCTGCGAGCGCCTTCTTGATGAACGCAATGAGAGGCTTTACGTTTATTCTGGAACATCGTGGGGGGAGTAAAATATGAAAGTTACAATGTATAGGCCCTGAGTTGTTCATTACTCTTACATCTCTTAGCTAGATATGTTGCTATTACCACATTCTGTAAAAATGATGCCTGTGATTCCTCTTTCCTCTTCCTAACAAACTATGACCACACAAAAATTTGAAGAGCAACTCTCAGCAAACTGACTTTGACCAAATTTCTTTTCAGAAGGTGAAACATTTTTTAATATTTCAAACAGGGAATTATCAGCATTGCTCCAGGAGCGATTGTATTCAATCAATCCACACAGCCATCCCCAATTTCTAAAGGTTGAATTATCTTGATACACTTTGTCCCATGCAGGGGCGGGTCCTACGTGATGTTTCGTTTCAAACATTTGCACAACTTGTCCCAAAGTATATTCAGTTCATTCTTCTTCTTTTTTTTTTGTATGCCTACTCACATTCATTTCATGCCTCACTGTACAAATGTCTGACGTTGTTTCACGGAATATCTCGATAAGTGGTGCAACGAATCGAATGAAAATTAGCGTTCATTCCTGAAGTTTAATTGCACTTAAAACATTACATACACACACCATAATATGCTGTTCATTCATCACTGCTACTTGGAAAATGTCATAAATTATAACAAGCCAATGATAAACTTTCTGTCACATTTCACATAAATAGGAAAAATCTATCATAGATTAATATACACATCAAACTACAACAGCAACGTGATAGAAAACAGAACAACAGGAAAATTGTTGAATTTCTAATGAAGGTGCAAAAATATTTCAAAATACGTACATTAAATGGAATTTAGAAAGCAAAATATTCAGAACTGTCACAGAGAATCACACTCTGCATCTCTTGTTTAATGTAATAAGGGTGAAATCAGAATTAAGTCATCAACAGATTTACACATTCAGTCCTATGAGGAAATAGCACCAAAGGCAGAATACTTACGATGAAAACCCAAATTCCTGAATGGCCTGTGCAAACCAGGTGAAAAACTCAGCTTGGTTCTTGGGGTTCTTCTGCTTGTCAAATGCATACGACGTGGCCTGAAGGTAGCGACAAAAAAAAAATATAAAATAGTGGCAGAGCACACAAAAATCACAATTCAGTTTATAGCACACAATGTTTCCTGAAAGAGTAATGCTTATTCATGGAAGTATACTCTGTTTTTGTTTTTTCATGAATATTTCACCAAAGGTGTACCTGTTAATCTGTGACAGTCAATTCTTTGGGCCATTTCCAGGCCAGCAATATACATGCCATATGCACATTGTAAACCGCATATATCAAAACCACCTGTCTGTAATAGTAATTACGCCAATACCCAACCGCCTTATTGTATTAAGTTCTTTAAAAACAAAAAACAAAAACAAAAATAATTCCCATGAGTAAGTTTTTCCACCAAAAACATCGTTCCCATAGCTTACATGAGCATTTTAGGCCCAAATACCAATTTTGTGCAAAAATTTGCATACCTGATTACAAATGAACTGATTGTAGAATATACCCCTCTCCCATGCCAATAAAGCAAAGCCGAAAAAAGCCCAGCTTGATTATGTCCATCAAAAGAATAAGAAAAAAGACAACTTGTATAGAATCATGGCATGAGTCTCCAGGACAATTTGAATAATACGGACATCATCTGATGGTATGACATTTGTTTTATGATATTTTGAAAAGCACTTCGATGGAGTTTGCATTGAAAAATTCCAACTCATAATTCTCCAATCCAAAGGAGAATACAGGGAGATTAATTAACCAAGGAATCTCACCTCCTCTCCAATGTACCCCAGCGAACACGCCTCCGCGACGGCCGTCAGCGACTCCTTGACCTTTGACCCGGACTTGATGTCGCCCACCTTGTCGATGAGGGGTCCGAGGACGACCTGGGCACAGCGGCGGGAGAACCGCGCCTTCTCGGCGAGAAAACCGATTAGTGCGATCTTGGCATTCATCACCTGCGGTAAGGTCAATGAAAACAAGGTTTGTTTTATTTCATTACCTCCGCCAAGGAAGGAGGTCAAGTGATCATCGGCGTTGGTTTGTCTGTTTGCAAAATAACTCAAAAGGTTGTGTATGGATTAAATGCAACTTCCACAAAAAGTAGATATTGACACAAGGAACACCTTTTTCAATTTTGGTTGTGAAGCGGGAATTTCTGTGGATTTTTGAAGGATTTTTCATCTTTTGGCATATAAAAGGTCAACGAACTGTGGGTTCGAGATGCGCATAATGGAGGTTTCCATACGCAGACTAAATTGTGAGCTGTGTCGGGCAAGGCGCCGTGCAATAATGTAAACAAAAGGCTTCAATTTTGGGAAATTGCCTGCGCGTAAGGGTGAAAATGAGTTGCTGGCTTGGTGGAGGTCTGTACTCTCCGAGTCAGTGCATATGCCACAATCATGTTTATCATTTTGTTTACTCAGATAATGTATGACTGCAATGCTGGAATGCAAAAGTGTTATGCAGAATGACAGGCTTCATGTGCTGGTTTGTGGAGTGTGTGTATATGTGTGTGTGTGTGTGTGTGTGTGTGTGTGTGTGTGTGTGTGTGTGTGTGTGTGTGCGGGTGTGTGTGTGTGTGTGTGTGTGTGTGTGAGAAAGGGGGAGGGGGGCAGGGGGACTGAGTCACTGAGATGCAAAAACACCAAACTGACCTGGAAATTTGCCTCCTTGAAGCCAGGTTTCTTGGCCAGCACTCGAACAAACACCTGGGCGTTGATGTCATTCTTCTCCATGTTTTGTACTTTCTGCAAGGGAAGAAGGTCAAACAAATGTGACAAAATGTTAAAAAACAAACAACAAAAACAACAAGAAAATGCATGCACGTATCATTGTTAAAGGGATGGTATAGTTTTTGTTGACATGGAGCTTCAGGTTTCCAGCATTTTTGTGAGATTATGAGAACCACTTATGAAATATGAAAGAGCATGTAATTCCAAGAGGAATTCAAAGTATTATTTGATGAAAATTGGCTTTTGCATGCCTGAGATATCTAAAACAAAGTGATCATAATAAAATGTGGGACCCACCTATTATTAGGATCGCTTTGTTTTACTTTGTTTTTGGATATCTCAGCCATTTCAAAACCAATTTTCATCTACTAAACTTTCATTTTCTCTCAGAATTGTATGCTCTGTAACTTCGATGCAATTCTCCCACTTTGGATACAAGTCACATCTACAAGATCACGCATCACACATGTCAAGTGCTCTTGACTTTATGCAGTCCCTGTTAGTCTGCATTAACATTCCCATTTGCCAACTTTCCCCAGGCAACTATACCTTGTTATTGGGCAAGTGAAGAGAAAGAGCACCATCCTGTTACAGTTACAGGGCCTTGTCTGAATCTGAATGCTCATTCAAGCGAGTATAAGAAAAGGTTCGGTGGTTTTTCCTCACTCTGTTGTTGTTGGGTTTTTTTGGGTTTTTTTTTTTTTTTGGTATGTTTGTTTGTTAATTTGGTTGTTTGTTTGTTTGTTTTGTTTTTTTTGTTTGTTTGGGGAAGGGGGGGGGGGGGTCATTCCCCTTTTGAGTAAACAATCAAAGAAGGCAGAGTAGTATCTAACCAAATCAACCCAACTGCAAATAATAATAATAATAATAATAATTGCATTTATATGGCGCTTCATACTGACGTTTCTAAGCGCACTTTGCTACTCATACAAATAGATTAGAAAACACAATAACATTAACAAAATCAGCGTTAACAGTAACAAAAGAAGAAGAAAGAAAAGAAAAGGAAAGAAAAATACATGTGATACAATGGTACAATAATTGATAACTGTGTGTGCCTCCAGGAGAAAAAAAAAAAAAATTACAACTGATTAAACAGGTGAGTTTTAAGAAGAATTTTATATGATGGCAAAGATGGCACTACGTGGAAACCATCCAGAAAATTAACTGTCCAAGCCGACAGAGTGGGAAAATATGGTATTTAAATGATGACGATGATTCCCTGCGTCTGTTTCGTCCACTCACCGTGGTGAATTCCTCCATGGCCGCCAGCCGCTCCTTCCAGTTGCTGGACGCCAGCTGGGCCAGGATGGTCGGTGAGAGGAGAGCGGCCGCTTTGTCATCCACCTCATCCTCCTACACGAGCAGAATGAAGAAAGGGTAGAGGTCAACACACTATTTTTCCCCGACTTCATGCAGGGGAGAAGAACTCGAAAAAGTTTAAGGAAGGCTTCTTTCTTCTAAGCTTACACATTTTGCTTGATTTACCTGCACTCAATTCCTCTACCCTGTATAATATACGACTGCAATTCATGTACAGTATGCTATCCGTGTTGCCAGAAATTTGACCAAAAGCAATAATAGCCATTTTACAGAGTTAGAAGCATAAGAAATTGACCCAAACTCTACTTCTTCTCCTGTGTATGTGCATTCATAGATAAATATACAGACACACATGCACATACCCTACATACACATATACATACATATATACACATACAAATACCTTTTGTCATCCAAAGTGAGTATGTTTCATTCTTTTTTTTTCTTTTTTAGTTATATATGATGATTGCACTGCAGTTGTTCATTATAGATTACAAATATGGTGTTTAATTTCTAACTAGAAGAAATTGCTTGGAGGAATCTATCATCTAGCACAAATTTCCACACTTTATCACATGATAATCACAAACTCACCGTCAGCAGCGGTTCTGACTTCATGTCGTCCTCCGACTCACCCTTGGGGACTTTCTTCTTGCCCCCCTTCACAGACTTGGCTGCTCCCTGGAGATGTGGGGAGTAAAACATGATACAAACCTCTCTCAAACCAAACCAATCATTCTTCCTCCAAAGAAGGCGGGGCGCCATTACAAAATGCCCCCATCCTCCCACAGGGATCACTGTGATGTAATTGAAAAATCTGCGTGGAAACAATGATAAACTCCATTTTCACAGTTTATCAAGTGATGTCATCATCAAATAAAGAGAAATTTAATCTTTTCAATGATACTCATCACATAACAAGAAATGTTTGGTAGATTTTTTAGTTTTAACTTTAAATATTTTAAGTTGATAAAAATGGACATATCTTCAATTGCACATGGTTTGCGAATCATTATCTTCATTAAACACTCCGAAATGCACATTTTGAATCATCTAAATTTTGTTGAGCATTACCAGTAGAACAACACCGGTAATTTTGGGGTGGAACTGCAATGGAAAAAGGGTACAGACTGCTGAAATAACTTTCATATAACTGAGTGTCCATATTTTAAGAATATATGAAATGCACAAAAACTTTTCAGTATCTACGAAGAAGGACTAAAATACATAATGTATTATGATATCATGGTTTTACAAGAAATTGCAATATAGTCAGGCCTTGCTTTTCAACTCATTCTTCGACATAATGAAAGGCAGACCATATAAGTGTGGGTGGGCAAGAAGGGACTCACCGAGCCGCCACTATCGGTCTTGGCCTTGGCCTTGGCCGTGCCTGGTCTGCTAGACGACTTGGACTTGGATGGGGCGGCCTTCGATGGGGCTGCCTTGGGCGGGGCAGCCTCTGCCGCCGGCTTGGGTTCCTTTGTCTTCTTCTTGCCTCTGTGTACCAGCTCCACCTTCTCACTGTACTCTTTGATCTGTGGTAAAGAATTAAACATTACCAAAATCATTTGCTGGAAATTGTTTAACGAAAACACCTGATTATATAATAACCCCTTTGTGGAGCTGGCTTTAAAACACTTGACACTTCTAAGCAGTATAGTTATTTAGTTACTGACATAAAAGTAACAATACTTCTAATACTAATTTGCAGCAATCCCTGGTACACATGAATCAAACAAAAAGAACAAGCCAAACAGCAAACAAAAAACTTCTGATAAGAAAACAGAAATAAAACAAAAAATAAATACTGTTTTGAAAGTATTTGCAAATGATTCTTTGCATCATCATCAATACACAACCTCACTGCAGTACTAAAGTAGGGGAGGGGGAATGTCTGATAGTCTACGTCTTCAATGACAGCATTATGAGCTGAAGGATAGTTTCAATCAATAGTTTCAATCAATTGTGATCAAGATTAGATTATCTATTCTAATTTGGTAAAATACACTTATAAAAAAGACATCCATGTCTTTTTTTCTTCTTTCTTTAACTTCATGTCTTCCTTGTATATAGTACAGTTTACCTTGTCCAGTTTGATTTTCTCCAGGTCTGCTAGGAAAGGTCCCATGGGTTTCTCCCCTACCACCCTCAGTGCCGTCCCCAGGGCCTCCGAAGCAGCTTCTCTCACGTCGGCCGTCGTGTCAGCCAGTTTCTAGAAGGTCAAGGGTCAACAAGGCAAGGCAAACTCATTCAACGAAAACCTCTTGTACTCCAATAGAAACTATTTTCTAGTTAGAGGAAGATTTAGTTGAAATAAATTTGGCATATGCATGATCTTAATATGTCTAATTCAAATTTCATAATCACGTAAATACATGCGAGTATATATTTGAATACACATTCAGATGGACATGAGATTGAAAGGAATAGAATTAGGAAATTAGGGAGCTATCAAAAATGATATCACATTTAGAATATCTTTAACAGAAACACAGAAACAAAGAAAGAAACAGAAAGAGAGAAGGGGAGAGACAGAAGAAACATCACAGTAGAGACAGACATAGACAACAGAAATAGCGAGTGTACAGAGTAGATGAGAGACAGACAGATGGACAGACAGACAGAGACAAAATGTAGGACACACACACACACACACACACACACACACACAAAGGGAGAATTATAAGAGAATGACATACACAAACTGAAGAGAGCAAAGATGACACGCAAAGGGTAAATCAGACAGACAGACAGACAGACTGAAAGACAGATAGACAAAGTATGTGACACCCAAATGATGGAGACAGAAGGTCGTAAAGATAGACAACACAGAGTAAGAGACAGATAGAGAGACAGAGAGAGACAGAGATAAATACTAGTTAAAAACATGACATACACACAAACAGAGTGAAAGTCAAAGAGACTGATGAAGACAGACTCGGACAGAGAGACAGACAGACAGACAGACACACAAACCAAAGTGTAGAAGAGACAAACAGAAAACAAAGACACAGTAGAGAGAGAGAGAGAGCACGCGATCAGACTGGCAAAAGATCAAGAAGATTAGGTTTGTGATTAAGTTTAAGATCTCAAAGATGAAGTTTAAGATCTCGAAGTTTTGCCAGTGTGACCGCAAACTTCCCGCAAAACTTCTCGCGAAACCACTCCAACTAGGGATATTTTTCTCACTCCCGCCAAACTTCTCGATCTGTTTGCGTGCGGTGTCTCCGAAGCGTGAGGCCATTGTCATGTATATAGTGCATTGCTATGTCACAATCACTAGCCATCGCATGGTGCGCTCTTTCTCCTTTCTTGCGCACCCGCACCAATGACCAAAACTTCTCAATCAAGAAGTTGGGCTGCCAGTGTGACCGCAAAACAAAAGATCGCGAAGACTTTACGATCTTAAACTTATCGATCTTTTGCCAGTCTGACCGCACATAAGAGAGAGAGTAAAAGAGAGACACAGCAAAAGAGGAACACAACAGAGAGAGAGAGAGAGAGAGAGAGAGAGAGAGATTGTAGCTGTTACTACAAGAAAATAAAGTCCCTTGCCTTGACAAGCGATGTGCAGAGAGGCTTGAGGGCAGCCTTGGGTAAGGTGGCCGGGGTGCACTGCCGGAACGCCCTGCCTAAGAAGAGGGTGGTCTCCGCCCTGATGTTGGGGTTCTTGTTCTCCATGGCAGCTAGAACGTCCTCCATGATGTTTTGCAGTGTTGTCTGCAGGTTCACAAAACAGCATTTTGTGCCATTACAAGTGCTAAATTTGTTGTTTCTACTTCTTCTTTCAGAGACACATAAGAAGCAAGAGTTAACCCTAAAAAGACTGGGGGGGGGGGCATTATGGCCAAGATCTTGGGGGAGGGGCCATCATGCCCCCACCCCCGTCGTCAAAGCCTTCAAAATAGCCCAGTCCTTTTAGAGTTCAGAGAAAATCATTTTCGTTTTCGAAACATAAGGTTTAAGAGAAAATGAAATCTGCGCTACAAATTTCCTTCAAATTTATCAGATGGTAATTATCATCAATTACACTGCCCTGCTCAAACCAACACTTTAAAAAAAAATTGTAATTTACAAGTGAATAGAATACAAAAAAAAAGAAAGAAATAATATAACGATCATTTCTTTTATTAATTCCTGTCATTATATGAACTCATATTCAAATCTTCAAAACCTTGTTCTTTACTTTAATACTGTGGTTACAATGAAAATATACTCCTGCATACTTTAGAGCACTGGTATCTAAAGCTACAGTATGTTGTACTATCTTACACATCTTCTCTGATTTCCATCATCAAAACATTACCAACATAAAAAGTAACAAGCACGGAAGATATCATAACTCAAATTGCATTGTGGAAGTTCAGCCAATTCGGGACTGTGTATTGTAGCTGGGGGGCAAGAGGCTCGCAAACTTACCGAGGGATAAATGGCATCTATCGCTTCTCGCATGGCGGCTACCACGTTGGGCTTCTTTTCTTTGAACTTATCCAGGATGGTCGATATACACTGAAGAGGAGAAGTGAGGATTGAAGTCGATATTCGTCATTTCAACTTGGCATTTAAATTTACTTGTAGCTTTTCTGTCACCGTGGTGATGAATAAACCAGTGACACAAAGATACAAAGGGGAAGTCCCTCAACAAATTTTTGGATGAATTGCATATATGCATGTAAAATAAGGTTACTACACAATTCATGTTCTCTACATTTACAACATACTTCCACGGAACTGTATACAACTCATCACGTCTTTCAAGCAAAGCGTCTGCCAATTTCCTCAAAACTGCCTTGAATAAGATCAATATATGAATCACTCATATTTCCAGAGCTGCCAACATCCCCACATTATTTGAAAATCAGGGAAATGACATCTTTCAGAGCAATCAGGGATATGCCGTTATATTATACATTTCTCCATAGGAAATGATAGTAACGAAATTAACCAAAAAGGTTTTACAATTTTTTTTTTTCTGTGAAGATATGGAGAAATAGATAAATTTCCAAGGAGCTTCGGAATTAAAAAGGTTGGGCAGCTCTATTTCAATGTCTTGAAACAATATATGATATTTCAAGAACCGCGCCTTGCACTCACCGCTACTGCATAGGGAGAAAATTTCTTGCGGATTCCACTGGCAATGCCTGCCATGCACTTGCCAGCGAGGGCGACGATCATCACGTTTGTGTCTTTGGCAATAGTCTGCAAAGGAAAGCACAAAGATATTCACTTGATGCCATGTTGGGAAAGCCATCGTACATCACAATCACAAAGATGTCTCTTTACTTAACCCTTTATGCACCTACAGGCGTATGTTGCTATTATATTTTGTATCATTTCACTTTAGTTTATTCCGTATTTTTTCTCATGGAAGTTTATTCACCTATTTCCACTTTTCAATGTATTTAATTCCAACAATTACTTATTCTTCCAGAGCTTCAACTGCCATCTTTATTCCCATCTTTTCATCTCAGATACTGGTTATCTGTTTAAAGCTGTCTGTCTCTATTTCTGTATCTCTCTTCACTTTCTATGCAGGGATGCCAACCTTTGAAACAGCATCACAGTATTCTGAGGGCTGGAAAGGTGTATTTTTGGCTTAAAAAAAAACCACCACAATATTTTAACTTATCCTGCAATACACTGAATAGGAAGATTACTTGGGAAAAACAGACTTTTCTATTAAATTTGCAGTATTTTTGGCACACATAACTACAAAATACTGTAGCAAAAAAAGGAGCAGTTGGTATCTCTGGGTTGTGTCTCTTGAATGCTTTGCAACTTCTGTTTTTGTTTTTTTTATGTGTCATTGCTCAATCTCTTTTTCCTTTTCCTCGTGTCTTTTCGACTTTCTCTCCTCTTCAGATGTTCTCAATCCACTCATTGACATGTCGCTCATTTTGCACAACACAAGCAACTGGATGATTTCATTTTTTTTTTTAATCTCTCTTCAAAATCTGTATAACTTTCAAAGTTTTTCCTTAATCTCTTCCATTCTACCTCTGCTTTTTGGTTTCTTTAATCCACCCTTCTTTTCTCCACATCATTCCCGTTTACTTCTCACCTTCTTCAGAACCCGGAGGAGCTCGGCGAAGTCGCCCGGCTCTATCTTGGGGTTTGCCGTCAGCGGCTGCAGCGCCTCCAGGGCCTCCTTTCTGATCTGCCACTTCTTCGCTTCCTGTAACAGGTCAAAGGTCAAAAAGAGATGCCAGGATGTCAGTTCCGCAGAAAATACAGCCTTAAAGTACAGTTGGCCTTAAGAGAGTGAACAATGTACATGCCTCTGTGCTGTATGTGGAGTCAAATGTTATGCTCACCACAGACAAGTAACTGCTATACTTCTGTGCACATGTAATTTCATGAAAATTGATTTGTATGGAATCAAATAAAGCAGTCTTCACACACAGGATGGATTAGGAGACTGTCTTGCGCAATTTGATGCTGTCTACGTATAGACTTACCATGTTGTCATAGAAGTCCTTGGGGAGTTTGGCAATGATATCCACAGCCTCCAGGAGATCGTAGGGATCCACAGCTGGTGCTGCTGCTCCATCGGCTTCATCTGCAGACAGACAGACAAACAGACAAATGACCCAGAGAGAAACAGATAAAGATAAACACACAGACAGAAATACAGACCAAATGATGAAGACACATTACAGTGCACTCCCAATAAAATGAACACAGTTATAATGAAATTCCGGTTTATACAACAAAGTAAAACTTCAGACTGCAACATTTTTAGCTCTACTTGTATGTATTTATTGTTTATTTGTTCCGTTACAACAAAATTTCAATATAACGAAAGAAAACTGCCAGTCCCAAGGACTTCGTTATAAAGGGAGTCCACTGTATTTCATGTGGAAGAAATGACTGTACAAAAGTTCACTTGTACAAAGTGCAGTACAGAGTGCTCAAATCAGTACTTGTTCTTGCATGTCTGCCTTTACAAGATTTGATAAGGAGCATGAAGTATGCAAACAGTGACACAAACATGACACTTCAAATCCACACTGTACAGAACCCCTCTCCTTATATTTATGAATATCAATACGAGGCATGACACTTCTGGGGGCATTTCATGAAGGAACTTGTCGGATAAAATGTCCGACAAGTCAATTATATCCGACAAGTTTTGAGAAATCCTTTAGTCTGATTGGCTGATTTCTCTGAACTTATTGGATATAACTGACTTGTCAGATATTTTATCCGACAAGTTCCTTCATGAAATGCCCCCCTGCTCTTATGAACTAAGGTACACTGTACCATGAAGAGCTTGTACGATAATAGCCCACAGAGGAAGAAGTGTTAATCCTCTTTCAGCTTTGGTTGATTGGTGATCCAAGTAAACAC
The DNA here is from genome assembly GCA_033980235.1 of Diadema setosum. Taxonomy (NCBI): domain Eukaryota; kingdom Metazoa; phylum Echinodermata; class Echinoidea; order Diadematoida; family Diadematidae; genus Diadema; species Diadema setosum. The sequence goes on from CM067071.1 coordinate 12,500,902, forward strand.
ACACACACACACACACACACACACACACACACAAACAAACAGAATATATTCACACAAATTGATGGTAAGAAACCTGACTCCCAGACACACACCTTCATCTTCCTCATCATCATCATCATCCTGTGCCATGGCCTTAGCCTTCAGGTCCTGCTGCGACTTGAGGAATCGGGTCTGCTTTGGCGGCTTCGTCGGCAGCTTCTCGAACTCTTCTTCCAACTCTTTCAGCTGTAAGGATTGGGGGATGGAGAAGTGGGGATGGGGCGAACAAGAAGAAATGAAATGAAGAGAAGATGAGGAGAATTAGATCCCATTTCGGGACTCACAAAATTCAAAATTGGGAAGATACTCGTGAGGTACAGTCAACTGATTAGGTGACAATAACTTAAAAAATTGGGAGGAAGTTTATATTGTCTCTGTCAGATCATAGCGAGATATCAAAGTTTTCACAGACCATCTAGGCTGAGCATGTTTTGACATTAATCAGGACATGATTTCCTTCTTGAAATTGAATAGCATGTTACTAGATGGAAACACAGAAAAAATAGTACACAATTATATTCTATGTCATGAAATTGCTACACAAATGACAATCTGTATAGCAGTCATATCCAAAATGCATAGCAAATAGCAATGCGATACCAAGAAAATTATTCCTGTGTATGCATCTGAATTCGAGCCTGGAATAAAACACCTTGCACTTGCAGGCAAGACGATGATCTTTATGAGTTCAGAATAAGAGCCTGAACAAAATATAGGGGAAGGGGGTCAAGCGACCTTACCTGCACTGGTTTGATGTTTTGTAGACTGGGTTTGATGGCCGCCCCGATCCAGCGGTACAGCTCAATGGCCAGCAATTTGGCCTTCTCACGGACGTTCTTGTCGCTGTGTTCCAGGATCTTTGGCACCGACTTGACCACGGGTTTGAGGGTGATGACCTTTGACCCAAACTCCCGCACGGCCGAGGCCAGGACCTCCAGGCACGCCGCCACGATCTTGGGCTGCTTGTTTGTGAGACCTTTCAAAAGTTCCTCCTGTAATTTGGACCCCATGGTGGATTTTCATAGTTGTTAACTGAAATTGTGGCTATTGATATGTGGACTCTTTAGAGCCACTGTGGCTCAGAGGTTAAGCCCATAGACTCTTCAATTACAAGATTCCTGGTTCACATCCACAGGGACTAGTGTCCGTGTCTCTTTGGCATGGGGCTCTTAACTTTATTGCCTTGTCCTCATATCATGAAAGTGGTGTTCCTGAATTACTCACTTTACCAGGGCACTCAACATAGAAATATATAAATCTTCTAACAAACATACCTATTGAAAATATGACATACATAAATCATGGCCAATTGAATTTCAGAAGAATCATATTTTATTTTTAAAACATATTTACTTTTTTTGGAGGAAGAAACAAATACACTGCAAATATCAAAATCATTGTCTGAGTCACGATATTTCATTGTCTGTTTTTCAAAGTATTTTATTTGAATTTTTGAATTATTATGAAGTATTATGTGTTCAGATGAATACATGTTTGATGTAGAATAATATATATCCCAGTGGGGGGAAAAAAATATCAAAATCATATTAGTCAGCAGCTCTCTGTCAACTACGTGTACAAGCTACAATCACACATAGTCATTGAATGTTCACTTTGCTTGTTTGTTTGTTTTTTGTTTCAAGACGTTTCTTTGTGCCCTCACCGTCACTTGCTCCTGCTTCTCCAGCTCAATGTAAACCATGAGGATCTCCATGCCTTTCTCCTTCGTCTTTGTCCGGGAGGAGTTGAGACACTTGGCGACCACGCCCGCTGTCACCTCGCCAACGGTCCTGAAAGACATGTACGTGTGGATGTTTGGTCGTGGAATTGAGAGAAACGTTGAAAGCCCCGATACAGTGGTAGGACAAAGGAGTGGAAGAGAAAGAGTTTGGGTGGAGAAGGATGGAGATACAGACAGAGAACATGTTCTAATTGTGACCCGCCACAACAAAAGGATCCAAAAGTTGCTGACGGCCGAACCGAGAAAATCGAGTCTGAAGTCAGATCGTTAAAATCATTCAATACCATTGAGTTCCTGTTTTTCGACATGATTTTGTAGTCTGATATTTCATCTATCACCTGCTGAAATTTTGAAAGCTAAATGATCAAAGGAAAGGCAAGACATTTGCATTGTTTTGAGACAAGATTTTCCGACTTTCAACGGAAAAGAAATGTCCGAAGATTTGGATTTAGCGCCAGAGATAGACTCCGCCCCTAGCAACAAGGGAGTGATCTTATTGGTCAGTGCGTGGCATCCTGGTTACTGATTGGTCGTGCGTAGACCGCTGGCACTATGCTTGAATGAACATCGCGGAGGTTGCTAGGGAAGGGAAGGGAAGGGAAACAGACATAAGTAATGCAGGTCTGCAACAGGCTTCAGTCAAAAACATGAAATCAGTACCTACCCAAATATTGTCCTATGCAAAGTATCGGCTCACTTAAAAGGCTGGCTGTTACTGATTTACATCACCCACTCTTTGAGGGATTAAGCGGATACCGACATTAAACTGTGGGGAAGCAAACTGCAATGGCACTTGCTCTTGAACAAATGAGGAATATTACCAGATTTCCCCCATGGTAGTGGAAGTTGGAAACAAAGACCATTCCACCTGATGACTAAACATTTCATGTAATTTGCAGTAATTCAATTGTTTGGGACGATGAATATAAATCCTTTCCCACAACAGTTGTCTAGTGATGAATCATCAATGAGCTCTTTAATCATAAATAATTAGTAATTCGTGCAATTATTAACAGTTTTCACATGAATGGCACTCCTTGTTTGGCTGGAGTGGACTTTTATGTTAACCTACGGCTTCCTATGTGTAGGAGTAAAATGCTATGTCTACAAAAATGAGAAAATCTCGGGCAGGGACAATACATTGTAGGTTAAAGGGAGAGGTCTCACTTTGGTGCTAGATGTGCACTATCCAGGTAAGCCAGGACAGCGTCCAAGCCCTTCTCCTGTGCCACCGCATTGCTGTCGATGACAAACTTCTTGAGCAGTCCCGCGTACTTGGAGAACTCAGGGCTCTTCTCGTCTGGCAGTCTCTTGAAGAGTTTGGCCGCCTCCTCGTAACCATGGAGACGGGCTTTCCAGACCTGTGCATTGTGGAGCAAAAGATGCATTCTGTTATCACTTGCAAAGCAGTCCATCATCTATGAAAAGGAGACAGCTTTTGCTCAGCTGAATTGTGTAGAAATTAAAATGGGTAGGGTATTTAAAATACAATTCAAACAGTTTCAGCAAAACAGTTTCAGACTTCATGAAAAATGAGAGAATCAACGAAAAGAAAGTGACAGTGCACTCAGCCTAGATTTAAACCGCATTTCTGCTATCATTCACTTGTAAGCACAAATTGGCAGCAGGTTCCACAGGAATGCAGCTGTGAAGGAAACTAAGATTAAAAACGCTGTTTTTCATGCGACCAAGATTACATGCGACACATTCCATTTTATAACTTCAATTGCATGAGACTGCAAAAATATTGACTTGTCAAGAATGTACTTGTTGCAATAAAATCTCCATGTTCATTATTTAAAAAAAAGAATCACTTATCACCCAGGGGTGTTTTCCAACCTCTTGTTTTGACATGAGGAAAATGCACATTTGCTAAGTGACAAGGGAACTGAAACAAAAAATCTGACAGGTTTATAAGATTAATACTGAACTACATGCACAACTACATGTATGTTTTCCCCTTGCATGCAGACATGGTGCAATAACCTCATTGCCCAGTAGAAATTTTGATGACACCCATTGGGGGCCTTCAAACCTTGAACTCATCCTCACTCTTTCTGAAATGCTACAGAAGTACCGGTACACTTTTTAAAGTCTATCTCTTTCTTTTCAAAACTACGCCAATTCCACATGGTCTACAACAGACTCTTCGTCATGAATTTACCGGTACTCATGTTGTACATCAGTACCTGCATCTATCCATTAATACTAGACATAGAAATAAAAAATATAACACACCCAAAATTATGGTAACTTTTTGTACCCCCTTTCTTCTTTATACAATCAATTAATGGGACAAAGCAAGGGTTTAAATGGAATCCAGTTTTCGGCACGAAGAGAAGAGTTTAAAAGGACATCATCGAGTGATTGAGGCAAAAACAAGGAATGAAACATTCTTTCTTTTTTATTGATGACAGAACATAACTCTCCATGCAGGAGTTGTATTGAAAAATATTTACGAAGATCACATACACGGGTAGCATTAAGGTAGCATGTAAGATTGGAATCTTACTTGAGCACCGCAGAAAATGAAAATTTCTTTTAAAATCCTATAGTACTTAAAGCAAATAAGGGTCAAGTTCGCACTTGACATTGAGAAATTGTCAATTTGTGTTTGGGTAGTGTACCACAACTTCAAAATAATCATATGTTTGTAGTTTCGATCATGCTTAGCTCAAACTTTCACTGTCCTGTTCTTCTAATTTTCTGCTCCTATTCACACTGAAAAAAAAAAGTATCATTTCAAGGGTACACTTCCCCTTTAAAACTTAGTTGCAATCTCTTTCCAAACTGTAGACTAGCCTGCTGAGGCCAACTATAATGTGCTGTAAAGCAAGACATTTTCACGGCATGAAATTTTCGCGAATTGGAGCCATCCACGGGACTTTTTCACAGTAAAGAAATCTTCGCAAAATGCCAATGGCATTAAATTACAGAACTTCTGCATGCATTTTTTATTTCACGTACATTGTATCTTGGTTCTCACGAAATTCGCGCAATCAAAATGCATGCAAAAATTTCTGGCTTTTCAGCACAAAGTATATAGTGATGTTTACCTGTGAAACATATGCAGTGTGCAGTAGATATATCTTTTTGCAAACATAATCTTATTATGTCCGTTCCTTCCCCATTGATCACCCTGCACAGATTCTGATATGGATGGGACTTCCTCTAGTGTTACACACAGAGCTATCGTGCTGTCCAGCTTTAAACTACAGCTAGACAAGGTACAGAGCTCAGCTTTTAAATACATGTACAACTGTACATCAGTGTTTGGATGTGTTATGAAATTGTAACTGCTTATAAATTGAATTTGGTAACAAACAGGCTCAATACAACATCAAGTGGCACCATGCTACAATACATGGAAACTTTCATATCTTGTGTTGATTTCATGATGATGTTTAAAGTATGCTAACATCTGAGTGGAAACATCTTGTAAGACTGCATCCAAACTTTAGCCAGCAGCTAGGTACCGGACATGGGAGGGCCTGACATGGAATCAAAGGCATGGGTCTACAGACAAGACACGGGCAATGGTAAATACAGACTTAAGATCTTGCCATTGGGAACCCTCCTGGCACAGGCAAACTACCGACTGTTTACACCCTGCATTGTGTCAATTGGGCAATGAACATGTACAAGGTAGTCATGCTGTTTGGGCAATGTAGCCAGGCAGTCTATCAGGTACTGTAGTCTGTGGGGCTTGTTATGATGTGTTCTGAACCATTCGTTACATCCGAAGGAAATCTCAATGACATGACCAGGACAAGGGGAAGCCTGCCAAGAGGTGATAAAAAGAAATCTTGTCCAGTGAAAGTAGAAGTAATTGGCAAAACACCCGCCGGTCTGGCAAAGAAACTAGGCATGTTCGACTGAGTGTCCATGAATATTATAGAAATCTTTGCCATGTCTCCAAAAAAGAAAGTCCAAAGTATTATCAGGACTCAACATTATTTTAGTAGTGGCCTGGTGGCCCGGGTCCACTAAAAAAATTATGTCGGGCCACATTTTTTTTTTTAAAGTAATAATTTGGTTTGTTTTAGTGACCCAATCAGGTAACTACAGTAGATTTCAAAAGGGATTGTATTGTTTTTATTTGAGACAATATATTTCCTTTTTTTCTGGCCTGGGGGGGGGGATGTATTAAGCCCTGATTATCATTTAAATGTAAAATATACTGGCACCTTGACTTCTACTCCTTTCAAGGTTGTTCACAATTGTTTGGAAAATCATTAACCATTAATGGCAAGTGCACTATAAACATTCTACGCTAACATCTTGTAAACTGGAGCTGTACATTATAATGTGGATTTAACTCAGAATTTTTATTTCATGCATTATACATTTCCAGGGCTAATCATGTTACTCGATTATTGACCTCGAACGCATAAAATGTCCATTTCTTAATATTCCATTGTTTCTTTTTTTTCCAGATTTTTCTGGATATCTCCAACAATTAATAACCTAGGAGTATCACATGATCTGCTGGAATTGTTTTGATACACATTTTATTTGACACATATTCTAATCTTTGAAATTGCCATAATTCACATCATTTTAAGACTTTTGGCTATCAGACTCAGGTCATACTTTAAAGAAAAAGAAAAAGAAAAAGAAAAAATATCTGCAAATATTCTGCATTCCCATTTATAATAAACGGTCTTTTCATTGAATGCATTTTTATCCCTAACAGGCAGAAGGGAAAAACATCCAACTACTCAGACACATAATGACAGGTAATTCAATTTTCTCATTACATCCAAAGAAATATTAATAATGCTATCAGCTGCCAGCAACGTCACTTTTTCCTGCGTCAAGTTATCTACTCCAGCAAGCTCATTTTGATTTATGAGACAAAATACCTGCCAAATTACAAATTTGGTTGAACACCTACATGTAATATAGTGATCCTAATACACAATACACTCCACACACATGCACACAGACACACACAGTACACACACGAACACACACACAAGTGTACACAATGTATGACACAGGCTCAGGCAATACACAGGGCTACTGAAATACACATCAAAATCAGTGTCAGCTCTTGGCAGCTCTGCATCACATCAACGCCATTATGACTGACATTTGTACACCACACCTACACCAGCACATACACCGGAAATACACTGAGCTTACCTCATCTTGGCACAGATCTTCAGTGGGAATCTGCTTAACACTATCAAGATAACTATCATAGATCGAGTCCAAACTACCCCCGAGCAACACCGGCATGTCATTAAAGTAGCGGCGGGGACCACTGCTACTACCTCTCCGGCTGATATATCTTCGCTCCATGCTACATCAAAATGGCCTACAAAATGTAGTTTAATGCTTGTCCCACACACAGAAGAATTAGGAAAGTATAATACATGCCTCTATCACATACTATCATGCTCAAACATACGCAGACAACTTCTACCCCTTTGGATGGCATAAAACTAGGCAGTACCTCGATGACACCCAACATGCATTGTGCTAGGATTTTATGCCATTTGCATGACAATAGATTTGGCATTAAACAAAATTATTGGATGCAGCTGTCAACTTTTGACACCTTTATTTCTGCATTTACATTTCATCAACTCAGTTCTATTATGTATTGTATATAAGAAAAAGTTCATAGATCTATATTTTTGTATCAAAAGTGCATGTTTGATGTACAAAAAGGGCATCACACTCCTGCCGCACCATAACCTTCAAATGATAAAAATTGTATACATGTAGTGATGCAAACAGTTCAAATAAAAGCTGACAAATGTGGTATATAAACCAGAACAGACACCTCTGCAGAGAAATCAAGAATGTTTGAATTGAGTATAGTGTAGGTATCTTCCCTGATAACGTCGAGGTGCTGGTCAATACTTTTACTATCAGTACATGGCTTGACACTAAAAAATTTTTTTTTTCTTTAAGCACTGGCTCATTCGGGCCATTAAAATCTTCACATCTGATATTTTGGTGGCTTGAAAAAGATATCAACATACATTTGTAGTGGCCCAAAATGAAAATAAAAGAAAAGAAAATCCATTCTGAATCGTAGTTGCCCGATCGGGCCACAAAAGATAAATTTGGCGGCCGAACACCAATTTATTTATTTATTTTTTTTTTTTTTGGTGGCATTGTGTCACCTGGCTATCAGTACCGTCAAGCCCTGAAGTAGTACATCAATCAATAGATTCTTCAGGCTAAAAGCCTTGAAGGCTGAAAGACAGTTTAACCCACTGAGGACCACAACCCCTCCGTACCAGTGAGACTAATACACAAAGAGAGGTTGCAGTTGGTTTTAATAGCAGAGTTTCATACACAGTGTAAATTCACAAATTGGGCATGATATTGTATCAAGGTGGCGCTCTATACGATGATATAAAATGGGCAAGATAAATCATAAAATACCGTAATGTCTGTTATTAGTGATTTCAAATGATGAAGCAAAACGATCAAAATTACAAGTATGTACACTGTACATTGTATCATACATGTATGGCACGCAGTGATATCATGCATCAGGGAATATCTTGCAGAATATGATTGGCTGCCAGCAGGGCTAAAGTGAAATGATGTGTGTATGTGTACATGTACATGTACTAGAACATTATTGTAGACCATGTACTATTCCAAAACAATTAATATTGAGCTTGTTTATTGTAATATGATACTTCACAGCCCTTGAGAGTTAAAATTTCTCCTCAAGATATCATTTTCTCTCAGCACTGCATGCTGTGGAGAAAGTGAAATCTCTTGAAGAAAATACAACTCCTGTGGCAATGTCGAGTGCTATCGTATCACACTTTATACAAGATCTGCATGCTAACCAATCCAGCTGGGGGGTGTTTCATAAAGCTGTTCGTAAAGTTACGAAAGACTTACGAGCGACTGGTGATTAGTTCTTGTGCTGAATTATGGAAATTCTAATAAGTATAGCACATCAGAACTTGCTGACAAGTTGTCAGCCCTGACAATTTCAGCAAAATCCTTGGTTTTGATTGGATGAGATGCTCTGGTCACTGACTGTTACTATGGTGATTGTCAGCGCTGACTAACGTTGATGAAACACCCCCCTGATCACTACACTAGTCGCTCGTAAGTTGTTTGTAACTTTACGAACAGCTTTGTGAAACAGGGCCACAGAGCCCTTCTTCCATAGACACAATACATTTTTTTTTTCCATAGACTCAAAACATTTTTTAAATCACTGCTCCCAACACACTTTACAATTCGTCCATCTATACTTGACCTGGTACAAGGAGTAGCGGAGAAGTTAGGAAGCTCACTCAGGTGTAGCAATGTGTCTCAATCTATTAACAGGAAGACTATGGTCACACAATATAGATTAGGATAGGATTAGGAGGATTATCTAATCTCATTTGAAATTAGTTTCCAGACATCTGTATCAGAGATACATGGGAGTTTAACTTTACAGGAGGTTAACCACACTTTAAACTTCCCATAGACAGCCAGTGTTAGAATAAACCATTTAGTATTAAACTGTTTATGGACAGTGATATTGTTGTCCAGTACACATCCATCTTTTGATTGTGACAGCATTTACATGTACATTTCTCAAAAGTTAAGTATTGAATTGCTCCTCAAAAGCAGTGTGTGTCAGTTTTGTTTGAGGGGTTTGTTGGTTTGTTGTTGCTTTTTTTTTTTTCTTTATCTTCTTGTTCCCCCCATTTAACTGTGGAAGAGCTGAACTTGCGCCTCACCCCTGGTTCAGTCGACTCATTGTTATGTCACATCAGACGCAACAGGTGGCAAGCCAACATTGGCAATGTGAAATGACACATTCAAATCTTTAAAGGCACTGTCTAGCATTGTGGTAGCAACAACTGAAGAAAAAAAAAAGTGTAATGTATAGATTTTGCTAACTGAGGTGCACGATGATGTTCAAATATGGAAAAAAAAAAAGTTCCACCAGACATTTTGAGAAGTTACAATGTACATGTAAATGTTGTCACAATCAAAAGATTACCGTACAGTACAACAATATCATTGTACATTTAACAGTTCTGGTTTATTCCAACACTTGCTGTCTATGGGAAGTAAAGTGTGGTTAACCTCCTGTAAAGTTAAACTCCCATGTATCTCTGATACAGATGTCCGGAAACTAATTTCCAATGAGATTAGATAATCCTCCTAATCCTATCCTAATCCAGATTGTGTGGCCATAGTCTTCCTGTTAATAAATTGAGACACATTGCTACACCTGAGTGGGCTTCCTATAAACTTCTCCGCTACACATTGTACCAGGTCAAGTATGGATGGATGAATTGTAAATATATTGTTACCATTGGGAGCAGCGATTTAAAAAATGTTTTGAGTTATCACATTTGGTGCATACATGTACACGTGTATGTGTGGGTCAGTTTTATCACAAAACATCCCGCCATATGAAATTTTCGCAATAAAGCCTAAAATATAAGGAGATAACAGTGTTTTCTCAATAAACCATAACTGTACGTGTAGATGGTTCAGTCTGGAAATATTTCTACTCTAACTATTGTTCACATTTTGTGCCTTTAACAATATTTGACATCGATTACACAGATTCAGTTTTTTGGTTGTTTCTATTCCTAACTCACATTTTAGAACTATTTCAATAAAGCATTAATGCTGGGTTTTTGTTTCATCTGCAAATGGTAAATTATGCCTTTAATAGCATGTGTATGAGAAAGTCTTCAAATTCCATAACTTTCTCGTTTTACGTCTGACTGCAATGAATCTCAATGTAACAGCTCCAAATGCCATTGGACATTGCACAGAAACAGACATTGACTATTAAAAAGGAGCAGTAGGAATTAAGGGGTTAAGTATTAATGTCTGGATGTGACATGTACAACTTGTACATACGTTGTATACTGTGTACATCATATTTAGCAAGAGATCAGCACTTCCTGACAATTTTGCCTGTGGTAAAATTCTCAATTATGGAGTACAGTAAAATGAACAGATAAATGTATGCACGCTCATCACATTCATGTATTTTAAAGGATCAGAGTTAATATATTTGCAGGTGTTGCTAAATTCGTGAATAGCACCTGCTTCACAAAAATCACGAAAATAAAAAAGCTGAAAAAAATATGTATCTAAAAATACAACATATTTTTCCATGTTTTTAGACTCACGCAGAGTACAAATACCAGATTCACAAAAATCACAAAAATGAAACCCCCACAAAAATCACGAAAATAAAACCCCCACAAAATATATACACAGTACACAACGTATACAGTACAATGTAGTATTCTCCAGAAAGTAGTTGGAGACGGAAGAACTTCCCTCACCTTGTGTGTACACTGCTCATCAATGGGAAGTTTCAAGTACTCCTGGTCATCACCCATGATGCCTCATTGGTTGCTAGGCAACAGAGGAATCTCACGTAGCTGCAAGCTGGTGCTCTGCTGGGGGAGGGGGGTGAAATTCGTGCAGAGGGGGTCCTCACGTACCATATAAAAGTCCCTGAATAATCTGAAGAAAAGAGAAGGCAAAAGAAAACAGCAGAGAAACGACCATGAGAACATTAGTCTTGTATCAAAGATACATGACCTCACAACAACCATTATACAATATTCACATGACTTAGGATGTATTTCTGTCCCTTTTGTAGAGTTATTCTTCTTGAATGCTTTATAAATTATGTCTATAAAGAATGTCCTTGATTGACAATTTTTCAAAAAATATGATCATTCATTGTAAACACTTCCGACTATCTGTCAATTACCTATCTCAGTACACACACACACACACACACACACATACACCTTCCGTCAGAACAACAATCAAACAGACATACTGTACAACTATGTACTCATGTACAACTGGTGCACAATTCAACAAATTATGCAAGAGACAATGTAATTACCATAATCGTCCAGAACATATGTAAATCTCCCTTTTTCAGTGGTAAATGTCAAATGGAGACTGTCCCCATTTCTCTCCTCATTCTATGTAGAGTCACCCAATGCATCACAGTTTAGATCAAATTGCCCTCAGGTCTGACAGCAAGAAATCATTTAAAAATGTATTTAATCTAATTGTGCTTATTTAAGCATCTTAATAACACCAGTAATGATATCAGTTACTCGAGAGGGTCCATACAGTGAGGCTTGTGTTGAATCTATGCTGAATTGAGAGTCTCTATGTATTCAAATGCCCTTTTCATTTGTTTGTATGTCAGTTTACACATATCACTGTGTACAAGATGATTGTACACATTAATGTATTGCTATTATTAACGAGAATACCATACTTGCCAACTCTACCGCATTTGGCGGTACACTACCGCTTTTGAAAGATTTCAATAGCATTCAAGCTAGCGCTGCTCGCATAGGCATCCTGGATTCTACCGCTTTCTCAAATGAAAATGTTGGCAAGTATGGAATACAATAACCCACCCCCCCCCCCCCTCATGATTTACAAACGATGAAAGATTGATTATACAGTGTAGCCACAACAGTATGATTGGAAACATGGCTTTCTCCTTCAAATTGCAGTCATCGGTATTGCATAATGAGTACCGGTCCCAACACGGGTCACCAGACGATGGATGCTCTCCCGACAATACAAAATGTATGCATGCAGGCAGTTTCTGGGTACATACTTTGTATGCAGTGTGCGTCACAGGCAGAGTGCGTTGCTGTTAGAATATAGTCTTGGGTCCAGGTGGAGATTCAATATTAAATGGAATCAATTTTTAATCGAGTCCCAATGGACTGTACAATATTCCATACCCCCTCCACAGTGTACACTGTACATGTATGAATTGTACATCATATGGAAGCCTACACACTACATATTACTATTACTGTGAATAATCTATCAGGTCATGAAAAAAAAAAATAATTACATAATATTCTCCCACTGGCCCAAATGGTCTATGGAGCAAGAATTTCACTCTAGTAACAGACAAAATTTTATTTGCCTAAAAGTGGGTCTTAGTTGCCCTTACATCAATGCATGCACCACAGGAGTGTACACTGTACAATTTACAATTACTATACTATTATACAATACCTAAAAAGAATGGAGCTATCCGATTGGTCAATTGCCCATCACGTGACATTTACTTAAAAGTTCAATCACATGCATGCTGTGGCTGTCAGCCGTGCAATTTTATTTGAGCAAAATGGACAGTGCATGGCTGACGTCACCCATTTCCATTGACTCCCATGTTAAACTCACGACTCCGATGTCACAATAAACAAAGATTTGCTGCGCGCACTCAACAATTACAAGCGCGCTTACAAGCGCATACTTTTGTCTCTCATTTTTGTAAACAACTTCAACCGATCGGCTTCGCGTACGTACTGTGTACACGGTGGCTGTGACTGTGCGGCTATTCATTCGTCTTTCACGGAAAATGGTTGCCATTTCTGTGCTAAATTCAAGAATCTGTGTGGACAACATCTGTTGACGTTCCAGGTGTTATGAAAACAAATAGTATACATGGTCTTTACACGTGCAATGGAACAAGATTTCGCACTCGGTGAAAGATGAGATGCACTGTTCAACTCGGCTTCGCCTCAATAAATAGAGCGCCTCTATCTTTCACCTCGATCATGCGAAATCTTGTACCATCGCAATCATGACCATTAACTATTTGTATGCACTGTCAAAAAGTTCTCACTGCATATTGAGAGATGTACATTATTGTACACACCCAAATACACACATTCAAACTGGTGAACTTTTAATAAACCTAATGGATTTATTGGCAATTGTCCATGCCTGGATTACATAATGTACTTTGAAGTGAATTTGATCATTTAGTAGGTAGACCTAAAATGTATACACAGCATCGCAGACAGGGTACCGGTAATTGCATTGCAGTTGGCTTGGAAAGAGTACTTAAATACTCCAACAGTCAACAGTTTAATACTTGCCTGTGCATACATACCGGTGCACAATATGCATTGCTTGTACGCACAGTATACCATGTACAGTTTTTTGTCCATTTTCAACATCCAATTACTATACACCAAGGCTATGAGCTCAGGCTCTGAACTAAATTTAGACCATTGCCACCCCTTTCCACCCCTCTTACTACCCCTAGGGAAATGCATCAAAAATTTGAAGACATATTTTCATATCTGGCCCAACATGAGCCATGTTGTACCTTGGCATGACAGTGTTTGAGGCACCCTTAAACCGATGGTGAGGCTGCTGCGATACACTTTGAACACATGGTTGCAGTTTCTCAGAATATTAATCATTTCGGTTCTCCTTTTTAACCTTTTCTCCTATTTCTCTGATATACCCTACAAGAGTATTTCTGATTTCTCCCAGTTTTCCAGATTCTTCCTTTTTTCTTCTGCACTTTTTCTTCCTCTTCTCTCTCTCTCTCTCTCTTTCCCTCTCTCTTCATATCTTCCTTCCCCATTCATATTTCTTATCCTTCACATACTTTGTATATCCTGTCCCCAATTAGGGGATTAACTGAAAGATTCCACTCTCTCTTTTTATTTTTTTTTGTGGGGGGGGGGGGGAGAGGGTTGGTGTCATGGGGAACCCATGAAAGAGTCTTACAGCTTCACACTTATGATACAGTATGTTGTAGTTTTCTCTGAATTCAGTGAATTGAATTTTCTTTGAGAGTCCTGTCAAGATGGAAAACACCACTATGGACAGCTCTGTATCACATCATGCTTGGTCAAGAGAAACAAATCCAACATAAACTTGATGTGAGTCAAAGTTTTTACCTTAACTAACACAACAAACAAACAAAAAGAACAGCATTGATTTGGTTGGATGGGACTAAGAACAGAAAAAAAAAGTTTCTGTTAGTTTGATATACAGTGTATGACCAAAACAAATGTCCAGTAATATTAGTTGTGAACTAATTTTCTGGCTAGTCTATGCCTCATAAGATACACTGTATTCAACTTCTGCCAGACTGCCCATGATTCTTTTTTTTATTTCTATAGGCCCTATTTATATTACCCTGCTAGACACAAGTAAAAAACTTGTTGCTGCTTTTAACTGTCCCAAGCACTCCAACTTTTCAAATGTTGGGTGTGAGGGTAAGATGCCTAAAACCACTTCATTTCACACATCCTGCCTCCCAGGGAAGAAAAGGCTAAAAAACCCTAACCACGGCCTTGATCATCACAGTCAATCACGTCAACGCAAGACGAAGGTTCAAATCCACGGTAGCTGCTCCAGAGGCACAGGGGAGCGTGCCATACCCTGCACAAACTGACAGTTTGAGTGGCGGCTTGGGTCTTCGAAAGTTCAAACTTAACTTCCTTAAAGGGAAGGTTTCTCCAAACATGCCTGTTATGGATGAATTCAGTCAATACAGGAAGCCTAGTGAAGCACAATGAATTGTGATGGTTTGAGAATAAGATCAGACAATACATAACTTACAAATTTTCAAAAATATGGGTTTAAGCCATGAGCCCCTCTCTCATAGGAACTCTACAGCAACTTGTAATGTAATACTGTACAACACAAAATTTTCATGGCATTAAATTTTCACGTAATGGAGTCAACTGCCTTATTCACAGCATTAAATTTTCGTGAGTTGCCTCTAACATTTTATGCATATAGAGTAGACAAGATCTTTAGCATGCATTTTAATTTTGCGAAACTCTGCTCTCTCACACAATGCACACAAACATACCTTGTTTTGCAGTAATCACAAGAATGACATATATACGCTGACATTATTTTCGCATACAGATATTTTCGTGAATGAGGTCACAGAAATTTTTTGCAAGATGTTGTTTTCGCGAATTGACACCGACGCTAAAATTTGCGATCCAACTGTGATTAGCGAAATTTGCGAAAATCAAACCCTCACAAAAATATCAGCTTACACACTAGATTAATAGGCATCTCACAATCTTTTACTTGGGAACATTTCCTTGATTTTAGTTTAATAGTGAAATTTTATGTGAAGGCTAAAGTTCTTTTCTAATTCTTCAGAAGGAGCCTAGCCACAAAAATACATGTCTAGGCCCTACATGTGCCTGAAGGCGATGAACAATTTGAACAGCAATCAGCCATTCCCTCTAAAAATATGTTTAGTCGCTGGGACGACAAGAGGTCTTGTATCTCAAATTTTGTTGAAAATGACTTTCTTTGATTAATGGCCAGATAATCAGTTCAGTGATCGTCTTGTCCAAGAGCTGTCTCACCCCAAAAATGAAGAAACCACAGCATGTGTAAAATGAAAAGCTATCCCATCTGTGCTTTGGCTGCCTTGTTTTTTGTTTTGTTTTGTTTTTTGTTTGTTTGTTTGGTTTTGTTTTGTTTTGTTTTGTTTTTTTTGCTCTCCTGAACATTTGACATTTTTTAGAGTTTATACGAGGTCTCATCACCCAAGCGACAATTTTAATTTACTAGTAGACACTTATTATGAAAGTCAAAATTTTGTAGTGTACAGTACAACTGAAGGTTTCAAATGAGTGAGTTTCTGACGAAGGAAAACTAGAGAACACTGCATTCCTTCTGCATAACACAGAAATGTCAGAGAAGTCTGCACAGAATATTATCACCAGAAAATCTTTCAGGAGACACCACTGAGAAATTCTAAAAATTTACTGTTGAGTGAAATGAAACCGAAATCTCAGAGGCACATGCCTTTTCAGAAAGGCAAGTTACCGATGCTCATGATAGCAGCATCATGTACATGTATTTCTAAATATCAGCACTGCTTGAATTCACAGGTTCTGTCATAAAACTGACCTCATCAGTCTGAATTGGTAGACTACATTGTATCAGGACATCTCATCGGAGTGGGCTTCCAAAAATGAATCAGCATACCAGATGTATGCAATTATAATCCATAGAATTTATTAATCAAAACATCCGATACCGCAACACTTTGTAGGTAAACAAAACAATCCGGATCAGGGCTAATCTGATCACTAGGCAAATTCACATGTTGTCCAAATACCTCCCCTTATGATAAATTGTGAAACAATGGCTTTGCAAAATCTTTGAATCACATGATTTATGCTGATCCACAGAAAAGGCCAGAGCATAATTAAATGCATTCAGCCTGGATCGAGACTACAGCTTGGGTTGCCGTGCAGAGTGAGCGAGCTGCAGAGTGAGCGAGCTGTATTTAGACGGCGAAGATGAGTCATCCGATGCCGGGTGCATCCCGTCCGCCAGAATAAGGAGCAAAGGCAATCATTACAATGGAATTGCCCGTGTGTCCTCCCTACCCACACGGTGGAGGAGGGAGGGAGGGCTGGTCGGCCTGCACAGCATCACTCGCACTCTACAGCTAGACCGGGGCCTTTTCAGCTTTCCCACTTTTCTCCCTCGATTTTTCCTCATTCGGAATTCACGACTGGGCTAGTCTTCTCTTGCAGACACAGACGTTGCATGACTCGTTAATACCAGATTTGTGTGCGTGCGTGCATGACAAGCAGCATCCACAGTTACATTACAAATTGGCCATGAGACAGTAATAATTCGATTCCTGTTAACAGGTTTTTAATATGGATTAATTACACTGGTCATCATTATCTTTGCAGATTATATCGTAATTGCTCTATCATTCAATAAAACCAAAACACTATGTTGGGAAAGATGGGTACAATATTTCTAATTTGTTTTGTTTTTCAATCATTGAAATGATATGAATATATACAGTACATGTGTACAAGTAAGCTTGCTGTATCATAATTTTCTAGATCACATATTAAACATTTGACACCATTTCCACTGAATGGTTGGTTGTGCTTTGTTTCTAAGCCATCAGCCATGTGATACAGAATTGGGCAACTAGTGTGATGGTAGTACTCCTTGTACAATGTAGATTTAACCCTTATTTATTAAACCTACATCAGGTATTGTACATTGTACACTTGAATCTCCCAGGCTCTGAATAGTCTGTTTACAGCGAGTCATAAAATATTTGATGACCTTCCGTTTGATTCATAAAACATGCCAGAATTTAATAATTCTGACAATACATTCATTTACAAGTATACATGTAATGCTCCTATGAATCTAGAAGGCACCGAACAAAGAGCTTATAAATTGTACTGTTTTTCTTTATCATCAAGGTTCAAGAAATGTCATGATTTCACAACTTATTGCTGAACTTGAAATTATGTAGAGGTTGAGGTAACTTGTGAATATGAAATAAATGATCGACACAGCATGAACACATTTGATAAAATTCAGTACAATATGAAGAATTTAGGGGTTATAAACTTTATTTGTTTGTTGTTTTTAGGAAGCTTTATTCTTTGGCCTGAATGCTATTAAAGTGTTCACAAAGAGTTACACCGTAGACAAACAAACTGGGAGGGGGGGGGGGGGGGAGGGGAGAAATTACTCAGCGTCTGAGTCAGTATCTGTGATATCACAATGTCTCCACATTCATTCATTTTCAAATCACAAACTTCAAATGAGACTCTACACTGTACCTACGACAATGTACAGACTGTTCATAAAATAAATAAAAAACACAAACATTCGGGCAAATTTTAGGGGGGTGTATCAATGTTAATACCCTCCAGACATATTTCCAGATGTGACGATCCCCCCTCCCCCCCCCCCCCCCCCCCCCCATTCATTTGGTTCAGGGATGCTCACTGCAGGAATGGCATTTTAATACATTTTTGTTCACAGTAGGCTACACCACACCACACCCACGATCTATGGATATCTCCTTTTGTTGTGTCATTCTTGTCTATACAAAACCCAAAGATCATACATGTACTAATAGTAAAATAGTGAAGCAATACATGATGCTGTACATTGTATCTGTCCATTTGTATAAAGACTTTGGGGGGGGGGAGTATAAAACAAAAGAAAAGGAATGTGGAATATTTACAAAATGCTGATGTTATTATGTCTGTGCAGAATCAAGCCATAGTTGTATATCAGAGTCTGTACTTTTACAAAAATGAAAATTTACATTGTAACTGTGCCATAGATATTTAGAGTCGATGCTAAATTTTTGTATCCTATAGAGTTGAAGTGTGTTTTAGGCAATGAAGGGCAGTTTACTGTACAATGTATTACAGACCTTAGCCCAAAGGTGCTACAAACCTACCATATATGTAATGTATCCATACCTGCTTGTCCTAGGCAACGGCAACAATCAATCTTGGGCAAGTAAATTACATTATAAATGTACACGTGGCTACTTGTAAAAGAGTATGGAACCCTTGTCTCAATACCCATTCTGGGAAAGTCAAGAAATATTGTTCACACCCGAACATACAGCAAGAACACTTTCTATTTGTAACAATTCTATTTCCGTTCACTTGATATGGATGTCATGAATATTTTATCTATCTTGTTTTCTTTTTTTTTAATTCTCCATGGACACAATATTAGCCAAGCTTTTTTCTATTCTCAAAACACTTCTGTTGTTTTCAAGAGCAAGAGAGGATGACGAGATAAGAATCACAGTTAAAACCACACTTTGCAAGTCAAGCAGTATTCACAACAGCAGCACACCAAAACATTGCCTCCAATAAACCCAAGTGCACTTTTGATTGTTTCAAAAATATGGGAAGTTGCTGGCGTTGCTTTTTGACAAAAAGGATGGTGCTTCCCCACAGTCTTACACTGTATTTTTAATTTTGCCCTTCTGGTTCTTGATTGCAAATTTCACCATGCACGCAAAGTTGCAAACTCTCCAATTGTGATACATACTTTGCTCATAAAATAGATGGCTTGTACTTTTTAACAAACAAACAAACAAACAACACAGTACTTGAGTTCATCTGAGATGAATTAAAGGGAAAGATGGGATCCTGTGTACACACATTCCTACAGTAGATGGCTTTTTGCCAATAGTCCAGCTGTTACTGAGTCTCATTTCACAAACCCAACAGAACATCTCTCACTGGCTCAGCTATAAATACTGCATGTACAATACTGTACCTCATAAAATAACACAATGCCTAATTAGCAAACAATTTTCTTTGATTACAACAGTGTATTTAAAAAGCTGTGCTTGCAATTCTTGTACAAACCATGCCTACACTGTGTACACAATATGCATGATATTCACTAACACTTTGATAAAATGAATGATCCGCTTTTAATTGAAATACATTGTACCAATATGACTGCATTGCTCACATGATCAACAAAGCACTAATCTTCGTTTGTACACATTATGATCTTCTAGATCTCTCATCTTTGCTGCTACAAATGTAGGTTTGTTTGTTTGTTTGTTTGATTACTTGTTTGGCTTCTTGCTTCTCTGAGGTACAATCAAAATGTATCCACTATTAAAATAAACCCTAAAAATTTGCAGATCTGCCATGTAACTTGAAAATTAGGGCAAGCTTAGGTACCACTGCCAGATTTAATCAAAAATTTGTTCTGGGAACAAGACTAACAAAAACATAAAAATTTAAACTTATATTTTCTATCCACTCCTGCGCATCTAATAAATAGTCTTCAGTCAGGAAAAATAGGCAAAGAGCAACTTTAAAGATGAACTGAATGAATGGTACCAGTGCATGCAACATGAAAGGCATCTGTCAGCACTTGTAAGATCATTGTTGGCTGGCATTAAACATCCAGGAGCAAAATCCTTAAAATCCTGAAGTACTGCACCGCATTTCTGAACAGGAAGGATTCTGCACTCTGACTATTAAATCACTCTAGTAAAAAACATTGATACCAAAGATGCTAATGACTATTAACAAACAGCATTTATTACAAAGCTTCAATGTACACATGTTTACCTGTGAAGTCCTGTACAACATTGGAAAAATTCAGGCAGAGGAGATAGGCATGCATACTGCATGAATGTAGACGTTAACCAAAAAAAAAAAAAAAAAAAGAGTTAAAACAATCACATAGAAAAATAAAAGACACTGGCAAATCATACACAGTAGTCTAATGCCATCCCCAACATGTACACATGTGCACACCCCACATGATAGATTTCCTGGTGTTTCATATTTTCACAGATCTATACAACATGTACAATATTGTACATAACATACATTTCACATGTCCACTGACATTCCCCAAATTGGCAAGTCCCAATTTAAGCATTGCCTCTAGTATTTAAATGCCTGGCATATTACTACCAAGGAAAGAAATCACTAGATTTTCTCCCACAGACTGCAAAGGGATGATGCTAATTTCTCATTTCCACGCTCTTGTTCTTGATTGCAAATACAGAACACTCAGTAACCACTCCTGCAATTGTCTTGCTTGTCCCAATACTGTATGTATACGCCGTTATTTTCATGTAGATATTTCCGCGAATAAGGAGGTCATAGACATTTTCGCGAGATGTTGTTTTCGCGAATTGACGCCAACGCTAACATAAATGCACTGTCACCCAAGCCCATCGAGACATTTTCGCGAGTTGTTAAATTTGCGATCCCACTGTGATTCATAAAATTCACGAAAATTAACCCTTGCAAAAATAACAGCTTTATAATATGAACTACAGCATATGAAAAAAACAATAGGCCGTAAACAGCAGATGTTGCACAATCTTGACTTCATCGCCAAGATGCAGTTTTTTATTCTTTTCTCTTCATGAAATTTTGTGAATTTCACAGCTTAATTTTCCAGAGCTACACATTAGCTATGTAACTATGCTCAGAAGAAAAATTCATTTAGTATGTTTTGATGTGGATTCATTCTCCATAATACAAAGATAATCAAATCCTCACCTTCAATGGAAAATCACAGATAACAGTCCCTTCTGAAACTTCTAACAACTTTTTTTCATTGGTCATCATGTGGTTTGCTATTAATCAGAAAGCATTAAAGACATATCATCAATCTTCAACTTGACAAGGTTTGACACTAACCTCTCATTTTAGTTGTCAGACAATGAAATTTGGTGGCCCAATTGGGCCCAAAACATATCTTTTTAATATCTTTAAAATATAATGGCCTGATGTACAGTATTTCTAATGGCCCTAGGCCACCGTGCCACCTCTAATGTTGAGCCCTTACTCTGTTGAATAAAATTCAAATAGCTACAACTGAAATGCACTACAACCTCATGAGGTATGGTACATTTTACGCTCAGAGTATTAGGACTACACAAAAGAATTCAGGGATGAACTGTCTTTTTTTCGTTTAAAATCTACAGTACCGTATGTACAATGTACTTTGTACTTTAACTGCTCTTGTACCTACAGCGAACATACAGAGCTGTACAGAGCGTAAGTGTGGAAAATACATGTACTAAATGGTGTATGAAGTGACAATGATGATTGTGAAATTCAGAAAAAAAGTATAAAAAAAATGCCCACTGGATTATCCAGGGTCATATAGATTAGGCTAAAAAAATTAGTGCAAAAACAGGAACCCTATCTCTTCTCAAATACCGGTCAATGTCATGTTTATCCTCTTTAACGTTACTGTTTTTTAAATGAATGCAGACAAAATATGTAAGGAGTGCGCACCAACTACAGTAAACACAATTTTCCCTGTACAAAAAGTACCTGTCATGTGCACTACAATTGTAAAAGGTGGGTCAGTGTACTTGGCAAGCCTAGACTGTAACAGTATACCATACAGGAAACATGAGGTACACTTTACGACCTGTAGCGAGTAAAATATTTTGCAAATTGGATCTTGTAAGGCTATTTCACAAGTGGTTGAAGTCCCAATCAAGAACCATACAGATAGAATGAGATAGATAGATTGACAGCCTGCAAGCCATGCAATAGAACACCTGTGTGTGCACAAGCTCACTCTGAAAATCCCACAGCTTGCATGACTTGCATGCTGTCTCCGCTGGATGCAGTAGGACGCTTGCACAAAAGGTACCCGAAGGCTGGTGGACGGCGGAATTCACGAAGAAAGTGAACCCGTAATACCTACAAAGTGATTAGTTTGCTGACAAAATTTGAGTACCCACTTACTCTATCAGTGTGGAATTGTAATTTTGGAATACAGTTTGTATTTAAATGCATAAGATCAGATTAATTCTGATTTTATTTTTCTCTAGATAGTTAAAATTTAATTTTGCAAAATGTTGTCAAACTTCAGTTTCATGGGGCTGATTCATGCATGGAGAGGCGAGAGCCGGAGAAAAAAACACCGAAAATTTCAAGTCGGATCGGTCCAATAGGTGCGGCAGCCTTGCGAGCGCCCTTGTTTCGGTTGGTCAATGCACGTCAATTGATTAAAACTCAATTTTTTTTCAAACACGCACACAGAAATTTTTCTTCTTTTCATCACGAAGGTGCCTGTAACCAAAAAAAAAAATAAAAAAAATAAAAAAATCAGTGCGCAAACTTGTGGACAATTTATATGTCAGATGTGAGATGGATGATAAGTGAAAAGGGGGCCTCATGAGCATCTTGCCCCAAGGGCCTCAGCATGGCTGGGGTGCTCATGAGGAGAAGGGATCCTTGTACGAGCAGGAGCCCCCCTCATGAGCAGGTTTCCTGGACCGATCTGTGGAAAATTGGGAGTACTGAGCCAATCCGAAGATGGGTACGTGTTGACTTCGGCCAAGTAAATATTGAATTATTCCATTTTAACATGCATGATCAGATAAAGAAGAAAAACTTCATTTAAAGAATTACTGGAACTTTATGTTTGGTCCTGCAAAAAGAAGAAGTTTACAAAAACTACCAGAACAATAAATGCTAACTGCACATGCAGATATATAAACTACATGTTTACCATCATTGCAGAAAGGTACAAAATAATGCCACACATGGAACTGTATCTCAATCACACAACTGCTGATAACAACATGAACAATCAATCTATAATTGTACTGCAAGTCATACAGCATAATTCATATCAGACCTGACCTTTTTTGGATGAAATTTTCAGCTCTTCACCTCGCTCTCAAATCTTCCCAGTGTCGACTGAACATCACTGTGAATGAGTGTGATTTAAACAACCATCCACTTCACACTACTACTAGTACTACATTTGGCTAGTGACTAAGCAAATGTTCCACGTGTGCAAGCCACAAAACCACACATGGATTAGATTAAC
The DNA here is from genome assembly GCA_033980235.1 of Diadema setosum. NCBI lineage: Eukaryota > Metazoa > Echinodermata > Echinoidea > Diadematoida > Diadematidae > Diadema > Diadema setosum. Next base: position 12,524,615 of record CM067071.1, read on the forward strand.
AGACTGCAGAACATCTTTGTGTGTAAAGTTGTAACTGCCTGCTGTAGCTGTATACGATGTGCCTGCTACATAACTCAACTGTATCTTTACTTGACACTACACTAACATAACAGTAACACACGAAAACATCGAGTACACACTCACACTAAGTCACGGACAGCTCAGTTCCTGGATGCTTAATCATTAAAAATGCACTGTCTTCAACTTCTTTTTTCTTCTCACATATCTTGGATCTGATAGTTTCTAGTAGTAAAGTTAGAGTCTAGACTTTCATTGTCACACAACGGGCTACATTTAGCAGTCAGTCGTAACTTAACTCAATGAATGGGATGGGGTCGGGACGGCCGACGGACGGTCGGTCACAAATGCTCAGCATGCACGTCCCTACTGAACACTGCACTGTGTAAGACGTGTAAAGTCTGACGAAGAGAATTTTTCATCGGGTTCGTGAAGCATAGTTACTTATTTTACGACTATGATCAACGCTAGACACAAAAATCGTCACCAATTTTAGTCCTGCTCAAAACGATCAATGTTTCAATACTCACAATTCACGTCTTTTCCGGGATTTTCGATGAAATAGCCCCCTAAACTTGTTGTGATGTTTTCAAATCGGATGTCGGTCGATGTGTATGAGAGCGCTGTTACGATTGGTCGATTACGGCAGTTGAACGTTTGAGTCAAAGGTCTGTTTGCATTCGCCGATTAGGCTCTATTGTTAACCGAAACGAGAAGTCGGCGGGTCGTTTAAAAGCCCTGTATAACACATGGTGATATTTAGAATTTCCTCCTCTTTTCGGAGAAAATATTACCTGTACGAGTATAGTAGTTGTTTTGTTGTATGGCATAAATATGAAATTTCGTATTACTTTAAGGACAACTTTTCATCGAACACTAAAACTTTGGTAACTGTTAGACGGGGATTATTATTACCGCATGGTAACATTAAAAATGGGAACGGTGCGGTGGGGCAAGTCACTTACCAGACAGTTAAATGCCTACATGAAATAATATTTTATAACTAAACCCTGTGCCTTCCAAAGCAGGGAAATGGGTAAACTGTTTAGTGTAGATAAAATGTGTCATTTTTTAAAGTAAAATTCATTTGGAATAGCAATGCTGTACTTCTCTTTATCCATTTATTGATGAAAGCAGTTAGGAATATATCCCGGGAATATATTTACCATCAGAGAGAATGTAACTATTATATGGTATACCTAAAGTGGAAAATGAGTCGAATGTGCACCCATTTTACACACATATGGACCCAAAAAAAAATAGATAAATAAATAAATAGCGTGGAAAATAGCAACCAGCTGGTGCGTTTTACAATAAATTGTGCTATAGCACAATAACTTTGTAAAACGCAATATATTAGTTCTAATATAATCATAATCTGGTTTAAGAAAATAATGAATTACAATGCAAACATTTGTGTTCATTACTGTAAATATATTCATTTTTATACACATATAAGGCCTATTCATTACCGATATGTTCATTTTTAGACAATTATTCAAGTATGTTCTTGATGAGACTCGATCTCATACTCCCGATCGGGGTGTGATAGAGTTTAATAAAAAGATTAAATGAGAACTTACCTGTTTGAAATTTGATCAAAATTATTTTACGAGGGAGTTGTATAGGAAGCGAATAGAGTATCCACATGTATTACACAGGGCCTGCCAACGGTGTTGACAGCGCTCTTTTTTATGCATCTTATGGGATACACCTCCTCCCGCTCCTGTGAGCGCAGGCTGATTCCCCCCCCCCCCCCCCCCAAGCTTTCCTGGCTCTCGATACTGTTCCTCTAGTCTACATGGATGAGAGGGAGGGGATGGGTGTAAAGGAGGAGGATCGTGTCTTCGAGAGACCGTCAGAAAATCATGCGTTTTGTTGAGTTTTAATGGATGATATTATTTCTTCTTTTTGTTCTTGTTCTTCTTTTTTGTTCTTTTTCTTCTTCCTCCTCCTCCCCTTCTTCCTCTCAGCTTCTTCTTCTTCTTCTTCTCCTTTTTAAGTGGAGAGCGAAAGTCTTGGGTTTATTTGTATAGCCTCTCCGGGTTCGAAAGTCCATGAACCATTCAATGGGTGCTGTTCGTTATTCCGAAGGTTCGTTAATCCGAAACACACAAATTCCCTATACCTAGAGGTTCGTTAATCCGAAAATGAAAAAGGGTTCGTTAATCCGAACATTAATTTGTGGCGTTATTCCGAAGGTTCGTTAATCCGAAAATGAAATAGGGTTCGCTATTCCGAAGGTTCGTTTATCCGAAAATGAAATAGGGTTCGTTATTCCAAAGGTTCGTTAATACGGAAATGGAATAGGGTTTGTCATTCCGAAGGTTCGTTGATCCGACAATGAAATAGGGTCCGTATACGAACCTTCGGAACAACGAGCTTTGTTTCATTATCGGATTAATGAACCTTCGGAATAACGAACCTTATTTCATTTTCGGATTAATGAACATTCGGAATAACAAACCCTATCACATTTTCGGATCAACGAACCTTCGGTAAACGAATCTTCGGAATAACGAACCTTCTGAAACGAACTGTAACCGATTCAATAGGGCCTACACAGTGCACAGAAAAGTTAGTTGGGACTGCGAGTGGATAATGTGTAGGCCTACAAAAGTTTCAAAGCAAAAACAGTTATACGCCATTTTCAGCATTTTTAAAGTGAAGCGAGGTCATTATGAAATGTAAGAAAAAATTAAACTTTTCAATTATACTAAATCCATCAACAAGGTATTTTTTTATTTCGAAGCTATCATTCAAATTAGCACTTTTGACACTGACACTTCTAATTAATTTCTTTGATTTTCAACAGATATATCCATCTCAAATATCTTGCATTGATACAAATACATCGGTTTTTGCATTTGAACTCTTTTGTTGTGGATTTTTTTTTCACACTTAATCAAATGTTGAGGAGGTTGAAGCCTTAAAGCATATTGTGATTAGCAAATCTTGGGCTGTGCCACCAATGATAAATAAGCGAGTCAAATAATGACTGACATCGTACGGTTGATTTAAAAAAAGCAACGCCGCTTTAATGATAAAACTATTGTCATCCAGTTTCATAATAGAATCCACAATTCAATAGATTCGTTATTCCGTATTAAGTGAAAGGTTCGTTAATCCGAGAATCGTTGAACAACATTCGAAGAGTTTGTTTGCAAAAACCGATAAGTCCATTTTTGAAGATTTTGAAGTAAGATCTCTGTCATAAAGTGCAAAATAATACCTTTTAAATGATATATTGGTCACTACATATAAAGGTAATTTTTTTGAAGTTATGGTCTACAGAAGCAAACATTTTCTTATTATTCTCTTTATTTTTCTTGACCTTTAATCGCAAATATCTCCATTTGGCAAATCGGTTTTTGCAAACAAACTCTTCATTCGTTGTGCCGAATGTCCGTTATTTCGGAGGTTCGTAAATCCAAAAATTAACATTAAATAAGGTTCATTACTCCAGAGGTTCATTAATCCAAGAATGGAATAAAAGTTTCGCCATTGATTTCCGATAGTTCATGAATCCGAAAATGAACAGAGTTTCGTTATTCAAGAGGTCCCTTAATCCGAAGACGAAAATTAATGGCGCTCGACCTGTAGAAATCTGAAGGTTCCACCTTTTTTGCACATTCTGATTAACAGTTCTACTTTCACTTTCGGATTAATGAATATTGAATTCATAATAACAAACATCACCAACTCCTATTTATAAAAATACCCAAAGATAATTAAAGAAAGGTGTGGTTTGCCGTTTCCTAATTTCTGTCTTTACAAAAGGAAATTATATAGGAAACAAATTGAGCCATTTTTTTTTTCAGTAAAAGTTAAACATGCAAGATTCTTTCCAAGGACTATAATGATACACAATGTATACCAAGACACTAGAATCAGTAATTGCCAATCAATTTAATGACAGTATCGATAAATTTCAAATAACAATGAAAATGCAATAAGTCGGAGAAGTCTCAATAAGTTTCTTTATTTTCTTCTCTTTTTTTTTTGTACAGAGAGTGCAGTGAAGTTTTTAAGGTGATATTATGGTTGACAACGGACGGGTTTGAATTGGTTGTTGTTGTAAGACGTGCGATCTTCTGATCTGTCTTACAGGCATACTTTGTTTAAAATTAGTTTTGAGCATACACATGGCTCTGCGTGCCAACTGACAGTCAACGTTTTGGTCATCGTTCATGGCAAATTTAACGGTCCCGAATGATTTCTGTTACCCTTAAATTGTTTCAAATTCAAGTAAAAAATCAGCGATCGCATTATTCATTGTTTCCTCGATAGAAAAATAACCACTACACTTTTCCATTTTCAAGTTTAAATAAGTGTCTGATCATTGGTTTATATACTTAGTATAATTATATAGGAGGATTTAGTGCCTTTTCCGAGATGTATTCATGCACCTGTACGTTTGATCCTGACCATAAAAAAAAAAAAAAAAAAAACGCTCATTGTAAAGCTAATTCGACGCTAAGCATGTCATTCTGGAACGTGAAGTCCCTTTCGTTAATTCACCTGATCATGATTATCTGTTTGAATAAACCTTCAGAAGAGTTTGTGATAAGAAATAGGTGACGGATGGACCTACTACACATGGACTATAATGAACAGAGGTCTTTCTTTGAACTGATCATCACCACCGCCACCTGATTATGAGCATCTTATAAAGAGTATCAGGTGTCTGGACAATAACGATTGTGTGATCATGTATTGTCACTAACAAAAGAATCGTTTCCCTCATTTCAGCCTTGTTTCGCTGATGTGCATTTTTCAGACGAAAATGTCTTTGAATAAATACAGATGATGAGGAGCAGCAAAACCTGAGAACCTGACAAATTTCGTGTCAAAAGATGGGTAATTGCTGATTTGCACATTTTCGCACAAGCATAAGACCTTGCCTAATGGCAAGATATACATACCTGTTCTCTCCCATTACCATCCCTTCTTGCTCTGGAATAAGCTGTGGAAAAGTGAAATATTGAGATCACAAATGACAATCATTCTGCCAAAATGTTCGCTTTCTTTTAAAAACTGCCTGCTTCTCCCAAGCGAAATTGTTTGAGGTATATGATTTCCTAACATACACCACAACTGCACATTCACTTTACTTGAATTCTGTAAGTTATTTTCTTCTGCGCATATAGTTAAAGACCCCGTTTACAGTGCGAGGCCGGGCTCGGCCGCGGCTCGGCCGTGGCCGAGACCGGCCTCAATTGCGCGGCCGAGCCTCGCAATTTTGTCCGTTTACACTGCTGGGCTCGGCCGCGCTTTTGATTCAAACCTTTCAATATTTTGTCGTAGTGGCGCTCTGCTTGTAAACAAATGCAATTTGGTATTGTCTGGTTTTCAGACCCTTTGCCAAATGAATTCCGTGGCGACGAAGTCGCCGTTCGGGCAAAGGCCTTTGCCGAAGGAAGAATCCTTTGCAGGACAAAACCACCTTAAACTATACTAGTTTTCGACGTTGAGGGGGTTAATATCCTGAATAGCGAAAGATACAGGCAGAGGGTTTGGAAGCCAGACTAAAACTGGCCGCGCAATTGGCCGCGCATTTGGCCCAGTTTGCGTTTACACCAAGAAAAGGCCGGGCTCGGCCGCGGCTCGGCCGCGGCCGAGACCACCTCCAGAGCGAGGCAAAATGCGAGGCCAATTTTGGCCTCGCATTTGGCCTTTTGCGCGTTTACACTGAAGCGGGGCTGGACTCGGCCGCGGCCGAGCCGCGGCCGAGCCTCGCACTGTAAACGGGGTCTTAGATTTCTCGAATCTCCGTCTTGTTCTTCTCCCGGCTTGCTGGCGGTGACGATGATGGGATTAAAGCAGTGAAGCATGTTAAGAAAATGTTTTTGTGGCGCTTTTGAGATGTACAAGTGCATGAATTAATTAGCGATACAATGAATGTCTTTGTACCAGGTGTTCCAAAAAAAAAAAGAAGAAGAAGATATTCCCACTTTTGATCATTAATAGTTCAAAAACTATCAGATAACAATGACACTGATGTGAGCAGTAGCTGAATTGCGTACAATTTTGTTGGAGGCAATTTTAATATGACAGCATAATTCAGTTTCATTAAATCAAATTTTTCAGTTAGGTTTCAGATTTTGCTCTATTTTCAACCCTCTGTACAAAACTTTAACTTTGCACAGAAGTCAACTGGTGTGTATGGGAGTGTGTAGTTAACACCCATACAATGGTCTTGGACAATGACCATGATTTGAATGCTCATTATTTATTCATGAGGAATTCCACTGTCCAGCTAGTCTTTATTCATTCTGAAAAGTGGTGTTACTGTATGCAAGCGCATGGAAACATGAGCTTACTTTTTTCATATGCATGCATTTCACCCTATGCTAGGAATTCAGACTAGCAGTGCCCAGCAATCCATCATGAAAGCATTCATGCGCCTTGGAGCAGAGCTCTGAACAGGTGGTATCCAGGTCCATTGTTCAGGGCCATTTTAAGTACACACTCCAATACACATTATTAGTTCCTGAGTAAAGTTCAGGTTTTGTACAGAGGGTTCAAATTTGAACAAAACCTGGAACCTAACTTTGAAATTAATCATGGTTTTCATGAAACTGATATTGGTTTTGATATTCAAATCACCTCCAACTAAATTGTACACTATTCAGCTTTGGCTCATATCAATAACAGTTTTATCTGATATATAGTTTTCGATATATAGTTTTTTAAGCACCAAAAGCGGGAAATGTTTTTTGTAACACCCAATATATTAGGTCCATGGATTAACCAGGGAGGTGGAACACCTCCCTGGATTAACAGTACTACTGGGGTTTTTATAGCCGCGGCGCGGCGTGCGTCGGTACCAGCGATCATAATTATACAAGTAACGTGCCCTGTAGATGGCGCTATTTAGAAATTTCTCAAGTCGCTAATAGAATAAAATAATACCCCGGAACGTTTTGCTTTCCTGAGCATTACATAAAACACCACACACAAAACTGTTTCGGGACCATGACAATTATTGAAATTTAATCGTCATCACTACCGGTGAAGCCAGCCTAACCCTAGAATATTATCATAGTGATGCTTTGAAATGTCTACTTTTTATCAGTTTTTATCATGAGTTGTACCGGTACTTGTTATTGCATATGCTGCTCGCTCTAAAAGCATTCTTTCAAACGCACCTTTCTCTGTTAGATTCGTGAAACTGGAAAAAAAAAACATATTAATAGGTCGATGGAGATAGAGAGATAGATAGATAAATAAATAGATAGATGTAGGTAGAAAGGTGGATAGCTGCACAGAGAGACAGATTAACAGGTAGATGGATAGATAGGCCTATAGTCAAATATATAGACAGATAACTAGTAAATAATACATGCATGTGTTTCTTTGTATCAGGCTCAATAGAGTTTACATAAAACATGATGAGTTTATCGATCTCACAGTGTTAGTTTTCATAATCTGGTGGAGGATTTTTTTTTTCCCAGAAAATATTTGTCTTGGTATATAAACTTGAAGACAATTTCCTAAACACATTTGCAAGTTGAGAAAATGACTGAAATGAAATAGATTTTAAAAAAATCAACAAGCAGGAATACATGACAAAAAAAACCCCAAACAAACAAACAAAATAGTATGAAAGCACTCAGAGAGTACATTGATACCTTCGCCACACAACTCATTTTCACCCATGTGCTGAAAATGGCACTATTTCCCAATAATAAAAAAAGTCCTTCAAAGAACTGCAAAAATTCTTGGATCCAGACAATAACATCCACATCCTACCAAAATTTAATCATTTGTTTCTTGTGTCATCAACTTTTCCTGAAAGTTTCATCCAAATCCTGTTATAACTTTTTGAGTTATCTTGCAAACACACAAACAAACAGACAAACAAACCAACAAAAACAAAAACATAACAAACTTGGAGGAGGTAATGACAAAAAAGATTAATCTGAAGAATGAACACATATTCAATATGCTGCACGAATACTCTTTTAATATAATTCATCTGATGGTTGAACGTCAACACGAAACTCTTGTCTGACCACATTCAACAATAATATCAGTGTCAATACAGTCATTCCTTGCAAGCTCAGATAATGCACAGTTTACTGCATGCATAGAACCCAATAAGATGCTGGTCACATTACTGTTAGTGGGTTCTAGCATAGTGCTCTGATTTGCAGCATTGCCTTGAACAGATGCAGCATTCTCTGCTGCCAAAAAACTTTCCACCATACTTTGGTTAATTCTCTCTCAACAACAAATCCACTGCCTTCTACAAGTGAGTTGGTGTCGCACACACTCCAACCTCCAGATATCGTGGTTTTATTTCAATCAAAAGCAATTTCAAACTGAAAGCGTTCTTTCACCGCAGCAAAGGGAGTTTTGTGATGACAGATTTGAACCTTCATTTCTGACTGGGGAGCAGGGGTCATCCTTCGAAACCGACACCCACGAGTCATACGGCCCCCGAGTTCGACATTGCAAAAAGGTCCACGAGTCATACAGCCCACGAGTCATACACCTTGTGAGTTCGACAAGAGGCAAATATGACCCATGAGTTCGACACTAGGTAAAACAAGCCCACGAGTTCAACATCACAACATGGGGCTTGATGTGTTGGTCTCGTGGGCCTTGTTTGGTTAGTGTCAAACTCATGGGCTGTATGACTCGTGGGCTGTATGATTCGTGGGTGTCCATCTCATGATGTGCATCTGGGGAGCACATGGCTAGATGCACGCACATAGACTCATATTTACCATGTATCTCTGCAATTCCTGACCAACATTAAATCTCTCAGCCCAACTCACTTAAATTTATTCATTAATGCTGTGTATGTTATAATGTAACAAACCGGAACAAGCACGGAGATACAGACATCATTTTTTTACAGTAAAATGTTCAGAACTTGGTAAAATGATTTGATTAAATGATAAAAAGATGAGGTACACGAATGCATCATTGGTCTCAGCCTTAGCATTATGATGATAGATAAAAACCACATAAAAGTTGATGACTACAAGAAACTGTTACACTAAAACCGTGGGGCTTATTTAAATCCAAAGGATTAGTATAGTATGTTTACATGACAAGCCCCTGAATTAAGCTACATTTACACATCATGCTTGATAATAACATCATACCACAAATTCATAAAAAGGTTATGCGTTAAAAGAAAAAAAAAAGGAAAAGAACTACAAATTACAAATTGCATGCATTCCCATAAACACAGCAAATATTTTTGTGGGCCTTTTCAGCTTGTACAGCATTTTTGTGGTACATTGTAATTAAAATCCAACTATTTAATCACATTTTATTACAGTTACACACACAAAAAAAAATTAATGACAGTAAATTTGAATATTTTTATACATTGTGTATCTTTCATTGACAATATGGCTGTTCTTCTACGTGACAGTCAAAATTCAAAAATTCCATTTTGCACCGTCTTACTTGTAGATACATATCCTTTCTCTTAGTTATTGACTTCACTTCATGCCTTCTGGGGGGCATTTCATGAAGGAACTTGTCGGATAAAATATCTGAGAAGTCATTTATATCCGACAAGTTTTGAGAAATTTTTTAGTCTGATTGGCTGATTTCTCTGAACTTGTCGGATATAATTGACTTGTCGGACATCTTATCCGACAAGTTCCTTCATGAAATGCCCCCCAGATTATGAAATAAACCTTGACTTGATGTCATTCAATACAGTGTGATCTGATTTGAATTGATTTGATTCACTGACCACTCATGACCAGATGCTACAACAGTGCTGATTGGCACAGAAAACCCCGTAGCATTGTACACACTGTCCAAAGTCCCTGGTACAGAAAGGACTAAGATAAAGAGTTATCACTATCTCTGTACATATCACCCAATGTCACAACTACTTTCACTCAATACCTAGCACCAAATTCACAAACAGGGGGTTCTAACAAATCTAGGGTCTAAATTCAGACAGTGGACTAGAGCAATTACAAAATCGTTCATTTTGTATGCATTATTGTTCAATGAGCACTCATCACCGAAGGTCAGTTTGGCATAAAAGATTTATGCAAAAGAATCATGTGATATGTGAATGAGACTTAATCTACCTTTGTGAATCCTGATCTTAGTGTTTCATGAAGCTTCAGCGAAAAAGAGGACTCCCACATCAAAGAGAAAAGTCATATACAAATAAGTATTGCAAATAGCAAATTGGGACAATCTTGGACAGATTACATTTTTGCCTAGTGCCTAATTTGATACTCATATCAAACTAAAACATGATCACATAGGCTATATATGATTTGAATACTTCATTCTTGCACTGTGTGTGAAGGGGGATTTAAAGAAGTGGTTTATTGATATATTTTCATTTCAAGCAGCAACATAGCAGGAGAAAATGGAAGGAACAAAAATTTTAACCACACTTTGTCAATCAATGCAGCTACTATTAATTTGGACAGGGTGGATATCTCAAAGCTACTAACACTACCTCGTATAGGTAATAATTGATTATATCCTCAGATACCAAGCATATTGTTTACATATGAATTCCCTCTTTAGTCCAATTTCTCCCTCTCCCTCTCTCTTGATTTTTTGATTTTTTTTTTCCATGCTTTCTTTTTACCACACTTTCTCTTTCTCCATTTTTCAGGATCTCATAATCATATATTTTGGCTTTCAAAGATATCATCGAAATTTTATACGTTTCATATGTACATACAGGCAACCTTGCTTAAGTCGACCTTGCATAAGTTGAATAATTGCCTTAATCGAAAGTCTTTTCAAGTCCTCTTTATATTCTATTGATTTCAATACCTCATAAGTCAAATCTTCTCTAAGTCTAAGTTTATATTTCTTCAGTCCAAATAGATTTGACTTGGGCAAGGTTGACTGTAATATTAGTTCATCTCTTTCTCTGCTGTTGGCAAAAGGAATACACACGTATATGAAAATACAGTATCAATCTAAAATAGGGAATAATCGTGGAGATATACTCAAAGCTATTCAGAAACCTTTTAAAAGCACATATCTGCTAGTTATGTGTGAACATCTTACAGTACAATTGATCAGTGCATTTATAAGTAAACAGAGTTAATGAATGACACCAGAGGTTGGTTAAAGGGTGTGTACAGTTCTGGTTGAGGTGAGGATTTAGCTTTTAACGTTTTGCGAGATATTCAGAAATCACTCTATGAGATGTCAAAGAGCATGCAATTCTAAGGAGTATCAAAAGTTTATTTGATGAAAATTGGTTTGGAAATGGCCGAGATATCAAAAAACAAGGGGAAACAAAGAGATCCTAACAAAAAGCGCAGCCTGTAGCCTTTTATTATCATCACTTTTTTGGATATCTCAGCCATTTGAAAACCAATTTCCATCAAATAAACGTTGAATCCGTCTTAAAATCACATGCTCTTTCATATTTCAGAAGAGGTTTCTCATTATCTCACTTAGGAATGTTATAAACCTGAATCCTCACCTCAACAAATACTGTACAGTCCCCTTAACTATTATTATCCAGGTGAATACACGTACATATGGTGAATTCATATAAGTTGCCAATAGTGAGGTACACGCATTTGACAGAACTGTTTACAAGATGTGATCAGATGCTATTTCAGGTCTACCAAAAAATATAATACTCTGTAGCAAACTTCATCAATCACACTATTCAAAATGAAATAAAAGCAACACAAAACAACTTCCAGCAAGAAGAGGAGAGATAAAGATCACCACCCCTACTTTGTCAAAAATAAATTTGTGACATAAAACATGAATCTCTTCAAGTTATCAAAACACTAGTAATGCGAATAATACTGGCACGTCGGATGAATATACATATCAGGGACGCTTAAAATACTTCTAGGAGAAAGCAAGCTACACAAACTATATATTGGAAACCTTTAAAAGTTTAGTAGAATATCACTTTTTATTAACTATCATTTGCCTCCTGTCTTGATCGCTCCATATAAATTTCATGTGGGCAAAAAAGAGTGAAAACTAAATGTAGAATATTTTGTGGCGTGACCGATAACCCGTGTCTCTCAAGTGAATAATCTACCGTAAACTATGGAAGTACTGGAGCTAATTGACGAAGAGACAAAAGTAAACATCTATTTGGCATATATTTCTGGATATTTCCTGAGACATCTTATGAGGGGAGGCAAAAAAAAAAAATATACATAATGAATGCACGATTTGGCACTGTATTACATCATGTCTCTTTTAACCAAAAAACAAAACAAAAACAAAAAAAATCACACATTTAACCAAAAAAAAAAGAGAAAAAGGCCATATGAAATGATGATGACCTAAATAATCATAATCTTTCAGCCAAATGCAACATTCCAATCAAGATGAGCCATGATGAATAAAAGAGAAAGGAAGTAAAAATAGAGAAATAAATCTGCCACACATTCCCACTACATGCAATAATGTCTTCATTCCTTGTTTTCTCTGCAATAAAACTTTTTTTTTTTTAATGCTGCCATGGATTACAATTCTTTTTAATCAACTCTTCATTTGAGAGGGAGAACAATGTTAACCCTAAACAAATAAAGGTGCTTGGCAGGTCAAGGACATTTCTGCTACTAGACTAGATATACAATATGTATGCATTAGCCATACACCACCAAAGGTAAAATAACCTTCAACTTGCATACAGGTACAATTGGTACGTCAATTATCCCCCTGCAGTTAAAAACCCTCAAATTTTACATTTTGTGCCGTATCTAAGAATGAGCCATGAATAGAGGGTAAACTTAAAGTGTGATACATTAATGAACACTGACACCAATTCCTAGACCTCAACGATCATAGCTATTTGCATGGGCCATATTAGTTCAGCACTGGTACACAGTGTCCCACAAAAAAAAAAAAAAAAAAAAAAAAACTCACTTTCAGAACGGCAGCTTCTGATTGGTCGACTGACGAGGCAGAACAAAAGCTCCAGTGACTCCAAAACGAATTCTACATGTCCGCAGACAGAGGTCAGAGTAAAAGGACATTAGTGATACAGCGAATCATTTCGTAAGGATAGTCAGTGAATACAGATAAAGAGTTCTCTAAACACATCCAATTGTTGTATTTACTTGTGATAGTTTCAACAATGCACTGTCATCTTTTTGAAAACATGGCTAATCGGCAACTAACGTCTGGGACCACCATACAGTGCACTCCTGTTATAACGAAACAAACATGATTATGATGAATTCCGGTTACAACTAAATAAACATTCGGGCCGCATTATCATCTGATCTACAGTTTTTTGTTTTTTGTTTTTTGTTTTTTTGTTTTTGTTTTTTTTTTTTTTTTTGGGGGGGGGGGGGAGGGGAGGGGAGTATTTGTTTGTTATAACGAAATTTTGATACAATGAAAGGACACTGCCAGTCCCGAGGACTTAGTTATAACCCGAGTCCACTGTATTGCTTGAATTCAAAGAAGAAAGTGCAGGTTATCTTAGCATGCATATGCTAGGTATGTAAATGAACCTACCATGTGTACACAGTCCACGAGTGATCTGAATTTGGCAAGGTCTTTGTAACGGTTTCAAAACAAACTATTCAGTTATATAATCCATCATTCATCTTGTGCAAATCCGTGATCAGTATCAATTCCAACATGCTATGACCCTTTAAATAGCACCACTTTGGCTCACAACATGTCTGGTAGGAACTGACTTGGGTCGAGAACTTGCACAATGACAAGTGCAGCAGTCAATATACTCTATATATTGCCCAATTTTTTAAGCACAATAGTAGCTGGGATGCAAGACATTGTACCAACGTTACAAGAGGCAACAGTTCCGCATGTTATTGATGGCACAATTATTTATTAGTCGCCTCGTGAAAATTCATGAAAATAAAACCACCACAAAATACAATGATGTCTATATTAATATTGTGTCACATACCATGGATGCACAGCATCAAATTCACACAAAATGACAGTGTTACATACAGATTCTCTTGAGGACGAGCATGCAGAAGTTTACATTAAAGAGACTGGTGGCTGGTTGCCATGGTAGCAGCCAGGACACAACCGATCACATGCGAGTCTTTTAACTTGTTCCTGCAGTAACATCAAAGTGGTAAACCTTAAAAGGACATCAGAGTAATCTGCATACAGGTCCAGGCATTCACGAATGGTGTTCAAAAGACTTATGTGAGGAGCAACGAGATAACAGAGCACTTGCGTGACTGCACATCATCGCCAAGTAGTAGAAGTGAACCTATAAACTGAATATGATTGCCCAGTCATTGCTTCATTTTCATTCCTTTGTTGATATCATGCTTTCAATGCGTGCTTTTACTTTATACTTTGCGTGTCTACATGATGTGCTCTCAAGAATACAGGCATAAGACTAGACATATAATACAAGACATTCATGTGCACGGCCTATGGCGCTTGCCGTATGGAGTTGTCAATACCGGGAAGCCAAAAAAACTAAAGGGGGGCATTGTGTTGCCGTGACGTTCATGAGATGGCAACTTTTAGGTAGGGGTGCATTTGTGCTTTAACATTGTTCATGAAGGCAGACCATGTCCCACTACAACGCCAATTTTGGCAACTCTTCCGGAGGTTTACTCCAAGGCTTCAAGCCGTGATGACGACTCTGTTTGGCACGAACAAACCTTTACTCCTCTGGCACCACTCAGTAACCGAGGTTCAGCGTGCATTTACAAGGTAATGAATGAGGATACAGTACTATCGCTACATATACTATATGTTAGAATATCTTCGGTAAACTCTTTGTGTAGGAGAGGTATATAGGCAATGACCATATATCTCATCTATTACTATAACAATTATAGTTAGCGTGCCTTAAAGGTAGTAGTCCTCTTTTGGAAAAACACTTATGGGATCTCTCAGCAGTCACATCAAAAGGCTCACTGCAGCTTTAAAAGTATAATTCATACAATAAACATATGCCACAGTGCTCTGTTGATTTGATAATGTATTCAACTGCATGGATATTCCCCCTAAAAAAAATAAATAAATAAATAAAATCCAAGCATAGATATATAAAAATTTCACAGTATCACTTCACAAGGTAATGCATTATTAAGCGCTTTTTTTTTAAAACCCAAACATTCAATATGTCAGTGCAACATAATGCTTCATTGGGAGTCTAGTGTACACATATTTCATGGTCTTCTAATTCTAACCAAAGAATCAACCTCTATTGAATCAAACAGCATGACAAGGCCATTAAACATTCACACCTCCAGGAAACTCTAAAACGAGCTCTCGGGTAGATACTTGTGAGCGAAATTAATGTCAAAAGGCGATAGTAGTCCCATAATCAAGAAGGTCCTTCTATTCTTTACCCAGGACGCTTAGAAAAAATTCATTTATTATTAAAAAAACAAACAAACAAACAAACAAAAAAAAAACAAGTGAGCCAATTGCAGACTCTCGAGACTTTGCCGGACTGGCGTGATAATGAGTATTTTGGCGCATCATTTTTCTTTTTTCTTGGTGCATACTCGAGTACACACACATAAATCACCGCACCAGAATGAATGTGAAGAATGGTAACAATATGTATGCACTCACCTAGTGTGCAGCATGAAGTAATCTCCATAATTTGGCAATTTTGTCATTTTGCTATGTGTGCTTCATGTACACATGAGCCAACAATTATTGGCAGCATATCGTATTAGTGAGACCTTTCAGGGAATAATGAACACAAATCATTTTTTTTTCGCAAACACAATCACTTCCCCAACAAACACATTTTCATACAAATTAGAGAAGCACTCTGAGAGTGTAGACCTCCGCCAAGCATGCAGCTCATTTCCACCACTGATCTTGTTCTTCCATAGAGATCAGTGATTTCCACCCATAGGTATGCGTGCTGAAAGTCGCCCGATTTCCTCATATAAAATCCTTTTGTTACGTCATAAACTTCAAGCTGTGCGGCGTGCCTCGCCCTAGCAGAAACTAGAGCACGCACTTTAGTGCACGCATGCAAACCTCAAATACGCGCAGCCTGAACTCCCTACCTGCCAAAATATCAAAAATCCTTCATAAATTCCCTAAAAATTCCCGGATCACTACCAAAATTTAACCCTAACTAGGCCGGGCTATTAAGGTAGATTATAGAGCCGGGGGGGCTCCCAGGCCCCCCTGCCAGATCTCGGCCGTCGATCGCGCAATTGCGACGAAAATTGGCACACACGTTGCCTATGATGTAATCTAAAGTACCATGAAGTTAAATTTAAAAGAAATTATCATTTATGCTAAATTATGCTAATTTATGCGTAATGATGCATGAAATCAGACAATTTGGTATAAAACACAAAATAAAGCTCAAAATGGGCACATTTTTTGTGGAAATATTCTGACATGCATGTACATATTTATGCGCAACTTTGGAACTGTGTGCCCGGGTATCGCAAATTTGGTGTCAAAAGATGCGGGAGACTCGAAAGAAAAAAGTCACGAAACGTCGCGGCGATAGCTTTTCGCGTTAGCGATACATCACGCGGAACGCCGGGGGGGCTCAGAGGCTCCCCCCCCCCCCCCCCGGCCTAGTTAGGGTTAATCCTCTGTTACTTGTGTCACTCTCAACCTTTCCTGTAAGTTTCATCCAAATCAATTCGCAACTTTTTGAGTTATTTTGCACATGGACAAACAAGCCAGCAAACCAACGGTAATGAAAACATAACCTCCTCCCTTGGCAGAGGTAATAAGTTTACAGTCAAGCTTTGCAAGACTCCAATGTGAGAGAAGTACAGCCACACCACTGTGAATGTGATTAACTGTGAAATGTGACCATTTCTGGCACAATTTAGAATTTCCTGGTCAGAAAGGGGCAAAAAATTCATTCTTCATCTCTGAAGAACTTCCACTCTGGCGTCCACACCCTAAGGTGTTACAAATTGCAAACAAAACCACTGCAAAATATACCTTGTAGACAATAATTGCAATAGATTCCATTGACAAGAATGAGAAATAGTTATTACCCCCTTTCACAAAAAAAAAAAAAGGTTGGCAATTTTCCACCGAGTTCTTGATTTTGCCAATACCAGTCGACTCGCAAAATTTGTGCAAATAGAAAACGCCACATAATGCACCATGTAATTGCAATTCATTCCAATGTCAGGAGTGTTAATGTGCTGTAGAGCACTTTGAGCACAATGATATGGTGGCATGGCGTGACAAAAAAAAAAAAAATGTACACATATTTGTATATACATAAGCCTGCAGTTATCCAATGAGTTTACCCTTGTGTTTTTCCAATAAGAGCTACTACCTTGAAAATGTGTGATGAATTGACTCCCCTCTATCACAACAAAACAATGTACATGATACACATACATTTTTCTTTCTGCAGCTTGGTATCTATTTTTTTTTTTTCATTTCATCATAGGACGATATATATAATAATCAGTTGATACATTTTTTCCCTCGGTGTGCCCATTCGCATCCCCCTCGCATCATCTTCTACGTCGCTAGTGATGACCGTCGAGTTCGTCGGCGTCCTCTTCATCATCGTCCTCGTCCTCGTCGTTGCTTGGGATGGGCGTTGACGCCCGCGAGCTGCTCGGCGACGGCGGAGCAGAGGCTGCCCGAGGGTAGCGGAACATCTGCAATGAGGACAGACAATGTTATCTCTATCACGTATCGGGACTTCCTGACAATTTTTAGAGGTGGAGTCAAAAGTGGCTGGAACTTTCAATCCTAGCAGAATCTCCGCCAGAGGCAAAATGTGACCGTGCATCACAAAACCAACAAAAAGTCGCACCCCTTGGTTTTACGTGAGGACTCAAAAAAGGTGAAATGGGTAAATGGAGTCAATCTTGAGTTTTTCATATTTTCTGAAACAGCTATCCTTCTTCTACATTATTCTTTAGTTTGGAATCATAACATGAATGGGAAAGTGTGTTTTCAGCAGTTTTTCTACAACCCTTCTGTTGGGGGAGAGCAGAATGATCGGGTATGTCTTAGAGGCCCCTTTTCATTTCTTGAAATCCTTTGCACACTCTTCACTTTCAAGTCTAATAACTTTTGAAAGGATAATGCTACTGCTTTGAAAGTTGGCATTGATCATGAACAGAATGTGTTAATACAGCATGCTCAATTTCAGTTTAATCTGATAATCCCTTCACTGTTGATTGCTCAGGTGGTTTACATCGTGTTTTGTTCCTTTTCATCACACAGTTAGCTCGCCTTGGAAAAAAATTAAGCACTTGAATAGACACTGTACTTCAGAGCCTCTTTTCACACTTTTCCAGAGTGTCTGCTTTCTTTCCAGTATTTAGATAGGTTAGGGGAGTCCATTTGAATTAAGTTATACATCATTTTAAAGCTTAGAGTCTGTTCTTTCAGAATCTGCCCTTCACTAAAAATCCATGTCTGGCGACTCTTTGTTAGTTTTGTGACGCAGGGTCACAAATGACAAACAAGCAGGGAAAGCAAATCACATAAAGGACTACCAGTACTCACAACAACCACAGTCAGGGGAGGGCTAAGGACACAGAACAATGAAAACAATAGGGGTGGATTAGGAGTCAAAGGCAGGAAGGGATTAAAGCAAGGGGGTGGGATCTTTTGACCCAACCCTTTTGTTTTCTTTGTTCTGTGTCCCTAGCCCTCCCCTGACTGTGCTTGTTGCGTGCAGTCCTTACATGAGATTGCTTTCCCTACTTTTTCGTCCTTTTGCCTCAGATGAACACTCTGCTAGGATCAAAAGCTCAGGCCCCTTTTGACTCCATTTTATTTGAATGGCTCGCCGCTACTGAATAAGCAGTTTTCAGCAGCTTTTTTGCTAATTTTACAAGGGGTCAAACCTGCAATTGTAACGTACAGCAATGGACAGAGAAATCAAGATCATTTCCTCATTTTTGTGACGTACCTGTAGACAAATGGGAGGGCGCTCATAATCCATGCACATGTTGGCCTATTATAGATGCATCCTGATCATGTATTACGCATACTGCATAACAAGGCATGTACTCATGCACATTGCATCACATTATGTCAGGATCAGAGTTAATACTTAATAAATTGTTAAATTTGTAGACAGCGACGACTAGTGAAAATTGAAAAAAATGAAATTCCTGCAAAACATATGGTATATACAGTAAAGAACTCCAGTTCGATGGTAATGCATTATCAGTATATGCTACATTAAAGCATAGCACGGACACCTATCAAAAGTCTCAGTAATTCCATGTTAACCCTAAAAGGGCCGGGGGGGGGGGGGGGGGGGGGGGGGCGGCGGAATCCGCCCCCCCCCCCCCCCCTCTATGTTTCGCGCTATAATTCTGTTACGTGAGAAGGCCTCGTCGAGGCTTCTTGACTTTGTTTGTTCAAGTCTCGCGCAACTTTTGAGACCAAATTTGCGACGTCCGCGCGTACTTTTGCGAAGCCACGCCCATTTTTGTAACGGAATGTCGCCCCAAAACGGGCACAATTTTGTGATTTTGTGTACATTTCCTATGGAAAACAGTGCTCTGTCGTGAAAGTCATAAAAACCTGATTATTTTTACAATTAATCACTTTCATTGATTAGTTTTGTGCTAATTATGGTGGAAAAGTGGTCAGTGACAATTTCCAATGAAAAAACAAAGAAAAAACAAAGTTGAAAAACAAAGAAATACATAAGAAATTCTGAAAACAATAAAATACATAAGAACTGAAATGAATTTTGGAAGTTTTTGTGATGTACAATCATTGAATATGCTGCAACAGATTTACAGACCAAAAATTAGACTCTCAATGCTTTTAATTAGGCTAAAATATGATCTTGAGCTTAATTTGCATAATTAATTAATTAAAATTAGAAAATGATTGTTTCAAAAAATCTTATGACACAATCTTGTAGATTATGACGCAGGTCTCACGCATGCAAAATTTCATCGCGATCGCGCCACCGATGGCCGAGATCTCAGGGGGGGGCGGAATCCATCCCCCCCGCGGCCTGAGCATAGCCAAAAAAGCCCGGCCCCTTTAGGGTTAAAGTGTGTTCTACATTACTAGTATTTCTCCTGCAGTCACATGAGAGTATTGTACAGTACCAGGGGCATTTATGGGTCTGAGAACCTTAAACCTCTCTATGCCAGAGACGTGGACAGTGTGCAGAACACGATGCGCCTTTTTCTGTTCCCTAAAACCATACATTTTGCAAGTGTTAAACTGTTACTCATATGTCTGCACACAAAATAAGCAGTTGGTTTCCTAGAATACCTGAGAAGCAAGATGAATATGCAATAGATAGATAGATAGATAGATAGATAGATAGATAGATAGATAGACAGATAGACAGACAAACAGATAGATAGATGGATAGGATAGATAGATAGATAGATAAAAAGATGATAGCTGGATAGAAGGATAAATAGATAAATAGAAATAAAGGAGATATATAGAAAGATAGATAAATAGATGGATAGATAGACAGAAAGATAGATAGATATGAAGGATAGAAAGATAGACAGATAGATAGATAGATAGAAAGAAAGATAAATATATAGATAGATGGATAAACATATAAACATATATATATACATTGAGGGAGAGACAGATAGAAAGAGACACCTCAGTTCTCGTTCTGTCTTTTGTAAATGCAGGTTTTTCTCACAAAATTTGAGATTCTTTTTATCTCTTTTTTTAATACATACCAGTCTTCCCTCTCCATTCTCAGCTCTTTCTAGTAGTTCAGGATGAGTTTTGCTCAGCGCCACGTAGCGGGCCTTGCGGTAGTACTGTAAGAGGCCAATAATGTGTACAAACAAAATATATAAACTCTTGTGACTTCATTCTGAATGTGTACAATCAGAATCACAATCATCATTATGTTCATCATTATCATTATTATCGGTGGCAGGAGTATCATAATTATCACCATCATTACAATTATCACCTTCAAGATGATCAGCATTCTCATCAATATCATAATCATTATGATCACCATCATCATTATAATCATCAATATCATTATAACAATAATGATCACCATCATCATTATAATCATCACCATTATCATAATCATTATCCGCATCATTACTTGGATCATCACCATTATCATTATTATCATCATTATTATCATAATCAAAATCATGGAACCCCCTATTGGCAGCAAAGTAGCCATCCTGTACTTTAGTACAGGAGTTGCTTTGAAAATGATAACACCTCTAATTCCGGTTTCCATATTCACGTCATTTGGGCTTGCAAGCAAAGGTACACATTGGCGATTCATCTGCAGACAATTTAAACAAAGGCTTTATGAAGTTAAGGTAATAATTTTCAAGAATCATAGATACCATGACTGAAAGCACAATTCAATGTACATACTTTGTGTTTACTGTGACTGCCATTATTACTAGTTGATATCTTGTTAGTTTTGTACACTGGTGGGGGGGCCTTGAATTTTTTTTTGTTTTTTTTTTTGGGGGGGGGGGGAGGGAGGGGGTACTTGAGGCGACTTTGACTTGTCAGGGGATACTCGAGGTAGTCGACAGAGCATGCCAGACTCACCACACCAAGGTTCCTCCAGTCTAGCAGCTCACTCAGTCTCTCCGTACGGTTTCTCTGCAGGATCCGCTGCCTGCGGTTCAGCCTCGTGAAGTCAAACATGTACTGAAGAGAACAACGCCAGTAGGGGGGTTCTGTTATGCTGGGTTTCCATGACATTTGCTCCTGTGACAATTGCTCCCATGAAATACATGTATCTACAGGCTAAGCCAAATATACATTTTACCCACAAACATAACCCTAACCATAATCCTAATCCTCACATTAAACTAAACCCACAACCCTGGCACAGCTCAAACCCTAATCCCCAAGTCCTTTGAGAAAATAAGACAGGAACAATTGTCGCAGAAGCAAATGTTGTGTCACCATTATGCAGAGCATTCAGAGACTTCTGTGTGTTAACAGTGACAGTTAAGGTGTTTCACAAAGGATTTACATCAACCTTGAAGTTGAAATCAACTTAAATTGATGGTATGGTGAGTGTGTCTTCAATGATATTCTAACTTCCAAATGAAGATGAAAATTATTCGAGACTGCTTCTTACAGCCATTAAAGATACAGTTTACCTTTGGGAGCAGTGATTTTTTTTGTTTGTTTCTGAGTTATCACATGTGATGCATATGTGTAGGTCAGTTGTATCACAAAACATCCCATCATATAACTAGATATATTGCTACGGCGACTGATATGCCTCCGCCATAATGCATGGTTCTCCTAATAGGTCTATAGTACAATGTCTTGACAATGTGTGATGACAGTTTCACACAATTGGCAAAATATTAAAATGACAGGTTTGCCACAAATGTGCTGAATGTTCACTTTCCTAGAACTAGGTTCAATTGGATGAATGATTAAAAATGTCAGAGTGCAGGTATTTGGGGAACTGATTATTTTTACTTGACTTTTGACTCTTTTATAAGTTTATGCATTGAGTAATTTTCAAGGTATTGAGAAAAAGTATAATTTCAGTATCAAATGAGAAAATAGCATTATCTAAACCTGGCCTTTGACCTTTGACCTCACAGTTCCAAAGAGAATCACTGTTAGGTTGAACATGCATAAATATGTAAGTTTCATGATGATACCTTGAATTACTTTTGAGATATGGAGGAAAAAGTGCAATTCAACACTTTCACTTGACCTTTGACCTTTGACCTTTTGGCAAGAAACTTCCCACAGAATATATATTGGGTTATACATGCATACATCAAGTTCAAAAAAAAAAATCCTTCAGGCATTGCATAAATATAAGGAAAGCAGTGATATTTTGAGGAGTTGACCTTGACCTTTGACCCCTTGACCTTTGACCCATGACCCCCTACTTCCCTAGATAATCACTGCCCATCGGTACATGCATATATACTAAGTTCCATGAAGATACCTTGAACCATTTGCGAGATATGGAGAAAAACATGAAATTTCAACCTTTTTTTCACAAAATAACCTGTGACCTTTGACCTTTGACCCCGTGACCCTAAAATCCAAACAAAGTATTATAACCCCAGAATATACACTTATACCAAGTTTGATGTAAAACCACCACACGGTTCTTGAGATATCGACAAAAACAAAATGGGACGGACGTACATACGGACGGACGGACAACCCGAAAACAAAATGCCTCCGGCCACTTCGTTGGCGGAGGCGTAAAAAAAAATTGGTCACGAAGCAAGGCCAGCGTCGCACACACAAGCAGACCCTGTTAAATTTACTACTACTACTACTAATACTAATACTAATTGAACTCTGCAATACATCTTGTAAAACTATGTCTGCTGATTCTTTAAGTCCTTTACATGTATCAGTGTTTTTTGTGAGTGAATATATGCTACTGTCATACATTGTATACACGGTAGTACATGTGTGAATAATGTGCACAGCTATTAATATTTACCAGGTACCATATTTTTTCCTTTCATTGATTTCACATTTTTCACAGAGGAAGACATTCAAAACTACAGAAGCACTCTGAGAGCGCAGACCTCCGCCAAGCATGCAGCTCATTTCCACCACTGATCTTGCTCTTCCATAGAAGTGATTTCCACCCATACATACTTATAGCATTGTGTGCTGAAAGTCGCCCAATTTCCCAATATAGAAGCCTTTGTTACGTCATAAACCCTCAGCTGCACGGCGCGCCTCGCCCTAGCAGAAACTAGAGCACGCACTTTAGTGCGCGCATGCAAACCTCAAATACGCGCAGCCTGAACTCCCAAGTTCGTTGACCCTACCTGCCAAAATATCAAAAATCCTTCATAAATTCCTCCAAAATTCTCAAATCACTACCAAAATTTGATCATCTGTTACTTGTATCAATCTAAACCTTTCCTGCAAGTTTCATCCAAATTCGTTACCTACTTTTTGAGTTATTTTGCACACAGACAAACTAACTAACTAACTAACAAACAAACAAACAAACAAACAAACCAACGGTAACGAAAACATAACCTTCCCCCTTGGCGGAGGTAATATCACAGTAACAGCAGATTTGTGACAGAAAAAATTTACTTTGTCTGCAGATTATCCTATCATTGTTTTGATAGCAGAAATTCTAAAGAATTTGATAGGGTTGGGGTTTTAGGTGGTATGGAATTGTTAAATGGTATTGTAAATTCAAGTATCAGAATGGCTAATCACTTTCGACATCCAGCTGAATCCCTGCTTGGCAAACTGCTTGGCACACTCTCTTATTGCCACAAACTAGCATTAGACTAACATGAAAACATATGAGTGGGACTGTAAGGACAGCAGCAATTCTGCTTAACCCACCACCTAGGCTTCAATTTCTGTACCCGTTCACATGGGTGAACCAACATTTAAGAATTTTTAGCTGGCAGAAATGTATCAATACATTGCTTTGAACGTGATTGCTATACAGAATTAGAGCGTATGTGAGTTTTGTCCTGGCAGCTCATATTACAGGATATAACAGTAGTTGTTGAATTCATGTTCATGGAATACAGCAGTGAACACAGAAATGTACACATGCACGTTACATGATCAGGAGTTGATATTTTCACATGTTGTTAGATTTGCGAATAGTACCCAGATCGCAGAATTCCCACAAATAACCCCAGGAAAACAGGTATGGTATGAGGTCTCATTAATAAAGATTGTCTTTGATGTGTTTGAGGTGACAAAAAATGATGTCAAGTATCAAAACTAAATGCAATCGAAAAATTTGCTTTGTGTTTGCTCTGTGTTGCGGGCTGCTCAGGTACAGCCCTGTCGCGATTTATACAGCGACTGGGCTGTGTATAGTTCGTGTACAGTGTATTTATATAATATGCACAGCCCCGTACAGTAATATGTGTATGCACAGGCCTGTCACATCATTATCACAGCAAGTCATGACTGTGTATAGTTAGTGTACAGTGTATTTACATAATATGCACAGCCCTGTACAGTGTATTTACATATGTGTATGCACAGGCCTGTCACATCATTATCACAGCAAGTCATGACTGGTACTCTTAGTGGTCTCAGTCTGGCCAGCACTTAGGCTCCTGACCTCGGCCCGGCCTTGGACGCGTGGGCCCCTGGGCCACCCGGGCCACCCGGGCCCCCTGGGCCCACTTGGGCTATGGGCCCCTGGGCCTGGGCCCACTTGGGCTCTGGGCCCCTGGTTCCGGGCTAAGGCCCGTGGCCTTGGGTCCGGCCTTAGGCCCCGCCTTTGGCCCGGCTGTTATTTGTACATGGTCTATGGGAAATCAGGCTTGTCTGTAACTGTATAATTACAAATAATTACAAATAATCACAAATGATCAACAGGTTCATACTACATATAGGACTATATAAATATATGAATATATGATTATATGAATATATGAATATATGAATATATGAATATATGAATATATGAATATATGAATATATGAATATATACAATGTATGTGAATATATATATTATTGTAATATGAATATATAAATGTGATCAGGCATTCTGTTACGGTGTCAGATCTACAGTCATTCACATATAGCAAATTTTATGCATGTATAAATGGCATACATTCATGTGTACAGTACGCTACTTGATTGAACCAGCCAATGGAGGAAGATCACACCATTGAACAATACTTGAAAGACATGTACAGTTCAATGACTCAATGCTTGTTATAAGCCAGTTCGGAGTTCCACTCTGTGCATGAGCAGAAAAAAGGTCATTCGGACCAACAGGCACGTTGGTTTTTAAAGTCACTGGGATAAGCGTCTGTGACGTATTATTATGTATAATGATTATTCATGTAATCCTTATAAATGCTGCTTGCCAGCACATCCACCTGACAGCAAAGGTGGTATTTGGCAATATCAATAGAAAGAGATTGTTAATACATTCAATGTAAGATAATGAAATGGATGCTTTCCAAAGTGTTAACTGACGGATCATTCTGGTCATCTGGTCTATGCGAGTTCATTCTTTGTTTAAGCAGGATTGATGAAGACCATAAATGTGTAAATCGTTTCGTAAAGCTTATGCATTATGTCGCTCTGAAAACGAGTGAAGAGCCCCTTAACCGACTGAGAAAAAAGAAAAGTCATTCGGACCAATGTGCCCATGAGCTAACTCCGAACTGGCTTATTATCAACTCTGTAGAGGTATGCAGCCCTCTTCAGATGGAAAACATACAGTTGGCTATCAAACAGAGCTTGCAAAACCATCAACAATTTATTGAGTTGGATTTGTGTGTGTGTGTGTGTGTGTGTGTGTGTGTGTGTGTGTGTGTGTGTGTGATAGAGCTATTTGGCTTGTTTCCTTTGCATGCATCATCACAAATTCCCAAAGTCTAAATAAAGTGAAACCAAGACCTTCATATAGATGTGCTGCATTGTAAGGTGCTGGATCAGAGCACTACCATAAGATTGACACCATGGCGGGATTTGTGCTAACAGTGTACTATCCTTCCTGTGCATTTATGTAAAGTGTACCAAAACCCTGAAAATCACATTTTAAAAAATAACCTGTGACCTTTGACCTTCGACCCCGTGACCCTAAAATCCAAACAAAGTATTATCCCCCCAGGATATACCCTCATACCAAGTTTGATGTAAAACCACCACACGGTTCTTGAGATATCGACGAAAACAAAACGGGACGGATGTACGTACGTACGGATGGACGGACGACCCGAAAACATAATGCCTCCGGCCACTTCGTTGGCTGAGGCATAAAAAAACTAGAAATGTCGCTACGGCGACTGGTGTATGCCTCCGCCATAATGCATGGTTCTCCTAATAGGTCTATAGTACAATGTCTTGACAATGTGTGATGAAAGTTTCACACAATTGGCAAAATATTAAAATGACAGGTTTGCCACAAATGTGCTGAATGTTCACTTTCCTAGAACTAGGTTTAATTGAATGAATGATTAAAACGTCAGAGTGCAGGTATTTGGGGGAACTGATGATTTTTACTTGACTTTTGACTCTTTTATAAGTTTATGCATTGAGTAATTTTCAAGGTATTGAGAAAAAGTATAATTTCAGTATCAAATGGTAAAATAGTATTATCTAAACCTGGCCTTTGACCTTTGACCTCACAGTTCCAAAGAGAATCACTGTTAGGTAGAACATGCATAAATATGTAAGTTTCATGATAATACCTTGAGTTACTTTTGAGCTATGGAGGAAGAAGTGCAATTTAGCACTTTCACTTGACCGTTGACCTTATGGCAAGAAACTTCCCACAGAATATATATTGGGTTATACATGCATACATCAAGTTTTAAAAAAAAATCCTTCAGGCATTGCATAAATACAAGGAAAGCAGTGATATTTTGAGGAGTTGACCTTGACCTTTGACCCCTTGACCTTTGACCCATGACCCCCAACTTCCCTAGATAATCACTGCCCATCGGTACATGCATATATACTAAGTTCCATGAAGATACCTTGAACCATTTGCGAGATATGGAGAAAAACATGAAATTTCAACCTTTTTTTCACAAAATAACCGGTGACCTTTGACCTTTGACCCCGTAACCCTAAAATCCAAACAAAGTATTATCCCCCCAGGATATACCCTCATACCAAGTTTGATGCAAAACCACCTCACGGTTCTTGAGATATCGACAAAAACAAAATGGGACGGACGGACGGACGTACGGACGGACGGACGACCCGAAAACATAATGCCTCCGGCCACTTCGTTGGCGGAGGCATAAAAAATTTTGCAGTAAAACCTAAAATATAGGGAGATATTACTGTGTTTTGTATTAAACCATAACTGTAGACGGTTTAGTCCAGAAACAATTTTATCATATCTATTGTTCATATTTGTATATCCAACAATACTTGACATTGATTATCCTTATAAAAATTTTTACAGTGGTTGTTTCTATGCCTAACTCACACTTCGGAACTATTTTGAAACACTAAATCTTGGTTTTTGTTTCATCTGCAAATGGTAAATAATGCCTTTGATATACAAAATAGAATAAGTGACAAAAGTATTTTAGTTTTCTATAAATTTTGTTAACAGAGTAACCCTCACCCCAGCCAGCTGTTGGATGGACTCATCGCCGCTCTTGAACCGGCGGTCGACGATGTAGATGCCGTACGACGTCGGATCGGCGACGTGCTCCGCCATGAAGCAGCCGAAGCCGGAGAGGTTCGTAGTGACGCTAGGAATGCCCATGACGGTGCACTCAGCTGGGGGGGGGGGGGGGAAGGGTGAGGCAGGGCAGAGGTACAACAGTAACTCGTCACTTATCAAACTGATTGCTGAATGTTTACATGTAATCATCTGACAAACTATTTTCGAAACTTTGAACTACACAGATGACGGTCTTAAACAAAGATTAGTGTGGTGTGACATCATAGATCATTTTGTCTACTGATTTTCCAATGACATGGGCAAATGTTCTCTTTGAGTATTCAAAGTTAAGGAATTTTCCCTCTTCCTCCAGAAAAAAATGTTGAATTTCTTATCCAAACCCACAGTATCATATGTATACAACAGTCTAGAGGGTTTATGAAACCTTGAAAGAAAAATCAGCACAATACAACACAATGCAGAAACAAAGTATATTGTGAATCAAACAAGACAGAATGGGTGGCACAATAACACGAAAATCCCCCATAGGGCATCTCTGTCAAAGTTTAATCACAACTTGAGTACCAAAAGAAATCAATAGTTAATTGTTCCAAAAGGAGTAAACTTCACATTCATGATGAACGACAGATGGATATCATTTCAGATCCTTCTAGCCAGTTTCCACTTTCAGAGAGCACAACAAAAACTTTGTGACCCTTTGTCTCAAGTCCAAGCTCAAGTTCAAATTGTTTTATTCCATCTCCAACAAATTGAGGATACAATGAAATGTTTGGATATGCATCTAATGCCACAAAATCAGTACAACAATGTAATGAACATAATAGCATGTAATTAAGACTCAGGTAATTGTTAACAGAGATACAAATGAATGCTATATCTTTATGGTAAACTCCAAAACACAGTTCTACACAAGTCCAACTCTGAACTTACCTGGTGCAACATTTCACTTCTTTGGTACTGCATGATAAATAATACCTTTACCTTGCATCTTGCACTAACCACATCCCCCTCCTCAACCCCTCTGCATCTACACTGCCTCGCCCACCCTTCACTCACCAGGGGTGTAGCCCCAGGGCTCATAGTAGGACGGGAAGACGCCCAGGTGGCACCCACGGACAAACTCCTCGTAGTCACAGGCAAAGAGTGGGTTAGTGGAGGACAGGAACTCTGGGTGGAAGATGACCTGGATGGAGATTAAGGGATTGACAGAAGAATTAAGAGACTTGGCAGAACTGGAATGATAATGCGCCTTTAAATGTTGCCACAACAGATATATGGCGCTATACAAATGCTGTGGATCATCATCATAATGAGATGTATTTCATGTTTATGAGTGCATACATCAGTCATCAAAACATGTGAAGAATGACAACAATATGAATGCACTAACCAAATGGGTAGCATGAAAAACAAGAGACCCGCGGGTCTAGCGCTCACCTGAGTATCGCAAGTTCACCTTTCACGCAGTCACTAATCTAAATTATTCACAGCTCTACTAAAATTTGACCAGGCATTCTCAAGTAGAAGATGAAAATGTACAATAAAAAAAAGGGCCCAAATTTTTTAAAGATTCCTTAATTTGGGGAGATTGGGGCCCCCTGGGGCCCCCTGGGTGGGGCATGGTGCCCATTTTGATAAATTGAGATCCTGACCCCCTAGGGATGCTACCTGCCAAGTTTGACAAAAATCCATCATGAGGTTTTCAGGAAGAAGATGAAAATGTACAATTCAGGCCCCCATTCGGACCTTCCCCCCCCCCCCCCCCCACCCCCAAGAGGGGCACCCCTGAATCTGCTATGAACAAACTTAAAACTACAGTCATTAATGTACTCACTCATAGTATTATCTTAGCTCTATAACTTCTGATTCTAGAGAAGATTTTTAAAGATTTCTTCATTTTGGGGGGTTTGGGGCCCCCTGGGGGCCCCTGGGTGGGGCATGGTGCCCATTTTAACAGATTGAGATCCTAACCCCCTAGGGATGCTACCTGCCAAGTTTGGTGAAAATGGGTCATGGGGTTCTCAAGAAGAAGATGAAAATGTACAATTTAGGCCCCATTAGGACCGCTCCCCACCCCCCTCCCCTGGGTCCCAAGGGGAGCACCCCTGATTCTCCTATGAACAAACTTGAAACTACAGTCATCAATGTACTAACTCATAGTATTAACTTAGCTCTATCACTTCTGGTTCTAGAGAAGAAGATTTTTACAGATTCCTTAATTTTGGGGGGTTTGGGCCCCCCTGGGGGCCCCCTGGGTGGGGCATGGTGCCCATTTTAACAAATTGAGTTCCTAACCCCCTAGGGATGCTATCTGCCAAGTTTGATGGAAATCGGTCTTGGGGTTTTCAAGAAGAAGATGAAAATTTAAAAAGTTTACGCACGACGGACGACGGACGACGGACGACGGACGACGGACGCCGGACGACGGACGACGCACGACGCACGACGGACGCCGGACGAAGGGCGATCGCAATAGCTCACTTGAGCCTTTGGCTCAGGTGAGCTAAAAACCCTCAGTATTCGGGCAATTTTAGGCACTCTGGAAGTATTATGCCAACTAACATGTCCTCATACGTAAATCGAAGCAAGACCTTTCACAGACAAATGACTTACAAAACGTAAGAAAAAATGGCACACTAGAAGAACTAAAAGTGGAAGAATTTGCAGTGGAGGCACTGTAGCTTAGTGGTGAAGAAAACAGACTCCAAATCTTATGGTTCCTGGACCCAATAAGTCTGAAGCAGCTGTCGTGCCCCTATGTAATGACACTTAACGTAGCTCCTTTGCCTGGTCTGTGTGTGTGTGTGTGTGTGTGTGTGGGGGGGGGGGACTTGAAGCTTTCAGTTCCGTATTCACTTGCCTACCAACATAAAATGGCTAGCTTAGCGGTCACATAGAATAAATCCAAAGGTCAGTCCATCCAAAAGGACAGCAAATGAAAAGTACACGACAGTAGGAGAGCCTTAGAGACAATCAAAACGTGAAATGTCAGATTTTTGTCATCATCTCATGCCGAAGGTTAGGGGCCATTCATACCTTGACACGGTCGTGCCTGTTGTTGAACAGCTGCAGCCGTCGCAGGTTGCACAGGACGGGGTCCAGGTGGTCGTCGAGGACGTTGTGCGTGCAGATCGGCGGCAGGTTGGGGCGCTGCGAGGCATAGATGCAGCGCTTGAGCTTTACCAAGTCCTCCGAGTGCAGCAAATTTTCTGTCTTGATGACTTCCCCTCTGAAAGAGCAAATGGATTCAATCAAACCTCTGAATTTGTAGTCTACTTATCGACTGAGACTTGACACATACTCAACCCCCTCAATATCCCCCCCCCCCCCCCACCGTGATCTTGATTAGGAACAGCTGTCTCATGCATACACAGAACAAAAATTTTCACCTAATGAGCGCATCACACGATAAACATCATAAATCAAAAGCTTGCCCCTAGCATCAACGTGACTCCTCCTTACTTCAGTGCCGTTTCAAACAATCTCTGCCCCATCTTGGTCTGCAGCTCGGCCACCGTCTCCTTCAGCTGCTTGCAGATGGCCTGGCCGCGCAGTGACTCCACGTTGAAGTTGTTCGTCTTCGTTGGCATGATGAGGAAGGCCACCACGGTCATCTCACTCTTGGAGGCCTGCAGCGGGGATACGCAATCGTAAAGAATAGTCACAGTAGTACTGTAAAAGTGGTTTCTTTAAACAGGACCTTTAATATTCCTTGAATTAGAACTACCACTTCTGTCTGTAACCGATGTAATTACCACCTGATCAAGTATCATTATCTCTGTCATAAGTACCATAAACATTTCAATACACTCACTGCCATCGTTACTTGGTCTGAGCTTGAGTCAAGTGCTGGAAACACTCATCGTGAGGTAAAACTCACCTTGAGGTAGTGGTTGAGCTTTGCAAGGGACTCAAGGAAGAGATCCGCCCCTTTATTGCTGTACTCGTAGCGGCCAGCGATGAAGAAGTACAGGGTCTTGTCCATGTCAAAGTCATAATGTCTGTGAAATAGCAGCGAAAAGCACACTGTATAAATATTACACGAAGGGGGCACATTCAGTAAATCCTAAAAAGTGACCCTTCCTATTTACTAATACCTTCCATTCCTTGATTCATCAAGAAAGTATTCCTTCTTACTAATGCAAAACCCCATCCATGTATGGGAGTGTCTCCTCCTAATTAAGAACCCCTCACACTCTACATGGAAGTGTCTCCTTCTGCTGCCTCAGACCGAGTCCCCTCCACCCGATTCTACAACAGTCCTCGTCTACTCAACCATAGAAATGTCCCTCCCACTTATCTAGAACCATACACTCATCCACAGAAGTGTCCTCTCCGACTCATTCAGAATCCTACCACTCACACACAGAAGTACCCCCACCCATTGATGTAGAATCCACCCAATCCACATGGAAGTGTTCCTTTCCTTTGAGTCACAAAGAATCCCCTCTCCCTGATTCTGAAAGAGTCCCCACCTACTCACTCATAAAAATGGTCCCTTCTACTCATTCAGAATCCATTCAATCACTTCATACAGAAGTGGCCCTTCCCACTGATTCAGACTCTGCCCTCTCATGTATAAAAGTGTCTCCTACTGATTGAGGACCCTGCCTACTCACACAGAGAAGAGTATCCTCCCATTGATACAACCTCAGCCACTCACATATTACTACCTCCGCCAAGGGAGGAGGTTATACTTTCATCAGTGTTGGTTTGTTTGTCTGTATGTTTGCAAAATAACTTGAATAGTCGTACACAGATTTAGATGAAACTTGCAGGAAAAGTTTATAATGACACAAGGAGCAGGTGATTACATTTTGGCAGTAATCCATTGATTTTGGGCAGAGAGGATCAATGAACTCATGAGCTGAAGCTGCGCACATTTGAGGTTTACATACGCACACTAAAGAGCGTGCTCTGTTCAGAATAGGCGCCGCACAGCTGGAAGCTGATGACATAAACAAGACTTCCATCTTGGGAAATTGGGCAACTTTCAGCATGCATGTATGGGTAGAAATGATCTGCTTGGAGGAGTTCTGCGCTCTCCAAGTGGTTTTCAAGTTATAGAAGTGTCCCACTGATACAGAACATGCCATCTCGTGCAGGAACGTATCATCGCTGGGGTGACAAGACCTCGTATCGACCAAATGTTCAGGAGAGCCAAAAAACATGGCGGCCAAAGCACTGTGGAGAATGGGATAGCCTTTCCTTTGACATGCTGTGGTGGCTTCATTTTTGGAGTAAGACAGTTGGGATTTGGACAGGACATCATTTAACCCATTATTTGACCATTAATCAAAAAAAGTCATTTTCATCAAAATTGCAGATACAAGGTCTTGTCACCCCAGCGACGGTAAGTCTCTTCCCATTGATTCATGGCCCCGCCCACTCACCCATGGAAGTGTCCACGCACAAAGTCACAGATCTTCTCCTTGGCCTTGGCATGGAGGTTCTGGAATTCATGCATGGCTTGAAACTTGATGACATTGAGACCATTAGGGAGGATCACATCTACACACAAAAAATATAGGACGAGAATGAAACGGCAAATCAAACATGCTTTTCGAGTTCGGTTTTATTTCTGCATTCCATTTTCCATACAGAACTGAACAAAGTATTGGCATGATTACATTTATAATATGCATTACATGTAATACAACCACTACAAACGTACAACGTAAAGATATAAACCAGGGCCACACACTAACCCATTTGTTCTACTGGTCCAACCTGTCCGTGGGACCAGTACGTACCCAGTTTTTCCATCTTTTACTGGTTCATTCCTGAAAAAGTCACTGGTCCGACAGTGATTTTTACTGTTTAGGGACTGACGGACCAGTGCCAGTGTGCAGCATTGTATAAACCAATGCCACGTTGAAGGTACACTAGTTGAGCAAACTCTTCTTCAGATAAAAGAATTAGTCAGAACCATCTCCTTTCACAGGGAAGAGAGACGCAATGAATATTATCTACTTGACAAGCATGTAAAGCTGAAGACCGTGCATCGCTATACACATATACAATTTTTGTCACTTTTCTTCTGACTTGATGTGACAGACTTCTCTCTTTTGACAAGGATGTATTCTGTGTCTGGCTCAAATTGGAGAGAGTGCTTCCTTAGTGGCATCCCTCACTCACCTGGCCTTCTCTTGAGGAGGTGTTCGCTCTCGTCAGCCGTGATCTTCGACACAGTCGTGAAGACGTGGGCCGACTGGGCTGCCGCTCTCTCCATGCAGTATCTGTGGTAGATGCCGCGGTCACCCGCCTCCTTGTCCAAGTTGAACTGGGGAAAAAGAGGCAACAATATACAGTATGTTACATTGCTCAATAGTGTACAAATTATGCAAATAACACTATTTCATAAAACAAATAATGCACATGACATCAGGCAGTAGTGAAGATTATTCACTTAATAGTAATTTTGAAACAGTGTGTTTAGGACTGTTCCATAAGTTACCATCAAGTGGATAATTCTTACTAAACCCTGACCAAGTAACGTGCATTATTTGTTCTATAAAATCGTGACATAATATTAATTCCGCAGCAGCCATTTTCACAAGATTCCCAGGGCAGCACTGGATCTAAGCTAACTGGAGGATAAACACCAGCAATTGCAATGCATTTACGATGCACAGGCAATGCAGCTGAGGGCCCTGGAAGGCTGTGGAATCCAAAACTTCTTCCAGAGACTTTGTCATCACAGGAATACAATGATGCTTTTAGATGAAAGATGATACTACACCCGTAGCCTCTGAATAATTTATGGTGCAAAATGATGGGGCGGGGAAGTGGGGAATGGGGAGGGGGAATAGTGTACATGAACTTGAACAGCCTTGTCTCTTTCTACACAAAGGTATTTGCTCGAGCTTCACAGTGTAAAATAATGCCATGCTATATGCTTACAAGTACTGATGGTGAAAAACAATGCAATGATGGAAAGAGGAATGCCAAGAGCGCGAAAGAGACTCAAGCACACCTTGTCCAGGTTGTTGTAGAAATCCACGTTCCCCGCGCACAGGTACCGGCCGAGCAGCGTGGCGTGGGTGGTGAAGATCGTCGAGACATCGATGTGCTTGAGGCGGCACAGCAGGAGGCCGATACCGGACATCCACTCGTGGAAGTGGGCTATGAGGAGAGGCCGCTCCCACTCCTCGAATGCAGCGCGGAACTGGAGGACAAGGAGATGACACAGACAGAGACAAATACATGCCAGTTTGATGTATCTTCTTGTTTTTTTCTCATTTTCATAATACAACATGGATAATCTTTTTGAGATTAAAGATTGCCTTTTTTTTTCTCACTGTATTTTTACAAGACAAATTCATTCAGACTTTGAAGGAACACAAACAGATCATTTTGTAACAAGTCATCCCTAACAGATGTAAGGACCATTAAGATCCACTATTAACAGTGGTGAATCCAGGAGGGGGCGCACCAGGCGTGCACCCCCTTTATTTTTTGCTAAAACAAAGGAAATAACAAGAAAAAATGGGGGGGGGGGCACGTGCACCCCCCTTTAATTTTGTAAAGGTACCTCCTCTTTACAGGTTTCCTGGATCTGCCCCTGATTAAGTTACTGTAAGAATTCCACACACAAAGATGCCAAATTCTTCAGATCACAGGCCTTTCTGACAAAAAAAAAAAGTCTTTTTCACTTCAGAATAATACAGATTATTTTGTGACGAGTCATAGTTCACAGCCATAAACAACATCATGGTCCATTCTACAAAAAGTTTGTATAGAAATTACACATACACTGCTTTATCAAAGAAAAACAAAAATTGTACTTATTGTTACCAGCTACTGCTTTTTCTGACTGAACATTGCACAAGTATCATACTTCTAACCCCCATAAAAATATACCAATACACATATTCAAAAAGTCTCAAAAATTTCTTTTCCCAATAAATAAGCATGTGCCAAAGGGCGAGACATGTTCGATGGGTTAGGTGATACTACACAAGTTAGAAGTACATATCAGAAAACTTGTCAAGATTCAGGTAGAGAAAACAAAAGTCTACGCCCTGGACACCAAGTTTGACCGCTGTAAAATCAGAAATTTTCCTGTGTATTCTAATTTTGCAAATTTCGCGAGAGGCAAGATTCGTACAATTAAAATGCACGAGAAAGTTCTTGTCTGCAATATATGCACTGAATGCCAGTGTCAATTTACAAATATTTCTGGTTTTACAGCATGACTTTGAGATGCACAAGGAGAAAGAGACGGAGAAGGAGAGAGCCAGGGACAGAATGAGGGAAGGTAAATGGATAGTGGGCAGTATATCCAACATCACAGTCCAACAGCAGGAACAGAAAACTACGGCCCCGAGTCTTACGTCGGCCAGGAACCAGGCGCACATGTTGCCGAAGATGATGGCGTCGTTGCCCTCCTTGTCGTGCCAGGGGACACCGATGTGGGTTAGGTCCCAAAGCTCATTCTTCCAGCCGTCGAGGAACTTGGCGGCCGTGCCGATGTCGAAAAGGACGACGTTTGGAGATCCGTCGATCAGCCAGCGTCCGTACACAGCCTGGACATGTGGAAAATCAGTCAAAGAATGCGGAGACGGTATAGAGGGAGCTAGTTCATGGAGCAACATAATTTTGAAAAGTCAAGAATTGCAGAAGCAGTCCTTAAACAAAACTCTGGGCCAAAGTCATGGGGCACTGAAGAAATTGTGTTCTTTCAACTGCACGTAGTCATTCTACAATGCATCCTAAAAATAGTTCAATGTAGATGCTTACAACTCATGCTTACAGGCTGCTGTATCATACATAGTATTTCTCACTTGCATTGCACTAATTTTGACCAACTTTACAATTTTCGACTTAACAGCAAATGACCTCTCTTTTGAAAGAGCCATGAGAACATACTTAGTAGCAGCTGATAACGATGATGAGGAGGATGATAATGATGATGACGATGATGATGTAGAATTTACTGATCATACACCATTGTGTCAAGACTACTCATACATACCTTGACATTCTGCTCCTTCATTTTGTTGAGGACTGTCTTTATAATGGGATTATCCGGCTCCATGATTTCCACCTCCGTCCTGACTGTATTCTCATTGTATGGACCCAACAGCAGATACTGGTCTCCAAGTTCGTCCACGGTGAATGCCGCTTTAGATCGTATTACAGTGTAGATCCCGCCAACTTTAGAAGGTGAGTAATGAGAGGCGACACAATTTAAGAACAAACTGTACCGCAATGCATACAAAAGGAGTGAGGATGACAACCTAAATAAAAAATGCTAAATGATTTATCACTCCTGTTAAAAGTTTGCACGTGTAAAAGAATTTCGAATAGTAATGCCACCACAATTCAGCATGCTCCATCAAAGAACAAAATAGGCCTACATGCTAGAAGTGTACTGTTAGTCTTGTTCAAGTGCCAGTATCAAATTGCATGTAACTGTTTGAGTGTTAGGGATCTAATTGTAATTTATGCTTGACCCATTGAAGATGGGCTGATTTTGCTACCATATAACACACATTTTCCATAGACGCCTGCCCGAGTATATAAACTCTGGACTAGCCTTTAAAAAAATAATTTAAAAAAAAAAAGGTTAAAAGAAATTTTTCGACTAGCGACTCGAGTATTCTCAACATGCAACACTGTCGTCAATATAGTGTCATGTCACTCCAGACATGACGCGATGCATTATTCAAACTTAAAATGTATGTGGGAAACATCCATTACCTAGTTGGATTATTGAAGAGCTACTGGCTAAAATATGATCTAATTAATTGAGTAAATAAATGTAAACAGAAAAGAACTGCAAAGATTAAAAAGATCTGACCAGCTAGCTAAAGCCGTGAAGGTACGCAGCGCGGCGTTTTTATACCACCACACGTATTCGCACATATTTGCCAAACATAGATGTCAAGGTATGGGACTGAGTAATGACGCCTGCTCACCCTTATTGGCCACCTCCCACGCGATCTCGAAGACGAAACGATTTTCCTCTTTAGCTGATGCCCCACGATCCATATCACCGAGAAAGTGCATTTCATCGATGTCGAGCCCCCCGAGAGTTCGAAGCATCTTAGAGCTCCGGGAGCGAACAACGGTTCGCTTCGACGACGACGTCTCCTGCGCCATGCTGGTTGGACTCCTCACCACGTACCTTGGAATATCACGGCCTCCGAGCTCGCTCCGCTCTGGTATCGTCGTCACGATCACTAGCACCACTGCACGTAGTACATGTACTAGTATTCTTAGCAATGGAGTTTGGTATTGGCGTGAACATTGCGTTCATTCAGCCTGCGATCATATAAAACGAAAGAAAGAAACAACAAAAAACAGTGACAAAATGAGGTCGAATGAGCACGTGCACGCTTAGTCGCAGTGATAGATGAAAATCATGTACCCAACTCGTGTACCACTCATGAAAGAGTTGAGAGAAAAATAAACTAGTCGAGGTATTGTCCTTTCCTTTTAACCTATGATTCTAGGCCTCGGAAGACCTACTAGTGCATGTTGACCTATGCACGGGCAGTGGTGATTAAAAGATGTTTGCGCTGAAGGATTAACTTGACCTTTTGTTGACAAGTCTACCCTTAAAGGCTGATTGTTGTTAAGTTGCGTGAGGGGAGGGACCGATACCAACCCGCATTGTGATGAGAACAAACTCAGTCATAAATAATTCAGCGAATATAACTGCATGAAAGTATTCTCTCTCCTGACATTTAAGTATCCCTCCTAATAGAATACTTCTAGAATAGACTCGCTCTTTTTTGTCTACTTTTCATTAAGCAAGTATAAAGTCGGAGGGGCAATAAAGATTGCATGGGCCACACATAAAGTTGAATGCACCCCCATTAATTTATTTCCCCTATAACTATTATCTCGACCTTTACACCGTTCATTCAAACTCAAAGGTGTGTGTGTGTGTGGGGGGGGGGGGGTGTTCATTCTGATAGTCTGAGCGCACACAACCTGTTCAGTGTGTAGGCCTAATCAATACAGCAGTGTGTATAATCACACTTGAAAACTGCGATTTTATAGTTGTTTATTCGTTGTTAGTCATCTGTTTCCCTCTCTCAATTTATGGCACTCCGCCTATAATTGATTCTTCTTATTAATTTTATTTTATTTCATTTTATTTATTTATTTATTTATTGGGGGGGGGGGGGGGGGGCAACAATTCTTCCGAACGAGGAAAACAAGCAAACAACAACTTCTTGTGGTAGGCAGAACCATGCAGTTGGATAAATACCTACAGCACACTAAGTTGATATAGGCCTACCCGACATGTAGTTACAATTAGCTTCGTGTAGAATTATGATCTCATTGGCCCGTGAATGTTGTTTCTTCGTACACTTATACATACAGTTGAGTTCAATCTGCTATTAATATACAGAAAAGATATGAAACTTCAATTAGCTTTTTTTCCCCCATACCATGACTAGCTGCTTCCGTCCACTACTGCCCTAAGATCAAGCCCGAGAGATTCTTGGCAGTTTATAGGCAGGTGGCCGCTATAGACAGGTGGTCGTTAAGACAGGTTTAACTGTAGATAAATATGGCAAGGTTCATACATGAGTTTTGATTGAAAGTTTCTCTTCCATATACGTGAAATGAACGGTTTGCACATTTCCCGCCTGCTTTCGCAAAATTTCCCGGCAAAATTGAGCTTTTGCAAATTTCCCGTTGATGAAATTTAGAGATTTGCACATTTTCCAGCGAAACGTTTGCTCATTTCCCGGCTCCACATCCCGTTCGGATCCAGATTGCTTCTTTGACCTTTCTTGAGCAAAAGTGGAAATCTGCGTCAACTCTGTGGGCATCATCTTCTTTATTATGATTACTACCCTTTATGAATATATCGGGTGATGGACTGGTACGAGTTTGATAAATAAATACTTACACGTAAATTTGCCACTTTTAGGGTTTTGTTTTTGTCTGTCCAATCTATTGTAATTATTTTAATTTGCTCTTCATTATTTGTTTAATTGTGCAAATCTGTTGTAAATTCTGATATCTTTCTGATTTGTTTGAATAAAAACAAAATAAAAAAACTGCCCTCCCATGGGGTCAACGCAGACATAGAGTGTATAACTTTGCATTTCGAGTCCATTCTAAGTTCTCGATTTAGACTTTAGACCTTTCAAATGCAATAGCCTGGATAAGCACAAAAGTGTTTCCATTCCAAAGCAATCTGCGTCACTACCGGGCCTGTGCGGGAATAAATGCATGAATTTTGACGGTCACGGCAAAGGCAACAAGACAACCTTTACTCGAGCCAGACACAAAAACTACATGCTGCCCTCTATTATTGATAATAATATTATTATAGTACTAGGCATGAGCGCAACGTGCGCCCACCACTGCTCAGTGGCGCCCACATGAATGTTCAGGTTATTTGTAAAATGTATAAGAAAAAAAAAGCAGCATCATGTTTGATAGAAATAATTT
This sequence comes from Diadema setosum, assembly GCA_033980235.1. NCBI lineage: Eukaryota > Metazoa > Echinodermata > Echinoidea > Diadematoida > Diadematidae > Diadema > Diadema setosum. The sequence goes on from CM067071.1 coordinate 12,565,059, forward strand.
CTGAGTAATGGTCATTCTGACCTTTAAAAAAAAGGCATGAAAGTATGTTGAGTACCTTTGACAACGGAGCCAAGAGAATAAGCAGAAAGGAATGGTACGAGGGAGTGTCCAGTTTTAGAGCACTTGATTTTATCTCTATATAAATTTCCTTTTCATACATAGTCGTATTACAAAGTCAATTGAATGAACTAGTCGTGTACAATATTATTTGAATCTAACAGCTGAAACAGATAAATCGTTAATTCAAATATCCGCCACTATTCCATGATAATGCAAAATGAAAACGAGCAGGATTCATCATAAGGAAAATCATGCATATTTCAAATCCACCATCCAAATATACTTTCGATTTGACAATCAACACCATTTTCTGTTTTTCAGAGCTAGGCAAATGTCTCGACCGGATCGCATTTGGAAAATATATATCTGTTAAAAACAAATTATCTGAAAAGCTTATCAATGTGCTTCGGGAACCTGGTATACCTAGCTTTTTGTCAAGGCCCTCTCGCTGTATGGTGAAGAGAGCCCAGCTGCGTGGATCTCGTTCTGCCTTGACAAAAGGCTATAGTATACCAGGCTCCCTTATAAGGAAAGGGTTAACCCATTGATTACAGGATAATATGAAAATTGCTAATTCTGGAGACAAAGGCCCGAATTCACGAAGGTGGTACAAATGAAACCATGGTTTAAACCATGGACAAAAACCATGGAGCGCCAAGTGTCGCACGGAATATTTCGTTACGAAATTGGTCATTTCGTCGACAAAATGACCGTTTCGTTAACGAAATTATCATTTCGTGGACGATATGTTCATTAAGTTACAAAATGTTGTCATTTCGTTACAAAATAACTTCTCATCGACGAAATGATTGATTTCGTAACGAAATATTCCATGCGACACTTGGCGCTCCATGGTTTTTATCTATGGTTTAAACCATGGTTTCATTTGTACCACCTTCGTGAATTCGGGCCAATGGGTTAAATGAAGTGGTAAAACAAAGAGGAAGTTGTGACACTTCAAACGTCCAGAAGTCATGTCACAAGGGATCTAAGAAAATCGTCAAAATGACACTCTAGTAAGTGATGACCTTACTGTGACGTCGGTCCGGTAGTGTCTGTGTAGAGTGCTGTTCAGTTGCATACTATTTCTGTTCAGATTATACTCATACATAATACGGTTTTTTTTCTTTTTTCTCTTCCTTTCCTTTCTTTTCTTTTCCTTTGTTTTTTGTTTCCTTTCTGTTCTTTTCTTCTTTTCTTTCTCTCGAGATCTTTCTTTGTTTTTTTTTTCTTTTTCGTTTTCTGTCCGTTTTCGGGACAGCATCCACTATTAAATTATTTATTTATCTATTTTTTTTTTTTGATTACCTGTCCGAGACTGCATGTGAATCTGAATGAAAAAGAAAAACAAAATTAGTGGCGGATCCATAGGAGGGCGCAACCGGCGCACGCCCCCCCCCCTTTATTTTTCGTTAAAAACAGAAGAAATAAAAGGAAAAAAAAACGAAATAAAACCCGGAAGAGGCACATATTATAATGGTTGCACCCTCCCTCCCCCCCCCTTTACATAATTCCAGGATCCGCCCCTAAAAACAATTATAACCAAAAAAAAAAAAAAGTAAACATCTTGTGTGAGAGTGGATACCATGCCTGCTGCAGATAGTGAGGTGAGTTTCACTTACAGAGTGTGATGTCACATTAAGTAACCATTGATCGTCATGGACATTGGTTCTATAAACACTCACCTGGCCCGGTCTGTGAACACTATTGTTGCTAACTATGGTCGCACCTGGTTCGAACCCAAGCTATAACAATAGACCGTGACGATCATCACTTCGGAACTCTATCATAAGTTTGACCAAATCGTGTTCCCTTCTTGGTTTTGCATAATGTCGTGTGTGACTATACGGTATTATTATACATACGACCGGTCCGTCATAACTGTCATGTTTTTTGTCTAAGAGGGCGCTCAGACATCTTTTTCTCTGGACTTCTTTTATCTTATTATCATTGAAGGGACTCCTATTATTCTGTGACTGAGCGACGAAGCCAGCTGCTTCATTCTGCTAAGACGCAAGCGCGTTGCCAAGATATGAAAAAATCAATATACATGAGCACTATTGTATAGTGATAAGCGGTTTGAGGGTATTGTGTTTTATTAGTTGATCAGTTCTTAAACCCGGATATGCATCATTCCGCAATGGTAACAGGTAATATAATTTGTTGAAAAAAAAAAAAAAAGTTCACGGCTTGTTGGTCTCCCCGAAGTAAAAGCAATTTTGAATGGTTGGATAATTGTCTTGAATTGTGAGGAACGGCTCTCGTTTTGAGACACTAATCTTAATCAAATGACAAAACTTACCAAGAGTGTCTCATATCTGATTAGTTGTTATTACTTTCAATGAATTGCTTTTCATGTTGTCTGACATCTGCCTGAGTGTCCGTCGTTTGTTTTTACAAATTACACTTGAACATGGATTGAAGTTTTCTTTCAAGCGTCGATAACACTCCACGCCAAGGTGTTTCAAACTTCTATAAATCAACATGATAATACTGATTCAGAAAAGTGAATATTTCTAGCTAGGAAGTTATTTCGGAAGGACATGAAGACATAACATTATTTGATCCCCCCCCCCTTTTTTTAACAGCCTCTACACAATTATTATTACCAATGTAGGAAACGGAATATGTAGCTGCTGCCCTAGAAGACGACTGTAATGCCAGTCTATCATCTTTGCTACTAGACGGTAGTCGTGAACTCGCACATTTTCACGGATCCGCGTACTTGCGGGAGCGCGCCCTCACTGTCGACTCTGCGCAGTTTCTGATTGGTTGACTGTTTGTGGGCTTGATCTGCGCGCACGCACAGCTGCTCTATCGCGCATGTCCAGTTGCTGACGAACAATGGCACCTGCTATCGAAACTGGTGTGCAGATTTTTTTTTTTTTTATTTTACTTGTCTTGTTTTTTTTTTCTGCTCATAGAACATAAAGATGCATTTCATATCATTGGAGCACGTAATTATTTTCAAGGCATTTGTGTGTAAAGTACAACCATAGGCTATAAATTAGAAGTGATATCTAAGAAGATGAGAGATTTTAACTGTAATTTGCTCCTCCCGCTCCAACCCCCACCCCCTAAGAAAGAAAATAGCTCATTGAGGCACAGGAGTAACCAGAGATTGTTTATTGTTATTATTATTATTATTATTATTATTATTATTATTATTATTATTATTATTATTATTATTATTATTATTATCATCATTATTATTATTATTATTATTGTTATTATTATTATTATTATTATTATTATTGTTGTTGTTGTTGTTATTAGTATTATTATTACTATTACTGTAACTATTATCACTATTATTATTATCATTATCATTACTACTCCTACTACTACTATTATCAGATTGTGTTTGACTAAGGGCATGATTAGGATAAGGGGAACAATATGAGATTAGGATTTGGATTAAGTCTGCCATGTGGCTAATCGGCGGTTGTTGATTTTTGTATCATACGAAATAAAAGGTAACCCTGTTTGGAGCTACCTCCATGGTTGGAGTATGGTTGACCAGTGGATAATTCATTGTGATACCATGGAGGTAGAATCAATGTACTTATTGTAGGTCTTTATCAACTTTACCATAAATGTCAAACAGAATTCAAAACTGCATTTCCACCACCCACGTAATCAATGCTGGATTATGAAAAGAGATGATTATAACAATGACAGGTCTTTGAGAGTGAGGTATAACTAGTTAGAAATCGGACAAGAAAAAATTCTACCATTCGGTGATTCATGTTTAAAACAATAAACCCAGAAACAGTGTCGTCACACGTCCTCGTATTAACGTGTTTCAGAATTTCACTACTCGGGTTTTTTTTTTTGTTTTTTTTTTTCTTCGTGCACAGTGATTTTTTTTTTCTTAACGACTTCCCATTAATATTACTGTCATCAAAAGAAGATGCTCGAATTCAACAATATTTTTTGTTCGCTCATTTATTTTCTTTTTTCTCCGTACAGGACAAGATTTATCCTGTTTCGAGACTGGTCGTGACTTCCGAACTATGTTTGGATTTTTATTTCCTTTTCAACTATATAAAATGAGATTTTGCAACATCAAGATCTGATAACGAGCTGTGTAAGTTACTGACGCCAAAAGTTATGCAGATAAAGGACTGGGGGCGGGGTGCGTCATTTACGATTATATTTCGCAATGATTCTAGGAATTCCTGCTATTTCTGAAAACAATTTTACATGATATCTGTTAAGGCATTTTACATGTATTATATCTTGTATCATTTTTCTTTTGTTTTAAACACAATCTATACTATAAACAAAACTAGAAGAACACGCCTTAATGTCTTACAAATATCATTATTATGTAACACCTACGGAATGGATTTCAATTCGTCGAATGATTATAGAGGCGAATGGCCCTTATTTAAACAGCCTCTTGATGACTTAGAAAAAAAAATGGAAGGAACTGGAGATATAATCTTTTGACATGATGACGTTGACGGTTATCTATAAATGTAATTCCCATTTCGATTCAAAAAGGGCTGAAAATATCATTTTAATTGCTCTGTATCCGTCGCATTGCGGTAAAAGTGCACGAAGAGGATATTATGGGGTTTGAAAACAAACAGAGATCGAGATGAAACGTACACTTTCAGCGTTTATTTTTGAATACTTCACCTATCGGTGATTTGAAAAAGATTCTGAGTGCCGCCATGAGTTTATCCTTCTCACAGTCGAACGTTTATGCATATTATGTTATAATTCCCGATTTATTCTATGTTATGTTTAGTTGGAAAAGAGAATGAAAATAAAACTAATTGTATTGAATTGAACTGAAATTATTGAATGAAAATAAATATGGTCAAGCATTCTATTTAGGAAAAGCAGAAAGGAAAAAAAAAATACATACCATTACATACAACGTAAAAATAAACGGCCTGTGATGTAAATGATATGATGACCAAACTAACTGATCTGAGAGAATAGTATGATTTTGAACAGGGAGATCTGCAAACAAAAGTCATCATAACATAGCCTAGAATCACTCCTCCAATAGTAATCATACGTGTTAACATAATGTGGAAGAATAACCATTCCTCTCCTGCTTAGACTCGGATACCATACACCTTCCGCAGGAAAAAAAAGGAACGAAAGAAAGAAAGAAAAACAAACAAACAAACAAATAAATAAACAAAACAAAACAAATGACAACCAGACTATTAAACCAAAACGAACACTAAAGAATCAAGTCATCAACTTTGCTGGAACCAGAGGGGAAGAATCTCCAAGGAAATATCGATTAAGTAGTTCATTACTCAAAACAAACTTATGACTGTGCATCTTTTCCCCCCTCACTCTCTGATTTTATCTTTGTAAACAAAACTGGATGATCCTTTCAGTGATAAAACCCCAGACTTTACTTCGATATTTTGTATCCATCTATGATACTCACCATCAACGCATTACAGTTTGATAATCACCTAATGCACAGACAAGCAGGTAACTGAATGAATAAATGAATGGATTTTTTTTTTTAATGAGACATATATTGTATATAATATATTACATATATTTCATATGTTTCATATGTTACTTTTACCACTCCTATATACATGTCTTTATGAACAATCTATTTGCAAACATGCAAACATCATATAACTTATTTTCAAAACAACAAGTGACTATCTCAAGGTCACTTTGGAAACCCCAGGAAGAACATGTTGTAATATATGATCATACACATTTTACATATATTTCATTTATTTATCCTTTCATCTATTAGGATAACAGTGTTTAAACCACTGATGGGGCTACCCTGGGTAAAGAAAACTGAATAAATAAATAAATAAATAAATTCGTCCGCGCCACAGGGAAACAAAAACAAGACCGACGAAAAACAGCGGTAAAAAAATGACAGGAGAAGAATACAATCTGGAATAGGGAGGGAAAAAGCAAAGTACCCCAACAACAACACATGACTTGGAAACAAATGATCGCTGTTGTCTCAGCGAAATGCAGCTTGAGTCTTCAGCTAGGTAACTAAAAACTTCCTCTGATGCGGTTTTTCATCAGCACACAGCGCCAGAGCGTGCATCATCTTTATGAATGGCACGCCGAAACGTGCCGTTTGGCCGTGGTCCAAGTCATGCTTACCATAGATTAATCATACCCCGAGTTACTGGAGATGGCGGAATCTCCCCCCTAGTAATTCGGATTTATTATTCGCAATGGAAGCTTATAAATACTATGAAAATGAATAACATTTGCCACGCAACATTGACAGTAATTGGTCACCGGTTTGGGGTTGGTGTAAGATTATTCCATTTGTAGATGGAGCATGCCTTCAGATTCTTTGCATTAGGGTGTTGTTTTTTTCTTTCCCCTCTACAATGGGAAAAAATGGATATGTCAGATAAGAAGAGATGAAGACAGGCTGTGCGGAATACAATGGCTCGCCTGTTCGCGAAAGCACATCCGGTGCGTTTGGGGCAGGGCCCATAAAAGAATAGCAAAGCCTTTTATGCTAATGATCCTCCAGCCCAAATTGACGTGATAGGAATTTCAAGATGGCGAGGGCATAGGGAGAAACACAACATCTCATTGTTGTATCGAAGGTTACTGGCTTCGACGGACGGGATTTTTTTCCAACAGCATCGAGCCCTGGACACGAAAAGAATAGGGGTAGAGACTGCCATCCGTGATTCAAGCCCCAATTCAATGTCTTCCACTTTTAAATTGCTTCCAAAAACCAAGGGACTCGCGCTGGGGAATATCAGTCAGCGCTCGAGTGTCTTGCATTGATGCATTTTGTGAATGGCGCATAGAAATCAGCTCGTATGCGCTCGGCGGTACTAACAAAGCCCATTGTTTGCCTATTGTTCGGCGCCTTTGTAACCCCTACAATTGATATTTTCATGGAATAGCTACCCAATGTGCTGGACGCCCGAAGCTGGGAGAAGGTGTGCAGTGGTTCCAGGGAGCAAGAAGCCAGAAATAGGGACAGAACGTGAATTTTGGTGAGTTTAAATAAGGGTCTGTTTTTGGCATATAGCGCGAGCTATCCCGTTCGCTGCTTGGGGACTGCTGGCTGTGTCCCCTTGCCCAAACGTGTGTGTAGCCATGCTGCATGCGTGGTGTTTATATCCATATATAGCGGGCCTTGCGGAATGGTGCTGTCGAGTATCGGGCAGCGCCCGGCTGCATACACCACTGGGCGACCGTGTGTGGTATACCACCGAGTGTGCATTGTGCGCTGTCGGTAGGCGTCTATTTATAAAGAAAGGAAAGATTTTGTCGACATGGCAAGTAGCGCATGATAGTCATGTAGAGTTTCATACCATCAAAATATTGCCATGCTATAAGACACAAGTGGCTATATTATATAATGTCCTTTCAATATTTTATTTGGATCTTTAAATCAAATGATACACAGACAAAAGGCATTTATAAACGATTTGAAATTTAATGATGGGATTCCTATCTATTAAAACCCTTCTAAAAGTAAAACTATCTACAGTTCTGTGGTGCCTATAAACACGATAAATCAATCTTTTCGTACCACATGAGCCATGTATTGTTGTACTAATCCAGTTGAGGGATCTACCTAGCTTGTAAAGATCAACCCGAACACCTCTTTGCGTTATTGTACAACATACTCTTCACTACACGTAATATATATATATTTCTCTCACAATCATCATTGGCCTGATATGGAATACAGAATTAAAACTTCATATAGCATGTCAGAGTTAGTTGTTTGAATACATATGTATGTCAAAACTGGGTAGATATTTCTGCAGACCCGCAATTGTGACTTGGTTGGATGCAGGATACCTTGCCTAAACCAGTGTGTGTGATGACACGCACGATGAGACGGTATATTTAGCCATAGGCCACATGAGCTATCTCTATGAGCAATGAACTGTGTTTCCAACATGCACGCTGTAACCTGTACTAGACGAGCTGTGGGTACACATTACGTCTACGAGTGTCCAGCTGGATATTGTGTAATCAAAAGACAGTAGGGGCCCTCTATACCACTGGCTATGATTAAGAAAAGAAAATGATATGAAACTGCTTACCAAGTGTACAATTAAACTGAATTTGAAAAAATAAAGCAGACTTTTTTTTTTTTTTTTAAGTTCCTATTTACCTTTGGGAACAGTGATATAAAATTTTTCCAGGATATAACATTTAATGCATATATTATGTGTAGGTCTTTTGTACCACAAAACATCCTGTCGTATAAAATTTTCGAGATAAAGCCTAAAATATAATATAAGGAGATATTTGTATTTTTCTCAATAAACTGTAACTGTAGACCTTTTAGTCTGGAAACATTTTTATTACAGCTATATTTAACAATACTTAGCATCAATTTTACCAATTTAAATTTTTACAGTGGTTGTTTCTATCTCTAACGCACATTTTAGAACTATTCTGGGTTTTTGTTTCATCTGCAAATGGTAAATTATGCCTTTAAGGCAGAGGTTGTGAAGTATTATGGATGTATCAGCTGGTTATGACCATTTGGATGTAATGTCAAAGCCATTTCTAGTCTGCATTTATTGGCAAAGCATGCTGGGATTTCAAATGAATATAGGACTCACATCACGGTGAGATTTCAACAAATTTGGCAGCCGTACCACAACATTCACATCACATTACCCAAACCATACTATAATATAGGGCCTACACATACGAAAGCTACAGTCTGTAGATTGAAAAAAACAAACAAGCCACAAAACAATATTGCAATATTCTATTCTTGAGGAGGATGATGTGTTTGTTAGTCAAAGGAAATGTGAAAAAAAAAACATTAACAAAGTTGATGCCCTCAATTTCCATTATGAATCACATACATTTTGTATGATGCTCTTTTTTTTTTTTTTTTACCATGGATACAATCTTCAGGCAACATTTTACGGAATTTTATGGAAATTTTGTGAAACTTCATGGAAATTGAGGAAGCTCTGGAAAGAGAATGTGTACCTTTGATCTGTCTATTCCAATCGAGATACATTGTACATTGTAGTATGCTTGCCTTCTATCGTCCTGTTTGCATGTCATACAAGTGTCTACAGATAAAAAAAAAAAGAAGAAATGTGAACGAGTAGAAATGAAAGAGGTTGTATAGTGCTGCATTATAAATGTCTGGTCTGTGTGTCTGTGTGTGTGTGTATGTGTGTGTGTCCCTGTGTATATGTTAGAATTTTGCAAATATTTGGCGATAAGTCGGCAGCTGTGTGTGGGCTTGTTGTGGCTTGATGTTATTCTTGCACATTTAAACAAATACAGTGAGCCTACTGGGAAGGGGATGCTCGTGTGGTGAGAGAGAAAGAAAGACAGTGGACAAAGGGAAGAAAGAAAGAAGAGCTGAAAAGATGAGGAAGAAATGGAAACGCAAGACACAAGGTTGATTTCACATGCAAAGATAATCAAAAAGGTGAAAACTATGGATTAGTCTACTGCATTCTGAATTATATGGTAGGAAAACAGAGATAGTGACATGTAATGCTCAGATAGATTGATGGTGAGATAGATAGAAAGAAGTAAAGAGAGAAAAGAAATGGAGGGGATTTGGGTCTTTGAAGGGAGAAATTAGCGGGGAGAGATTAGCGGGAAGAGGTAGAAAAATTATTTCCCCCATACAAGTATGTGTGATTGGAAAAGTTAGTAAACAACAGTGATTGTCCACATTTTTTTTTTCTGAAGTCACATGCCCAACTATACTGAAAAAAAAAGAAAGAATTTGCTAAGTAAGCAGCACTGCACTTGCCATAATGCTTGAATTTCAATTTCTCATGTTTGCAATGTGAAGTGATCAGTGCTATCCTTTTGCATAAAAAACAGGGTGTCTTGGCATTTATTTGTATACTCATGTACCACATTATATACACATGTAGTATCCTCACTCTCTCTCTCTCTCTCTCTCTCTCCCTTTTTGATCTTTGTCTTTAATATGCTCCTGAGGTTGTGGATACGGTAATTCATAAGTGTGGTTTCATGATTTGGGCAAGTGGGCCTCAATTAATATGTTTAGTTGTCCTACAGAGTCTTTTTGTTGCCCTGAACTGGTTTTCAATTGTGCAGAGGCAGAAATGATGGGGATAGGAGGGGGGTACATAAGGGGTGGGTAAATGACAGCCAAAGAGTCCTTTCCCTATTACCTTCCCCCCACCACAGCTGATCCAACAGGTATGTTATTAGTCATATTATAGACAAGAGTGAAGAGAACTGTGGTGGCCCACTCTGGAAGAATTCACTCAAGAGTCTGTGCATGTTTTTACTATTAAGATTCATAATTATATTGATCATCACATGACTGGAATCAGGATTTTTAAGGGTGTGTACAGTTCTGGTTGAGGCGAGGATTTAGCTTTTTTAACGTTTTGCGAGATATTCAGAAACCACTCAATGAGATGTCAAAGAGCATGCAATTCTAAGGGGTATCAAAAGTTTACTTGATGAAAATCGGTTTTGACGTGGCTGAGATATCCAAAAACAAGGTGAAACAAAGAGATCCTAATAAAAGGTGTGGCCTGTCATCTTTTATTATTATCACCTTTTTGGATATCTCGGCCATTTGAAAACCAATTTTCATCGCTTAAATGTTGAATCCCTCTTAAAATTACATGCCCTTTCATATTTCATAAGAGGCTTTTCATTATCTCACTGAGGAATGTTCAAAACATGAATCCCCCACCTCAACCAGTACTGTACAGTCCCTTTAATGTGTGAGTTACAATGTAGTAGGAAAGTTCATGATTTTTACTGCCAGGTGCGCACTAGTGAAACCCCATTATAAAGAGACAGGATGTGATTTTGCTGGTCCTAACTCAATATTTCTTTGTTTTTTTTTGTACAGTGATAAAGTGAGAAAAACCTATAACAAGATACATTATATACAAATTTTAATTGTTGGTCTAGGTCCTGTTTATAATAATGCTCCCCTGTAGCATGGAATTGTGCTTTTAATAGCTACCTGGGTTTGTTTGAATGTATGGGGCCAGAAAAAGTAGGGCTGTAGCATTTTTCCTCAGTGTCGAATGCAAACCACTTCTGCAGCGACGACGCTGTGATAGTGTTAATCTGATAGGCACTATTGTTTGAAAAGATATCAGCAAAAAACAGGATGGCTGTCAGTTATTTGCTTTTCACTCACACACACACACACACACACTCTCACTACCAAGGACTAACAAACTAGTTTACATCTCTATAGACACCATGGCCAAAATTCGTGAAGGTATGTGTAGTTTAAATGAAGTCCATGGTTTATGCATATATTCTGCGTAGATAATGCTTGTGACATACAGTGTACTATAATGTTACAAGGACTGAAAAACCTGTCACATTTTTGTCAGTCCACGTAACCTACGTTCGTCACTACATTGTTTGTCTAGAAATGATATAAAACACAGTGTCCAATAGAATTTTAGGGCTGAAATTTTCTTTTCTAGTCAATATGCCATTCTACTGAAAAATAAATTTTCAATGAGCATTTATTATTTGACCGTTAAATGTACTAGTACATAAAAAGTGGATGTCAGTCCAGTGTTTAATAGGTATGTTTACCCCAAAATGTTCACTTTGGCATGAATTATACTGGATTTCCTAATACAATGTATTTCAACCAATTTGGGGGCAAGTTATCGAGAGCTCATTAAAAGTATTCTCAGTGATCATATTGTTGGGGGAGGGGAGGGGGGTTAATGTACATTAGAGATAGGAAGTATGACATCCCTGAAAGTGCCCCTTTTATGTAACAGGAAATATGTACCTATTTATGCGTGCATCAAAGGGTATTGTAAGTATTGGTCAACTCCGGTCAAATTTCTTCTGCTGTGTTTTACATACATGTAGAGATCAGTAATAGAGCTATGTATGATTTGTTATATCATACAGCAAGGAGCTTGTGTTTGAAGCTCCTTGGTTTCAGGGATTCACGAATATACCCGAGCTGGACCAACCTTCGCACTCCATGGTACAACCCCACGCTACACTTGTGAGATGAAAATGTGTGTGTACATCTTGTATTGATGTTTAGTAGGGTTTTCTGATCATTTGCTTCCTGATTTTTGGTTTGATTGTTTGTTTATTTTTTATTTGTTTATTTTTTATTTTTTTTACCCAACCAATTCTACTGACTTGATCTTCATCAGCCCCAGATATTCTTCACCCTCTCCAAGCAACAATATACATTTATGTAGGCCTCGTGACATTGCTGTTTTATCATTAGCACAACAAGCTTGATCGTAACGGTTCAAAGTTTGCAGAATGCTGGAAAAAGGCGGTAGTGAGAGGAATGCGTACTGTTCACTTGGTCCAAATTTTGGGTGATGTGACAGACAAGCAGATTGGTTGGAAATCAGACAATAACAGGAACTCTTTCGCAGAACGGCCCCCATTCATTTGCTTTCCGCTTCATTGATTCTACAACCCTGGAAAAAAAGAACACCGGCAGTCTGTGGGCATGGCTCTGCATAGTTTAGGGTCATCCAGTTGTATCCAGCATTATTTCGTTATCCTGTATCTTCTGATGTTGTACTTGTGAGCTGTGAGCTGTATCTGTTCTTGTCCATCACACAGACACACATATGGACACACACACTTAAAGGGATAGTACAGTATTGGTGGAGATGAGAATTGGGCTTTTAACTTTTTGCGAGATACCAAGAAAACATTTATGAAATAGTACAGAACATACCATTTTAGGAGGAATTCAAAGTTTATTTGATGAAAATTGGGTTTGGAATGACTGAAACATCCAAAAACAAAGTAAAACAAAGCGATCGTGATAAAGTGTGGGTTCCACACTTTATTAGAACCGCTCTTTTTTGGATATCTCAGCCATTTCAAAAACAATTTTCATCAAATAAACGTTGAATTCCTCATAGAATTACATGCTCTTTCATATTTCATAAGAGGTTTTTCATTATCTCACCAAAAAATGTTAGAAACCTGAAATTAGGTCTCAACCAAAACTATACGATCCCTTAAACTTTGTTGACCTCGTATTTGTGTAATTTTTAGTTGGAATATGAAGAGAGGCAAACAGAATCTTGCAGAGAAGTCAATCTTTCCTTTGTTATGTTAACGTTACTAACCTCTTTATACACTACAAATTATGTGAGACCTACAATGTAGTAGGCTTTGATTTTTACTTGCAAACTTTGGAGGATCCATGCATTCTACATACAAATGTACTAGGCAGCATAATTCAATGTTCAGCAGCCCCACACATGACTGACTTTTATTAGTGTGCTAGTAGTTTTGATCCTCTGCTTTTATGATTTAAATTCTTTTTTTTTTTTTAACCACCAACAACATGTTAATAATAAATGTGGACACACAGTATTGACTGCATTTTGAATGAGTAGGTCTTAGAACATTAAAAGATTAGTCGACCCTCGCCAAATGCAGCACAGAATACCGTGGTATTTTAATAGGGTAGTAATTTAAATTTCATGCAAAATACGCATACGAGATCTGAGAGTGAATCATGTCACGAAATACCACCCTCAGCACTGCGATACATTTATTTTTCATGTGACCTGACCTACTTTCTTTCTTCTCCCAGTAGGAGATTTTAGTATGTGCAGTGTTTACCTCAAGAGATACGTCCGTGCTTTCGGGCCAGAAAATACCACAGTATTTCTTGAATGAGAGCATGATTAACTTGAATACTGTAGTACGTGTAAGGCCTACAGAAAGATCTATTACTGTGGTATTTCCCTAATGAGAACAGTAAAAACAGATTACCATGGTTTTTAAATACGACAATTCTTTAATAATGTGAATGCACGTACTGAGAAACCATGCATGTTCTCATAGATATATCATGCTTCCAAAATGTATATCCAGTACAAATTGTAAAAAAAAAAGAAGAGAAAGAAATGAATTTGAATATATGACTTTGAATTTGTGTATTCAATATTATCATCAAAGACTTATTTTGCACTTTACACACAGCATTGCCATGATTTTGATAGTATTATGTACAATGTACATCAGGATGTTCTTGTTGTTACTTTGTGTATTTTGAATTAATTGTTGTACTTGTTAATTGTTATTCTGTTACAGGGCCCCCAAGAATAACAGTGTATAAAGAAATTATGGGGCTACCCTAGGTAAAGAATACTGAAGTTGAATAAGTATATGATAAATGAATGAATAAATGAATGAATGAATGAATGAATGAATGAATGAATGAATGAATGAATGAATGAATGAATGATTAAATACATAAATAAATGAATTCAGTGTGTGATTTACTTTCTTTAATAAATGGGCAAGTAAACTTATTGATGTGGGTACCTCCTGCCCCCCCCCCCCCCCCCCCACACCATTGCCTGGATGTACACATGATGTTCGGAACATTGATAAATTTAACGCCCTTTCTTGATGTGATACCCCGTACAACTGTATGACCGAAAGCATGGATGATGCGCTTTGTGCTGTGGAATCACCATTGCACACAGGTGAAGGTGTAATGCGTTGTCTCGTGTGCTATTACTAGATTACAGAACAAAAACAGAAAGGGTTGAGGCATACCTTGTTGCCTCACTTCAAGGCTATGGTGTTTTTTTTTCTTTATGACAACTGAAGCTTCATCCTGCCAAATTTAAAGGGAGCTGTTAACCCTTTCCATACTGAATCCTTCAATCCCCATTGACTTATTACAGAGGCTACCAGGTTCCAATAAGGAAGGGGTTAACTTGATTCAAACTTGTGTATTCAAAATGTTGAAGGACAAATTGCAAAAAGCCAGCAGCCTGGACTTGAGGCTAGCTATGCTTGGCTGCTGGGTTTCAAGTCATTCTTTTGCTTTTAATTGCTTCCTGTGGTGAAGGTGGCTGATTGTAACTTTTCCCATTGTTCTACCAAGGCCTCCTGGTCGAAAATCCTTTCCTAGGCCTCAAGTTTTGTTGTATGCGCAATGCCTTACCTATTGTTTCAGTGGACTTCTATAATGTAGTGCCTAATCCTTGTACTTTAGGGTTATGATATAAAGAGAGATAGGCCTATAGAATCGAGAAAAAAAAATGAGCTGGGATTTTGTTGTGGCATGGTATACATACATGATTGTACAGTATGTATTGTATACTGAGGTTCAGAGTCCTTCTTTTAGTGTATGTGTCTATTGCCATATGAGCATCTGCTGTATAGCTGGTGTGTTAGATTTGGTTTGTGGAGCTATACCACCGAGGACTAGCTGTAAGCAAGTGAGTTCTTGCGGGGTTCTCGGTGGAACGTCACTTGAGGCATTGATTGGTATTCATATAAGCTTTGCTTGAACAGAAAGTTGTCTCACAAGTTTGCAGATTTGCATTGCTGATCTTAGCATTGACAATCTAAATTTAATACAACAGAGAGGACATCAGGTATGGGTATTGCAAGTGGAGGTTGCTTAAAAATAGTTGACCACAATTCCATCACTTTTTTTGTTTTCAGGCGTACTGTAATTGGTAACCTGGTCATTTAAACTTCACTGCGAGTAGAAACTATGTTTGAAAGCTTTTAATCCTCAGATTTCCTTTAATAAGCTATTCATATGCAGACCCCAAATCCACCACTGTAATACCAACAAGCGTCAAATATGTTGAGAAAATGATTGTGAAACGAGGGGGAAAAAAAGGCTTAAAAACATGTTTGCAGTGCCATGGTTCAACCGCAATGTATCTGGACCTTGACACAATTCCCATTTTACAGAGATCAACTTGCAGGTGATCATTCCAACAAAGATCGTACAAATCAAAGCCATTTGGGAATTTAATACGAACCCTCGTTAGTTACCTATTTATGGGAGTCAAGTCAAAGGAAGGATAGCATGCAGTCACAAATTTATGCTCAAATGCCTGTTATTTATTTCCATAGCCCTTGTTATGGTGGGACTCTACTGCATAGGCAGGGAGAAATTGTTGTTGTGTTGTGTTGTGTTGTGTGGTGTTGTGTTGTATTTATTGTATTGTATTGTATTGTATTGTATTGTATTGTATTGTATTGTATTGTATTGTGTTGTCCTGGTTGTGTTTTCATTTATGCTCCATTGAGCATTATATTTTCACAGGTATGATATGTACTTTGTTTCATGGCAAATGTTATACAGTGTTCAATAAAAACAGAAAAAAAAAATGCCGGTGTTGCTGTCCCATCCTTTCTGTCAGTGTTCCCCATATGCAGTGTTTTTTTTTTTCTAGAATCATTTTGAAGATAAAGAATGGTCTGTGCATCCAAACTACCTGGAAACCAAATCAAAATATTTTCAAGACATAATGTTCTGAATGTCTAATATTGTGTATTGTATCTGTACATTTTTCTCCTTCCTCCCCAAAAAGATTATAATACAAGTGTGCCTACAAGTATGTGATTCTGAGCTGCATGTAAGCTTT
The DNA here is from genome assembly GCA_033980235.1 of Diadema setosum. Classification (NCBI taxonomy): domain Eukaryota; kingdom Metazoa; phylum Echinodermata; class Echinoidea; order Diadematoida; family Diadematidae; genus Diadema; species Diadema setosum. The sequence goes on from CM067071.1 coordinate 12,581,483, forward strand.
TGTTCTATATTATCTGGTAATGAACCAAGCATAATGTGTGTGTTTTTTCCACTATCAAATCAGCATGCACACTGCACTGATGGGGGAAGTTAGTGGTAGGAAGTTGTGGGAAAGTAGGGAGGCTTGCCCCGGTGACAGTTCGATCAACCGGACTTGGGCTACGAGAATGGACTTGCTTTGAACTACAAGTCCAAACCAGACCTTTAAATGCCCAAGTTGGAAAATAGTGGGGTTTTTTTTCTTTTTTTTTAAAGGGAGATTTTAACATTTTATGCTTCAAAATAAAACACGCTCTCTCTTAGAATCTGTGCTGTTTGTGTTACTTCATTGAATCAAAGTTCGAGTTTTATAGTCACCTCCATGAGATGGGTGCGCACTTGTCTGAAGTAATGGAGCCTGTGAAAGTTATGCATTAACAACTTTAAAGGGATTGTATAGTTTTGGTTGAGACCTAATTTCCGGTTTCTAACATTTTTTGGTGAGATTATGAGAAACCTCATTATGAAATATGAAAGTGCATGTAATTCTATGAGGAATTCAATGTTTATTTGATGAAAAATTGGTTTGGAAATGGCTAAGATATCCAAAAAAGAACGATTCTAATAAAGTGTGGGACCAACACTTTATCACGATCGCTTTGTTTTACTTTGTTTTTGGATGTTTCAGTCATTCCAAATCCAATTTTCATCAAATAAACTTTGAATTCCTCTTAAAATGGTATGCTCTGTACTATATCAGAAATGTTTTCTTGGTATCTCGCAAATAGTTAAAAGCCCAATTCTCATCTCCACCAATACTGTACCATCCCTTTAAATAACTTGTTGGTCAAGATAGGCCCTTGTCCTCCGTCAACCCGTTGAGGACGGACTGATTTTGCTAGAACGCACATTTCCCATAGACACCTGCCCAATTATACTTGGGACTCATCTACAATGGGTTAACATACATGTACTCTGGCCACGGGAGGATGAAGGTGGGGGGGGGGGGATGGGGGAGGGCAGGGGATATTTTTTGTCTCCCGGGGTAAAGAAGAAATGGGAAAAACTGATATCACCTTGATTTCGATGACAGTCAAAGCACCATTTTGCCAGTTAAAATTTATTTTCGAAAGCATTCAAAAGCACTCATGAAATACTATTCAGATTGTTCAAAGGAAAGTGTAAGTTCTTATGGTGGTGCTTCACGCATCACTATGCAAAGCAAAGTGTGAAAAAAGAACCGTTACCCCTATACTTAACCATTGCATGGTGTGTGACCGACACACACGACAAGATCGCTGATTGACTAGCTGCTCAATTGTGCCCAACACCGGGACGAGACGCTGTTTTGGCTGAGGACCATTCTCGTTTTAGGGAGGTTTTTAGCTCACCTGAGCCAAAGGCTCAAGTGAGCTATTGCGATCGCCCTTCGTTCCGGCGTCTGTCGTGCGTCGTGCGTTGTGTGTCGTGCGTAAACTTTTTACATTTTCATCTTCTTCTTGAAAACCCCAAGACCGATTTTCATCAAACTTGGCAGGTAGCATCCTTAGGGGGTTAGGAACTCAATTTGTTAAAATGGGCACCATGCCCCACCCAGGGGGCCCCCAGGGGCGCCCAAACCCTCCAAAATGAAGAAATATGTAAAAATCTTCTTCTCTAGAACCAGAAGTGATAGAGCTAAGTTAATACTATGAGTGAGTATATTGATGACTGTAGTTTCAAGTTTGTTCACTGCATAATCAGGGGTGCCCCTCCCCCCCCCCCCCCCCTTGGGACCCAGGGGAGGGGGTTGGGGAGGGGTCCTAATGGTGCCTAAATTGTACATTTTCATCTTCTTCTTGAGAACCCCATGACCCATTTTCACCAAACTTGGCAGGTAGCATCCCTAGGGGGTTAGGATCTCAACTTGTTAAAATGGGCACCATGCCCCACCCAGGGGGCCCCAGGGGGGCCCAAACCCCCCAAAATGAAGGAATCTTTAAAAATCTTCTCTAGAATCAGAAGTTATAGAGCTAAGATAATACTATGAGTGAGTACATTAATGACTGTAGTTTCAAGTTTGTTCATAGCAGATCCAGGGGTGCCCCTCTTGGGGGCGGGGGGGAGGTGGTTGGGAAGGTCCAAATGGGGGCCTGAATTGTACATTTTCATCTTCTTCCTGAAAACCTCATGATGGATTTTCGTCAAACTTGGCAGGTAGCATCCCTAGGGGGTCAGGATCTGAATTTATCAAAATGGGCACCATGCCCCACCCAGAGGGCCCCAGGGGGCCCCAATCCCCCCAAATTAAGGAATCTTAAAAAAAATTGGCCCTTATTGTACATTTTCATCTTCTACTTGAGAATGCCTGGTCAAATTTTAGTAGAGCTGTGAATAATTTAGATTAGTGACTGCGTGAAAGGTGAACTTGCGATACTCAAGTGAGCGCTAGACCCGCGGGTCTCTTGTTTGGATTTGAGCCTGCGCACAAGCAAGTTTTGCACATGGCACACTCAACTAGTGGCCGTGTCGTGCCTGCAAAAATTCCCTAATAGCAGAGAGTGGATGACCGAGTGATACCTATTGTATAAATGTAGCCTTTTTAGGCTTGACACTGCTAGTAACAGTTTGATACATGCACACGTATTGATATGCCCTCTTTCCTGCAGAAAAACAAGCGAACAAGAGACAGTAGATCTGTGAAACATGGTCAAACCTGCCATAATGGTCACTCGTCCCAAGTGGTCACCTGTCTACAGTGGTCTCTTATCAGTAGTGGTCACCTCTGGTCAGAGCGCTGACTCCCTGTCATGAAATAAATTACATATTTGAGACCTTGTGTGTTAACGCCACCTGTCTACAGTTCTGTACATTAAATACACCCAGCAGCCATTTTTATTAGTCTCCAGTGGGCTATATTTCACTGTGCTAGTACCCACAGACTCTAGGATTTGCCTGTATTTGTTGACACACCAATAACTTATTTTTTCTCCCCTCCCCAGTCTAGAGTTCCTTCATCTCTGTAGTAATGACCCTTTTAATCCAAGGGTCAACCAAATTGATGTTGGTAGGTAAAAACATATAAAAAGCACAACTTTAGCATTATGATACATTAGGCCTACATGTATGTAGGCCGAAATAATAATATTCAACATATCTTGAATGGATTGTACAGTACTGGTTGAGGTGAGGATTCAGGTTTATAACATTTTTTTTTTTTTGAGATAATGAGAAACCTCTTGTGAAATATGAAGGAGCATGATTTCAAGAAGATTTCAATGTTTAATTTGATGAATATTGGCCTTAGATGGCTGAGATATTCAAAAAAGCAATCCTAATAAGATTGACAGGCCACAACTTTTATTAGGATCTCTTTGTTTTTCCTTGTTTTTAGATATCACTGTCAGTTCAAACCGATTTTCATCATATTTCATATTTCATATTTCATATACTTCACATTTATACGTTTCTCTGGTAATGATTTCTATGAATCCACATATCGTCAGCTGAGAACGAGAAGGCCACTATTGCAGTTTTTTTTTGTATTGAATTATTGGTATTACATTGTAGAGCTTGATTTTTTATCTCACATTGTAGCTGTCAATATTTAATCATTTTCATTGTCAATAAAACATTCAAAATTGAAAATATAAGGGTGCTTTTTTACACCATATTTGGAACAATGCTTATGAATCTACCCACTTTTGATAGGATAGACTTTTGTGTAATGATTTTTTTTTTTCATTTCCACTCAAATTTGTATACATGATAGCGCCCTTCTGGTTCTTAGCTGATGACCTATTTGAGGCAAATTCAGATGTACTAACTGTACACCTTGATTGCAATTTTATCATCAGTAAATCATTACGCACAATATTCCAGGGGGTGTCTTTTTAGCTATACATTTTTCTAATCGCTCAAATGTCTAAATACCTGTTCTACCAGATTTCTTCCATAGTTTTGATAATAATAATAATGATAATAGTAGTAGTAGTAGTAGTAGTAGTAGTAATAGTAGTAGTAATAATAATAATAATAATATTAATAGTAGTAGTAGTAGTAGTAGTAGTAGTAGTAATAATAATAATAATAATAATAGTAATAATAATAATAATAATAATAATAATAATAATAATAATAATAATAATAATAATAATAATAATAATGATTCATTACATTTCTAATGCACGTAATACAATGTTTCTCAGCGCCTAATAACTCCTTCTCTTGGGGGTGTAAATCTCAATCAATGCTTTTGAGGCCAAATTTTCCAGAAGCTCTCAAAATCTGCAGAATATTTCTTTAACTGTAGGATGCTGTAAAAAAAAAAATAAAATAAATAAAAAGTCAGCGGTAATGAAAGTTGAGGAACTCTTCTTTGATCTGAGTAGTAGGTCTTTTCATCTCCAAGTACCATGGACGCTTACTGCTTTAATCATATCACCATATCACACAATTGGAGATACTTTAGAGATTTGCATTTGAATAGCTGGACAAAATGTCTAGGTGTCATTTTCATTGATACAAGTGGCAAAACTTGGCCTTTATCAAAGCTTGCACAATTGATTTTATATCTTCATACAAGTGGACTTGATATTAAGTAGTTTTGTTTTTCAGTTTTGTTTAAAACAAAACAGACATATTTTTTAAAACTACTTTGTCTCAAATGTCATTTGACTTGTAGTCCTAGAAGGAGTTTTCCTCTCCTTTTCCCCCCTTTTTTTTGAGGTTGCTCTACTTTTCAAGTGCTAGTAAAGTTGACATGAATGTAATCACTGATAACGGGGGAGGCCGGGAGACAACTCCCTCCTTGATAAGTCAGGAATGCCTCAAACATCGTTGACCTTTTGTTGAGCCTTCATGTGTATTGTTTCAGTGAGCCCTTTGTTTATGCTGCTCCCTTGCCAAAAAAAAAAAAAAAAAAAGAAGAGAGAGAAAGAAAAAAAAATGGGCTAGTCTCACCCCCAGGCTTGTTCATGCTAAGAGAGAGAGAGAGAGAGAGAGAGAGAGAGAGAGAGAAAGAGAGGGAGAGATCGATAGAGAGGGATGTGGAGAGAGGAACGCAGTCTGTCAAAATGAAAAGAGATGTTGATTCTGTTGTGCAGATGGCTTTTCTTGAACTTTCTTTGTACATTTAAAAGTATGCCTTCATACAATGAAGTCTATGGGTATTAAATAGCTGCATTATGAATTACAGGCCTAATGATGACACCTAATGAGCAGAAAACATTGTACTAGAAAAGTGTATCATTATAATGACAATGTCAACAGTAACTACAACAACAATGATAACACAAACTATTTTGATGTAGGCTACATACCCCCTAATCAGACGCAAGCCAGTTTATACCAAAACTCGATAAAGAAACGACGTATAAAGAATCATCGTATAGCCGATAGACCGTTCAGATGCTAATTTCGACCATTCCGGAAAAACGTTGTATAGATGTGCAGTTTCTCACTGCGCATGTTGTTATGGTCATGAGTTACAGGTACAAGGTCACCTTTCGTGCTTGCTCCCATTAAGCCCCGCCCAGTTATACCGTTCTATGGTCGCCATACGTTCAAACGCACAATGCGCACGATGGAATGCTGATTCGTTATTGCGTCTGAATGCCCTGTCTGTCATCCCGTGCACTATATTGATATTTCCTTTTTCGCGGTGTAATGTAACTTATAACATCAAAGTGATATTTTATATTTTTCCCCAAGAGATTGTATTTGCTTCAAAGTGTGCACCAATGTGGGAAAATATATTGTCTCAAGGCAAAAATAGTCAACTCCCTAGGGAGTGGCTGTCAAGTGTCATATTATAACAATAGACAAGGCAATATGGCATGGTATGTTATGCTATGGTCTATATCTGTTTTTTTTATAGAATTAGAATGGTCTACATTATAGACATTTCATTCTAGCATGGAGTCAAGTCCCCATCGTCTGTTTGTCAAATTCTTGAATTATATTGCCTGATTTGATGTTACTGCTCACAATATAAAGTTTTTCACCCTCACTGCATTAGGTCACATGATTGCATCATGACCAATTGCCATCCAGTATTTATATTTTATGTAGACCGTTTGATGAAATGTAGAAACAAATAAGCCTATTGACGGCATGCTGTGAGAAGTCTGGTCAAAATGTTGTATGCCCTATTCACTGATCTCAGAAATCTTGGTATACATGGTGTGGCCATTCTCATGAACTTTAGAACATACATGTGACCCGCTTCAACAAAAGGATCCTAAAGTCACTGTCGGGTGAGCCGAGAAAATCTAGTTTGAAGTCAGATCATCAAAATTTGTCAAAACATTCGGATTTCTGTTCTTTACATAATTGTAGTCGAATGTATCGTCTATCATCTGCCAAAATTTCGAAGCTTAATGATAAAGGAAAGGCAAGAAAATAGCATTTTTCTGGGCCGTGATTTTCCGACTTTCAATGGAACAGAAACGTGCCCAAAGATTTGGATTTAGCGCTGCAGCTAGACTCCGCCCCTAGCAACGAGGGAGTGATCTCATTGGTCAGTACATGGCATCCTGGTTACTGATTGGTCATGCGTAGACCATTGGTGCTAAGCTTGAATGAACATCGCGGAGGTTGCTAGGAGCATACCTTCTATTGTCAAATGGTGAAAACTGTCTTGCTTCCCCTTGATCATGATAGCATCGGAAGGAAACCTTTGAAGGCAGTTTTCTTGGAACGCTTATTTCTTAAACCACTCGACATGCGCTAATAAAATCATCCATATCTCCGCAACCAAGTACTTTTATGAGTCATGTTATACATGTATATGACATTAAAGTGGAAGAGTAAGGGAATAATGTCATGTCATTTTCAGAAAGGCAATAAAAATTGTCCTCCCCCGACTTTCAGATCCTTTTGTTGCAGCGGGCACATATACCATAACAAGAAGGAAGATATGACCTGATTTCCCCCCCCCCCCCCCAACAAACAAAAACAAAGTGAGTTTCAATTATCTTTTGCTCTGCAGGAAAATAAAACTCAATGTTGGTGTGTAGCATACTTTCCTCGTTAAACATGTAACTACTTCTTTTACACTGTGGAAAAGTGCTCATTGATTTGAAAACAGTGTATCAAAGGGAGGGTAAGTGGTGGGTCAGACAATCAGTATGTATGCTGATGTGCAAACTGTTGTACAGCAGGAGTGGGTGTGGTCCATATATATGATGATATTTTCGCTTTCGACCCGTCGGATGTTCAGAATTCTATGAGAGATCTGCCTTGTGCTGCCCACTGTACATAACCTCATTTTGTTTTGTAAAGTTTCTGCTGATGTTCAGTTTTTTTTTTATTAGTGTCAGTTTATTACTGCCTGTTATGGTCTAATCTACACATGACACATTATATATTTACTGTACATTCTATACTTATACGCACAAATGCTATTCGATCACCACACATGATACACACACAACATAATCCATTGATATTTGGTTAATTTGATAATTCTGTCATGTAGATATTTGTTGATTTTGTAACTGACACTGTGTATATATAATGTGCATGTGTATTCTTTCATTCATCTCTTCTTTTTTCTTAGGGGGGGGGGGGAAGAATGCTTCTCCAGAAATTCTGATCAACACAAAAGAGCCTTGACAAAAGACTAATCCAGCCCATTGTTTCTCCCTCCCTCTGTCCTGCCCGCGGACCAGAGTACTGTTGTTGGTTAGGAGCGGTGACCTCAGCTCGTGACCTTACACTACTCTCAACTTCTCTAGCCAGACACCAGCTTGTCTGATCATGGTAGGGTCCATGGTCTGATGATGCAGAATAGACAGGGGTGTATCCCCAGCATGATGGTGGTGGTATATAGCGCAGCCGAGCCGTGCTTAGTGGCGGATGTTCACCATGCAGTCAAAACCACTCGCATTGCTGCAATTTGTCACACTTTTTTTTTTCTGAACTTCGGGACAAAGGGGAAAGGGCTTATTGTATTCCAAGGCAAGATGGCTTTCTTGAGTTGCCTCTGTATAGAAGCAACTTAATAAGAAGGCTGTCTTTGGAGCAGTGATGTTGTCGGAATGTAGCCCAGGTTTTTGCGACATTCTGGTTAGGTCCATGTTCCTATTCAAAGGAGATATTAGGCAACATCTGGGCCCCGTTTCATATCATTTGTTATCAGTGACAAGTTGCCATAGTTGCTGTAAGTTACTGAAATCCTTGCATCTGATTGGCTAAGAGCAAATTTGTCACAGAAATGTGGCAGTTGTCACTGATAACAAGTTTTATGAAATGGGACTCTAGCATGCACCATAACACATGTGTATGCCTATAAACAAGAAACAAAACAATGAAAAAAGAAATCACTGAAATATTTGAAAAAAAAAACCCACAAAAACAACCTCCACCAGTGTTTTCCCAGTTTATGTCAGACAGAAGATGAAGTTATTATCCTAGCTCAGTGATACTCACTGTTGGAAAATCTGTTTTTTTTTTTCCAGGTCACCTGACTTTTTCCCATTCTGTACAAACTGTATTTGTGAGCATCTATTGTTGCTCTCATTCATGGAACATCCCAAGACTTTCAGGAGATAATGTGCATATAGCAACAACAACAACAACAGCAACAAATAGCAGCAGCAGTAGCAACAACAACAGCAGCAGCAGCAGCAACAACAACAACACAGTGGCATTCAGAATATTTAACTTGGGAGGTCTTCTTTTTTTTTTTTTGGATGTTCATGCAGGAGTCAACAGATGATACAACAGGACCCCCCCCCCCTTTTTGGGGGAGGGGGAGGCGAGGGGGTTGCTTAAAGGGAAGATAAACCCCAAGAACAATGTGGATTGAGTGAAAGCAGCAACATTAGTAGAACACATCAGTGAAAGTTTGAAGAAAATCGGACAATCGATGCAAAAGTTATGAATTTTTAAAGTTTTGGTGTTGGAACCGCTGGATGAGGAGACTACTAGAGGATATGACGTATGAGTGGACAACAATACAAAGAAAATATAAAGGATATTCAACAAAAATTCACTTTTTTAGAATTATGAAAGAGCAGTGGACCAACCGCTTTCAGAAAGCAGGGGGAATAATTGCTACCCTTAACATATGTCAATATCAAGTTGATGGAATTTGTAATTTTCATGAAAAATGGATTTTTGTAGTATTTTCTTTATATTTTCTTGATATTGTAGTCCACTCATACGTCATAACCTCTAGTAGTCTCCTCATCCAGCGGTTCCAACACCAAAACTTTAAAAATTCATAACTTTTGCATCGATTGTCCGATTTTCTTCAAACTTTCACTGATGTGTTCTACTAATGTTGCTGCTTTCACTCAATCCACATTGTTCTTGGGGTTTATCTTCCCTTTAAGTGTTAAAAGCTCTTTTGCGTTGAATGTACATGGGCCAACATTGTAGGATGATGATAAAAAAAGTGTGTTGAATCTCACTTCGTCTCATATGGTCATTTATGCAAAATAAAAATAAAAATATAAGGAATCATGACATGTGATAGCAACTGAATATGGAATGATATCCTGGGCTAATGCATTTAAAGGTCCAGTTTACCTTTGGGAGCAGTGTTTTCAAAAATGTTCCAAATATCACATTTGATGCATATGTGTACACTTGTAGGTCAGTTGTATCACAAAACATCCTACCATATAAAATTTTCGCCATTTATCCTAAAATATAAGGAGATATCAGTGTTTTTCTCAGTAAACCGTAACTGTAGACGGTTTAGTCTGGAAACATTTTTATTATAACTATTGTTCACATTTTGTGTATTTAACATCGATTTATACGGATTCAAATTTTTGCAGTGGTTGTTTCTATCCCTAACTCACATTTTAGAACTATTTCAAAGCACTAATGCTGGGTTTTTGTTTCATCTGCAAATGGTAAATTATGCCTTTAAATATAAAATACACCTCTCTTTCTGTGTGTAATTCTGCATCCTCTTCAGGCCACAAAAGAGTGGTAAGCAGAAATATGATAATCTGACAATGGCACTCTTGTCACCACTGTTTGGAGGTTGCTTTGACCTTTGTGTTCACCTGTTTATGGCAGACAGGATGATATTATGGCTCTTGATGTGAAGCATAACCTGGCTCTAGTGGTCACCTTTAAAGGGAAGGTAAACCCTAAGAGCAATGTGGATTGAGTGAAAGCAGCATCATTAGTAGAACACATCAGTGAAAGTTTGAGGAAAATCGGACAATCGATGCAAAAGTTATGAATTTTTAAAGTTTTGGTGTTGGAACCGCTGGAATAGGAGACTACTAGAGGTTATGACGTATGAGAGGACAACAATGCAAAGAAAATATACAGGAAATTCAACAAAAAAAAATCATTTTTCTAGCATTATGAAAGAGCACTTGACTAACCGCTTTCAGAAAGCATGGGGAATAATTGCTACCCTTAACATATGTCAGTATCAAGTTGACGGAATTTGTAATTTTCGTGAAAAATGGATTTTTGTAGAATTTTCTTTATATTTTCTTTGTATTGCTGTCCACTAATACGTCATAGCTTCTAGTAGTCTCCTCATCCAGCGGTTCCAACACCAAAACTTTAAAAATCCATAACTTTTGCATCGATTGTCCGATTTTCTTCAAACTTTCACTGATGCGTTCTACTAATGTTGCTGCTTTCACTCAATCCACATTTCTCTTAGGGTTTATCTTCCCTTTAATGGCTTTCTCCTTTGTTTCCCCTTTTGGTACCAGCAAAAGTTTGACACTACCCACAAGTCGGATTGCATTTATTGGAGTTTGCAGAACTTTCTAGTTTGCATTGCGTTGTGTAACAGGTAGCTTACCTTGTGAATTTTTCTCTCATGTTTTGATTTGATATTGTTGGGGAAACTTATGATACAATGTATATTTACAGCAGGTAGGTAGGTATGGTCTACAGTTTACGATACCATTAAACTTTTTGTGTGGTAATATAGTTTTTGTTCAGGCTTGCCAGCTTACAATTCGAGGGGTTTTCCTTTTTAGCTTACCTGAGCCAAACTCTCAAGTGAGCTATTTCGATCGCCCGCCGTGCGCTGTGCGTCGTGCGTCGTGCGTAGACTTTTTACATTTTCATCTTCTTCTTGAAAACCCCAGGACCGATTTTCATCATACTTGGCAGGTAGCATCCCTAGGGGGTTAGGAACTCAATTTGTTAAAATGGGCACCATGCCCCACCCAGAGGGCCCCCAGGGGGGCAAAACCCCCCAAAATTAAGGAATCTTTAAAAGTGTTCTTCTCTAGAACCAGAAGTGATGAAGCTAAGTTAATACTATGATTTAGTACATTGATGACTGTAGTTTCAAGTTTGTTCATGGCAGAATGAGGGGTGCCCCCCTTGGGACCCAGGGGAGGGGGGTGAGGAGGGGTCCTAATGGGACCTAAATTGTACATTTTAATCTTCTTCTTTAGAACCCCATGACCCATTTTCACCAAACTTGGCAGGTAGCATCCCTAAGGGGTTAGGATCTCAATTTGTTAAAATGGGCACCATACCCCACCCAGGGGGCCCCCAGGAGGGCCTAAACCCCCAAAATGAAGGAATCTTTAAATATCTTCTCTAGAATCAGAAGTTATAGAGCTAAGATAATACTATGAATGAGTACATTAATGACTGTAGTTTTGAGTTTGTTCATAGGAGATCCAGGGGTGCCCCTCTTGGGGACAGGGGTGGGGGGGGGGGGGGGAGGGTGGTTGGGAATGTCCAAATGGGGGCCTGAATTATACATTTTCATCTTCTTCCTGAAAACCTCATGATGGATTTTTGTCAAACTTGGCAGGTACATCCCTAGGGGGTCAGGATTTAAATTTATCAAAATGGGCACCATGCCCCACCCAGAGGGCCCCAGGGGGCCCCCAATCCCCAATAATTAAGGAATCTTTAAAAATTTGGGCCCTTATTGTACATTTTCATCTTCTACTTGAGAATGCCTGGTCAAATTTTGGTAGAGCTGTGAATAATTTAGATTAGTGACTGCGTGAAAGGTGAACTTGCGATACTCAGGTGAGCGCTAAACCCGCGGGTCTCTTGTTCTTTTTCAAAGTCAATTTGGGAGACTAGTAGCAAGCACCAACAGTACTTACATTTACTACAGCTCTGTTGGTTTACTCTTCAAAAATTGTTTGCCAGTTTTGTCGGCAAATACTAGGGCATCATTTTACCAACTAGATATGCGTATATGGGTAATATAATATGAAGAGTATAAATTTCCTGTGGATGTGTTTTGAAATGAGGTGCAATTATCTCCAAGATTGGAAACATTCAGCTAGTACCTCTGTACCTGCATATGTTTTCAAATTAATGATGTACTTTATTGTTACGTTTCGGCGTCCTTGAGAAAAATCTGATACACACTGCACGTGTAAGTATGTCAGTTTTGTGAGAAGCTATAAACACTGGGTAGAGTGGCAAGCATTTGTATGTGTGTGTGTGTGTGTGTGTGTGTGTGTGTGTGTGTGTGTGTGTGTTAAAGGGATGGTATAGTATTGGTGGAGATGAGGATTGGGCTTTTAACTTTTTGCAAGATACTATGATACAACTTATGAAATAATACAGAGCATACCATTCTGAGAGGAATTCTAATTCTAATTCTTGACCTTTTTCTCAGGCCAAATTTTAGAGCTACATGTACTTCATTTTCCTCTTTTCAATAAGATTGGATATAGTGTGTAGAATCAACATTTTATCCAGCAAAACTTTTTAGAGGGTTTTTCTGTAGAAATTTGAGCAAATAACTCAAGCCTGTTTTGGGATGGGGGTTGGTGGGGTTGGGAGCAGATATCGTAGTTGTGAATGAATGATTCCCCAGTCCTTGATATCAAACAAAATATTTATTTGCTGTAATTTTCTGAAGGTAGGGCAAACGGCCAGCCGCAGGTATTCCGCAGAAACTTGATCGCAGAAGCTAACATGTCCCTACAGTGTGCTGATACCAGCATTAAAACATCAAGCCATTGTTAATCCCAGCTTCAATCAAGGTTACGAGTATTTGGTTTCATTCTCTCTGTCTTTTTTTTTTTTAATGTTGTATTAAAATAGTCTTTCCTTCCATTTCCCTTCCCCTGTTTACCAAACATTGCTGCACCCACAATCACACCCACACCCACACTCGCACTCACACCCAAGAAAACAGAAAACACACATGTTTTTGTATGGCATGTCTGCCGGAGGTCCTCCGGAGGTCCTTCAGAGATCCTCCCAGAGGAGGAAACTCTGAATGGGATAGAGAAAACTGATTTCTCTAATAGATGCAACATTGACTTGATCTGCAGTGCATCAACCATCAATTAGCCCTTTACATATTGTACCCTTCGCCGAATAACACACACGCTGGAGCATTTTCTTCAGTGATTAGCACAGAAATCGGGGTAGTAATTTTTCCGATCAGCATATTAAAACACAAATGAACATGAATTTAGGCCATGAACGCGGACTCTCCTGTTCACATTTTGGGAACCATACCAGGTTCCCGTAAAGAGTAAGTTAAGTTCTCCGTGTTGACTTCTGTACTACAAGGCAGCTAGCTATTACACAGTACTTTTAAAGGGCAACTGAATAGCCTAGGTATGATGCGTTCAAAGCAGAGTACATTTTTTTTTTAAAATTTAGTTGAGTTGAACTCGTGTTTCTTGCCCCAAATGCTGCTTGTATTTCAGTCACTGATAATGGACATGATATAAATTGTGGCAAATGTCAGCCCCTGATGAAATTTCTGGAATCAGTACTGTGTGGCTTGTCGAAAAAAAGTGTAATACAGTACTTCTATGCCTGCCACGCCCTACCTCCAGAATTTTGAGTAACTTTTGTACATACTGTTGTGTTTTCCTTGATGTGTATTTTTTTCTTTGTCTTGATTGGATTCTTTGATTGTTACGCAAAGTAGAATTGGGAATCCTTGTTTGATTGCGTGAACATTTGAATCAACTCTTGACAAAATAAACGTGATCTGCCTCCAACAGGATAGTATTCCTTGATTTGCATTTTATGCAATGAAAGGAAAACACCCTTTGTGTAGGGGTATTAAGCTTTAGGAGAATTAAAGTGTTATTTTATTAGTCACAGAACTTATGAAATTAGAATAACTGGCTCATTTTTCAAGACGAGAATCGCACATCGTCATTTGTCAAACTTTGGAATAGCTAATCCGGTCCAGAGATTTAGCATTTAATATGCGGGTATTCATTTCTGAAATTTGACATTTGCTGCTGCAAATGGCGATCACGCATAGCTGTTGAGCATTATCTGGAGGTTCTTACCTTTGTACCTAATATGCAAAGCTTAAAGCGGTTAGGGCTTGGATATCCTAAGCCCAACTGTAGGTAATCTGGTAAGCTGTGGTTTTAATTCCCGCAAATCGGCCATGAACAAGAAAGAAAAGAGGTTGCAAAATATTGCATTACTAACATTGATTGTTTCCACAAGTGAATGAACTTTTGCTAAGTTCATTATCATGATCATTTTATAATTGTTAGTGTAATCATCTATTTTGAACTTTTGTTTTTTTTTTGGTATTAAGCAGAGGATGTGAAAGAATAGGATTAGCCAACCATTTGACTGAAATACCAGAGAATGCTCAATCTGGGCACAGACAAAAGGTATTACATCGCAATGTTGCTGGAAAGCATGATGTCCTTCAAAAAGCCAGTTTCCTTGTGTGTTCACACAAAATTTGTGATCTATTTCACTCCAATATGACCTCGTGTGTAATTCTAAATATCCACCCCTGTGCGTTGTCGGGAAAACCTTTTTGTCGTGAATGTATGAATGAAATTTGAATATAATCTATGTTAACATTGGGTTGGTCTGTTTCCTAACGTTTGTCAAGTTACTGTTGTAAGATACTGTAAGACCAGGGGCCCGTTGCATAAAAGTTACAATTATGGTAACTTTGCCATCCAATGGTAACTACCATATGGCAACAATACTCAACAGCCAATCAAAATCAAGAATTTCATTGAAGTTACCATAGGATGGCAACAATACTCAACAGCAAATAAAAATCAAGAATTTCATTGAAGTTACCACTGGATGGCAAAGTTACCATAATTGTAACTTTTATGCAACGGGCCCCAGAAATTTTTCGTGCATATTTGCAAAAGTAAAATATTCTTGTCTATGGTATATGCACTGAATGCCACTGGCAATTTGCGAAAATTTTGTGCCGCGAAAAAGGCTGTTGGCCCCAATTTGTGAAGAGCTCGTGCCATGAATTTTTCTGATTTTACAGTATGTGTTTCATGATTTAGGATTTGTGGAAGGCAAGTTTACAAATGGTTTGGTTAAAGTTTTGGAATTAGATATAATATATCAAAGTGTTGTACAAAATTGCATAGTGGTTTCCCACCAAGGAGATTGGTCATTTTAACCCATTGAGGACGGGCTGATTTTGCTACAACACGCATTTCCCATAGACACCTGCCCGTGTATACTTGGGATTCATCCTCAATGGGTTAATGGAAAGTAACATTTTCATGAATTGTTAAAGTGAAAACAAAGTTCTGGTAAGGGCTTGAGAACCCGTCTGGCATCATTTCATATTTGCTTGCAATATATTGAAAGAGTCTACAAAGAAACTTACCTGGCTGATGCGGTTTGCCGGAATGATGAGTCGTTTTGGAGTATTTTGAGAAAAATAATAAAAGTCGGAAAACCGACTGTTATTCCAGAAGGCTCCAGACTAACTCTGTCTCAGGGAGAACTTGACCCTATTTCAGACAATTTACACGCAGTTCGTGATCACCATGTTCATCAGTATTCTATAATACTAAGGGTACCAAACGAGGCCTTGATGAGCAGACAGGAAAGTGCGTGCTAATCCTGTACAAAACAAATGGACAGCACGTGGTCCTCAAGCCTATACGCACATCACCTCAGTTGCTGAGATGCGCGGTCTTTGAAGTTTTTGTTGTTGTTTATCAAGCGTCTTTGATTGTTTTTGGAGGTGCTTGATAGGCGCACACTAATTTTGAATGCGCGCCAAAGAGGTTTTTGATGCACATGTTGTAACAACTCGGACCATTACTGCGAGTAGCCAGAACGCGAAGCGCTACAACGTAGTTTATACAGGCCGCTCCCATAGTACAACACTGTACAATCCAGAGAGACCTTTGTTGTTGTTTATCAAGCGTCTTTGATTGTTTTTAGAGGTGCTTGATAGGCGCACACTAATTTAGCATGCGCGCCAAAGAGGTTTTTGATGTGCACGTTGTAACAACTTGGACCATTACTGCGAGTAGCCAGAACGCGAAGCGCTACAACGTAGTTTATACAGGCTGCTCCCGTAGTACAACACTGTACAATCCAGAGGGACAACCAATACAACTCAGCCCGCCGTCAAGCAAAGCGAGGCCGAGTTATCCCCGAGTCCGAGTTTAGCCTGACCCCGTTCGGGTAAGTTCTGAGACTGAACCTTTTTGGTTTATATTTCGCATTTTCCTCGTTACCCATTGAATATCTTGTTATTACAGCTTTATTCCGCACATTTCCTAGGCATACGTTCACATTTGGGAGCGAAATTTGACAACTTTTGCAGGCGTACCAGAACTTTGTTTTGGGCTGTAATTTAACAAATATAAAAATCATATCAATGCTCATGAAATTATGTGAAAATAACGCACACCACTAAATATACTGTTGAAACAGCATTTAGACAATGATTGTATGGCAATTTCATTAAAAACATGCACATGGCATACAGCTATAAAACGAAGATGGCACTGTGGTTAAATTAAAGTTGAGTGAACTTGACTTTCAGGTTAAGGGTCAAAGGTTATCTGCAGTGCAAATGTTTGTAGCTGCCAAGTGAAGGGTCAAAGGTTATTGGTGTGATACAGGAGATAGTAGATGCCAAGTTGTTTCATCAGTGGAGAATCTATTGATGCAGCTCTGTATTTAAAAAAAAAAAAAAACAGTGACAAAGAACAAAGAATGGAGAGATCACATGGATTTAGATATGAATCAATGAGACCCCTCTCCACCCCCTCCAAGGATTAAAAAGGACAAGTTCACCTTAATAATAACATAAGGATTGAGAGAATGCAGCAATATTAGTAGAACACATCAGTGAAAGTTTGAGGAAAATTAGACAATCGGTGCAAAAGTTGTGAATTTTTAAAACTTTTGTGTTGGAACCGCTGGATGAGGAGACTACTAAGGCTCGTGATGTCATATGAGTACAACAGTATAAAGAAAATGTAAAGAAAATTCAACATATTTTCACTTTTTTTCGCATAATAAAAGAGCACTTGACTTGCCTCTTTGCCAAAGGCAATGAGAATAATATTACCCATAACATATGTCAGTAACGAGTCAAGGGAATGTGTACTTTTTTCAGAAGATGAAATTTTGTGAAATTCTCTTTATATTTTCGTTATATTATTGTACGCATGTGACATCATACACTGCAGTAGTTTTCTCATCCAGCGGTGACTGCATAAAAACTTCAAAAATTCATAACTTTTGAACGGATTGTCCCATTTTCCTCAAACTTTCAATGATGTGTTCTACTAATATTGCTACATTCTCTCAATCCTTATGTTTAATGAAGGTGAACTTGTCCTTTAAAAAGCATGATGATGCTTATATCGATTTGAGATCCTGTAGGGGTACATTGTCATTTGCTCAAGCCAGGTGAGCTCTGCATGCTCAGCATAATGTGCTGTAGTGAATGCTTTGAACACTTTTGCCTTCAGCAGCAGCTGGTGTACCAAGGTCGTATCCACCTCATACTGTTCTCCTCCAATGATACTCAGTACCGTGTTCTGTTTTTAGGTGATACGCTATCAGCGTATCACCTATTGTGATTGTCAAAATCTCTCTTTATTTTTTTTTATTCTTCTTTCTTTCTGGACAATTTTGTGTCGTCAATATCTCAACAATGACATTACGGAATGACATGAAATTTTCAGTCAACATGTCTCATAACAATATCTAGCCACAATAAGGTTTTCATGACAGTAACATATCTATGACGTCATTTAGGCGCCATTTTGTGATTTTCGGACCTTGTCACATGATCGATCATAACTTCATAACTAGATGTAATTTCTGCGTCATTTTCGGTGGACATAAAGTTCAGGTCACGCTCTATCTTACTTACTAACGCTAGTTACCCAGGTCTTCATTACGCGCGCGTTTGCGCGCGTCAAAATTTTAAAAGGCTCAAAACGACTTCCCAATGGGAAATCTCGAAGTTTCAGACAATTTTAAGCGTTTCAAACATTTTCTCGCGTGCGCGTCCGTCCGCGCAATTTCGCGCGCAGAGGGCGTAACCAACATGAAAATGCAATTTTTTTGACTGATTTGGATTCCTGATACTTTGAGTAACAATATCCACTGATTTCCGATCGATGTTGACCTATAACAAAGGAATGCGCTGGCGTCAAAGTTGAAATTTCGTGTGCGCGTCTATGTGGAAATATAGCGAAAAACATGTCTTTGTTTATTTCGCAATAGCTCTTTAAAAAGTCCGTTGACCCTATGTTTTTATTGCATATTACAAAAGCATATGAATTGGAAATAACGTTTCAAGTATCAATATTTCCCGAAATACATTATGACGTCATCATATCATCATCTGAAATCAAAAAAGTGGAATTAATTTTTTTGAGGTACTGTTTCTAACACTCATTTGCTAGTATCTCTGTTGTTTAAGCTCAATATTATCCCAAATTCACATATGTTGTACTTTTAACATTTGCCTTTCAAGTCCATGTCATGGTTTTGAAATTTGATGACGTTATCATACTTTAAATTGTGATTAAAAGTAAAGATGCAAAATCGGACAAGTTTACGTGTTATGTCTATGGGAGGTGATTTTTTTTAAAACCATGCATTGACTTGACAACGTTTAAGCACCTTTATCTCAGCTGATTTTGCTTCATTTCCTCTGAAATTTAAGTATGTTGTAGCTGAGACAATAAGCTGCAGTAATCATGCATTTTGTTCTTTGAAATCCTCTCATGAGGTTGACAATTTTGCAGTTTAAAACTGAAAATGAGAATGGAATGTGGACGAATCGATTCCTGATTCATCTTTCACATACATAAGTTTACGTTCCTCATATTTTCTCGTCGAGACGTATGGCCGAGTGGTTAAAGGCGCCGTCTCAGAGACGTGAGGTTGCACTCGTGCGGGTTCGAACCCCACAAGATCACGAAACAAAATACCTAGCTATTTTACTTTTTTTTTCTTCAATGGTGTATTACACATTCGTCCATGTAGAAATTACGTTCGTATATAAACGCACCTATACACACACACACACACACACACACACACACACAATATCCCTCTGTTTTGTGTTGGAGACCACATTGCTTCGACTGCTGCAGAATGTTGCATCCTGACTCTGTCAAATAGTATGTAATGACGACAACGGAGGTGTTGTACTTTGAGCAATTGTCTTTCAAGTCCATGTCATTGTTTTGTACTTTGATGACGTCATCACACTGAAAATTGTGATTAAAGGCAAGGTATCAAAATCAGCCGATTATAGGTTTTATGTCTGCGGCGGGACGTATTTTTTCCGAAATTGCCAGAAATGGCACAGCGACCTCAGTCGTTACAAGGCCGCATTTCCTTCTAGCAATGCAATACATGTTCACGCGGCCACAATTGTTCAGTGGGCATTGACTTTTTCCCCCTGTAATATCTATACATTTTTTTTTTTCGGCCTTAGCGTTTCCGTGGATGTCCCGTGGCCGAGTGGTTAGAGAAACCGTTTTGCATGCACGCTCAATATAACTTCAAGGTGCCTATATCACATTCTTTTCTTTGTCGATCACAGATGACCGACATCTGATGACCCCAGGCGTATCACCTAACTCGTCAGTGTGACGAGTTTCATGTCTCGTGTTTTATTTAGTTAGTTTTTTTTTGGGGGGGGGGTGGGGGAGGTTGGGTAGTTGAGGCTTTGGTACATGAAGAGAAAGTCACATATATTTTGTCATCATAATTGTTTCATTCATTTTCATGTACATGTGTGTGGAATAATTTGAGCACATTATTCATTAGGAATGGGCACATTATACTGGTAATGATAATAATAATAATAATAATAATAATAATAATAATAATAATAATAATAATAATAATAATAATATTAATAATTGTGATAATGATGATGATGATAATAATAATAATAATAATAATAATAATAATAATAATAATAATGATAACGATAATAATGGTGATGATGATGATGATAATGATAACAACAACAACAACAATTATTGTTATTGTTTTGTTATTACCATTATTATTTACTTGTTGGAAAATCAGGAATAAATCATCTAGAAGACACTGTCGGACATTGTGGCAGTTCAGTTTAAAGTGTGTTGAACTCTGCTAAGTGATCCCTATGACTGATGTTCAAAAGCACTCCAGAGGATGCAAATGACGTAATTATTATCTGCTCATCACTAACCTCACAATTTGCTTTGTGTTGTGGGTGTTGAAAGCAAATGAAACAATAGATTGGAGAATTTCTTCTGCTAGTCATTAAAGGAGTTCAAACACATTCTCTGAAATTGTAACGCACCATCGGTGTCATGAAAAAAAAAAAGAGAGAAATTTTTTTGAGCCCCTGATATTTTAAGAAAATGATGTAACTGGTTTGGTTTCACCACAATGCCTTTCAGGAAAACTAATCAGAATTGCGGTTGAAAGTTCCCATGGGAAGAAACACCACATCATCAGTGATGTACTCCCATTTTTTATATATATATTTTTTTTCTATCAGGACATTTTCCTCCAAATCATTGACTGATGATACGATATATAACATTGTCAAAAATTTCATGGAAAGATAAAACAAAAACAAAACCAGACTACCAAAGAGACTTTGTTCTAGCAGATTTTTTTAGTCACTCTACATTTTCCCTCTTCTTGTGGCATCACGTGCCAAAGCAATACCAATGTAATGGCTGTATTTGATTGTTGTTTTTACTGTGGAGACACTTTTGAACTTCAATATGTATATGCATTACTGCCCGTAGCCGTTCAAAGTCATCAGGGTTGCATATTCAGAATCCAAAGGTCAATAATTCATTTTTTATTTCCATTCTATACTGACTGGAATATATATATTTTTTTTTAATAGACTTCTTCTCTAGACATCATTTTGATGTTTCAGGGACATCTGGAATCTCCTATTAAGATCTTGGAAGCAAAACAGGTATTAGTACTTTTTAATAACTCTTTAATATACCATGGTGTATAAACCCCTGTGTGCCACATTATTCTGAGAGTGCAACGTAAGCATGCTTTTGGAAAAAAATTCTGTTTTTCAAATCCATGTAACTTTTTATAGATTTTTAATAGTGGAAAGGTACATTTTATATTACCAAATCCACATTAACCTACTGGGTACTCATTGGATTATCTTCTAGATGCAAAAAAAAAAAAGAAAAAAAAAGAAGGGGGGGGGGGAGACCAGGGGCATGTTTCACTGAATTCTAAATGCAACTCTTTAAGTTTGGTTCTTAACTGTACTGTTTGATAGGTACAATTTTGGGAACAATCAGTCCTCAAACGTTAGGAACCGTTTCACTGAGCCATTGCGCCCACCTTTGCCGAGTTGTAGAAAACTTCTGGAATGTCCGTGCATCCTTCCCAACTACTGTACATCTGATCTGAATCAAGGACCCACCTTTGGGTTCATCGTGTGGCCTGGTAGAGTTCCCATGTTGGGAGAGTGGATGATGTGAGAACATTTGTGACCCGCTACAACAAAAGGATCCTAAAGTCGCTGACGGCTGAGCCGAGAAAATCGAGTTTGAAGTCACATAATCAAAATTGGCCAAAACAATCGGATTTCTCTTTTTGGCATAATTTTGTAGTCTAATGTTTTGTCTATTATCTGCCAAAATTTTGAAGATAAATGATCAAAGGAAAGGCAAGAAATAAGTGTTTTTCTGGACCATAATTTTCCGGCTTTCAAAGTAACAGAAATGTGTCCGAAGATTTGGATTTAGCACCGCAGCTAGACTCCACCCCTAGCAAGGAGGGAGTGATCTTATTGGTCAGTCTGATTACTGATTGGTCGTGCGTAGACTGCTGGTGCTAAGCTTGAATGAACATCATGGATGTTGCTAGGAGCAGACCTTCTATTGTCAAGCGGTAAAAAGTGCCTGGCCTCCCCTTGATCATGATAGCGTTGGAAGAAAAAGTTTGAAGGCGTTTTTCTCAAAACTCTGATTTCCTCAGCCACTTGACATGCGCTAATAAAATCATCGATATCTCCGCAACCGAGTTCTTTTATAAGTTGTGCTATATACGAAATTATAGTAGAAGAGTAAGGGAATAATGTCATGCCATCTTCGGAAAATTGTCCTCCCCTGACTTTCGGATCCTTTTGTTGTAGCGGGTCACATTTAATCTATTGGAGCTTGTTTAACCTGTGATGTGCACAGGTACAGTTGTACTTGAATGCTGCAAATTTAAGAAAGTGTTTCTTTGACATAATGTCACATTCAGTTAATCTCCATAATACCCGACCTCATTGCTAAGTCAGACAGACCTCTCAGGCATATAACAATTAATCCCTCCCACAGGATGCCCATGATGACACAATGGGGATGGGGGATTAGGTAATCTTTTACTCATTGACAGTTACCAAGCATCTCTGCCAATATGCAAAGAGAGCATATTAGTGAATGTACCAATCGGTGAACAGTGTAAGGGTTAAATGAAAGATGTTAGCCGGGTTTTGGAGCGGGGATGGGGGGGGGGGGGGTGAGGGGAATAGTTTGTTGATACAAACCTTCTGTGGCTTCTTATGCTCTAGAGTAATGATTTGCGAAAAATGAATAATGAATACCATCCTCTCGCCTCTCCAAAATGTCATTATTTGGTGTCAGAGCTTCTTAAAATATCTCAAATCGCGGAGAATAATTTGATATCGAGAAATCTCACCGTATGTCGATAATGAGAGTGGTGTGATGCCCATGCATTGGACGGACAGCCGCTGTTTGCTCACGTAGAGGATATTTATGTTTGCGGCGGTCGTTTCTGTCCTTTTGACGTCGTCGTCGTTGTTGTTGTTGTGGGGAGAAGACACCCTCGCGAAGCCTGCCCTCACGGTGCACTTGTTCCGTTTTCTCTTTGAAACAAGTGCGGGGCTGTATCTCGGCGCTTTATCTGGCGCATCCAGGCTCCCCCCTTGTCAGGAGCTGGGCGATTAGCGAAGCGCTCCGGCCGTATCGCGGATAACCCAGCTTCCTGCCTGTCGCTCCGCACGTCCCGTCCCTCGAAACGATGAGCTGACGTCTCAATTCAACAGACGAGTCCCCTTCCTATGACTTTTGTCCCAATTTTTTCCCCCATAATTTATCCAGTTTCCTCGCCCTCTCTTTAATAGAAATCTTCACCCAGAGATGAACTTTTTTATCATGTATTTCACGGGAAGTATTCTCGACCATTCTCTCTCAATTACTAGTATTTTCCGAGATTGAGCTTCGGGAAATCTCGAGTACAAAATTTACTTTGGATATGAGATGGGTATTCTCTTTTGGAAAGATTGCACAATGTTTGTAGAGTGCTATTAAAGTATGAATGAGGTCTGGATTGATGTAGACTATAGGCATTAATTTTCAAAATCAAATTTGATTAGTAATTTCAGCTGATGAATAATTATGAAATGGTAACCTGTTCACTTCTGTGGAAGAAAACTGTTGCACATGAAAGAAAGTTTGTGTAGCAGTGGTATAAAAATGAATGGCAAATTGCAACAGGATACCAGAAAAATTATTCCATGTACTAATAGCCCAATAGAACCAATCTGTGAAAAACAAAACAAAACAAAAATAACAACAAAAAACCCCAGCTATGTTGGCAGATTAATATTATCATTACATTTTTTTCCTGTTGATTATTGCTTTAGATTTTGTGTGCAATAAGAAACCGAATGACAAGGCGTCAGATAATCATGTTCACATGATTACATCTGCGTGATCATTTTTTCGTCGGGGTCACAAATATCTGTTTAGGGAATGAGTTTGATGTGCGCGCTAAAAAAGCATGTTTTTTTTTTGTTGTTTTTAAAAATTGCACATATGTTCACATTGTACAGTACCTGAATGCGGATGTGGCAGAAAACACATGTTGGTACTGCCACATCCAAACACCAGCCCCCCCACCCCCCTTCCTGGAAAACACATTATTCTCCATGTGGCGACATGCTGCTTACATTCATGTTCACTATCTTATGAAACATATGTCATTTCTGTGAGAGAAATTGGCCTAGGGGTTCATTTGTCAGGTGTTTACTGTTGGAGCAGGTTTGTTGTTGTCTTTTGTTGTTTTTGGTCTCTTTGCATATTAAAGTTTGTCAAATAATTTTGGAGGAAATGCCATCACTTTAAATGCCAGATTGCAGGGATGCATTTTCTTGTATTGAATACACAGCTTTTTTGCTGTTGAAAAAAAAATCCCCTAAACAAGGTATAACGTGCAACCTCATGTTGTACTTATGCTACACAGGTATGCTGAGCATTGTACAGGCAGCATGGCGTATAATGTAAGGAATGGTGATAGCAGTCGTTACATAATCACTTCTCAAAATGTGCTGTTTGATAAAGAGGGAAGCCGCGTGTTCACCCATGGTTACGTCCTGTTTGCCCACTGGTTAACATCACCAACAGACTAAAATGGAAAGATGAATAGGTTGTAGATAGTACAGGATGTAATGTATAAAAGATGAAAGGGAGAAATCGGTAAATTTATGCATTATTGATAATGCCAACCAAATCTTCTTGGATAAGATTAATGGTGCAACCATTAAACTTTGTTGGACATTAATCATGCATTAATTCTCGCTATCGCCAATGACGTAAAAAACTCCTGCGCACGCTGAAGAGCTCTGTCACAGATACACTTTGGGATTCCTCGGTCCCTTGTTCGCTTCCGGTTGTCTATGAGAGTCGCAGTTCCCATACGATTCAATGGAGTTCTTTGTCTGCTTTTCCATTGTTAGCCCTTTTTTTCTTGGCTATAATTCAGCTTAAAAGAGTTGAAAGTGTCTAAGTTTTACTGATTTGCGGTCACTAGAGTCATGGTTCACTACTACAAGGCTTCAATGTGCTGGTCACATGATTTAAAGCGAAGAAATCTTCAACAAAAAATTTTATAAAGACAGAGCGTGTTGTAAGTGCATGTGCAGCCAAAACGGGGGCTGGTTTGCCACATGAGCAATCCCATAATGCGTCTAATGCACCTACGTATTGGCGATACCCTCAATTCACTGACATCTCTTGTGTAATGGAACCAAAATGTGGGCTAAAATCCTCATTATGTAATACTGTACGAGTTGAAATTTTCGCGTACAGATATTTTCGCGAATTGCTCCTTGGAGGACATTTTTGCGTGTTGTTAATTTCGCGGTTGCGAGGGTCTAACTGAACTTTTTAGTTATTCACGCGTTGTTATTTTCGCGGTTCAAAGGCGATTCGCGAAATTCGCAAAAATAGAACCTCCGCAAAAATTTCAGCTCGTAATACAGTGTACAGAGTGTGAGAAGTGAAAGAGACTGAGAAGTGTGAGAGAAACTAGGGCCATTTTCACACGCGTACATTGCTGAATTACAGTTACGATTACAACTACAGTTAGAATTATCATCCGTATACATGATGGAGGAAGGCTTTGCGAATTCTGCGGTTTTGAATTTCAGAGCGGGGTAAGGGGGTGTGACTTCTTTCAGATAGAGTTTCCGTCGATTACTCTTGAAAGGCAAGGAGTGCAGTTTTTCTGCGGAAGAGGTAGAAAGGTCACCGTAAGCGCAGCCCCCCCCCAACAAAAAACAAAAACAAAAAACAACAAAAAAAAACATGATTGAAGGCAAATCCGTACACACGACTGTTTCGTTCTGCAATCCTTGAGAATTGTCACTGGAAAACACCTTCTAACCGTCATCTGAATCACGATTTGAATTATGATTCAAATCACCCTCCGTGATTCCAGTTTGTCTTCACACGGCCAGAATGTGTCATTTGAATATCATTTCCAGTGATGCATCACTCTCAGTACATATGGGAATGACCTAGGTGTGCATGGTTAAGGAGGATGAAAAGGAAGTAAAAAGGAAAAGATTGGAAAATTGAAGTGGATAATGGACATGTAGCAGAAGACCAGCAGGTTGACAGTAGATCGGTATATTTACCATTACTTTACATCGATGAAACTTTTTGATCCTTGGAAGAAATATATCTTTTTACTTTCTTTGATGCAATGTCAGACCCTAGATTTCTATGAAATCGGATTTAATCTGTTATCAAAACAGAAACAGTTGTCATGGATTACACCGACCTGCTAAAAAGCTGGAATGGAAATGCATACCTACTCAGACTCAGTCTGAAAAATATATGAATATGAATATATACTTTGTATATATTTCTCTTTTGCTTGTTTTTTTCTTTCTTTCTCTCCCAAAATGTATGTCTACTGTATCTATGCCCCTTTCTTTATAAGTAGTTGTGTTACTTTATATCATACATAGTTTAGATAGTTCTGTGTGAATAGGCATATGAAGAGAGAGAAAGATATGCAGCGATATAAAGAGAGAAAGATATGCACATATAAAGAGAGAAAGATATGCACATATAAAGAGAGAAAGATATACACATATAAAGAGAGAAAGATTTGCATATATAGATAGAGAAAGACAGGAAAAGAGGAATAGAAAGAATGAAGAAAGAAATAGATTAAAAGAGTGGGGAGAGATATGGAGGTAGATAGCATGGGAGGAATGGAAAAAGAGGATAAGAAAAAAAAAGAAGTTGAAAGAGAGAGAATGAGACAAATGGATGAGGGATAATAAAGGATAAAGAAAAAAATAGATGAAGACTGTTGGGGGGGGGGGGGGGAGATAGGGTGAGAGATAGAGAGAGAGAGAGGGGGAGAGATGGTAAAAAGAGATCGGGAGAGGTAGTTGAAGCGCGAGTTTATTGCTGAGGGAATCTGACAGGAGAATTGTCAGTCACTGCCAAGTCCAATCACAACAAATGAGACAATTTCCCCCCGAATCCGCATCCAGCCATTATCTGGCGCAATCCGCCTTGTTTGGAAACTTCCATTTCCCGTGACAAAACCGCAAACTATGCACGTCCAATCAGGATCAGCCTCCGCCCTCAGAAAGGGATTGACCCCCCCCCCCCCCCAACCACCACCACCACCACCCCCCCCCATCCTTCTCATTCACCCATCCAGCTCTCTTGCCTTCTCCTCCAGTGTGATCACGGTGTTGCCGTGACAATACATAAGTGCAACTCAAAGTATAATTTTACACTATGATCAAATTGTGACTTTAATAAAAAAGAATACAAATAGGCGAACATAATGGTATAAATGTCATCAAAATTGGACATATCGTAACAAAGTTTCAATTTTGTTGTTGTTGAAATTTTCCTGTTTGTCCACAAAGGTAGCGATATTATTGGCAAGTATATCAAACTTAGCTGAGATGACGCTGCCATTAATTCCAATCCTTCCATTGGTTCGTGCACAAAGAATGTTGTAAAAATCCCGATTCTGATTCTGATTGAGAAATGTAGTGAATATGACCGTTTCTCCTATAAAGTCATCGTTGCATGCTTGCATTGCAGGAAAAAAAAAAAAAAAAATGATGTACGATAAAAGTGTTTCGGTTTGAATTTGTGTCTTTTCTTTTTAGATGAAGCCTCGGCCATTCTCTTTGTTCAATTTTACGTGTATTCCTCGTGACCTACTTGACATGGTGTGGTATCACACACTAAAAAAGCTCCTGTTACAGCCAAAAACGAGACTCTCATGGACATCTTGAAACCAGTGGGTCAGAGAAGGGTAGAGTGTGTGTCCGCAAGTGTTTGGCTGACTTTTGAAAACTCTCAAGTGATGCAAAAATATGAGGTTTACTTCATTTGAAATTTAAGTAAATCAAACCAGTATCCTCTTTCGAGTACAAAAGTTATGGTCTGGAATTGTATTCATTGGATTCGTGTGCCTGTTGAAGTTTCTCTTCCAGTTTCCATGTAGAAATGTTGATTTCTCTTGGATATGGTCACAAATTTTGTTGGTGTATTTTGCATTATGAACTTTCCTTTGTGTCCCTCTTTTACACTACAACTGGCTTTTGAGATCAGGCACGACTTCAGACAAGTCCTGTACGATATCTTTCCCATCACCATACTTTTTTGTAGTTGAGACATGCCATAGAATATTAAAGGACAAGTTCACCTTCATAGACATGTGGGTTGAGTGAATGCAGCAATATTATTAGAGCACATCACTGAGAGTTTGAGGAAAATTTGACAATCCGTTTAAAAGTTATGAATTTTTGAAGTTTCTGCTCAGTCATGGCTGGATGAGAAGACTACTATAGCTTGTGATGTCACATGAATACAACAATATAAAGAAAGTATAAAGAAAATTCAACATATTTTTACTTTTCTCGCATAACAAAAGAACACTCGACTTCTCTCTTTCAGGAGGCAAGGGGAATAATATTTCCCTTAACATACGTCAGTAATGAGTCGAAGAAATGTGCACTTTATTCAAAAAACAAAGTTTTGTGAAATTCTCTTTTTATTTTCCTTATACCGTTGTAGGCATGTGACATCATACACTGTAGTAGTCTCCTCATTCGGCAGTGATTGCGCAGATGCTTTAAAAATTCATAACTTCTGAACGGATTGTTGGATTTTTCCCCGAACTTTCACTGATGTGTTCTACTAATATTGTTGCATTCACTCAGTCCATATGTATATGATGGTGGACTTGTCCTTTAAGATATCAGACAAACTGACAAATGCACGTACAAACAGACTAATGCACAAACAAACAAGTACACAAACAAACAGATTTACTTGTAAACATATGCACATAGCCACTAAAGGACCAAGAAATTGAAAAAAAATATAAACCAATACTCTTACCTCATTTGTCAGAAGTAGGGGCATTTTTCTCATTTTTGTGTAAGATACATTCTATATGTGAACTTCGTATAATACTGTACTGCTACCCCTTGAAAGAAAAGATCTATGCAAATATTTCTGGAAGTATTCACTTTTTTAAACATAAATGCCCTCATCCATTAAATTATATTTAGAAAAAAGTTATATGAAATTTATTTCAAACCTAAAGTGAATTATTAATTCTATAAAAGTTCACAGTTGTAAATACTCCAAGTACTCCTAATACAGATACTCCTACTCCAAGTGAGTACAAGACTCTGAAGATGCATCAAATTGTCAGGTTTTCCTCTTAAAGCTTTTATTTTATTCTACCAATGTTGTTCCTTATGAGAGTCTATCATGTTTCTAAAATTTTCTGCAATCTTTTATACTTGGAAAGTTTTTTCCTTTATAAAGCAGGATTTTTTTGTCTTTTTCTTCTGGACTGGTGCTGAGTAATTGGAAAACTTTTTGGCAGAGCCATATAATGTATATTCATCGATCCTTCTGACAGTCTCTGAGATAAAAATCTTTTTTCTTTTCCCTCTGTCTCTCCTCTCTCTTTCTTTGTTTTTTCCTCTTTCTCCTTTTTTTTTTTGCATCTTATTTTCCTTTTCCTTGACTTCCCCTTGCTGTGTGGCGATAAGACCATGAACTGTCAATGTTATTAATATAAACTAATCACTTAATAGGCTTGTTGATCGCGTTGCCATGGCGCCGCATTCCGGGCCCTGTTATCTCTCCGAGGGAAAAGCGGCACACATTGCGTACAATTAAGCGCCGCGCTCCCCCATCTCCACCGCGCCCGCTTCGATTAGGGGTGAATCCTCTCACCCCCTGTGCGAGATTAGGAGGGCGCAAGGTCGCCGATCGGAAATGAAAGAATCATTGCAATTTTTGTCACCTAGATGTTCCCTCGCCGGCGCGGAATTGGCAGAAGGGGTAGCGCGTGGAGGAAGTTCCCAATGTAAGCGCACGTCTTCTTCCTGGAGAAAGTCTGACGCGATGTCGCTTTCGCGACTTTCTTCCGTCTCGTGAGCTGGCGAATCATCGGAACCAGCATTTCTCACGCCCAGAAGTGAGTGTGACTTTCAGTTTTTTGGCATCGTCAGCATTTGCATCACTGGCAAAATGCTGTGAAGATGCGATCTGTGTTTTCTCATACAAGCGTAGGAATTCAATTTTTCAGTACCAGAGACCCTAACTAATGCACAGCACGAACAAATGAAGGCACAGACGCACGTACACCAATTGGGGTGTTTGTGGTTGAATTATTGCATCCAATAATGCAGGTATTTATGTAACATGAAAAAGATTGTGTTCAGACAGCCTTGAAAAGTCTGTAATACTTTTATTACTATTGCCTTTTGCTACAACAACAAAATGTTTTTCTTGTAACATTCATCTTTTATACAGTCTCGTGATCAGACAACTAGTGGTGTGCGGAAATCCACACACACCCACACACACACATAGAAGTTTGTGGTTCACACATGTGTATGAAAAGTTTAGTGACATTTGTACTGGAAGTGGATTCATACAGTTTTGTTCTTTTTTGGGGGGAGGGAGAATTTGCATTTAACTGAACTGTCTTGAGAAATAACAGCGTGAGAATTATCTAGTAATATTATAATTTGTACAAAAATACTCTCATCCGAATCATATACAAATCAGTGAGAGTGGCCCAGCCCTTCAAAAAAAAAGAAAAAGAAAAAGAAATAAAAAAGACACACACAAACACACACACACACACATGCACACAAAATGTGTGATAATTCACACATCTAGAGTAACTTGACTTATTACAAGAACGCAATAGCCAAGGGAACTCGGCTTAACATGAGAGTGTGTGATTGTGTGTGTGTGTGTGTGTGTGTGTGTGTGTGTGTGTGTGTGTGTGTGTGTGTGTGTGTGTGTGTGTGTGTGTGTGTGTGTGTGTGTGTGTGTGTGTGTGTGTGTGTGTGTGTGTGTGTGTGTGGCTGCAGAGAATAGCATAGTGAACCACTTGGAAGTGTCAGGGGACAGACATTGTATGTTTTCTCTGGGGAAAGTTCTTTGCTGCAACATCTCAAGAACATATTTCATGAAAAATGAAAAAAATAAAGATAATTACATTATGTTGTATAATTGTTATTAGGCCTACGTTATGATCTTTTTTTTTCCAATTTTGATGTAAACCAAATATAGTTAGTCTTTGGAATATTTGGGGGTAATTTTCACTAAAACCGATATTGAATTGAATTGAATTGAACTACTATGACAACAAAAATAACAGGAAGCCCCAAATTACTGGTGATGTTTATGGTGGTTTTAAAAGTATCGTGAAGTCTCCTAGCAACTTTCATCCTAAGGGCCCGGTCCCACTTGCATTTTAGGAAGATTTGCACTTGAGTTTGCGTATAAAACTGGTTTATTGGAGAAACATGCTTGTATGAGTCGGCCGACATGCGCACACATCCACAATTATCCGCAGAGGCACATTTTTCCATTTTCCAAGATTTTTGAGCTGCACAAAATTTTGGCTGTGGATGTTTAGCGAGTATAAACCAATTTTGTGCGTAATTTATATGCAAATCTTCCTAAACACCTGTGGGACCGGGCCCCAATGTTGCAGTTTTTCTAAAGAAACCCTCATTTTTTTTCCCCTCTGCAGACTGTGAATCATTCCTCTGTCTTGTTGTTTCATTTTTTTGTTGTCCCTCTCTGGATATGTTTTAATTGAAGTATGTAGGTTGAAATAATTGAAGAGTTTGTTTGCAAAAACCGATAAGTCCATATTTGTCAAAAGGAGATATTTGCCATTAAAGGTCAAGAAAAATAAAGAGAATAATAAGAAAATTTTTGCTACTTTTGACCATAACTTCAAAAATGTACCTTTATATGTAGTGACCAATATATCATTTAAAAGGTATTATTTTGTACTTTATGACAGAGACCGGACTCCAAAATCTTCAAAAATGGACTTATCGGTTTTTGCAAACAAACTCTTCAAGTGGTTTTGACTTCAGGGTGCAATTAAAATCAGCTTATCGGTATGATTAGACAAAAGTTCTGTGACCCTTCCGTCCATTTCCTTGGCCTTGGACTTACGTCTTTATACTTGAACGCGGGTGGTATGCAGGGTTAATTACATAAGATAGAGTGTATGGATAGAAAGAACAGACAAATCAAACTTAAGCTTTGAGTACATGGAATTTTACCCCTGACATAAGTGGATGATATGCAGTAAATGCAGAAATATTGATTAATGATGATATCACAAGCAAACATTTTCATTGATTTTCGTTGATTAATTCAGTGCTTATTTATGTTGATGTATAGGGCAATTTGTCATTCAGTTGCAAGTAAAATTTTTGGGAAAATCTCTATAAAAGTGTCCTCTTTAGCATCAATATACTGTACTACTGTGACATCACATATTGCTGCAGTCATTCCGATCCAGCCATGATAGCACACACAGATTCAACCAAGCCTTTAAAAATTTATGGCTATTGTACTGATTGTCTGATTTTCCTAGAACTTCACCATTGTATTGTGCCTCATGTATTATATTTCTGTCTCCACTGTGAAATCCACCACTCTATGCTTTGGGTATGCTCTATCTCTGAAGAAAAAAAAAAGTGCAGAGCATGTACTGAAAAAGAAAATCCGAAACAGTTGGTGGTTGTGTCAAAAGTGAAATACAATCTGTGCCACTCATAAAAAGCAAACATGAGAAACAAACATGATGCTGAATGTGATGTGTGATGTAGACCAAAAAGTAAAATAGCAAAGATGTCAAATTTGATGTGATTTCTTCTTTAGATGAGAGAAGAAATTGAGAAAGTGTCTTGAAAACATGACAATGAAATTGGTTTTTATTGGACAAGAAGGAGGGAAAAAAGGATGTAGTGTCATGAAGCAATACAAATTTGAAGAGAGGATCTTCCACAGTTGTGACAAAATATCACATTTTGGTCCGTCTTTTGGAAGGAAAAATGGAAAGATGGGAGTCTGGGAGAATTGTGTTGTCATTTCTAGGGGTGTGGTCAGTGATGCTTGATATGAATATTCATGAGAAGCTGAACTCTGCCAGGGATCTTCTCCGTGTGATTTAGAGTGAGTTCTCTGTCTTGTAGCGGTGTGTGAACTTGGCACTTTGGTGAGCTCATGGCAGCATGACTGCCAATCCCACTGCAGTCAAAGGCATTGAATGGCTGTAGTGTGTATGACATTATACACAAGGAGCTCTGCATCGCGAGGAGCCCACCCACGTACTGTTTGGTTGCATGTCTTTCTGTGTCTGCACATTCACAACACCACACACAGATAGACACACACACACACTGATACACACTTGTTCCACACTGATCTAGATTTCCAACATGAAATGCAGTCCCTGCAAGACAACATGCATACACACACGCGCGCACACACAAGCCCTCAATCCTGTACACTCTTCTGCCTTACACACACACACACACACACACACACACATACACAGATGCTAATAGACAGGCTTAACACACAGAGCTTCAATGGAACAGACTGTCATAGGGAGTAGTTGGGGGCATGTCCACGAGCTCTGAATATTCATCAGACCATTCAGCTTTTCTTCTCATTATGCGTCAAAACTGTGGCATTGCCTGGGCAGAGTGCATTGTAGATGCGTTCGGGGGCTTGGCATTGAGAGAAAGAAAATAAAGGCCCTGTTGTTTTCTTCGGATTTCACCAGTGACGGATGAGCAAGTCTTTTTTTTTTCCTTCTCCTTCTTCTCTCGATCCGTCTGCCCTCACTGGCATGCTAGTAGTAGGCGGCGGATGGTTACAGCTCGCGTTGTAAACGAAGGACAAAACTTACTTTTTAAATGGAGTGAGAGATTTGGAGGTGACTTTTCTGAGCCCTGTCGAAATACATCCAGCTGAGAGGACGTCTGCCCGTCTTGAGCAACGGTATAACAACCCAGTGGAATACTTACTTTAGCTAATGAATATTCATGTCATCATTATCATCATCAATGACAACATAATAGGGAGGAGGGGAAGTTGATCAATATTCATTGTCTTTGCCTGTCTATGGGGAAAAAAGTATATTTTGGGGAGAACGCGTAGTTGTTGTTGTTTTTTTTTTTGACAGGAGGGGGCCTCTCATTTATAAAGTGTGATTGTGTCGATATTTTCTTCGAGTCCAACGGGCGCTATCCTTTACCGTTCTAATTTTCAGACCGACTGAGACGTCGTGGCGTGGA
The DNA here is from genome assembly GCA_033980235.1 of Diadema setosum. Classification (NCBI taxonomy): domain Eukaryota; kingdom Metazoa; phylum Echinodermata; class Echinoidea; order Diadematoida; family Diadematidae; genus Diadema; species Diadema setosum. The sequence continues at coordinate 12,615,575 of CM067071.1, forward strand.
AGGCTCGATATTTTTACTGGCAAAGCTGTGGTAACCCCCTGCGCTGAGAGTCTACGCGGCGACTACTGACAGCCTGCCACGGAGCGGACACTCTGGCAACAACGGCAGAGGAAAGCTGTGGGTCAGAGGCACTTGTTGAGTGGCTGCTGGGTTCAAGACTCCACCTGGAAAGAGAAAATTTCAATGTGACTTGTGAAACATCTGCCGTGTTTAAGGTATGTACTTGCTAAGTGCATTTAATTACTGTTGTATGATACTGTATCTGCCATTTAATACGCTGATGAAATTTGTTATTAAGACATTAAATATGATTGTTTTTTTTGTGTGACTTTGTGGCGAAACCACAAAGTTTGGCTTATCATATTTAAGAATATTTCCTATGTTTACAAATGCTGAAAATTATCTTTTTTTTTTCCTATGGAAAATTATCTACAATCAACAGGGCCCTGCTTTATGAAGACTTCTAATTGATTATATAGTTGATTTCTACCTTAAGTCTACGGCAGCTTGTGTTGTCAAGGGAATTTACAATTGATTGCATCTTTTGATAAAACGGGGCCCAGGAATGCCAATTTTCAGGTAAGAGTCTGAATTTAGGCCGTAGTAGTATCAACGTTGATGCCCTTTCATATCCATGGGCAAAGTAGCTTTGTGTATGTAGCACCATGTATATCAGGCCCCTCTCTTTTCATTCTAACTAGCATCCCTGTATCGAGATATCACATGTCATATCCGAATGTGTGCAACCTGCGAGTACTGCCGTGAGATATAAAAAGAAAATAAATGGACCGAAAAATGCCTGGAATTTCTTTTAATTTGGGGCATTGTGCACTTGCCACAGAAAGGTATTCATTTGGCAAGATTCATGTTTCGGCATTGAACATGAATGGAATGTATTGAACATACTAATCTCATGACTCATCCATGAGAGCAACAAGTGCACTTTCTGTGCAGAGAAGTTTCACAAAAAGACAAAAACATTTTTGTCTGTGTTTTTGTTTCTGAAGCATGTCTTCTTTTTTGTATTAACATGTGTTAAAGGCATTATTTACCATTTGCAGATGAAAAAAACAACAACCCAGTTTTAGTGCTTTAACATAGTTCTAAAATGTGAGTTAGGGATAGAAACAACCAGTGTAAAAATTTTGATCAGTATAATCAATGTTTAAAGTATTGTTAGAATGCAAAATGTGAACAATAGTTTTAATAAAATTGTTTGTTTAATAAAATGTCTGTAGTAATGGTTTATTGAGAAAAATAGTGATATTTCCTTAAAGATTCATTACAAAATTTTTATATGGGTAGGATGTTTTGTAATTCAACTGCTCTACACATATGCATCAAATGTCATAACTAAAACATTTTTAAATCACTGCTCCTAATGGTAAACAATAACTTTTAAGAGTCAATAGTACAAAATGTTAAAGGGATCGTATAGTTTTGGCTGAGATCTAATGTCAGGTTTCTAACATTTTTGGTGAGATAATGAGAAACCTCTTGTGAAATATGAAAGAGCATGTAATTCCACGAGGAATTCAATGTTTATTTGATGAAAATTGGTTTAGAAATAGCTGAGATATTCAAAACAGAGCGATTCTAGTAAAGTGTGGGACCCACACTTTATTGCGATCGCTTTGTTTGACTTTGTTTTTGCAAACCCGATTTTCATCGAGTAATCTTTGAATTCCTCCTAAAATGGTATGCACTGTACTATTTCGTAAGTGTTTTCTTGATATCTTGCAAAAAGTTAAAAGCCTAATTCTCATCTCCACCAATACTGTACCATCCCTTTAAGTTCCAGAACTGGATTTTCCTACCGATTGCTAATCATGAGTGATATTCCATGCATGGACTTTGCCACAAACCACATGGCCCGTCTATAGTGTTAACTTGCTCCTCTTGATGAGTGCACAGATATTCAAGTGTAAATGTGTATTGCAACCTTCGTTGCAAAAGTACAATACGTGACAGTTGAGACTGGGCAACGTTGGTTTAGAATAAAAGCTGTTCACATTATGTGAATGCACCTAGAATCAAACCAGACTTGGTTTGAAAAATATCTCTGGACCATGATAGGTCGAACATGATATGAGAAATGTACAAGTATTTAAATTTACATTTAGTCTTGAAAAAAGCAAACAATAAAAAAAAAAAAAAAAAAACACACACACACACCAAAGGCATGATACTCCATTGGCGTGAAAAATGTCTTACATCATGTTTGAGAACAAGTTGTTTGCAAGTGATATAGGCTTGAAACATGAAAGTGATTGTCTTTTGCTTCTGAACATGCGATTCAGGAAATGGAAACTCAAAACTCGCCACAATGGTCCGTTAATGTGCCGTGGCTATCAAAATTAGAAATGCTACTGTGCCCAGTGTCACGGGAATCGAGCGTCCATTGTGTTCTCTTCAAGCGGGATTTTATTGTCTCGTTGTGCCACTGTCATGCTCACCACAAGCAATGGAGAACATATCTTGTGAAACTGATGCATGTATTAGCACGTAATGCTTTCAGTATATTGTCTCCTTCTTAAAATGGACATTTGCCTTGTACACTGCGCCGTGTGCAATGCAGGATGACACCTCTCACCAGAATTAGTCCATCGAGTAAAATGGCGAGCGATGAGCTGCTTGTAATATTTATTTTGTGGGTTTATACATGCAGCATCTCTACCCTTTATAGAACTTTGTCAATTTTCAGGGTATGGATTCATTAATGTCATTCATGTCTGTAATAAAAAAACAACAGCACACAAACAGAAATATCCCTATTGATATCTACTTATGTTATTGATTGCAAGTGATTTTATTGGTTCCTTGCCTGTTTAAAGTATAGAGCCCTCTAGGCAAGCGGGTGATATTTGTTTTATAATTTCCCCTGGTCTGCCTCATACAGCACACGTGGCACTCTCCCTCCATTATGATCTGAATGTTGTATATCTGCCCCACAAGTTAATCTTTCTTCAGTAGTATCATCCATATTTCAACCCTACCATTACTACCAGCAACCAACTTGTGTGACATTCACCCTGGCTTGATGAGGATTCCAAAAAACCTCTACTTCCAAATACTTTTCCTTCAGAATATTATTCTTCAAGCCCAAAGAAAGCATGCATACAGTTAGATTGCGCATTCTTTATTTTGTAGAATGTTACTGGTTTTGCAAGCTGTAGATTAAGCTCTGTTCATTTTCGTTCTATCTCTTTTGGAAGGGATGATATTCATCACATGATTAGACACATTCAAAGGAAGTCGTCATCACAGATAGTTGTCATCTTTCTTAACTATTTGATTCCAACTTAATCAAATCATATCATTTTAACCTGTTCCATATGGTTGACGGGATGGTGAGATGGGATAGATACTCAAAACTTCAGTGTCTGTAGAGAACTGACTTCAATTTTGGCGTCATGTGTGCATCCGTCCTAAATTGACAACGTTATCCAGTCTCTCTGTTGAGCTAAAATATCCACACGCCTGCAAGCTCAGGACTACGCAAATTCATAAAAGATTGTATACTGAACATTCTTGAAAGGTATTACATACCATTTGCAGTCTATGAAACAAAAACCCTGCTTTAGTGCTTCAAATAGTTCTACATTGTGTGTTAGGGATAGGAACAACCAATGTAAAAATGTTAATCAGTATAATCAATGTTATTTATTGTTAATTATAGGCCTAAAAATGTGAAAGATAGTTATAATAAAATTGTTTTTTTTTTAAGAATAAAATGACTATAGCTATACTGTATGGTTTATTGAGAAAAATAGTGATATTTCTGTATACTATAGGCTTCATTGCAAAATTTTTGTATGGTAGAATGTTTTGTGCTACAACTGACTTATACATGCAATGCTGTATATGCAACAAAATTCAAATGTGATAACTCAGAACATTTTTAAAATTGCTGCTCGCTATGATAAACAGTACCTTTAAACAGTTTTGAAATAAAAACAAACCTGGTGTACTCAGAAAGCACTACAGTTGTGTAATTCGTAAACGAGGTGATCAGTGGTATACCAACATCGTAATAATGAGATGAAACATTTGTATTGTTCATCCGATACCATTGTTCATCCGATGTGGGAACAGTAGTTTTGAGATCTGCCATTGGTGTGTAATGGATTTACCTTCATGATTTTCTCTACATGTACCACTGCATCATAAAACCAAAACAAACCCCCCCAAAAACCAAGATGTGGATTTTTCCTGAAAGAGCAGACTTTGAGCTTTAAAATGATGTATAACTGAATTCAAATGGACTGTCCTAAATATTGGAAAGAAGTGTGTGAACGGACAAAAAGAGGCTCAGAAGTACAGGGTTTAGTCAAGTGCTTAATCTTTACCAAGCCATGCTAGCTGTGCGAAGACTGGAACAAAAACAGGATGTAAACCACCGGAGCTATGACAATGAAGGGATTATCAGATTAAGCTGAAATTAAGCATACTTTATCAACACATTGTGTACACGTTTAATGCCAACTCTCAAAGCAGTAGCATCATCCTTTCTAAAGTTATTGGAGTTGAAAGTGAAGACTATGGACAGGGTTTTTAAGAAATGAAAAGGGGACTCTATAGACACACCTTATCACACTATTCTACCAAAAAATGTTTGAGAAAAACTGCTAACAACACACTTTCCTGTTCCTTTTATAATCCAAAACTTTAGTATAATGTAGAAGAAGACTTGCTCTTTCAGAAAATATGAAAAACTCAAGATTGGCTGGGTTGACCTGTTTCACCTATTTTCAGTCCTCACACAAAATCAGTGCATGTGTGTGACTTTTTGTTAGTTTTGTGATGCACGGTCACATATGGTTTAAAGATACCTCCAGAGGATTTAGACTTTCACATTTGAAGAGCTATAAATTTGTTATGCTGAATCCCGAGTTTCAAAATTTATAGTGATTGGGATGAAGAATAAGAATGTTTTCAAAATTTATAACAAATCTCAATAAACAAAAATGATGATATGGCAACTTCACCATAAGAATGCATGAATTGGGGCTCAAGGAAGCAGAACAAAGGACTAAAGCCTGAAATTCTAAACAGGTGCACTTGTTCAAAAGAAGCAGGTGGTATTTGGACGATAATGAAAATTTACATTGCTACATTTCTGAAATGTGTTAGCCTCTATGTCATCATCCTTGTTCAGTCTAATATGTTTTGTTTTTTAAGGTATTGTCTTATCTGCTCAAGGACCACAATAATTTCCAAAAAAAAATCTATACAATGGAGCTGTCGATGTATGTACTTCATGATGTGAAATTATGAAAATTGTAACGACGTCCCCTTTAATTACCATTTTGTAACATGATCTGTACATATGCAAGATCAGTGCAGAGTTTTTGTTTTTTGTAGTGTAGATTCTGTACAAACATTATGTAATATACAACATTGATTACCGTGAAGAAATTATAAGGTGGACAATGTAGTACATGGCACATTCAGAAATGTAGCATAAAACATCAATAAACCCCCAAAAAAGAATATCAGCATGTTTTTCACATTGTATAAAATAGATGTGGCTCACAAGGGATGTAGACAGCTATTGAAAACATGGCCAATGACAAGATGATTGTGTGAGGAGGGATGTGTAGTACACGTGATACATCCAGCGTACAACGGGATATCACATTGGGCAAAAAAGAACGTACCCCATCTTTCACTTTGAGCGCGATCCATCATTCCTCGGGGTGAATGGCGCTTATTTTGAAGGGGGGAACAATTTATGGTATGGCATTAGCACTTCTAAGTTTCCTCTCCGTGCTTTTTTCTTTAATATTATTCTTTTTTTTTTAAAATCTTAAATTGAATGGCAATGTTCGTGTAGTGTACAGTGGTGTATGAATCTTGACCTGGGGTTGGGATGTTTGTCTGTGCGGCAAAGAAATGAAAGAGAGAGAAAAAAATGGACAAAAAGTAGCCAGGGCTTGTGTTTTTTATTCTCCTTGTGCTTTTTGCACTCTACTGCCCCATTGTTCCTGTTGTCGTTTATCTTTCTCCGTCTTTCTTTCTTCATCTTTTATATTTCTCTCTTTCCTTCTCCCCCTCTCTCTCCCCATTTTCAAATTTTAACCTTGCTATTCAAACCCTTACATTCACTACATCGGCAAATAAGAGTTTATTTGAATGTAGAGTAGAAGCTGGTATATATGCTTTCTCTGTCTGTCTTTTTTTTTCTTTTCTCTCTCTCTTTAGTTTCGTGTAGGCATTCCTGACTCTTATGAAGTGATGTTGTGTACAATTACTGATTGTGTTACATTGTGGATGGAAGGGGCATAAAAAAGGAGAAAAAAAAAGGGGGGGGGGAAAGAGAAACTCATAAGAAAAGAAAGCTTTATTCTGCAGTTCTATTGCTTTTTATCACACACCCTGCATCCAAGGATTCTTTCTACCTTTCTTTCATTCTTTCTCTTTTTTTCTTCTTTTTTTTTTGCATGATGTGTACTCCCCCACAGCAAAGGAAGAAAAAAAAATGATAGAAGAACAAAAATGACAGAAAAAAGGGGGTAAAAAAGAAGAAAGAAAGAGAGAGCGCAAGAAAGAAAAGGAACAAAAAGGGAAGAGAAAGAATGGACTGGCAGTGTAGAAAAGAGCGAGGAAATGAAAAGGAGGCAAGTTTGATTGTAAATTTACAAAAATCAGTGCGTAACAATGGGGTGGAATCTCTACCATGCCACCGGCCCAGAACAATGCCCGCCGCCGCCCATTCATGCCCTGGGAATTAGTCTTTGTACTGCAGACCCGCACGCATGCACACACAGTATGCCACACACACACATACATGCATGCACAATATAAAATGCCCTCTTGGAAACTTAATAACAAGTAATGTCTGTGTATCCCCCGTGAGAGTGAGTGGATTTGGGGGGTGGGGGGGTGGGGAAGAGGAAGGTAGAGAAATTGAGACAGCTATGCATAGATTTTTGTGACCACAATGCATGTATATATACTCGAGCAAACCCTCCCACTCATATTTTATAATCTCTGATATCTTTTCTTTTTTTTTCAAGGCAAAAAGACCTGAAATACTAACTGTTCTGCTTTCTGGAAAGATTGTATGTATACTTCCCCCATGAAAAGTAACTTTTGTCAGTGCAGTCGACTCTCCTTTCGAGTAACATTTCAAGAGAAATTTAGTAGCTCCGCTAAAGCATCAATAAAATGAAGGAACACTCACAGTGTGTGCTGCAGTGGCCAACTTGATGTAGTTCGTGCTTGTGCGACAGCTAGTGGCTTTTTTTTTTTCTGGTTCAGCCAGACTTTGGGGAGTTGAGACAAAGAAACATAACACACAGACAATGAGACAGATGGAAAAACAATCTGAAGATGAAACGGAAGTGTCTTCCAAGCCAAAGAAAAAAATTTTTGCTGCTGCTCTTTGAAAAAAAAAAATAAAGAGAAAGAGGTTTTGAGAGAGCAGCTATACTGTTGGGTCACTCAAGAGATCAGACAAGTTATGAAATACTGACAACATGGTGTTACTGAATGGTTTGGCTCTTTGCTACTTTACATGACGTCTAAAAGTTACTTTGTAGGAAGTTTCCAGCCTGAAAAGTCATATATGATATCCCTTTTTGCAAATATCGTGAAATTTTTGCATGGCAGAAGAATAATGTCTCCCAACAACATGTGTGAAATCTTACCATGATACACCTCAGAGTTAAAAAAAGAAGAAGAAATGATAAACTATATTTATAAACCCCATGTCACTTGAGAATACGCTCTCCTCTTGTGCCAAGAATAATGGTTGAATTTTATTCTTGGTCCAAATAAATTTGCTGGATATGTAGAAAGCAATGTTTCCCCTCCATCATAAAGAAGTTTCCAGTTGCTAATTATAAGGAAAGGTCTGACTTCTTTACCTCTTACAATATATATCAGGTTATGAAAGTCTGAATCTTAATTTTCAGAGTTGCGAAAGAGACAGACACAGTTTGAATGCTGGTCACAGACAGGCAGAAAAATTGACAGACAGTTGACGTCCACACACAATCGTATTTGCACCGCCAAACTTCTCATGTCGCTCGCTTCCTTGAGGACCGGCATTGCGAATCCTATTACCCAGAAGATAATGGGAGAGTTGAAAATGTAGCTTTTCTCCCAATAAACTAATCAATTTTGGTCTCTTTCAAGCCTTTTATTTCTTCCTCAGCAATCCAGTGGCCGAGATTTCCTTGGGTGCTCAGATTGGGCAATGCAGAGTATTCAAATCAAATTTTTAGTTGCTTGAAACTACAATGATACATCATATAAACTTTGATTTCAGTTTGATGGATCACATTAAATGAGCACAATTAGTGGCTGCGCTGTCCAGCAATGAAATCTTACCGTTGGGCAAGGGAAATGAATGGACACTTGGCTGGTGGATATTGTCGCGGAATGAGTGCTTGCAAAAAATAGTGATAATGTGCATATGATAATTTTCATCTTATCTGCATAATTCTAATTTGGACAATTTAAACAAGAAGTGCTTGAAAGCAAGTGTTAAATGTTCTTAGAGGTTCTAAGAGACAATAGTACTTGAAAGATCTATACAAATAAGGCGCGGTCAGACTGGCAAAAGATTGAGAACTTTAAGATCGTGATCTTAACGATGTCAAAGTCATGCCGTGAAACTTCTTGCAGAACTTCCCACTCGAAATAAGGATATGTCCCCCACCCCCTCCAAACTTCTCGATATTTTGCCAGAGTGACCACTAGAAACAGAAACTGCACAATCTTTGTCATGTGACCATTCCATCACCTATTTTTCGGTTGGTGCCTGTGTTACTGGACAGCAAAAGATCGCGAAGACTTTGCGATCTTAAAGGGGAAGGCTAGTAACTGATCAGTGGGAATCAGTGGAAATGCTGGGAGATGGTTGTTACAATCCTTATGGGATTCATTCAAGAGTTCATTGTATATCTATTGTTGTGTGAAAATGATTTGCTTCAGAATGGTCTCATATTCAAGTAATGTGCAGTTTAATGCTTCCAGGTTAGCGTCCCTGGTCAGTGACGGAGCATTAATCTGCACATTACTTGAATATGAGACCGTTCTGAAGCAAATCATTTTCACACAACAATAAATATACAATGAACTCTTGAATGAATCCCATAAGGATTGGAACAATCATAGCCCAGCATTTCCACTGATTCCCACTGATCAGTTACTAGCCTTCCCCTTTAAAGGGCAAGTTCACCTTCATAGACATTTGGGTTGGGTGAATGCAGCAGTATTAGTAGAAACATCAGTGAGAGTTTGAGGAAAATTGGACAATCCGTTGGAAAGTTATGAATTTTTGAAATTGCTGCTCAGTCATGGCTGGATGAAAAGAACTACTATAGCTTGTGATGTCACATGTGTACAACGATATAAAGAAAGAATAAAGAAAATTCAACATATTTCCATTTTTCTTGCATAACAAAAGAACACTCGACTTCTTTCTTTCAGAAGGCAGATACGTCAGTAACAAGTCGACGAAATGTGGATTTTATTCAAAAAGTAAAGTTTTGTGAAATTCTCCTTTTATTTTCCTTATATCGTTGTATGCATGTGACATCATACACCATAGTAGTCTTCTCATCCAGCAGTGACTGCGCAGACACTTTAAAAATTCATAACTTTTGAACAGATTGTCCGATTTTCCTCAAAATTTCACTGATGTGTTCCACTAATATTGCTTCATTCTCTCAATTCTTATCTATATGAAGGTGGACTTGTCCTTTAAACTTCTTGATCTTTTGCCGTTCTGACCATGCCTTCTGTGGAACTTTAATGAACTTGCAAGGAAAAACAAAGTTTGGAGAGTTTGCAAGCTGTATCCATATTAGCTGCAATATGTCCTTCACGTTTGTCCTTTTGATACCATACTTATGAAATGTTGCAATGTATCTTTCAATGCCTTATTCTTTCTTGGTAACAGGAACAGATATTTCTTTTTTCTCTTTATGTGTGAAGGACATAGTCTGATGTATGAACAGAAAGGAAGGAATCCACTCAGACTGTTTTGTTAGCAGTGGAATGATACATAATACTTGTACAAGTCATAAATTCAGCATTTAAAAGAATAGTTACATAGTTGTAGAAGAAGCCCATTGGGTTCAAGCATAGGTAAAAGTGCATGTGTGTACATTCCCCCTTACGGTTTAATAGTGATAGTTGTCCTTGTATTGGATCGTATGTTCACATTAATTATATTGACATTGTGTTGTCCTTGAAGAAATACTGTCATTCTCTTGTTTTGTTTTGTTTTCTTATTTGCTTTGTTTTTTTTTTTCCAGTGGCACAGTGATGTACAGTAGTTTACGAGAGTCACTTCTTCTTGATTTTTTTGTTTGCTTGCATTCTTTTCTGGACAAATTTTGCCGAAAAAGGAGTTTAAGGCATAATTTACCATTTGCAGGTGAAACAAAAACTCAGCATTAGTGCTTCAAAGTAGTTCTAAAATGTGAGTTAGGGATAGAAACAACCACTGTAAAAATTTGAATGGGTAAAATCGATGTTAAGCGATAGTTACGTTCAGACGGCAGGCCCTAACCTCGAGGTTAGGAAACCTCGAGGTTTAGCTCTTGCCCCCTAACTACGACATGTGTCCACACGACGAATCTTAACCTTGAGGTTACGAAACCTCGAGATTAAGCTTCTGCCCATCCCCCCCCCCCTAACTACGAGTGGGTCCCACTCGATGTTAAAACCACAAAACCGGAAGTTTCAGCCCACACTGCTAACAAGGCGTCTATTTATTCTTTAGTCCAACCCTGTCGGACTCGCTTACAGGTACTCTTTTTCTCTGTCATGGTATGCAGAGATAGCACTGCACTGATGACTTTATGCCTTTATGAAGACATTCGTCAAAAACATTTTTTTAGCGTCGGAGAAGAATATAGAATACAGTAGCGAGTTCGATGTGTTCAGTTTCAGAGATCAAGCGCATGGGAAGAAAAGATGATGTTGTTGTGTCGTGCGTCATAGGTTTTTCACGTGTAGTGTATTTGTGGTGTACATTTGGGAGGTTGACCCGGAAGCAGAGGGAAATTGTGGGGGATGGAGTTTACGGCGAGGTCACTCTTAACTTCGAGTTCGTTGTTTTTTTTTGTGTCCACACGGTGCTTAACTACGAGTGGGGACCCCCCCCGAGGCTCGTGGTTAGAGCGCTAACCATAAGATTTCTCGTGGCTCGAAACATCGAGCAAACCTCAAGGTTAGCTAACTACGAGTGCGTCTTCACGGTCCCTAACTACAAGCTCTTCCAGACTAAACTGTGTACAGTTACGGTTTATTTTGAGAAAAATACAGGTATCTCCTTATATTTCAGGCGTTATCGTGAAAATTTTACATGGTAGGATGTTTTGTGGTACAACAGACCTACACATGCGGTAAATGTCATATCTTTAAAAATTTTTAAATCACTGTTCCCAAAGGTAAACAGGACCTTTAAGGGGAGATTGGACAGAAAGGAAGGGTGTATAGTCGGTCCAGCACAAAACTAATTTTTTTCTTTTTCTTTTTTCGTGATGAACTCTCAATTTAGCTCTGATCATGCTTGGTTACCATTCCTTACACTGCACAATAGCCCCTTTTTCCCTTCTTTCAATTTCTCCTCATTCTTCTATTTTTTTTTCTAAAATTTTCTTTATTTCTGCAGGGGGGGGGAGAGTACAGAATAGCACAAAAAAAAAAATCTACAATGAAGAGAGGATCTCTTCTATTTCATACTACACTGGCTTTTTATGATGTCGTCTTTTGTGCCCTGTATTGGGACAGTGCAAAACACATGGGTAGGCAGCGGCTCTTGTGCATTGTTGGATGTGGTGACAGAATGGGGGGTGGGGGGGGGGGGGGGAAGGGGGGGGGGGGAGAAGGGGCGTAGGCTCGGGTAGAGGATAGGGCGTGAAGGTTGATATTACATTGTGCAGCTTTATGGTTGAGTTCTCATGTCAAAAAAAGTATTAAGGAAATGGTTTTACAAAGACACGGATGTGCTGTGATGCCGATCTTTACATAGTAAATATGCATTAGTTGAACAGTTAAATGAATGTAAATTAAGAGCATAGGAACATGACATTAGGTGAACACTTAAAGGTATAGTTTATGCCTACCTTAGGGAGCAGTGATTTAAAAATTGTTCGAGATATCACATTTGATGCATATGTGTAGATCAGTTTTATCACAAAACATCCTGCTATGTAAAAATTTTGCGATAAAGCCTGAAATATAAGGAGGTATCACTATTTTTCTTTATAAACCATAACTGTAGACGGTTTAGTCTAGAAATATTTTTGTTACCACTATAACTATTGTTAATATTTTATATATTTAACAATACTTAACATTAATCATACTGATACAAATTTTTACAACGGTTGTTTCTGTCCCTAACTCACATTTCTGAACTATTTTGAAGCACTAAAGCTAGGTTTTTGTTTCATCTGCAAATGGTAAATTATGCCTTCAAGGAAGAAGTCAGATTAGATGAACAATTAAAAGAAAGAATTTATAATTAGATTAACAATTGAGAGAAGCTTCTAAAAGGTAAAAGTTCATAAGTTTAGACGAAATGTTCAAGAATACAGGAATAAAAGAACATAAAGAATTCATGAACATAGGATCAGATGAAACCTATAACATTTGTATTGTGATTTGATATAATTTTAAAGCCTTAATAGATAAGGCTTAGTACGTTGGCATGTCCTGAATCGTGAGATTAAACATGAGATTAGATGAAACTTACAGCATTTGTATATTTTGGGTTGTGAATTTTATGCGGAAATATATACCTCTGTCACAATTCAACGCTGGAATGGTTGGACTGCTAAGGAGTGTGCGGAAGGTGTCAGATATATGGCACAGTATGGCACTCGCAAAAGGGTATTCTTTTTTTATTACCTGTTTTTTTTTATTAAGCTGACTCAGTTTTCAGATTTACCACCAAGAGCTATCAAATATCTGACGTGATCTCTGCATTCGAAATTGTATGAATTACTATACAAAAGATATCGCCCATTGCAGGAGGATGAACGTTTGGGATTCTATTTCACGTGGCATTTCGAGGCGATGTTTCCCATCACAGGTTCTACTGTTGCGCGATATGAGTCATGTATACTGTACATACAGTTATATTTCCCTATCAGAAATATCTGAATTTTCTTTTACACCAATCCCTGTCAATTGAAAGTTTTGTATGTAGTAATTTTTTATCTGCATTTTCAGTAACTGTCCTGAAGTGGTTTCTTGAAGTGGTAATGCCACATTATTTTCAAATTGGCTGAAACGTTTTAGAGTAGTCCTGGGGTTTTCGTTTCTGCGAATTTTGCGTTTCAGTAGGTATTCACAAGATTAAGAACTAGGAAAATGTTGCCCTCTTTGATTAAAATACATACATAATGTAATATATTGATATGATGCACACAAAATCATCATTTTACCTGTTGTACTGTTATGATTACACTTCCAGCTGACTTCACATATAAAGGAGAAACAGTGAACAAGATTGATTGCAGTGAGTGTGGCTGGGGACATTATTTTTAAAAGTTTGTAGGTTGCCAAGTTTATATAGTGTCATTGAAATCCCTAGATATTCATTTGAATTTTGACGAGGCGTTGCCTTAGTTTTACTGTGATCATTCTAAGGCTTTGCTTTCTCAGTTTCAGTATTATTTAAATCCTTCTCATTTCTTATACAGTATTATCTTTTTATGTATGAATTTTTGCTGAGATATTGCATGTTTTCTTTGGATTCAGTTGAAATTGGCTTTCCTTTGAGAAATTTCATTTTCTCTGACTGCGTGGGCCCTAGCACTTTCTAACATCATGCTTTATTCTGCAGAATACCCCTTCATACAAATTGCAGTTTTGAACACTTATAATACAAAATGCATGTAATCTTGAATGTGTTAAGACCATGGTAAATTGATACTGCCATTTCAATGTATTAAAGAGAGAAAGGAAAAAAAAAGTGTCCTGACATAATGTACGTGGAATTGTTTACACTGCGTGTTTTCAGTGGGTGGCTTCTTGCAGTGAAAAACAGGAGGCAAAAAGAAAAATAAAAGTCGCCCCCTGCTTAAAAAGTAGGCAGACTTTGCGAAATGATGATCCTCCATCCACCCACCTACATCACCATGACGACATGACAAAAGAAAGAGCCGGAGAGAAGGGATTGTGTGGTAGAAAGGAGAGACGAGCGGTTTGCGCGCTCGTGAAACTGGAAGAAGAGTCTACGTTCGCACACAATCGAAACAAGGATGGGGAAAAACATCCTCATTTATTAGCCTGTCACAAGGAGCTATCCCCCCCCCCCCCCCCATTGTTTTCAAAGCAGTGCTAATTGTCGTAGGGAATGCAGTCCCCATAGTGTTTACACTCGTGTCCTCTCCGGCCGAGGGGAAGATGGGACGGACGCCAGGATTTTCCCCAATTCTCTATGAATGTGAAGCTTCCGAAACTGGAAGGTAAACATCGAAAAATGCTGGAGGATGGTGAGGGGGGGGGGGGGGAGGATATAAAAAACAAGAGAAATAGCAAAATCAGATTGCATTGACGTCCTGATTTTTGCAGCTCTGGTCAGATTGGAGGAGGAATCCTCTTTCAAAGGTATTGTCTGCCAGACAGAGAGAGAGATAGAGAGAGAGAGAGAGAGAGAGAGAGAGGGAAAGACCATTTGGCTTTTGTCAAGTAGATCTTGCAGGTGCTTGAAGTTGTTCGATGAGTTCTTTATCACGATATCGATCATTCTAGCAAGAGTGCTCGTCCTGCGTCTTCATGCTGGACCTAACGTGCTAGTTGTGATGTGAAGGGATCAAGACCAGTGGATGCAAAAAAGGTAAAAGGTAATAGCAGTACTCATGTGATTTCCATAGTTGGTTCGCATGATGCTTGAATTAGCAAGTTAGTTTTAAACCTTGACGCATGTCCATGTGACTTTCAAGGACATCCCCACGGGATGATTGAACCACAGACCTGAAAGAAATACACGGATTATTCAGCACAAGCGATAAACCCAATAATGTGCGACAATGCAGTAGTGCACAATATGCACTGGAGGTTGACCCGGAAGCAAAAGGGGAATAGGGTTCATAGAGTGGTCATGCAATCTTTCAAGTTCTAAACTACAACTTAGGACTTCCCCGTGGCTCTCGGATAGAGTGTAAACCCACGAAATCTTGTTGTTCTAATTATCGACTAATCTCTAAGATTGCACACTTTCGAGTGTGTCTGCACGGGGTTAACTACTATGAGCTGATCATCTAAATTGAAAACTTCAAACTTATCTTTAGATGAGGAACATCGTATGAACGTTACTTATTTTTATAGGTGGCAAAGCATCGAAGCATGATTTTAAGATGGATATTGTTGGAGAAATAAGCCGTTATTGCTCTGATAACGTCTCCATTACCCTTTCTACAGCGTTTCATGACCAATTATTGTGTTCTTGAATAGTATGCTGTTCTCAGCAATGCTGATTCCTTGTTGTGTTAAAGGTTTTATGACATACAACTGCACATTGATTTGTGTTGATTCATGATACCCTCAACATCACTTTTGCGGTGAAACGAATATCTAGAAACAATCCATATATTTTAAAATGATTTTTCTTCTATTTTCATTCAGATTACATGGATACGCCCACAAAAACCTTCCAAACCAAGATTCTGCATAATTTGCATGTTCCCTCGCCATGTCTTTTGTTTGTCACATTAAATTCACAGAAATGTGCAAGTTATGCTGAGTCGAGGGGAAGGTGCATTCCAATGTCTTTTGTTTAACATATCAGTAATTTAGCAATGATTGACAGATGAGGTCACAACCAGAATCTTGGTTTGGAAGGCTTTTTTTTTTGTGTGTGTGTGGGCGTATGCAAGTAATCTGAAGGAAGATGAAATAAAAATTATTTTAAAATATATGGAATGTTTATAGATATTTGTTTCACTACAAAAGTGATGTTGAGGGTATCATGAATCAACACAAATCAACATACATTTGTCTGTCATAAAACCTTTAATGTGTGCGGGACATTCTAGATTTGCCTGACCGATATTATTATCTTGTGACCCAGGCCGACAGAGTTGAAACTGATTTCCAATTAGTTCCAATACACAGTCAATCTCTGAGTTTCGATTGATATCAATCTTTAGACCATTAACACTGCCAATTCGAGCTCTCTGTATATAAATTTAATTTTATGGGACTGTGAATCGCCATGTGATATGTGTCTGAAACATGGAATTTGCATCATAGCAAAGATCGTTAAAGGACGAGTTCACCTGGATATACATGTGGATTGCGAAAATGCAGCAGTAGGAGTTGAACACGTCAGTGAAAGTTTGAGGAAAATCAGATAATCCGTTCAAAAGTTATGAACTTTTGCTGTTTCAGTGCCGCCATTGCTGGATGAGAAGACTGCTAAAGCTAATAATGATGTCACATGTGTAGAACGATATGAAGAAAATGTAAAGAAAAATCAACATATTGTCATGTTTCTTCCATTTTAAGCAGGGGAAATGATATTACCCTTGTCAGTAACAAAATGAGGGAATCTGTTCTTTTTAAACATAGGTATGAAATTTTGTGAAATTCTTTTTATATTTTCCTTATATCGTTCTATGCAGGTGACATCATAAACTATAGTAGTGTTCTCATCCAGCAGTGACTGCGCAGAAATCTTAAAAATTTGTAACTTTTGAATGGATTGTCCCTTTTCTTTCTCAGACTTTCACTGATGTGTTCTACTGAAGTTGCTGCATTCACTCAATCCACATGTATTTGTACATGTATTTGAAGGTGAACTTGTCCTTTAAGATTTTTATGAATGGCAGAATATGCTATCAAGTGTTAATCATTTACATCACACAAATGTACTCCCCCCACATACAGTATGTGACTGTAATCATATATATAAGCATTGTCTGTGTAATATACACCTATTGCTATGTCAAGTGCCAATTTGCAGAAAATCATGTCTGCGAAATATGAGGGACATAAAAATTGGCAGGACAGCCCCAAATGGAATGGAATGAAAGAATGCCTGTTTTTGAAAATGTTATAATGTGTATGGGGAGAGGTAATAATACATCTTTTAATTATCTTTTAATGCCTCTGCCCTTAAGGTTGCCAAGACATTGTTCAACAAGGAAGTAACTTCCAAGATGGATGAATTTTGTTTCTGTTAAAAGCAGCTTATCAATTTTTTTTTTTTTTCACGAGCTTCAATTTAAAATGCACACTTTTAGGTCATATTAGCGAATTAGCAAATTTTAAACAAAAAAAAAAAGAGAGAAAA
Organism: Diadema setosum; assembly: GCA_033980235.1. NCBI lineage: Eukaryota > Metazoa > Echinodermata > Echinoidea > Diadematoida > Diadematidae > Diadema > Diadema setosum. The sequence continues at coordinate 12,632,844 of CM067071.1, forward strand.
GAAAAAGTGGAAAGTGAATGAAGGTGAACCAGTGATTTGCTTAAGAAAACAACAACCTGAAATGCACAATTGGAGAGCAAAGTCTCGCATAATTTTCTCTCATCATTGCAGCTGATTGACAAATTGCCCTTCATTGGTCGCAGAATTAATCAGTGTTTTAGTAGTAACAATGATCTCTCTGTTTTCTTATTCTACTGTTTTCTGCAAAGCAGGACAAGTTAAGTCATTAGTATATTATCTTGGATGAATACATGTACATCCCAAAGATTGTTCAAGATCATTCCACCAGCCTCAGAGGTATGGTCCTCCTCAAGTATCTGCTTTTTGTTCGCTGTTAGAAATCTTCCTTAGGACCGGTAGGGCGTGGAGGGGGACGGAGTCTCGTGCATCAGCCCAAGTGCAAGGTGCACAGAACTAGGCCCCTGCACCTGGCGGGCGTCTGTGGACCGCCACCCCGTGGGCCTGGTGGGGAGGGTCACCCCTGCACCCCTTCAGCTACCACAAAAGGTCAAGTGCTCCTTTGCCGACTCCGGGTCTAGTCTGTTCAGCCAGGACCCATTTTTTGACCTCCCCCTTCCCTCCGCCCCTCCCCCTTTCTCATTTCACACCCATGCCCCTTTCACCAGCTGAGGCAAGGGAATGACTGCATACCCTGTACAATATTGATATCATACTTGAAACAGGCAGGTTGAATAAGCAAGAGAGGATAACTGAAAAAGGAAACGCAGGTGGAAATCCAATACTTGGACTTCTCTGGAACAATAACAAGAGACACAAGTGCTGAGTCCAAAGATGAACTTCAGAAAAAGTTTATCATGTGCAAGAGCTTGTTTCACTGTGAACAGAAGGGATAAAAAAAATCCTTCTGGAGTGGGTATCCCAGTTAAAACTCTCCTCAACATCACCCCAAACCTCACACCAGCCCTGCAGTGGGCATTTGTGAAAATATGTAGACTCCAATTGGTGATATTTTAATGCTCATGAGAGGTAATTGGACAGTTTCTTCATGTGGACTGGAAACATTATCTGTTCAGTCTCCTACCACCCCTACCCCATCTTAGAAGACAGGTTGATAGGAGAAGAAGATGGCAAAGAATTAAGTGGGGCTTCTGGAGCATGGCAACATCATACTGGTTTGCTTTGCTGCGTGTGCATATCATGCAGCTTGCTCTTGAAGATTTTTCCTGCAGATATACACTGGGCTAGCATTTGATGTTGCCACGAAGTATAAAGGTGCGGTCACAAGTGACAAGAGAGGACAAAAGGCCTAGAAGTCAAGACTAATGTCATGCTGAGCTGAGGTGGATGGTGGGCGAGTCAAGACAATGGGCGCATTGTGGATCCTTGCCTCAAGCGCTGCAGCTAAAATGACATCAACAATAACATATAACCGCAACAGATAAGCAAAAGATCTCAGAAAGCAAAATGTCAGAAGATATCGAGTTTCATAATTATGTCTTTTGCTGCAGTTGAGAGGGGCCAATTTGTACTTCTTGGCACGTCCAAAGCAGTTTTCAGTTTAGGAAATGATGCTGGTTGTCATGGAAACACAACAGAGATGTTAATGAGTGTATCCATCCTCCTCCTCCTCCTCCTCTATAATATCTTCTTTTGCTACGATCTTTGCTGGCAAGAAACCTTGATCACGTCATCTTCTCCCCGCCCCTATCAAAACAGATTGCTAATTTATCCCCTCCCCCCCCCCCCCCCCCCCAAAAAAAAAAAATAGTCCAGCACTCCTCAATTCGCAGAATTGAGGTTTGCTGCACTGGTTAAAATCCATTGGAGGACCATTGAATTGAAAAGCCCTTTACCCATTGTGCAGACATTATGTCAATAGTGTAGCATCAGACTTAATCAAAACTGCACAAAAGTTGTTCAGGGGGCATTTTTTTTTTTTTTTTTTTTTTTTACTCAATGCCTCAAGCTTTCGCAACAGCAGACCATGATTGTGATAAATATGTATATAAATGTATATTATCCTTGATTTTTCTTTAATAGCAATCAAAACATAGAATTTAAACTGAGGCAATACAGTGCGATGTGATATGAAACAGAGGTGAACATGTAATCATGTTATGTTTGATGTTTTTTTAATCTACTCTTGGTACAGTTTAGAAGTAGGCTATAAAACTTATGTACAGGTCCCTAATAGTTTATCAAGTTTTGTATATTGATTTGATGGTTATGCTTGTTTTGTTGCCCACACTATACATAGACTGAAAAGAATCCATTGTGTTGTTAAGTGATAGGGATGGTAGCAGTGGTGGTACTAGTGGTAGTGGTGGTAGTGGTGGTAGTGGTAAAATGGGGGGGGGGGGGAAACTCTGTTACCAGCAAGAAAAATACTCTCTAGTGATTTTTTTTTTTTCGCTGTGGGCGTTGAGTAGAGCACATTTTCATTAAGTGTCCATAAATCAGAAACGTGCTCGCCTGTAGGAACAGATTTTTTTAATATTTACATATGCCACAGATTATGGAGGACGCAGAAACACACCATTTATCTCGTCCTATTCTGTGGCTGTTTCTTGTCCCCTTCAGCTCATGATCTGTACATAATATATCTATTCTAACCTCAAGTTTCTTAATACAATGGCGAACCATCCTTTCATGACAAAGAGAAAGGCATCTAGTATCTTTGTTTGAAGTGCTGCTTTACTGGAGTGCTCACTTATGCTAAGCCCATCGTCTTTGTTTTTCTAAAACTTTTGTCATGCTCGACGATTGTGCGCTCTCAAAACTGCTTGACGTTGGGCAGAAATCACTTTCGGAGCTGCTCGGGGCGGCGTGAAATCAGGGACAATTGCTTCGCTTTTCGGCGTGGCAGGAAGAGCAGCTTGCAGTGTGGGGAGTAGAGAGCTTCAATCAGTTCGCTTCAAAATCACAGCGGTCCCAAGTTCTCGAATCTTTCATGAAATGATAGTTGCCTGGTGCTCTGTGTGTGTGTGTGTGTGACTGTCTGTTTGTTTTATTAGTGTGTGTACAGTATGTGTGTAAAAGTGGGTGTTTGTATGTTCATATGTATGTATGTATGTATGTATGTGTGTATAAATGTATGTATGGTTTTGTTGTTGTTGGTGTGTATGTGTGAGAACCTCAGGTTTTTGTGTGGGTGTTTGTGTGGGTGTAGGTGTGTAGAAGTGTCCGTATGTGTGTGTGTGTGTCTGTGTGTGTGTCAGTCTGTCTGTGTGTGCCTCTCCATTCCCTTTTGTTTCCTCCGGATCTGGCCCCTTTGTGATGCGGACAATAGCCGTCTCTCGGCTCCCAGCCGCTACCATCTGCTCCTATTATCCGCTGCATGGCACTCATCCCGTTCCCCTCTCGTCTCCCCCTTGGAACCCTCTTCCGCCGCGCTATTCATCCCCTCCGCGATGGCCACTTCTACCCCTGTCTCCCCCACCTCCTTTCTCTCTCTCTTCTATTTTCTTGTGTGTTTACCTTTTCCTTATTTCCTATTATTCATATGTTTTCTCTCTCTGTCTCTCCTTCCTTTAACTGTAGTCCATGAAATATACAAGAGATTGGACTTGCTTCCATGTCAACATGCGGCAAAAAAAGGCTGCAATTGTATTGATGTCATTTGTTAAGCACCTAATGCAAGGTGGCTGGAGATTAAAGGTACATGTGGTTTGTTATTTCGATGAAAGAGAGACAGATGATTGTGAAGGGAGAGTAAGAGAAAGAGAGGGAGAGAGAGAAGAGGGAGATATGGAATGGGAGATAAACAGACTGATTGGAGAGAGAGAGAGAGAGAGAGAGAGAAATAGAAGTACAGCAGTTTAGAATTGGAGCCAGGAAAGAAAAGAAGAAAGGAAGAGAGAGAGAGAGATTCTGTATTAAAGTGGAAGAGACAGCCCAGGAGAGATGGAGAAGGAGCATCTGTGTGATCGTTTGTTCTCCGGCCCGTTTCCACGCCGACAGGTTGGCACATTTTTCTCTATGAAAAAAAAAAAGACCCACACAACCAAAACAACAACAAAAGTTGCACTTAGTAATGTTCTGTCAGATTCCCACCCTCCTACCCCCCCCCTTTTTTTTTCCATTGTTGGCTTTTCTCGCAAGTTGGAGTTGCGGCATCCGTTCGTGGAAAGGGGGGCGCGGTGTTGCCCAGCCGGTCTCCCCTAGGAAAGACCGATTTCTCTCCCAAGGGTGCTGGCTCGCTTTCAGGTCCCCTCTTGTGCATTGTATCCATTGAAGTTATCCATATGGCATCACTTTCTACCTCACCCTCTCCCTTGCCCCCCCCCCCCTTCCTCTCATCTGCCTTACGCCTTTGAAATTTCACATTTGGAAGGATGATGATGGTGGTGGTGGGGGGGGGGGGTCTAAGGAGGGGGATGATGAGGAATGAGAAGGAGAACTTCTTTTCTTCAAACGGGTGTCCCCATCGCCATGGCAGCCCAAGAGAGAGAGAGAGAGCTCCGCTAAATCCGACACGAGTTTGTTGCGCCCTCGCTCACCGGCGAGCGGAAAAGGTGATGAATGCGCCTATTGTGTCCGGCTTTCAATACCCCATTGTCGACCGGCTGAAAGTGAAGGCCATTAGCCAATTTATGGATGGTGTTTCTCAGTTTCTAGCCAGCTCTTGACAAGACAATCCGGAGAATACAGCAGTGTCATATGGTAGAAACAGTTAGGTTGTGTCATACCAAGAGAGAGAGAGATATTGAGAGAAAGAGAAGAGAGATGGAGCAGAGAGACAGAAATATAGAAAGAGAAAGATAGATTCATATATGGATGAACAGAGATATAGAAGGCAGATACAGTATGAGAGAAAGAGAGGAGGAGAAAGTTCAAGAAAAAGACAAGGTGCAGGTGAGAGAGAAATAATGGAAGAGAAAGAGAAATACATATGAAAAGAGAGAGAGATTGATATATTTCATGGAGGTAGAAATTGCAGATAGTGTAAGAGAGAGATGGGGGAATGTGGAAAAGAGATGTAAAGGATGAGGAAGAGCCAGATACACATAAATATAGGGAGAGATATATGGAGGGAGATGGAGATGGTTACAAAAAGAGAAATTAGAAGAAGAGAGATGCATAAGACTGAGATGTTGAAGGCAGATACGGTAAGAATTGGAGATGGAAAGGGATGGAGAATCAAAAATGTGGTTGAAAGGGATGGAGAATTAGAAAGAGGAAGATTAATATAAATTGAGGGAGGAGGGGGAGAGATAGAAGGAGTAAATTGAGGTCAGGGTGAATCAGCGAGTATGTGTAGAAAAGAAGAATAGTGCTGAGAAGGAAGTCAGTAAAAAGATACGAAGGTAACCGTGGCAATGACGCGGATGATAAGAATGATATAGAATTGCATAGATAAATCCAATCTGTGTAAAACACATAACTCCTCGGGTAAACTGCAGGTGGACAAGCTCACTGACTGCTTTACATATATGTCAGTCACATATATTGCGTCATCACCACTTCATTGGGACGACTTGGGGACTGTGACCTTTGACCTGATTTGAAGCGGTGAGAGATTGCAGTCATGTGTACACTTCTCAAAGTTCAGTAAGTGGGCTTTCACATTAATGCTAGTCAAACTTGAACCAGGTACGTCTCACTTCCCTACTTTAGAACACGCTTGGAATGGATGTCCCTACTAAGCTCACACTGCACAGTTTACCTGTATGCCATAAATTGGAGACCAATTTCTTTTATCACATTCTTGATGGGGAATTTGTGGGAAAGTACAATTGTGAGAGGGATTGTTGTTGTTGTTTTTTTAATACATAGTAGCAGATTTCCTTGGGAGGGGCAAGTCTGGGCTTAGCATTGTCAGGTAGAGGACATAATGCTCTGTCAAATAAGTGAATCTTAATACTGTTGAATCAATGGTCTGTCATTTATGCATATTGATATTCCATGACTAAAAAATAGTCATTCAGTAGCAGTGGCTGCGTATTATTTCATTTTTATTTTATTTTAATGTCTAGATTTTTTTTTTTCTTAATGTGATTGATATCATACAAAGTTTTTGTCTTGTACACAATATCTTGTCCCATTGAAAGTAACGAGAATGTGCCGGAGAGATATTGCCTGAGATTTTGTCCCAATTACGGCGCGGTTCCAGTTTTATCCACAACACTTTACTTCCTTGTTTCCATATGTATTGTTGTCTTGCCTGCCTGCCTATGGCCTTTGTTTTCTATGGATGAAGGTAAGTGAAGCTGGAACAAAGTTTGCGTGTTGTCACCTGTGGCAAGTGGGTTCAGCCCCAAGACCAGGTATGAAAAAAAAACCCAATTCTTCTGATTGCATTGAAGAATAACACATACTGTTCATCCGATACTGCACACTGGCACTGGTCTGACGGCCTAGGACCAGTAAAAATCACTGTCGGACCATTAACTTTTTCAGGAATGGACCAGTAAAAAGGGAAAAGCTGGGTACCCACTGGTCCAACAGACAGGTCAGACCAGTAGAAAAAGTGGGTTTAGTGTGCAGCCCTGGTTAATCAAACCCCATACTTAGCTTTTAACCCTTTTCTGTACCAGGGACTTTTGACAGTGTGTACAATGCTATGGGGTTTTTTGTTGTCCGATCAGCACTCCAAGCAATGCAAAGGGTTAAATGAGAATTTACTTTCAATACCCCTATCATATATTCTTATGTTGAGTCACTGACCATAGAAATATTATTAAAGCTTACTATTGATGTTTGAAAAAGAGAAAGAATTTGGACGAAAAACTTTAAATTGTAAAGTTTTTGTTAAATCCGTATGCTATCATCACAGTCATGAATTATCAGTAGTGGTATGAAATAATAAAAAAAAAAGAAGAGAGAAAGAGCATTCCACATACCATCATTCTCCAGGGCACATGAGGATATTTTCTTTAATTTTCAAATAAATGATACATATTTTCACAACTTATTGTAACATGATTAAAGGATGATATCATTCCTCTGTCTTCTCAAGGGAGTATAGAGTCAAGTGGTCTTTTATCATGCCAGAAAAATGAAAAAAAAAATGTTGTAAATATGGCTAACATTTCCCCTTTAGTGAAGAATTATTCACTCATGATATGCATTAGTTATGTGCGAGTGAAAAGAAGGTCATTTTCGGAATCAATCATGCAAATCTAATGCATCTTCGTACGACAGATCATTCAGGGCGTGTATGTCCTGTGCTTGGTTTGATGTATGAATAGATCTGCAATGTATATGAAGTTATTTCAAAACAGTATACAATGTAAGTTTTTACATTAGTTGTTTTACCTAAATGTCTGATATTTTGAGTGCAGTGAGTTATACAATATGAACATTTATGGTCTACAAGTGTATATTTTTACATCAAAATCATATCTTACATCTCTGTGTATGCTATTCCTTTTCTCTGGTATTGTCTGTAATGTCAATGCAATTTGACTGTGATGCGGAAATAATTGACATAAAACTCTTTATCTATCTTTCTATAGATATTGATAGACTTAAACACACTTTATCTGGTAATGCAGGAGAGCCAATGTTATACATATTTTATAAATTTCTTATAGCGGGTCACTAGGTTAGCAGAAAGTCTGAAATTTATAACGCTTGCTGTCTCACAAATGAAAGAGGAACTATGCAGCTTCGCACTCAAGCTGACTTCGTGAAACAGAGTAGACCCGAAATAGCCACTGTGAAAGTTTCTTTGTCATCAAAAAACAGACAAAAAAATAAATATTACAGCCTATTGAATTTCAAAGGCATTTGTTTTCAGGAAATGGTGTTATACTTCTGCAGCTCATGTTAACATTTGCAAAATAACCGAGGGATTTGTGATTTTGCGTGACGATTTTCACGTATGAAAATCGCTCTTTACCGGTCATTCATCGACTGTACCCTCGCTTTAGGCACTTATTAAGATAAATTTTTTCTTGCTAAAACCATTATGTTTCTTCAGTCATCTAATGATATGGATATGCTTTCTTCTTGATTTGCTGAGAAAACAGAAAATTTACAGAAAAGTATTACTTTTGCCTGTGTTTATCTGGACCTGGATGAAAAGAAAGACCACTCGAATGGGCCAGCATCACTGTGATATTCACAGGCACATTGTCATGATTATCAATATTTTATTCATGTAAAAAAAAAATGTACTGAAAATGAAATGCTATTGTGCTTATCAATCATTCGTACAACTTTATTCAAACAGATCATTCTTACTACTGTACATTTTATTTTTGGGGGTAATGGTGCTTGAAAACAAAACTAACCAGTGAAGACTTATCCTAAACAATCATCATTGTAGTAACTGGAGAGTTCTAGACACACATATGCTGGAGCATTCTCCAGTCAGTTGTTTGTTAGATACCAATAAACATGAAGATAAGCGAACAAATTACTTTCCTTTTTCTGTGTCCGACTTTATACATTGAATAAAAGAAACACTGGAATATTTGAAAAGTTGAAAGATATGCACAGATAGAAATGTGCAAAAAATGAATGAATATATTATAATGATAAAATATAAGATATAAGTGAAGAACTATCAAATAGTATGTGAAAGGATAGAGAGAGAGAGAGAGAGAGATCAATGAATGAATATATAATGATAAAATATAAAATATAAGTGAAGTACTATCAAATAGTATGTGAAAGGATAGAGAGAGAGAGAGAGAGAGAGAGAGATCGATGAATAGAAAAGGTATAGTGTAATTATACTGACTTCTGTGGAAGTTGAATTTTGAGATATAGGCCTCATAAAGAGGGAGAGATGTGAATGTTTTGATAGAAAAATACAAAGAGATAAAAACATTAAAAGATGACAAGTTTGAATGAGAGATGCAGACTATGTTTACAGAGGAATGAAATTATTCAGTAAGTAAAGTAAGCAGATCTCAATACATACCTTGATGTAATAGATAAGAGAGAAAAGTATATGAAAGAGGCAGATGAATAGAAAGATAGGAAGAGAAAAGAGAGATAGATCAATATAGAAAGAAGAGGGGGGTATTGAGAGTGATAGATTGGTATAATTTGTGTTTTATTATTTGAGGTAGGTAGCTCATGAATGTGTGCATGTCACCTCCTTGATCTATTACAGAGCATTAGGTGTAGAAACGCAGACACGTTTTCTTCAATTTTCATTCATTCGTTTCCAATCGACAGGATGTTTTTAAAGGTAAAGAGAGAGAGAGGCGGAGAGGGAGAGAGAGATGCGGAGAGGGAGAGAGAGATGCGGAGAGGGAGAGAGAGAGGAAGAGGGAAGACAACCACAACAACAGCACGATCGGAGGAAGAATGTACCGAACTATCGATTGGTTCCAGCCGCGCCGCGATCAGAAAGGAAACCGCCCCGGCTGGCAGCGAGCGAGAGGAGCTGTGGTGACATTTTCGCGTCGCGAACGTGCGAGAGAAAAGCGCCTTAGTGCGAATTACCCTCTCCTTTGTTTCTAACCTGCGCTGATAGTCCTGAATGAGGCGCCAGGCCCACCGCAAGATTTCCTCCTCTCATCGTTTCCCCCCCACATCCTCACATTTTTTTTTCTTGGCCCTGTTCACACTGATCTCTATCTCCTCACAATAGTGTGAACAGGGCAGTCTCTTCTTCCCTTTCCTTCTTCTGTTGTTCTCTACTCTCGTAATCATTCTCTTATTCATATTCTCTCCACAAAGCCATGTTACATTTTGTTTTACGTTCTGTCTATCCTCTATGATTGTTCATTTTTTTTTTTCCCAGAATTACTTATATGACTCCGACCATGTCTTCACAAAAATTAAGAAGATGATGATGAGGAGGAAGAGGGGGATGAGATGAACAGGAGAAGATGGAGAAAGAAGAGGAGGAATAAAAGAACTGTCAACTATATTGGGAATCTCATAAAGATGTGTGTGTGTGAGTGTGTGTGTGTGTTGGGGGGGAGGTGTAAATACAATGTACCTTCATATTGTATTGTGATGTGTTATTTGCACTTGACAGACTTTTCTGCACTTTATAAGAAATGTTAAGCTATAGTGCTCTTCTTTTAGTCATACAGTTAGTAGCAAGCACCTTGAAGACAACTCTACACAAATAAGTTTGTTTTCAGAGATATGCGTTAAAAAGTTCCACAGTCATCAGTAGTAATGAATTTATTCCCATTGCATCATATTCTCTCAAACCATTATCATGATATTTAGTAAAAATGTTCAATGGACACATTTATCACCTCTTAAAGGGAAGATAAACCCTAAGAGCAATGTGGATTGAGTGAAAGCAGCAACATTAGTAGAACACATCAGTGAAAGTTTGAGGAAAATCGGACAATCGATGCAAAAGTTATGAATTTTTTAAGTTTTGGTGTTGGAACCGCTGGATGAGGAGACTACTAGAGGTTATGACGTATGAGAGGACCACAATATAAAGGAAATATAAAAGGAATTCCACAAAAATTCACTTTTCTAGCAAAATGAAAGAGTTCTTGACTAACCGCTTTCAGAAAGCAGGGGAAATAAGTGCTACCCCTAACATATGTCAGTATCAAGTTGATGGAATATGTAATTTTCATGAAAAATGAATTTTCATTGAATTCCCTTTTTATTTTCTTTATATTGTAGTCCACTCATACGTCATAACCTCTAGTAGTCTCCTTACCCAGCAGTTGCAACACCAAAACTTTAAAAATTCATAACTTTTGCATCCATTGCCCGATTTTCCTCAAATTTTCACTGATGTGCTCTATTAATATTACTGCTTTCACTCAATCCACATTGCTCTTTGGGTTTACTTTCCCTTTAAAGAGTCAGTTTTGAAATTCATATGGTATATCTCTGAAGATGTGTCTCAAGTTTGAATGCGATGTGAATGGCTCAGTTATTGCTATATCAGGCATTCCATAGGAGACAGCTGTGACTTGCTGTGAGACTGTAGATTTTAAAGTTGAAAAGTATTTTATTGTCATTAATCCTATTAACTTGCAGTATTAAAAGAAAAAAAAAACTTAAAAGGTGAACAAAAAAAATACAGCAAGTAAAGTACATGTTTTTCAAAGCGGTGGAATGAATGCATCACAGAAAGTCACCACTCGGCTGATGCATATAGATGCTAAAGTAAACGTCTCCATCCTTTTGGTTGGGCGTTGGCTCCCCAAGCAGGTTGCCTAGCGCTGGTCGGATGTGAAAGGGCCTGAAAGATAAACAGGAAAGAGGAGGCCAAGTCGATTGTGAAGCATGGCTGACTGGATGACAAACAATTTCTCTCCTCCATCCCACCCCCCCCCCCTCCTCTCTATCTATCTTTCTCTTCCCCAGTCCTCCCTCTTCATCTTATCTCGGCTTTTTTCATCATCTTTTCTTCATCTCGCCCGCATCTTCTGGAGTGATGACCAAGCCCCATTGAGTTCCTCATCCCTCTCTCTCTCTCTCTCTCTCCCCCTCTCTCTCTCTTCCTCTCTGTCTCTCTTTGTCCCTCCCGCTCATTCTTCTTCCAGGACAGTGAACAAATGCAATTCTCTCTGCAGCGAGCTTCTTCTTTCGTGGTGCATCCACACTAGAGTGAAGTCTCACTGGGGGTGGTGCATCTACACGTAGACAAAGTCTTGCCAGTACCCAGTTTTTTCTTTGAGATGGATAAGTAAAAATGACAGAGGAATGAAAACCAAAAAAAAAAAAAAACCCAAAACTACAAAAATGATATCCATAATTCAGTCTTTGCTGAAAATCAAGTCTCAGAACAGTTGGGACTGAATTACATCAAATGAAATGAAATCAAATCAGGTCCTATGACTGTTTATGCTTGTTGTTAGGAGGCCATGCTTAGCAAAGTTTGGGCAAATTTTATGAATGTTCTACTCTCCGTGAAAACTAATTCCCATGGCATTCATAGAGCTCTTTGGAGTGTCCTTCATAGGCTTGATCAGCATAGTCAGTCTACATTCTAATCATGCTGATGGATGGTGGAAGCCCTGTGGTATAGGCAGCATGATCTCTGATGCAGAAGGGCGCAGATTCAACTCTCACCCAATTCACACACTTATTCATCCTTGAACTAGGCCTTATGCTTGTTGTTCCCTTCTTAAACCGAGATGTGCTAGTATGTGTGCTCAGCAATGCTGGGGGTAATTAAGATTACACTGTAGCTAATATCTTATGTGTGCATGGAAGGGGAGTGGGGTGAGCAGGAGGGGCAAAGCAGACAGACCAATATCATCCATCAAATAGGTTCATAGAGAAATGAGGGAAACCTGTTCAGGAAGGGTAAAGAAATGAGCTTCTCATTTGTCTTTTTATATAAGAATAAATGCATCTTTCCCCCTTAAGGAAAAAAAAAGTAATATTATCTTTCTTCCCTTCTATGACTTTTGCTGAAGATGTTTATGAAACTGCATGCTCTGGACATTGTGCTGAAAGCAGGGCATGTCAGTTCGTGTGTTCATAATGTAGATGATTTTGTAATTATTATATTTCATTTGGTTCCTGTTGAAATGAATGAGAGGAGATTGTAAAGAATATGCACACATCTTCATCACCAAATTGCGTGTGGCAAATTTAAGGTGTGCCTGCGGTATGGGCTGTCGGACAGATCGATTGTATGATAATCAACCAGTCAGTTGCTTGGTATATATTATACCTTTGGGCTGGTATTGTTTTTTTCTTCTTCTCCTCAGTTTCAATTTCATTGTATTTTTGTTGTTGTTGCTGTTGTAGCAGGACAACCATTCCTTCTCTTTGGGATGAACCCACATCAGCAGAGATTCTGCATCAAAGTCAGATTTGTGTTTCTCTAAGAGTTTGAAAGTCACTCAACCCTTAGACAAACAGCGCGCAACAAAAAGCGGATTCGTGTAAATTTGAAAGGGGACAAAGCAGGAAGTGAAAACAAGGTTGCGTCCATCCACGTTTCCCCCATCACGTTAATTTGGTAGTGTGACTTCATGTCATGTAGGTATCATGTTGCAGATGTCTAGGCATGAGATGCCCAGAAGGAAATCTTTGTGAAGACTTGGATGTGAATGCTCCCTTCTGACTTTTCTCGTTGATGTTTGTGTGTGTGTGTCTGTGTGTGTGTGTGTGTGTGTGTTTATGTGTGTGTTCTTTGCTTTTATTTCTTCATTGCCCACGTCTTCCTATTCTGCTAGGCAGTGCCTTTGTGTATACACCTGCTATGGTGAAAAGATCGGAATAAATAACCAACCTTGCGTCCCATTCTCTTCGGTTGTATCTTCTGGAGTTTGGTTTAAGATGCTGTTTTTTTTTCTCCCCCTCTCTCTCTCTGCCATCTTTGTTTGATAACGTTCACATCCTCGTAAAGGATTTTTTCCTCCCCCTCCTCTTCCTCGCTTGCTTCGCCGTATCTCAGTTGCGCTTCAAAGGAGCGAGCCACTGCAACCTGCTGTTCTCTTTTGAGTGCACGAAAATCGCCAATATTGCGTGGGCATACACCATCGAGGGGTTTCACACTGCAAGTATAATCTTGTTGGCAGTCAGTTTCTGTTCATACTATCATAGCTAATTGTGTTTAGACTTATAAGTCCCCTCCTCCCTTCAGCCCTCCCCCCTCCCCGTCCCCCACAAATCTGTACTATGTGACATTCGGACATGCAATAAAGTTGTCCGAAACTCTGTGACTTGTCAAACAAGTGTTTAAAGGTTCAGTTTACCTTTGGGAGCAGTGATTTGAAAAATGTTCAAGATATCGTCTTTCATGCATATGTGTAGGTCTGTTGAACCACAAAACACCCTCCCATATAAAATATTTGCAATAAAGCCTTAGATATATGGGAAAGGAGATGTCAGTATTTGTCTGAATAAACCGTAACTGTAGACGGTTTCGTCTGGAAACATTTTTATTATAACTGTTGTTCACATTTTGTATATTTAACAATACTTAACATCAATTTTACTGATTCGAATTTTCACAGTGATTGATTCTATCCCTAACTCACATTTTACAACTATTTTAAAGCACTAATGCTGGGTTTTTGTTTCATCTGCAAATGGTAAATTATGTCTTTAACTCTTGATATACTTACATGTGGAGTTATATTATAAATATGAGCACTCATCATGGGTGATGTGACTACAAGGTCAATGTCAAGTGCCATCTCCCCAATGGTATCTTTGAGGTTGAAGCATGCAGACTGCAGTCATACACCTGGCATCAAGCAAAAATCTGTCTGTCTGCTGACATGATTGTGTAGCTACGTTTACGAACGAGTTCTCTTGTGCGTCTGAAACCCCTTGTTACATCATGCTTCTATTGTTCTGTTTTGTAATGAAGAGCTTCTATTGTACGGTAACTCGGCAGTGGGCCCTGAAATTACCTGAACTGGTGGTCGCGTGTTCCGGGCATTTACGTATGGCCTTCCATTTGTTGGTGTTTTTATATCTTTCCCACTCTTTTATTTCCACTTTTCATCTACCTAGTTTTCCTTCTCTATCAATAAACATAAATAGTAGTTTGTTTGTAGGGCAGAGTTGAATGCATTTTTCAATTTAATACGGAAGAGGTACTGTGAGGAATTGATGGCTATGGTTGCAAAATTCAGCCAGAACTTCTCAGGAAATCTTGAGACCACGTCATGGGCTGTATGTTGAGGTGTAAGATTGACTGAGGAAGCTCAAGATCTTCTACCCATGGTCGCTTTCCTACAAGGCTTTCCATGGGGCAACCGAAACGCTTCGTTAGGCTAGTAAACTGTAGTATTAACACCTTGCAAGTTGGACAGCTATTCTCTATCCCAGAATTCATTGCGCATGCCCGGCAGAAAGAGATTGCCGTAGGCATCGAAACCAAAGAAATTAGGGAAGTATTCATGTGTTATCTCACCTGAGTGCAAAAGAGGCGTTGAAGAGACATCCACTTCAACTACACATTGTTATACTTGTCGAGTGTTGGGATTCTTTGCTCTGCGAAGCGCTGTAACTTTTCCGTTTTTTGAGCAATCATTTTTTCTCGATCCACTTCCCCAATTGAGGCTATCTGAGAATCAAATGATATTTGTAGTTCTCAAAACCTCAGGACTGAAACAGGACGTGGCATTAGCAGTGGCACTGCATGTAAAACAAAAGAATGGCCGATGACGCATTTTATTTGGGAGACACATTGTAAATGTATATGTTATATTGTAACTCTGTACTTTTGGTTGCCATTTTTACACTGACTTGCCCAATGTTGCTGATGGAACACATTACTGTAACCAGCTATTGTATCTTTGTGTATGTCTACCTCACTCATGTTATCTGTACTGTACGTATCTTACCTAATATATTCATATACAAAGCTATCTATCTAATACAACTTTGACATAAATTATTCTCTTGGTGTAATATGTAATTACATACATATATGTGTTTAATATGTGTGTATTGTATGCTTGGGTTTCTATTTTTTTCCTTGTGGCTGAACAAGGAGGCAGCTAATACAAAAAATCAGAGACAAGCTATTTTTCAGGCTGTCGACATATTTGGAAGGAAGGAATTTTTCATTGAAATCTAAAGAACCTCCCAAAGTGGGCCAGTATCCATAATTGATTCTGGAATACTTTTATCATTTTCCAGCGTTTCCGCATACTAAAAAAAAAAAAGAAGTGAATGAAGTGAATGAATGAATGAATGAATGAATGAATGAGTGAATGAATGAATGAGTGAGTGAATGCAAGAATAAGTGAATAAATGAATGAATGAATGAATGAGTGAATAAAAGAATGAATGAATGAATGGTGAATGATTGAATGAATGAATGAATGGTGAATGATTGAGTGAGTGAATGCAGGAATAAGTGAATAAATGAATGAATGAATGAATGAATGAGTGAATAAAAGAATGAATGAATGAATAAACGAATGAACGAGAACAGCCAAAGTAAAGAATGATTGATGTAGGACAAATCCGTCAGATTTCCACACCACTCCTCGCTGCTTGTGATATCTAAAATTTGACACTCAAATTTTCTCACTGACGGCTGGCTATTTCTGTGACTTTAGAGCGTCACATGATACTCACCTCACCAAAACTATCACCTTCCGTGTGTGTCCGAGGACTGAAAGTCAATAATAATCACATATTATTTCAACTTTTTTTTTTTTTTTGGGGGGGGGGTTCATTTGAACACTCCCTCAATGGATTAGGGCATTGTTACTGGAGACAAATAGTCAAACAAGAAAAACTAAACAAAAAGAAGTAGCATGTAATCTGTGCAGATCAGGATTTTAAACGTGTGCAGGTTTTGGGTCC
Source organism: Diadema setosum (assembly GCA_033980235.1). NCBI lineage: Eukaryota > Metazoa > Echinodermata > Echinoidea > Diadematoida > Diadematidae > Diadema > Diadema setosum. The sequence continues at coordinate 12,648,981 of CM067071.1, forward strand.
TAGCCTCAGTAATCATTTGTCCATTTTAGCTGTTGCTTAAAGGGATATAGTCAAGGAGGTACGTCCATTGTTATTGTAGCCTGATATCCTGTAAAACCAGACATTTTTGCGTGCATTGTAATTTCAGAAATTTGGCGAGAGCCAAGATTCACGAAATTGAAATGCACGCAAAAGTTCTTGTCTACACTACATGAATTGAATGCCAGTGGCAATTTCTGAAAATTTTGTGCTACTGAAAAGGCCGTTGGCTCCAATTCGAGAAGATTTTGTGTGGTGATTATTTCTGGTTTTACAATAGACCCACACACGGTTTTATATGGTTTTGATGATTTGTTTGCACATAATATCTTGGCTGTACTGGAATGAATAAATTTCATGCGTGACCATGTTTGATTTTCATGTGAAGGGCAAAATGATTGAGATGTACAATTTTTCGTGATTGAATTGAAATAATGTTTCTACGGTCCTGTAACATTTATTACTAGGACCGTCAAAATTGACATGCCAAGTTTAATTCCAATGTCAGCATATGAGGGGAAAAGAAAAAGAGATAGAGGGAAAAAAATGGACACGGAGATACCCCTGCGGATTAATGGATCAGTCTCCAGTAAGCCTGCCGATTGGTCAATCCTTGTTATGGGTTGACATGCTATGTTCTTGCGGGGGATCATTGAGTAACTGGGTCTCGTGACAAGTGCTCACTGAAGATAACAGGCTGGGGAATCTATTTTTGAGCTTCCCTAAGGATAGAGGGTCACCATTAAAATTCATTTTTTCCACTGAGAAAGAGAGGGGAAAGAAAAAGATCATGTAATATCTCTTTTTTTCTCTCTCTCCATCAGATCAGGCAGAGAATTACTCGCCATGATTCACATCTTGCTCTCCTCTTGAAGAATTGTTTGCCTGTGTTATCCTGTGGTATGTAAGGATTTTGCTGCAGAGCTCGAAAGGGAGGAGGGGGGGGTGGGGGGAGACCCTCGCGGTGCTGACTGGTTTTCTTGCGAAGAAACGGGTCTGGACAATTGAGCAATTAATCAGAGAGATATTCGGCCACGCCTTGCTGACAATCCTCCCCCAGTCGACTCTCTCTCCCCGTCTCGCTTTGTCGTCCTGGAGCGCGCGCAAAGTCGGTTAGCCCTGATGCGGGATACCGTGAGACTGAAGTTTCCTGTCCTCCCCTAAAGAGGAGCGCATTAAAGCAGATTTCGCCCTAAAACCGACCCAAAACTCCTCTCTTTTGCGAAAAAGCAGTGAGGCTTCACGGACTGAGCCATTACCCAGCTCAAATCCCCCATTTTTCATGTTGTTGTTTTTTGGTAAAATTGTTCTTTCAACCTGCAAGATCGAGAAAGTGATTTCCAACTTGTTACAGCCCATTTTATGATAATGTTTTGCATAAAAAGGAAAAGTTTTGAGTTTTTCTTCTGTTGTTTGATACACACCCATTGCATCTTTATCTGCGATGTCAACTTGTACACTATTAAGTTTGTACGTTAAACAATTTGTATATGGCTGTATGAATGACATATAAATGTACATTGTGTTCATATTTATGTTTGTATCTATTTCCAAGTAACACTAAGGGCATCAGTAAAGAGACGTCTATTGGCATCCAAATCATGCACCTGTTTTATAGTTGGATTTTGTGTGATACTCCTAATCGAATTCCATCTCGTATGCTGCTCCTCACTCCTTGATACCAGACACCCCTACTTTGACTTTGTTCTAGTCTTTGTGCACTTCCTTCTTATCACACAAAGCCATACCAACATCCAGCATTGCTTCTTGCTTTCTTTTGACTTTTGCCTCGTATCCCCCCCCCCCCCCCCGCCTCTTCTTAAAGGACAAGTCCACCTTCATATACATGTGGATTGAGTGAATGCATCAATATCGGTAGAACACAGTGAACGTTTGGGGGAAAATGTGACAATCTGTTCAAAAGTTATGATTTTTTTTTTAAGTATATGGCAGTCACTGTTGGATTAGAAGACTACTACAGTGTATGATTTCACATGCGTACAAAAATATAAGGAAAATATAAAGAGAATTTCACAAAATTTACTTCTTGAAAAAAGTGGACATTTCTTTGACTTGTTACTGATGTATGATAAGAGTAATATTATTCCCCTTGCCTTCTGAAAGAGGGAAGTCAATTGACCTTTTATTAAGCGAGAAAAGTGAAAATATGTTGAATTTTCTTTATGTTTTCTTTATATCGTACGCATGTGACCTCACACGCTGTAGTAGTCTTCTCATTCAGCCGTGTCTGTGCAGAAACTTAAAAAATTCATAACTTTTGAAAGGATTGTCCGATTTTCCTCAAACTCTCAATGATGTGTTCTATTTCTTTTACAGCATTCACTCAATCCACATGTCTATGAAGGTGGACTTGTTCTTTAAATCATATCTAGTCTGCATATGATATGATGCACTCCCACCATTGGCTTTTTGCAACTATCACACGGCCTGGCCCACAGTTTGTGGCTGTTCTGCCCAGGTTATCTGCGATCTAACCAGGAATGGTAAAGCTCCCTGTTTGTTAGATTTTTGCCCATTCACACCAATTTCCCCAGCTGGTTTTATGCCCACTCTTCCCCAACTAGAGGAATTCTGCTCGTTACCACTGAATGAATGAGCCTGTTTACCTTTCAGCCGGAAAGGTAGTGAAGTCTGATGAAGATAAGTGCTAGATTCCCAATTTCAGTATAGTTGGTATATTTGTGTATATTTGTGTGTGTGTGTGTGTGTGTGTATGTATCAACATAAACAGCACAAGTAGAAGAGTATGAAAGTAGTATGGACTGTACCAGAGGTGCCACAAGCACAGAGTCAATGGGCTTTCAATGGGAGAGTCCTTCACACCATGCACTCTTCCCTTGAATCACCATTGAACGGTCAGGAGTTGGTAATAGCCCCTTCATGTGAGTATGATAATACTTACTCATATTTTCAGTTGTCAGTCTTTCGATAGAGGTAGATCAGAAAAAAAGACTTTCTCGTTACAAAATTTAAGGAGTGCACCTGTTGGCAAAGTTGTCAGGTGTGAAATGGGTCTCGGTCCTGGCCATTGTTTCTGGAGGGAGGTCTGCTCTCTCAAGCCCCAGCATCTAGCCCATGTGTGATGGCATGGGGTCAAACTGGGTCACAGCCACCTAGTCTCTGGTGTACAGCCCTTGTTTCAATCACACTGAAAAGGACTTCAGACATGATTCTTCTTTTGTGTATGTGTGCGTGCAGCAGTGAAAGTTATGAGAACAACATTGCCAATTATCTATGACCATGAATCAGTTTTCTTGGAAGGGTAAGTACGTTGAACTGTGGACTTGACCAGAACAGACCTATTTGTAGCACTTGGATCTAGTTTATCGTCACTGGGGTGACTAGACGTAGTATCTGCAATTTTGGTGAAAATGACTTTTTTTTTTGCATTTATGGTCAAATAATCGGTCAAGTGATGTCCTGTCCAAATCCTAGTTGTCTTACCCCAAAAATGAAGCCACCATGGCATGTCAAAGCAGCGGCTGTCCCATTTGGTATAGTGCTTTGGCCGCCATGTTTTTTGGCTCTCCTGAACATTTGACATTTTGTAGATACGAGGTCTTGTCGCCCCAGCGACGTTATAATTCATGCTAGATGTACATATGTAGATACATTGGATTTGGGGATGATCCAAATCCTTATCCCTCAGCCGTAGTTCATTGTTGTGGTGGATGAGTTACTAGACATCTCCCAAGATGAACCACAGTATCTGTCTGTCTGCACTATGCAATATTGTGCCGAGAAAAAATGACTAAAAATGTATGGGGTGTTATCAGGTCAAAGGTCAAGGTCAATGTGTGAGTGTAACAGTTCATCCTGTAATTGTCAGTGAACTTTTTCATACTTGACTAAAATTATTCATAAACTAACAGAGGCACATCCATGCTTAATACCTAAGATAAACATCTAGGAGAGGTAAAGGGTCAAAAGTCATAGGAAGAGCATAAGTCATTTTTTTTTTTTTATTGCAAGAGCACATGAAGAATATATCAGAATTAGTGTGAGAGTTAGAAAAGGTAGAAAATACTTATCTTGTAGTTAATGTGTGCTGCGTGGAAGAGGTAGGCCTATTTGTAGAAACGATCTTGCTTTTGTTTGTGTGATCATTCTTGAAATATTGAGTGAAATTTCAGTAAAGTTTGGGAATGGGATAACCTGGTTGCAAGGCCAAGAAGATTACTTCTGAATAGATCTAGGAGCTTTCTCTATCTCAGAGGCTAGTGGTCAAAAGGTGAAATGCAGTTATGAGATAATGTCAAGGAAAATTGAGGAGACAAATATGAAGGATGGCTGGTAGAGGTGATGGGCGATTTTTAGAGTACTGAAGTTTTCAGCGCGCTTGTACACATCAGAGGCTATGTTTATCAACTCACTTCTTGCACATAATTCAGGTTTCCAAACAACTTTCAGGGACTTTTGGACAGTTGTTAAACGCAAAGCTGTTTTGATAATGGGGTTAGAAACGCGTTTCTGAAATGCAGAAAAAAAGTGTGTTTGCAAACGCGCTTGAGCCAGAAATGCATTTCTATGGAGTTGATAAACGCAAAGTCATTTTAAAATGCGCTTGTAGCCCAGACCTGCCCACGTCAACCACTTCCAACTACACATTTCTGCTCCTCATTTTAAACTGTGCAATGGAGCTGCGCAGCGACAAGGCCTCCCGCTCAACTCACGACAGAGCTGATAAATGCGACAACTCAATAAACGTGATCCAAAAGGCGTTTGCAAACGCATTTTGGTAGTGGGTATCGAAACACATTTCAAACATGAGTAAGTGCATTCTCTTGTGCAGTACTTATTTTTGTTGCCGTGCTTCACTCTGCCCTGCTGAGCAGCGATTGATTACATGACGTTCGGTTCCCTACGAGCGATATTCCGGTATCTTCACGTGGCAGGTGGTTTGCTCACTGTTTCTCAGAAATTACGCCACGATATCACACTCATATTACTCGGAATAAAAACCCACTGAAAAGGTGATTAGAAGCTATGTGTCTCAAACATAAATTGCCAAGCTTTTTTGACCATCGTTGACGAATACGTCAAGGAAATTCCATCGATACGTGCTCCATGTTTAATTTGCTTTTATAGTAAGATGATTCTGTGTTTGGTGATCGAAGAGGCACCTTTTTTTGTTCAAGTCAACCAGAATAAATATTAAGAGTTTTGTTTCCGAAGACTTCAAGCTTTGTAATTTTAGCCGGTTGTACTTTCGTAATTGTATTTATTTAGATCATATAGGATACCATATTATTTTGATTTGAGAAGAGGATTACACTTGTATGAAAGTTCTCACAGTAGGAGCATCGATCTACCAGCTTTCTGTGTTACCCAATGGACCTGTGTATGTATGCCTGTGAATCACTTATTTGACATGAATGATGTCCTTTTTTGCCCAGCTTACATTTTTGACCATCAGGATTCCATCGTCATATTTTCTGATCAGAAGAAAGCAGAGATCAAAATGTTTGCTTTTTTAAAGCAGTATTTCTCTCTTTTTGTGTGTGTGCTAAAAGTACTGCAAGTTTAATTGAAAATATTTTTTTTTCCCCAAAAAATTATATTTACTACATATGATGACATAAATGGTATCCCGGGGTACCAAACAAAAATCAGCCATTTTGTTGAATTATTCATTTTTTTAAAAAGGTTGTAACGTGGGTGCCAAAAAGCGGAAATTATTTTGGTGCTGGAGCTAGCGCGCGCTAGCTACTGCACTGCACTGCACTAAAGCACACGCTAGTGGTATCGCAGCTTCCATGCACACATAGTATAACATGCAGTGGCATGGGAATGACTGTGTACACGCACACGCAGTGTATGCATTTTTCTCTGGCTGTCCTCGAGTGGACGTGAGGTGGCGCTACACAACGCGGTTACCCGGCGTACTACGGTACCCCGGGGTAACGCGTGATGCATCATATGTCTATTGCGAAAAAAGGTAAAAAAGCAGTTTCTCTCTACACACACAAAAAAAAAATCCCCTTTTCAGCCCTCAGAATACTGCAATACAGTTTACAAGGTTGGTATCCCAGGCAAAGACTTATCAGCAGTTCCTAAACTGATCCTGTGCTGTTACTATGCAAAAAAAAAGTTTTCCTTTTTTTTAAGTCACTCAATTTTTTTTTTTCAAACAATAAATGATGCTGTATACTCATAAGTGACCTGGGGTCTGGGGAGTGAGACTAGGAGAAGAAAAAGTTCAAGAAGTTTATGAAGAAGAAAGAGAGGAGCTCCAAATTGGGACCAAAAGAAGAAAGAAAGAAAAAAAGATAGGGGGAGGTTTGGTTTGTTGTTTGAAGGCTAGGTGGGGAGGGATGGTTAGGGACGGACCTTGAAGATGAGTTACAGACAATGCTTGTATATAAACTAAAACCCATCACTAACAGAGGAGAAAGGTTGTCTGTGTGGTCTCCAAGGGTTTGGATTCCTTGCCCTTAACTCGCGCAGCCTCGTGGGAAATGTGTTTGTATACAATGTCAATGAGATTTTAGCCGTGGTGGTCCTGAGAGTGCTTGAAAGATGGTTTTTCTTTGGGGGCGGGGGGCGGAGGAGACCACTGTGATGGTATAACTTGTTTAGTGGTTCTCCTTTGTTTTCTTCTATGCTTGGTCTCGGGATGCCTGTTGGAAATGCCCGAATTACAATAATTGCCAATACTGATGTATCCGGTAATTTATGGAAATTAGGTGATGAATTGGTAGCTACATATGTACATCTCCACCACATCCCCGTTGAGGATGAGATCCAGTGATACTTTGGCAAGTGTCTTTCGGAAATAGGAAAATCAGCCCATCCTCAGCGGGTTTATAAAGTCACATTTCTACATTTTTTTTTATTACAATATATTGAATGTCTATTCATGATCAAACAGTAGAAAGTGAAGTTATCAAATGAAGTAGATATCTTTTGTTCTAGAAATTCATTTAAATGCAGTAACTGTCTTTTCTTTTTTTTTTCTTTTTTCTCTCTCTCTCTTTGCCACAATATGCTTTTGCCTTCAGAATATATTTCTCAGCATGTGATAGTATTTAATTTCTATTCAAACTGGAGGGGGGAGGGGGAGGGTTGCATCTCCAGATATAGATATGCATCTTTTTCTTTTACCTTTGTTATTTCTCATTTCTGTACTCTCTGTGAACTCCAAGGTATTCACAGACTCTTCCCCCCCCCCCCCCCCACCGGTTTAAGGATCTGCTTTTATGATACATTTGTGATGGTGGTGCACCGTCATAGAAATGTCATACAGTAGACAAATGAGCGTCTTCACAATACTGTGGTCATCATAGATGGACTTGGAAAGAAAAATATTCATGCATTATTGTTTTTCATTTTGTATGTTTAGAATCATTTCCCTAGTTCTCAGTCTTTCTCTCTCTCTTTCCTGCTTCTGTTTATCTGCTCAATGTGCAGAAAAACATTGGCAGAAGATTATCTGTTCCACCGGCGTTGACCTTGGAAGACCGGTAAAACAGAAATTCTTGAAAGGACGTAATTTGCGGCAAAATTTGCTGAGCTACAAACTGTTTGGAATATTATCATTGAACGCGCCTCTCATTCTGCCTCTCTTGCAGAGCAGAAAGGAAAGACTTTCCTTCTTTATTTTTTTGCTTCCGTGGAATAGATTGGCAGTACAGGTGAACAGGGGAGTGATGTAGAAATTTCAGAGGTGCTGTGGTTCTTCGATCCCAGGGTCATGTAAATCGGGCTGCCTCTGTTGATGTTTGCACAGAGGAAATCTTTCATGTTCTGTTTTGAATGTCCAGGCAAAGTGATGTCCTTTCAAGTTTCTTCCCTTTTCGTTTTAATAGAGAGTGGGCTAATATCACATTCATTCAACCCTGTTGGAAGATGGCTATGATGATGAATTATTGAAGCTGTTGGATTATTATTTTATTTAATATTTTTCTCTTTGAATTGCTTTATTTCAACTAACTAAGAGAAAGAACCAATTCAGTGTAAATAATAAGTAACAATAAATAGTAGTAGTAGTACTACTACTACTACCACTTATACTAGTACTTACTACTCCTGAGCTTACTTCTCTACTACTGCTGCTACTACTACCACTACAACTACTGCTGCTGCTGCTGCTACTTCTGCTGCTGCTATTATGAGTATTACTGCTACTGCTTCTTCTGCCAGTAATACTACAAATGTACTTCTACTGTTTTACCAATTTATTAAAGGCATAATTTACCATTTGCAGATGAAACAAAAACCCAGCATTAGTGCTTTAAAATAGCTATAAAATGTGAGTTAGGGATAGAAACAACCACTGTAAAAATTTGAATATGTAAAATCAATGTTAAGTATTGTTGAATATACAAAATGTGAGCAATAGATATAATAGAAATGTTTCCAGACTACACTGTCTACAGTTACGGTTTATTGAGAAAAAATATGTTCCTATATTTAAGGCTTTATCGCGAAAATTTTATATGAGGGGATGTTTTGTGGTACAACAGACCCACACATATGCATTAAATGTCATATCTTGAAAAGTTTTTAAATCACTGTTCCTTAAGGTAAACAGGACCTCTAATATACCAGTGTGATTTTAAAGATATGTCATACCCCATCTTTCCATTCCCGAATGCCGTTGGCATATAAAATATGTAACAAAAGCAAAAACACCCTAAAATCAGCCCACAATTTTGCAGGGCTCAGACCCAGAGTGGCTGTACCCTTCCTTTTCTTGATTAGGATGTCAGTCCCCACAGCCAGGCAAAGACATAATAATAACCCATTGTAATGCCTGAACGATCTGGCTAATAACGCATGTAGCTGTGACTGTGGCGGCGGTGGCGGCGGCGGGGGCTGTTAGCAGAAAGGTGGCTTGGGGATGGGAAGAAGAATGGAAGAGAGATGAATGGAAAGAAGGAGGGAACGAGAGAGAGAGAGAGAGAGCCCTATTTAAATGCTAATGGGCAGTTTTTGCTCATTTGCATCGCCCCCGCGAGAAGTGTGCAGAGGACGGAGAATATGGACATTTTGGCCTCTCGAGGTGCCCCGTTTTGTAATCAACCTCTGAGTCCTAATAGCAAGATTACGTTATCTATTGAATGTTTTGCTCTTTTTCAATGTGATTTCTACAAAGCACTAATAACTATCAAATGAGGGATAGTCACAAACGCACAAGTTAAACTCTTGAGTTCTATGACATTTGCTCCTGTAACAATTGCTCCCATGAAATATCTGCACGCTAAGCCAAACATAAATTCTACCCAGAAACATAATCCTAACCCTAGTTCTAATTCCTCATGTCAAACTAAACCTAAAACCCTGTCACAACCCTAACTAACCCTTACCCATACCCTAAGTCCTTGGAGAAAAAACAGTCTGGAGCAATTGTCGCAGGAGCAAATGTCGTGTCACCGAACCCTTGCTCTGAATATTCATGTTTTATAGGTCGTCTGCAGTGATTTTGATGATGAGTCCATCTTGATGAGTCCATCTTTAGATACAAAATGTTGTAATCTGTACTTTCTGTGAGTTCACAGAATTGTTAATAGAAACCAAAGGACTGTGTGTCAGAATTCTCAGCTTTAACTCTCTGATTGCCACAGTGGATTTGCTTTGTGCGCAATGTCAGGGGTGTTTTGAAATGATAGTCCAAGAAAGGGTTAACACCGACATGACAATTGTTTACTTTTTGCCGTACTTTATACTATTTCTTGCCAAAAATAGTGCAAGTTTCATGGAAAATGCTTTTTCCAAATTGTATTATTGCACATGTATGTCTATGGCAAGAAAGGTAAGAATAATGTTTTTTTTTTCCCCCCAAAATATGCCTTTGCAACCATCAGAATACTGCAATAAGGTAGGCATCCCGTTTTGAATATGTGTGAGGACATGACAATAAACTTTTAATAGTCCTGATGTACTGTGTGAAACTAATGGTCACATTTTAAAGAAGTAACAAACGTAAACAGAGGAAAACTGACCAGAAATAAATATAATTTAATATTGGAAAATTGAGCAAAGAAAATGGGATAAAATCCCATTCTCTTTGCTCAATTTTCCAATTTTAAAGAAGTGGTACACAATGAGTGGTACGTGTCATCTGACTCTGGTTATTACATTGAGGAAAATGCTGCTTACATAGTGTGTAATTCTAGTATGAATACCAGGCAAAATATTCAGTTCGATTTCCTGTACACATACAATTATGTTTGTTGCGTGTGGCATCACTGCCGTGCTATATGATATGTGAGTCGATTTCGGCCAGCTGTGAGAATTTACAGTTTCTACGAACTTCCCTCTTTACTCTGTGTAAGCATACCTTTGTGGGTGATACAATGAGTAACATTCTTTTGGCCATCATGAAAGAATTATATATCTTTTAACTTGCTGTAGGTATGACTACTTTGTACTTGATGAAATTTGTACCCTGTTTTCAATGAGGAAGAATCTAACTCTGTTTGTACGTCTGCCGGTTGTGCGAGTGTCTTGTTTTTCCCAAATGTCTTTTAGGTCTCACTTCCAAATATGCCCTCTTTGATATAAACGTAGAACAGCTCTTGTCTGCGCTACCGTACACAAGGGGGGCGGGGGGTTATTTTGGTTGTAAAATATGAAAGGTTGAAGACGACGACGAACTTGGTCCTGGTAGCAGTAACAGAGGACAGGGCGGTTTAGTGTTGGGGTCGGGGTTACTGAGGAGGAATACGGACTGGCGAGTAAATAAACAAATTCTTTGCCCGATGCAAAACAGAGAGGGTTATTGTCAAGTCCGTCAGTCGTAGAAATATAACCAGATGGCTGAAGTCAAGCTCCTATCCCTTTTATAGACAATAGGATGAGAAAGGGTGTCATGTGGACTAGTCTCCCTTCCAGACCCTTCGGGCTGTTGTCTCTGTAATATGGAGGCCATCCTGTAATGCGGTTGAGTTCATGGATCATGTTTATCGTTCAGACTTGTTCGAGTTGGTGGTTCTTTGAGATATCTCCCGTACGGTTGTGTAAAGACAGAATGTCTTGTTCTTTGTTACCGTATCTTGCAAAGAATGACCATATCACCTAATGTACGCTTGACAAGGACTCCCTTGTGGCATGTTGGACATGGCATGAGTGCTACCATTGTGACATTCTCTGAACATTGCAAATGGTGCTCATCAGAATCCATTCTTTTCTGTGAAGAGGTTCGTTGAGTTGTCTATTGCCTTGCAGTCCGAGAGTACAAGATGAATTTTTATATTAATAGAATATTGCTTATCACATTATTATTTCAGTCACTATTGCTGCTACTCCCAATGTCACTGCTCTGCCTCTATTACTACTACAAGGCTGTACTACTATTACTACTACTTCTTCTACTGCTACTACTACTACTACTACTACTACATTGTACTACTACTGCTACCACTACCACTACCACTACCACTAAAGAGTACTACTACTACTACTACTTATACTAGTACTACTACTACTACTACTGCTACTACTACTACTACTACTACTACTACTACTACTACTACTACTACTACGAGCTACTACTACTACTACTACTACTACTACTACTACTACTACTACTACTACTACGAGCTACTACTACTACTACTCCTGTTACTCATATTACTACTACTACACCACCACCACTGTTGCTGCTGTTACTAATACAGTAACTGTTGCTACTACTAATTCTTCTTCCACTGCCACTGCCACAATACTATCATAAATGCTGCCATGAGTGCTTGTGCTACATGTACCACTGTTAAAATACTACTATTGTACTACCATGGCTGCGACCATAACTACTGCTACTGCTGCTACTACTACTACTAATGTACTACTAGAAGTGCTGCTACTCCTAATGTGTACCGCTGCTATGACAGTAACTATTACTACTACGGCAATAACTGTTGCTACTAGAAGTACTACTATTAGTACTACTACTTCTACTACAGCTGCTACTTTTTGCCGTTTTCTGCTTGCACTGTTGGTGACGTAGACTGGCACTGGAGCCTACCACCACCAGCATCAGAACATGTCTTATGGCAATGTTGGTATAGATGACATCATTGGGCAGAAATGGTTGAAATTCGAGAAACGGTTGGCGACGGTTCGTTCTGCCCATTTGCATTCTGTGAATCTGCATGATATTCTCATCAGACAGGACAAAATACTGGGAATACTATTGTGCAGGTTTTGTTGTGTTCTTTTGTTTAAACCCTGCAGATTTTTTTTTTTTTTTTCTGGTTTTGTGGTTGAGATGTGCTCTGTTCTGTCATCATCGGCCCTTTTGTTTTTTTGGGGGGATTTCCCTTAAAAACCTTGGAGATGCTCGCAGATAGCAGAAGAATAGGTACGGGGCTCCAAAGGCCGGAGAGGGTCGGCGGTACTCGCAAGAGAAGTCCATTGTTTGGAGGGAGATGATTCTTCTGTTTGGAATTTTTCCACTTTTGTTTCCTCGTAGAACGCAGCCTCCTATGGGTGAAGAGGTTTTGCATTCCGGCACGCCGCCCTCAAGTCAAAGGAACTCTTTTGTGGGGAGAAGAAACGAGCCGTATCCCTTTTCTATTGTGCTGCCATGAAACAGAGCGGCTCTGATGGCTGTCAAATTTATCTTTTTCTCTGTCTCTGTATGTCTGTCTGTCCATCTGTCTCTCCTTTCATTCTCTCTTTCTGTGTCTTCTGAATATTCCATGGTCGCTATTCTTGTCCTGTATGCTTTGCCAGAGCTGTAAAATTATTCTAATGCTGCTTTGAGAGGCGAGCCGCAAGTTTTGTGTAACGTTTTCGGTTCCATTGATGCGCTGAATGATTTTGTTTGGTTAGGAGCACGGCCCAGGATGTTCAGAGGGGTTGGTGGGGGGGGGGGGGGGGGTAAGCGAAGAGGGAGATGAATGTATTGTTCATGTTTGTGCCTTGTTTGCAAAGCCACAAGGATCTTGACAATGGTTTGACATTTATAATCGCCATATCAGTGGCTTGTTTAGGGCAAGTCATACAAAATGGAATGAAGAGCTAACCACCCCCCCCCCCCCCATCCCACTCCTGGCACAGAAACTAATTTTGACAGAAATGTTTGATGTATAACAGAGAACTTAACAATCTCTGAGGGGATTTCCCACTTTACGAAGACTTTGTTTGAAATTGTGTTTGGAGATTTCACGCCTATTGAGTTATTCTTGGTGAGTGTGAATGCAGACTAGAATCGCGTTTCATCCCAAATACACATTTTGGGAAGTAATGGTTCATTGTGACATGTGTAAGATTGAACTTTGCTTGATGCGGGATATATTTGCAATCTGAAAGGTTTGATCTCAGAGGCACAATTGAGGAGTTAAAGCTCCACCTTGCAAACAATTTTCATTTTCATTTCATTTTATTTCTTTATTTGTCCAAATTATGTATAAAAACATGGCATGGAAAATTGGTTTTGTCACACATTCATAAACACATATTGACAACGGATAAACAACAAATTACATTAAATATAACATCAAGTGAATATAAGAATTACAGGGAACTAAACATACATCGAAACACAAACTATCATCATAATGATGTGGTGAATGTGCATACATATACGACCATAGGCTTTTCGTGTAACTTTGTGTATGTTCATTTATCAACTGTCGACCAATTGATTAGCGTATTAATTTACTCATTTATCTTTCATAACATACTTTACCGATTCATTCATTGTGTATTAGATTTCAATGACTTAATTCTACTTTATCCTTTGTTTTTGGGTTTGTAAGACATATTCCAGATTTGTGTGATGTTTCTGATAAGTATTAAAGATGGAAACCATTCAAAGTAAAAAAAAAAGAATGTTTTGTTTTTCTTTATTGGATTTCTACAGGCTCTGTTGATGGTACAACCAGGCCCTTCTGAGTGCGGGAGGTTTCATGGAAAGAGGAATTTCTGGTATGTCAAGAGTGTAAAAGAATGCATGAATTTCATATTTTTACTACAATAAACTTTAAAAAACCCTTCAAAGTACATAATGGAGAATTACTCTTTCTGAATTAATTGTTGCTTTCATTGGTGTCATACATGTCATTGGTGTATGAATAACATTCACTATTTTCTTCATGTCTATTCTTTTTGTGGCGAATACATAAAATTTGATACCCTGAATGGAATGATCAAATGAGTGGAGTTTTGATTCTTGCATTTGACCTGATTATGATGCTGTCATTGTTTTAATTTTGAAAGCATGAGCTCAATGGTTTCCTTTTTTTTTTTTTTTTGGGGGGGGGTAAATATTTTGTTTTATTTAATATAGTACAGTCAGCACAAATCTCAATGTTTTAGTTATTATTCTGTGAAAGTTATAATGGCAATAATGGACATCATAAGGTCATGATGATTAATAATGATAACCAGGATACAACCAGAGAAAATACTTCTGCATTGTAATCTTTGTGGTGACAGTTATGTGCTAATGATATGAGTACTTCAATACACAAAAAGTCACTCGAGGTGAGAATGGAAAGAGGGGACTAGCACACCGAGAATCTATTTTCGGGGGGAGCGAGACACACCTTGGGTTGTTGCGGTGATGACGGTGTGGTGCATTTTTTTTTTTCTTTTTCCTGGGCAAACCGGTTTTCCAACGTGGTGCATTTTTTTTTTTCTGGGATCAGATTTAAGCTGACCACAATTTTTCTCCAGTGTAGGATGTGGGAATTCCTTCTCAGTTGCCAGGTATCAAAAGTCTGTGCGTCCATTGCTACTCCTGTTCCCGGGACCGTAACTGCTTGCCATGGCAAGTTTCACTAGATGAGTTATTTGTATTGATATCCACTTGCATACAATACCAGAAGAAGGAATTGGGGGGGGGGGGGACTTTTTCTTTAAAAAGTTTCAGAATGGATCCTTAAATATGTTGACACAATGCTTGCATAATAATCACATCAGTGTGCATATGCATACTTATTTCTAAAAAAAACAATCATTATTATTACCATTATTATTATTTATTCGGCATTTGCAAAACAATACAAGTGATAACAGAGAAACAAATAAAACAAGCAAAACACAAGAAAACAAAGTGTCAGGCTTTCCCTGTTGAGCTTCCCTAAGGAGCCGGTTGGAAAAAAGCAATCACAATCAAAAAATCAAAATCAAAATCAAAAAAGCAATCAAAAACAACAACAAAAAACAAACAAACCACCATCAGCTTTTTTTGTTTCTTTTCTTTTCTTCTGTAACTCATCTTTGGTTATGTGCAGTTTTCTCTACTTGAGAACAGAGTATCATATGCAAATGGAAAAAGATACACATCCAATAGCAAAATGCAGTTGAGCATTTTGTGGCTCTGCTTGTAGATTACAAGGATCGGTGAGTTCACATACAGTCTGGATAATTGCTACTATACATATCATATACTGTGTATGCCATATATTTAGCGAGTCTAATCTTTCGCGAATCAGGACTTCTCGATAATTTCCGGAGTAGTTTAATTTGCGATTGTCGAGTGCACTGTCCTGAACAGAGAAATGTATGTGTGCAGGTTTATGTGCATGTCAGGATCAGAGTTAATATTTTCATGTGTTTTTAATCCGCGAATAGCACTCGACTCATGAAATTTGCCCAAATAAAATTCTTGGTAAATGTTCAGTGTATACAGTAAAAAAAAAAAAAAAAAAATTGTGACTCTACCTGCAGTCAAATTGATAGGAAATTATCTGTAATGATGTTGTGAATGGAGTGTGAAGTGGTTAACTTATCATTAGCAGAAACAATTGATACAGGCAGAGGAAAAAAAAAATAAAAAGAAGCTGAAAGAGAAGAAGAAGAAAGAAATTAGATGCCAAAATGGAGATCCAAGCCACATTATGTTAACCCTTTGTGTGCTAAATATTTGAGTACTGATTGGCAAAGAAAACTCCCATGGTGCTGTACACACTGTCCAAAGCCCCCGACACAGAAAGGGTTAATCCACTCTGTGCTTAGTTTTGATTTCAGTTATTTTCATTCTGAATCTTTTGTTGCTACAGTTCGGCCTCGATTATCCGGCCTCCTTTTATCCGGAAATCTCTTATTATCCGGACGCGTTCATACAGTGACTTTCATGGATCTACTTCACTAATATTTCATAAGATGTGCATGATAGGTTTCTCAATATCTAATGAGGTAAAACATGTATGATTTTCACATAAAGATATACTTTATTTTTGTGAAGAAGGGACTACAATTTTGTGCAGGCTAGCATAGATTACACTGTACTGTTGCGGGGTACGCTACCTGCCTAGCTGCCAGTGCACTGGGACAGCAGCTTGGATGGCAGTTATATACATTAACATTGTGTCTCCCATATCCGGCCAATTCGCTTATCCGGATGAGCGCTGGTCCCGACATGGCCGGATAATCGAGGTCGAACTGTATTCTGACCTAGTTTTCAGGGGGTGGAGTATGGCAGCCCACCCCCCCCCCCCCAAAAAAAAAAAATAAATAAAAAATCAAGTCTCAGTGAATTGACAATTGCTCTCTTCAACTCATTACAAAGACAATGCGAATGAAGAAAACTTTGACTTGTTTTCCCTCACAATACCAGCACTTAGATACTATAGCCGTGACTTCCTGTAACTAGAGATTGTCGAACTGGCGTAAATTCTGGGCACAAGTATACATTGTAATATATACCAATATTTAAACTTGTTATTGTAATATGGAATGTTGCTAACTTCTATGTAAAGCGTTTACTAGTCTTTTCTTTTTGCAGGAATACGTATTGATTATTACTCATGGTAAAAATGGCAGTAGACCTTATATAAGTGCTTTTAGAGTTATGCATATATTTTTTCAAGGGATTTGGTGTTAAAGGACAAGTTCACCTTCATAAACATAAGGATTGAGAGAATGCAGCAATGTTAGTAGAACACATCAGTGAAAGTTTGAGGAAAATTGGACTATCAATGCAAAAGTTATGGATTTTTTTTAAATTTTGTGTTGGAACCGCTGGATGAGGAGACTACTAAGGCTCGTGACGTGATATGAGTACAACAGTATAAAGAAAATGTAAAGAAAATTCAACATATTTTCACCTCTTTCGCATAATAAAAGAGCACTTGACTTGCCTCTTTCTAAAGGCAATGGGAATAATATTACCCATAACATATGTCAGTAACGAGTCAAGGGAATGTGTACTTTTTTCAAAAGATGAAATTTTGTGAAATTCTCTTTATATTTTCCTTATATTGTTGTACGCATGTGACATCATACACTGCAGTAGTCTTCTCATCCAGCAGTGACTGCACAAAAACTTCAAAAATTCATAACTTTTGAACGGATTGTCTGATTTTCCTCAAACTTTCAATGATGTGTTCTACTAATATTGCTACATTCTCTCAATCCTTTTGTTAATGAAGGTGAACTTGTCCTTTAAGTTAGCTTTCTACAAGATGAGAGTGGTTTCCATCTTGCACTAACTTTTTCCAGAATGATGTTTAATCCTGAAGGAATTTAACCTTCAATAAAATTGTGAGTTTCATACTCTACTGGATCCCTCATTTTGAGAATAGTCTACATTAATGTATGATCCTTAAATAACACTGTTGTAAGTTAGGCTAAATTGAGCAAACTTGAAATGCGCATACTCTAAGTTAAATGCACCATTCATTTGTGTGTGCTTGGCTGCTTTGTGGAAACTTTGCATATTTATGATTTCTCCAGTGGGAGTAGTTTTGTAGAAAAATGTAATAACTTAAAAAGTCTGGATGTGTTTTTATTAATTCGTTATGGTCATTCTGTCAAGCATGAGAAATCTTGACAATTTACAGTCTGTGATGCAGTATGCTGAAAATTTGACCTCCACGCTGAAGTTCATGCTGCTGTATAATGACCTCTCATAGTAAAAATTATGTTTAGTGAGTGAAGACTAGATTAAGGGCATTGTCCTCAGTTGTAAGTTTCCCACGTTGTCCTCTCTCTGCTGGCCTAGTTTTAGTCCCATGCATACAAAACGGTGTGCTTTAATGCTCCTTGCAGGTTATACTCAGTGGCTTTAAATGTGGGATACAATCAGGGCCTCTACAGACCCACCCCCTCCCCTCCTACCTCCCTCCCTCCCCTTCCTTCCCCCAAGGTCCCTTATATTGTTCCTTCCGTTGCCCTGTACAAGAACAGGCATCCTCCTGATATCTCAATCTCTAATTGAGACTGTCAGCTGCACCTATTCTGTGGCGAGAGCCCCTTTAGTCCCACAAACTCTCAACTTCCATGGTATCGTAATGAAGGCTCCCTTCGCTGTTAAACACCCCCACCACTATTTCCTTGTCCCACTTTAATACCTAAAGTTCTGTGGTATCTTTGACTTAATTGCTGTAACCAAGCTTTTATTAGGAGACAACCGCAAGGTTTGCATTTTTTTGTTCTTGCCAGACAAGGGTTAACAAATTGGGGCATTTTGTTGCGGAAGGTGAAAGGAGAAAAGAAAAAAGATATTGTCCTAGGAAAAAGGGAATGATAGGGGCTAACATGAAGTCCTTACAACTTATCGTCACATCACTCCAAATATGTCCACCTCTTCCTCAAACTTGTTGGCTGCGACGGCAGACATTGATTGTTACACCATTGCCTTGCCCTGACCACATCGTGGCCCACAGGGGTAAAGTTGCAACGTTTTTCCCTGACATCTATTTTCGCGTCTGTCAACGAAGCCCTGCCGACACTTCTGTGCCAATTCTTGTCTCGATTTCGAACAAAAAAAATGACCAAAGACGTTTTGCGCGGTGCGTCAAAACTGTACAGGAAAGGAAATTCATTCAACACCTTTCATAGGCAATCAGGCTGGTTGTTTGGAGTGGAACTCACATCTGATTCAATATATGGGACTAATTACAGGAGGTGCTCCTGCTTGCCGAGATAAAGGACTCTTTTTTTTTCTTCTTCTTCTGGGAGAGGTAGCATCCACGATAAGACTCAATTTCGCATTAGGAAGTCATTAATAATGCCAAACACTGCCCGAAATAGACTACATTCTCTCTTTTTCACTCCCCCTCTCTCTCTCTCTGTCTCTCTTTCTCGCCTTGCCATCCCGTGTGTGGCCACCCTGTGTCAGTGGGACCGAATGTTTCAATTTGGGGGGCTGAATTTGAACAATTATTATTGGAATTGTCAGAACTGTCTCAGGGACGCCTAGTCTTGACGCCTCAGACCCAGATAGTGCACTTCTTTTTTCTCCCTTCATCAACGAAAAGCTTGTGAAATCTCCAGAGAGCAGGCAGGTTCATATTCATGTGATTAACGAATAAATAGTACGTGCCTCTGGTATGCACACATGTAGTACAGAGTTGTGGCAAAGAGCGTATGCGCTGTCAAATTCATGCGGGATACGAAAGAGTATATCACGTTTCTCTCTTGCGAACTGAAACAGAAATGGAAAGGAAAGACAACTTAATTTTTGTGTGTACACTCTTTTTTTTTTTTTTTTCTTTGGGGATATGATGACTTCTGGATGATAGCATACAGTATACGCCATATGATTAACTTTGCAACTTTCGCGAGTGGTTAAATTCACAGGTCACATTTAATGATATCATAGTACTGCATTCTATGAGATGGTGCTTCAAAAAGAAAAATGAAAGCAAGAACCTATTCTAGGAAAGGACTCATTTATATCTGAATATTAATTTTTTGTTGAAATCATGTCCATGTGGTGTCCATATTTTACCAACAAATCTTTCACGAGAACTTTGCAAACTACTTGCTGCATTTATTGACTTGGTTTGAAAACCAATTTTAGCCCCGAAGCAGTTTAGAGATTTTCATTGTTTGGAAGGGGCGGCCTTCATGCGCGGATTGATTAGATTCTTCCTCACCAGAAAAAGAAGGGGGTAAAAATTCCCAAAGATTATCACTAAATGGGATCTAGGGCCTCATATCGCAACTGTTTTGCTTTGTCTCGGGAGGTGTTTGATAAGGTATTGGTGCATAGACCCAGTCATTAATGTTTTATTACATATAGAATGAGAAAGACCGACTAAACCTATGGGCTAATGTGTGGCTTGACAAAGGGGAAAAAAAAAGAAACCAAACGATAAAACAGATCTGAAGGGCACTACTTTATATAAAAGAGAGAAAAACTGCTCTTTGGATAGTTTGGTTTCACCCTGATGCGCTGTTTTGGTTTATTTTGTTTTTGTGTCTTGATCATTTATTGTGTCACTCTTTTTCCCCCTCCCTTTCTTTTAACAGGGAAACTAGCATGCAATGAAATATTTAGGAAATGATTGGTGCCGAAGCTTAACTGACCCGCTCATTCCTATACTCGGCGAGCCCGACAATGTTCGAAAACGAGACGTCATCTTTGGCGCTTTTGTTCTTTCCGCTTTTCTTGTCGGGCCCCCACGCCTCATTGGACTTCCTTATTACGGGAGATGGCCGCGTCTTTGGGAGCGCGGCGCTGTGCTCACCGTGCGTAACAATGAGCTTGGCGCCACCCTCTCGCTCCTTCAGCCGCTATCTCTAACCCATTCTTTCGGCTTTGCCCATTGCCCCGGCCTTCAACTTTCTGCCAAGATGCCACTCCCAGATAATGAGGACTTGGAATGAGGCGATGAGGCTGCTGGGCTAGAAGATACCGGTATCGTGTATCAGCCCCGGTATTCTCCATATTGACAGTGAAGAGAGTATAGTCATGATTTGCACATTCAAAAGTAGCTTAACAAGTGTTGAGTTGCCTTACCAGTACTACAGATCTGTGGCGGAGCAGGTGTTGCTACATTTGCTCCTGCGGCAATTTGCTCCGGCCTTATTTTCTCCAAGGACTTGAAGGGTTAGCGTTATGGTTGTGATAGGGTTTTGAGTTTAGTTTGTTGTGAGGATTAGGCTAGGGTTTTGTTTGTCAGTAGAATTGATGTTAAGCTCGGTGTACAGATATTTCATGAGAGCACTCGTCACAGGAGAATGTTATGGAAGTGGCAGAGCATCAGGCTGAGTCTGCAGGGAATGATATGTGGAAAATTTAATAGTAAAATCCTAGATAGTAATAATACTGATAATGATTATAATGATATAACATTTTTTTTTTCAATTTAATTTAATTCAACTCAATTCAATTTAATTTAATTTAATTTAATTTAATTTAATTCAATTCAATTCAATTCAATTCAATTCAATTCAATTCAATTCAATTCAATTCAATTCAATTCAATTCAATTCAATTCAATTCAATTCAATTCAACAAAACAACAATAACACAATGATAATATATATTTTTTTATAATAATACATTCTACTTACATAGCACACGTTTTTATAGTAGTCTCTATGTGCTTTGCAATTGTAACCCTTTCTTCGCCAGGAACTTTCATCAATGTGTATGGGTTTTTCTTGGCCAAACAGCACTCAAAGCACAGAAACGAACCAGAATGTTCTCACATGGTACATTAACCCACTTTATACTACAATTGTAGATTGCTGAAATTCCCATAGATTTTGAACCTGCCTGAGGATGTTCCTGGACTAAGGGTGGTCCTGGCCTAAAGATTGTCCTAGATGAAATATTGTCCCAATCTAAGGATGATCCTTTCATAATAGGGAAAAATGATGATAGTAAAGAAAAAAAAAATAGTGAGGAAAGGGTTTAAGGGTTATTGTCAAAGTGAAAGATAGTGAGGCTGGTTTTGGACAAGACTTTTTGATCAGAAAGGAATTCACCTTAAATCCAACCATGGTAGTCTTGCCACCATAATGTCAATATGTTCCTCCACTTGCTTGTATTTTAGATTCTGTCTGCAGTCGATCGTTAGGCAGAAAATTAAGTAAAGGGAGAAAACTATTACAAGAAGAAGAGGGAATTAAAAAGAAAGAAAAAAAGAAATGGGCCGCTCAATTCTCCATATCCGCCTATCTCACATGGGCTTCGTAGTTAGATCCTTCAGTGTTTGCCGCTACCGACTTGGGAGTGGTCTTTTGACGGACCCTCTGTCACCAGAAATTATCTCTCCTCCTCCCATCCCCAAGGGTTCCAGTCGCCGAAGATTGGTGGAATATTTAGGCGAAGGCAGCTGGCCAGATGCCGTTTCCACGCATCCAGAGCGCTATCAGAAAATTTCATCAGACTCCGCGTCGCTTTGTGATAACTTTGGCCCTCAGAATAGTCTTCTCATCTTGTTTGAAAAAGAAAGAGAAAAAAAAAAACAGAAAGGAAGAAAGAAAAAAAAAACGAGAAAAGTTTTGGATCCTGCACCATGATTTTGCAACATGTCACTGTGCAGTCCTGGAGGGATGTCTGAACAGATATCAAAACCAACCCACAAAAGATCAGGAATGAATTAGCCACAGTCAAGTGATAAGAAAACAGAAGAGTGAATATAGACTTGCGACTTTGCTTTAAAAAAATCAATGCATTGTTTTCTGAGATATCACTGATATTTGCTCAAGGTAAATGAAAGTAACAAATTTACTTTCATATCTCAACTTTTTTTCCCCTCCCAGTTCAGCTGCTAGCTGGCGATTTCTTTTATTTGTGTGTTTTTTTTTTTTACATTACTTGGAATTGGAAGTTACATCTTAAAAAAACGTGAAAGCTGACAGAGAAACATTTTTTTTTAAGCTTTTACTTTTCTCTCTAAAATTGTCCCAAGTTCCATGAAACTTCCTTTATGATTCAAATTACTTCAGGGTATTGAATGTCGACTTTTTGAAATAGTAACACAAATCATCTTTGTGATCCTTTCTGCTCTGTAATTTATCTCTGTTGATTGAAAGGGGAACTTAAACCCAAATATCAATATATACAGGTGATGTGAATCTTGAACGCAGAAATATTATACATCGATGAAGTTTGAGGAAAATTGCACAATCAGTTCAAAAGTGTATAAGTTTTAAAGTTTTGGTATAGCAATCACTGAATAAGTGATGTCACAGCTGGGCAAGTATATGAAGAAAATGTAAAGAAAATTGTTAAAAAGCCATATTTTATGAAAAGTTCACATTCTTTCCACTTGATACTGGCATAATATTGAAGGTGAGCAATAATATTCCCTCTGCCTTTTGAAAGAGGTATTAACTCCAAGTGTTCTTTTATTGTGCTAGAAAAATGAAAATATGTTGACTTCTCTATAGATATTTTCTTTAAATCATTGACCATGTATGACATCATAAATTGATGTAGACTTTATAACCAGCGATGGCCGTACTGAAAAATTAAAAATTTGCAACTGTCTAACAGATTTTTTCTCAAAATTCACTTGATGTGTATCATGCTCTACCAATATTTCTTCATTCACCCAATTCACATGAAAATTCCGGTTTTATTCCCCTTTCAGTCACAAAACAGTCGTAATGCCCATTTAAAGGTAGGGGATACCTTTTAAAGACCTCCCAAAATGCAGCAAAACATTAGATATGAACCTCAAGGGACTTGCTTAGGCCACTGCTTAGAAATTTGGAAGTCAACAGTTATCTAAAATTTGAATAATGCCCAAAACTCAACTACTCAGTAGTTCTGTGTGTCAGCCACACTTAAGGCCTTTTTGTTGCATTCTTCTGTATTTTTGATCTATAAACACAAATCTAAAAGTACAAGAGCTGATGTAATAACATATAGAGTGTGTGGCAAGAATGTTTATAGAAATGTTTGTAAGTGTTAATGAACTTTCTTCACAAAATATACATGATGGACACACATGCAGTACATGGGTCTGCAAAGGTAGCCTAGTAATGTACTGGAATTTACGGTGAGCCCCGAAAACAATTCAATTCAAAATCTAACGGTCAAAAAAATGTACTAAATGTTACCTTCCACTTTCAATACTTTATGGGAGTTTCTAAAATGATACTCTCTTCAACATACCACTGTATTTATTCAACTCTTCATTTAAGGCGTGCAAATAGGATTCCCTACCTTTAAGAATGAAACTGAGAAAGAATCTGTTTTAAAGAATATTTCAAAAAGATTATTTCAAGAGTTGACTATACAAGATACTTCTTGTGAGCAGTGTGTATGCTAAAAGTGTGAGGGGTGGGGTGGGGAGGGGGGGTTGTTGGCTGAGAAACAGCTTAATTACTCGGGCGGGGAAGTTACGTGACAGGTGAGATGGAAAAACGTCGGAAGGACGGGGATGTGGCAACGGTGGGGATCTTGACGCACACATCCCCAAATGCTGCCGCAGATTTCGTAAATTGGCGAGGTCTTTTCTTCTTTTTTTTTTCTTCTATTTCTTCTCTTGTTTTTTTTTTGGTCTTTTTCATGTGATTCACAGCAAATCTGCAAAATTGAGATAAAAAGCCCTCTGCTGACATAGGGCCGTTATAAAAGAATGCCGCAAACACATTCTCACTTTCCCTACAAAGTCTCCGTGTCCCCATCCCCCACTACTACCCCAGTCCCATTCATCTTAAGTTAATCTGTTGTTTTAGAGTGTGGAGGTTCATATATTTTTTCCCTCTCTATCTCTCCTTCTCTTCTGATCTGCAATGAGGTTGTATTAAAGGACAAGTTCACCTTCATATACATGTGGATTGAGATAATTCAGCAATATAAGTGGAACACATCAGTGAAAGTTTGAGGAAAATTGGACAATCCGTTTAAAAGTTATGAATAATTTTTAAAGTATCTGCGCAGTCACTGCTGGATGAGAAGACTACTGCAGTTGATGATGTCAAATGCGTACAACGATTAAGGAAAATATAAAGAGAATTCCGCAAAATTTCATTTTTTGAAAAAAGTACACATTCCCTCAACTTGTAACTGATATATGTTAAGGGTAATATTACTCCCCGTTCCTTCTGAAGGAGACAAGTCATGTGCTCTTCTATTATGCGAGAAAAGTGAAAATATGTTGAATTTTCTTTATAGTTTCTTTATATGGTTGTACTCATATGACATCACAAGCTGTAGTAGTCTTCACATCCAGCGATCGCGGAACTGAAACTTCCAAAATTCATAACTTTTGAACAGATTGTCCAATTTTCCTCAAACTTTCACTTATGGGTTCTACTAATATTGCTGCATTCTGTCAATCGTCATGTTTATGAAGGTGAACTTGTCCTTTAAATGTCAGTGATAACATTTTGTTATTCATTGTTTTCAAATCAAATAATTTCAGCTAATCATGCCTTGTCTCATTTTTAGACTAATAAGTGATTTGTTACACCCCCACCCACACATAGTGTTATTTTGTTTTGTTTTATATACAAATCTATTTTTGTCATCATTGCAAACTCACTTTCTCTGTGTTGACATGAGATTGGTGACTGCACTGAAATTGTATAGAAGAAAAGCATGGTAAATATATATCACTTCTTGCTCTCTCGTCTCTCCGGGATTATCAGTATTATAGAAGTGGAGTTGTATACAGCATTACAGAGCTGTGATACCAGTGAGCTCGAGATCTGCGACGCGAACGTTGCGATGATGCAGCCTCCTGGGTCGAACACTGGATAGAGCCGCCTCATGCATGTGCTGAACACCATTTGTAGCCTGATAGCGTCATCTTCAGAGTTCGTGTCGCAGATCTAAAGCACGCTAATGTAGGGAAAGCAAGCAATGGGAGGCATGAAACTCGGCAAAAGAAAAAAGAACAAAACAGAACACAAAGAAACCTCAAAACCTTGCCACATGTTCACTGTGGTGTGGAATATTGCGTCTTTTTGTGTGCATTTGAGGAAGTATTCATGTTTTAAAGGGATTGACAAAAACAAAATCATTATAAATGTCTGATTCTGCTGAAGGTTCCTTGAAAACTGAGATATTTCATTGGGTCCTGATGAGCACATTCACACCTATTGGATCCTAAAATTATTTTTTGCCTATTGAGATACTTGTAAAATACACAAGTAAGTCCATGGATGCTCTCTACTGTATACCCACTTGTGGGTATACAGTATACCCAATGTGGGAAATGTTGGCAGCCCTTTATTGATAGTAATAAAAAAAAACAGAGACTAAACTGTGATAGACTATTGACACGCTGTTTAATGCCAAATCGATAAGTTCTGGGGTCTCTTTCCTTTTTTTTTTTTTGGCAAGACTTTATAGGACTGACAGAATCCATGGAATAATCCATGGAATTAGTCGTCAAAGGTGACTTTCCAAATCCCAGTTCGATTGTTCAACAGGTCTTCTGCAGATGCATAGTGAAAGAAAAAAAGAAGATTAATTTTGCAAGTGCGAATGTTTTCATGTCAAGTTTCACCTTGGCGCACAATTCATCTTTGGCTGTTTCCCCCACCTTTCTCTCTCGTCCGCCACGCTTTTCATCCGTTCATTCTTTCGTGATCGACAATAGGAATAATGACGTTCGTTGGCAGCAGTTCCAGAAAGTCAAAAGAAAGCAACAACACCCCAACAACCTAACAAACGCCAGAATCAGCTGCGTGTGCGGGGAAACAACGTTTTAATTGAACCCCTGTGACATACGCCAGTCCGCAAAACGAAACTGGTGAGGACAATGGCGGAACTTCGGCCAATGCTGATAACTTCAAGGCTTTCCACTAGTTTGGCTCAAAGGTGCTAACTTGGAAATGCTGACCCTGCCAACCATATTTTACCTTCAAATCAAAGAATTCTTCCGTCAAGTTGTTTTTTATCGCATTGTTTTAGTAGTGGTAGTAGATAGCCACAATAAATTGGCATAGGCATGGGTATTCTGCAATTTGAATAAATGCGCAGTGCCTGCTGCAGTATAGGATAAGAACCAGGTCTGGCTCTCGGATGAAAGATCGGTATTTTAGTGGATGCGACGCCTGTCTAGCCATCAGAAGATCATTGGTTCAAGCCCAACTCTAGTGTGTATGCCATAATTTTTTGTCATGGCTATGAATACTACGGCACTGAATAATCAATGCTTATTTTTCCCTGATTGAGGGCAGTTTGTCTGTCTGTTGCAACATACTTTTTCTTCTCTATTTTTTTTCTTTCTTTCCAAGTGTAAAACAGGGGAATTTTGTACCCTAGGTCTTTGGCGTATGCTTCTTTTGTATTGTATTCAAAACACCAGTTGGAATAATCGTATGCCAGGGTCTTTGGACAATGTGTACAAAATTAGGGAGTTTTCTGTGCCAACTGGCACTCAAAGGCACACCAAAAGTCCTTATCATGAAGTTTCATCCGAAATACTCTCTTTTTAACATGTGTGGTTCCTGGAATTGCGAGGTTTAAATACACTGTCCACAGCACATATCATCTTGCAGCCATGCCAGAGAGGAATGGTTGCAATACTGTTTCTGAGTCCTTGATATTTTCTTCTCTTTAAAAAAAAAGAAAAAGAAGATTAAAGCAAAATCTTAATTTAGTATTCCCTGCGTCGATATCTGGCGAGATATCATGCATACGTGCGAGGAAATGATGATGCGCAAAGGAAAAAGCGAATGTGGTTGTAATTGAAATTTTCCTTGGATAAATTTTCTGGAATGATTTGACAGTGAGTGGCTGGTGAGTGGGCAGGTTTCTGATAAAATCTTAATGGATTTGGCGGAATTGAAAAAAAAGAAGAAATAGCAGAACTTAAAAGATAGCATTTTTATTAAGTATAAAGTATAGATCATCAGCATGATCAGGTTATTCAAAGAGTTTGCAAATTATGGAGAGAGAGAGGGAAAAAAAATGTGCAGCATCTGACACCCTTTTGGGCCATGAATTATCAAGAATAGCAGCTCATTTTTTTTTTTTTTTTGCCATGCAATTTATCAAGCTATGTTTACTTTGAAAAAAAGAAAGAAATAGAGAAGATATTTTGGTTGATGTTGTCTGGCCCAATTGTTGTGGCTGTGATTATAAGAGTGCATGCTGATTTAATTGAACTTTGTGTTTAATATCACCATGGAGATAGCACAGCATGTTCATTGTAATCTAGGGGAATTTATAGATTCATTCACCCCTGCGTGCTCTTGCAGTGAGCACACATATCATATAGTATTTCATCTCCTGAAGTCAGACATTTGATTCAGAGGCTAGTCTCAAAATCTCTTAAAGGGATGGTATAGTTTTGGTTGAGATGGGGAATTCAGATTTAAACTTTTTGCCGGATAATTAGAAACCACTTTAAGAATATTATACAGCATATGATTCTAAGAGGTAATATTCAAAGTTTGTTTGATGAAAATTGGCTTTGAAATGGCTGAGAAACAAAATTAAGCAAAGTAGTCCTGATAAAAGGTGGGTCCTACATGTACCTTTTCTTAGGACCTCTTTGTCTTTGGATATCTCAGCCATTTCAAAACCAATTTTTTTATCAGCTAAACTTTTAATTTTCCCTAGAATTATATGCTCTTTCGTATTTCGTAAAAGGTTTCTCATTATCTCACAAAAAAGTTGGAAACCTGAAGTCCCATCTCAACCAGAACTATACCATCCCTTTATAAACAAATTCATAAAAGTTGATTGAACTGTTTTGGTCAGATTAATTCAGTCATTGTCTTTGTGAAAACATTGTGCCTGTGCAGCAGGATTACCATTGCAAAATGACTACAATCGTCTGCACTAACAAGAAACAGATCCATAAATATCATACACAAATATCTGTGGCATTAATATTTCTGACCTAAAAAAAAAAGGTGAAAACTATGAAACGTGCATGCAAAAAAGAAAAAAGAAAAAGATAAGCTCGGATTGCAAATATTTTTATTGCATATATGATAATAGAAAATTAAGAGGTATGTGCCACAAAATGCCTGCAGTATAAACTAAGCACATATACAGTGTATTTTTTCATCACTTAGGCAAGTGATTACAACGGCAGCTGATTTTATTAGTTGTGTGAGATGTTTTTGGATGAAAAATGGCAGAAATTTTCATGTGATCAGAACAGACGGAAGGCGAGGAGGGGAGAAAAAAAAAAAGATGGAGGGGAAATTGTTGAAGCTGGGAGGTTATTGAAAGGTATGTGGCAGGTAACACAGACGGTATTGTGACATTCACTTCTCAGCGGCAGGAAGGAAGCGCCCTCGCTTGGCCGCTGGGCTCCCCCACATGATCATCGGAGTGCCGCTCTTTGCTGGGGGTAATATCCTAAGTGCAGACGAGGTACTGATAAGACCTCCACACTCTTCCGTTGTAACATCGGTCTCCCCTCATTTTTTTTTCTTCTCCCCGTCTTTTGCTCTCTCTCTCTCCACATCTCTTTCTCTCTGTTTTTCGGCGGTAATTCCATTAACGCAGAATTAAACCGGTGAACTTGCAGGTTGCCCGCGACCTATTATCATTTTGACAATCCGAGAATCCAGACTGCCAAACTTGGCAGTCCGATTCTTGGCACAAGGGTCTCTGTTCCTACTTTCTACCCCCCCTTCTTTCTTTCTTTATTAATTATCTTTTTTTTTTGTAGGGCATTTGTGTTTGCCATCACTTTTATTCTGTGTATAGCCAAGTTTTTTTTTTGTTGACTGGATTGTTTTGGTCAAACCACTAAATGTCAAGTTCGGCATTGTTTTTGAAATGATCTTGGCAAAAAAGTGAGAATGTTGTTTTAGATTCCCCCCCCCCTCCCCTTGGTAATGTTGACTTTCATTATGCTAAGAGGAGTGAGACAGCCTTGTTGCATAATAGAGAGTTTGACAAGCCCAATTTTGTATTTGTTGTGCCACCTTGGATTTTGAGATTGAATGGCGGTTGATGAATGAATGAACAGGAGAGGGCAGGAACGCTTTGTTTTCAGGAAAAATTCATCCAGAACGCAGACTGGAGGCATCAATGGCCATTGTAAAGAGGAAGAAGTTGTGTCGGCTAAAAGTACGGCCGAAACAATGCATGATTGTGCGGCGGTGTCCCCCTTTTTGCTTTGCTGAGCTCATGTGATGACATTTAGGTTGGGTGCAGGGAGATAAGATTAATGAGATATTAAAGGACATGTTCACCTTCATGTAGGTGCAGATTGAGTGAATGCAGCAATATTTAGTAGAACACATCAGTGAAAGTTTGAGGAAAATCGAACAGTGCGTTTAAAAGTTATGCAGTTTCAGTGCTGCCATGGCTGGATGAGAAGACACCTGCAAGTTTGTGATGTCACATGTGTAGAACGATGTGAAAAGATATAAAGAGAATTCTACAAAATCTTTTTTTTTGTTTTAAATTACACATTCCCTTGACTTGTTACTGACATATGTCAAGGATGATTATATTCCCCCTGCCTTCTGATGGAGGCAAGTCAAGTGCTCTTTTATCATGCCAAAAAGTGAAAATGTGTTGAATTTTTCTTTACAAATCTTAACATTTTTCTCTGCATGTGACATCACAAACTATAGTGTGCTTTTCGTCCAGCAATGATGGCACCGAATCTTCAAAAAATCATTACTTTTTAATAGATTGTCCGATTATCCTCAAACTCTCACTCATGTGTTCTAATGATATTGCTGCATTCAGTCAGTCCATAAATATACAAAGGGGAACTTGTTCTTTAATAGGCCGGACCAGGAGGTCGTTTTTAATTACACACTTTTAGCACCTTGTGCAAGAAAACACCAACAGCAACATTGACAAAGGACACTATTGCTGTCTTAAATGACCAACTTAAGTAGCAATCTTGCGACTTCATTTCATTTTCACATACTCATGCTCCAGTGGTATTATTGCATACTAGCGAACTTTACGTTTGTGTTCATGTTGGTTTACCTGGTGACCTGCAGGTTGCATTGTGCAGTTTGCATATTTATTGGGTATTCCGCAGACGGTTGATGAATTGGTTGGGAAGCATCCAAGTCCGTGTGTGGCTAGTCTGGAGTTTGTAAGAATTTAAAACGTGGAATTCTTGTCGTAATCGTGATTCCATCTTTTCTTGTCCTTTTTTTTGTCATCATGCCGAAATTTTGGGATGCTGAGAGGGCCCGTCAAAGTGGGGCTATTCACAGTTTGGTTGCGGAGTGAGTACTAAGATTATTGAAGGTTCTTGACCCCCAGTTGAAGTCTAGCGGAGAGAGAGAGGGAGAGGGAGAGAGAGAGAAGGAGAGTCGGTCATAATGTGACGGGTACGGTCTTTGCCGTTTTACTCAGCACCCTTGCGCAGCGTTCATTACGTAGAGAAGGTCTGTAGGCAGTGTCTCAAGATCGGATTTCGGTCTGTAAACAAACCAAAGGAAAGACAGAATTAAGGCTGTGTTTTCTTGTTTCTTCGTATGGCGTGGACAAGCGTTGATGAGGTAGCCCCTCCTCCTCTTCCTCCTCATCCTCCTCCTCCTCCTCATCTTCCCCCTCCTTCTCCTCCTCCAACCTCCCTCTACAACCATACCTCCAGCCTCCTGCTCACATTCAAATGATAATTGACGTCACATATGTTTTGTTTTGCCTTTCTACTGTTTGCTCAATTTACCGTCTTGTTCCTTCGCTTCTCGTCATGATGTAGCCAGCGACATTGCGATCATAGATAAAAGATTGAGAGTTCATGTGCATCATGCAGGGCTGCACATTAACCCATTTTTTCAACTGGTCCAACCAGTCCTGTCTGTCGGACCAGTAGGTACCCAGTTTTTCCATGTTTTGCTGGTCCATTCCTGAAAAAGTTACTGGTCCGACAGTGATTTCTACTGGTCAGGGACCGTCGGACCAGTGCCAGTGTGCAGCATTGCGTTGTGCCAAGCTGAAATAAGAACCGAGGTGACCAAATTGTAAAGGCACGAAAATCTTATTATTGAGGATGTACAGTTGTATGTGAGTTTGCCATTCTTCATCAAGCACATTGCAGTCTGCACAGAAGAGCTACTATCAAAGGTCACATGACCTATCTTGCAAAGCATTATGGGAAATTAAAATTCCGAACAAAATGATACTACGGAGACTGTTTGGAGTGATCGATGAAACATATGCCCAAATTTGTTCCTCAGCTAATTTTGATATAATGACATCTGCCTGCTTCGGAAGCTCAAGAGACATTTGGGTGATAATGTCATCATTCATGTAACATTTTGGGAGAAAGTTACAGATTTTTCGGTCATTGAAAGAAAAGAAAACACAAACAAACAAGAATGTGAGTACTTGTATTGATAGTGTGATGAAGTTTTTTGAAAAAAGTTCCATCCTTTAACCCGCTGAAGACTAGCCCCGTATTCAGGCAGGTGTCTATGGGAAACATGTGTTATATGGCAAAATCAGCCCATCCTAATTATGGATTAAGAAATTTAAAAGCTGCGTTTTCATCCGTCTCAGCGCCTGACAACATGGACAAGCATTCCGTATCATTCTTTCCTCGACTGGAGTTTGCAGGTTTTCGAATGCAAAAATTCAGCTTCAGTTTGGGTATCGTAGTCCCATTGGATTCAGCTAGGGCAGCCTGAGTGAGCTGGGATGAAAGGGTGTGTACAGTTCTGGTCGAGGTGAGGATTTAGCTTTTAACGTTTTGCGAGATATTCAGAAACCACTCTATGAGATGTCAAAGAGCATGCAATTCTAAGGGGTATCAAAAGTTTATTTGATGAAAATCGGTT
Source organism: Diadema setosum (assembly GCA_033980235.1). Classification (NCBI taxonomy): domain Eukaryota; kingdom Metazoa; phylum Echinodermata; class Echinoidea; order Diadematoida; family Diadematidae; genus Diadema; species Diadema setosum. The sequence goes on from CM067071.1 coordinate 12,681,336, forward strand.
TTGAAATGGCTGAGATATCCAAAAACAAGGTGAAACAAAGAGATCCTAATAAAAGGCGTGGCCTGTCGCCTTATATCCAAAAACAAGGTGAAACAAAGAGATCCTAATAAAAGGCGTGGCCTGTCGCCTTTGATTATCACTTTTTTGGATATCTCGGCCATTTGAAAATCAATTTTCATCAAATAAACTTTGAATCCTTCTTAAAAGTACATATTCTTTCATATTTCATAAGAGGTTTCTCATTATCCCACTTAGGAATGTTATGAACCTGAAGAAGAAAATGACAAAGGGGGGGGGGGGGGGCGAGGGGAGGAGATAGAGAGGGAAAAGGAGAGAAAAAGGAGCAATATGAATGCAACTGAGACGAATATGTAAGCCGGGGTTAGTGACCTCACCTGTCTCGCTCCCAGCTACAGTCCTGGAGCCAGCCAGGCTTGCACAGCGAGGCTGACACCCGTGTGGGCAGAGATAGGAACAGGACCTGTCAATACCGGGCCGGATTGATAGTCGGATTGATAGTCTCGCATCCCTCCAGACCCAGCGCTTTCCACGCCGAGCCAGTAATTGCAGCAGCAGTAGCAGCAGCAGCAGTAGCAGGGGAATCCAGGGTGCGCCAATAGAGATGAGGGAGAGGGGAGGAGAAAGGGCTGCGGAGGTAGATATCCTTGTATGCAGAGTATCTGAGGTCTAATAAGTGAATGGATGCTATTGGCTGGAGGGGAACGACAAAACAGACACAGAATGAAACAAAACAAAGTAAAACTGAAAATGCCTCTTCCCCTCTCCCCCTCACAAAAAAAAAAACAAAAACAAGAAAAATCTAAAATTCAAGCATTAATCTTTTCATAACTGATAAGGCATTCTTGTGATGATCTATTTTTATAAAGAAAAAGCTATAAAAGTATCCGAGTTTCAATTCTGAGAATTGTAGTTCGCTTTTGGAAGACACCCGATCTCTACCAAGTTTTATTTTTATCTTATTTTTGCTTTCACTGCCTGCAAGCTTTATTTTCTTATTTTTGTTCCTTGTGCTGGGAAAGAATGATTAATTGTTATTTTGTATTTTCTCATCTACATTTTTATATCACATTCATTTCATAATGTCGTCATATGTAATGTGGGAGTTAAAACTTTGATGTTTTCGGAGCTTTTGCGACATACATAAATTCAGCTCTTCATGGTTATTTAAGCGATAAGGAGTTTCACAACAGTTTAATATTTTATGGTAGTCCCTTTTTAAAGCTTCATCTGTTGAAAAGCAATGAGAGAACTCCATGGATAGGACCACTCCTAAGCAAGAGATTGTTTTGAAAGAGATTTGGTTGTGAAAAAAAAAAAGAGAAAAAGAAAAGACCCAAATAGATCTGATATCGAAGATCTTTTTTTTTTTGTGGTCCTATTTGTATTTGTTCTTTGGAGTGCTGGAATGACAAACTTTGAATGTCAGAGAAATCCCCTCCGAGATTGTTCCGGTGATAGCGACGTCTCCTGGGCTCGTGAAGGTTTGCGGAAATGCTTGTGAGAGATTGAGGGGTGGGGGGAGGGGAGGGGGAGCAGTTCAAGAGACCCAGTTCATAATAGTGTTATTCACATGGACAAAATAGAAGGATTGGGATCGCAATCTAAATAGGGAGATTTTTTGCGCCTGTTTAGATTCATTCATTCATTCATTTATTTGTCATTTCCAACAGAAACATTTAGATATATTACAGTACAGTACAAGTACATAGATTTCATAATTTACAAAATAAAGGAAAAGTTTACAAATGGACAGATATATCCCGCCAATTGCCGATCGCGATTGTTTGTAGACCAAACTGCACATGCCTGAAATTGTACTGATATTGGTCCCCATGATTGAAATATTAGTTCAAAAGGGAAAGGAATGATAAGAAATCATATTCATTATCCTGGTCAATGCTGAAGGTGAGTTTATCATGCACATTAGCAATCTCACTCCAAAGGAAATGACCCTAAAAGGTGTACTTGTTAGAGAAGCCAGTGCCTCTACATTGAACAATCAGTATTGATGTGTGCTGGAGGTTCATTGGTCTAGCTGTGAGGTGTCAGTCTTACAGTCAGTAAGGTCATGGGTTCAGGTCCCACTTGAGTTACTCAATAGGTTTTTGCGAGATTTATTGCTTTTATGACTCTTATGTAACTTTCTTTCTATATATTGACATATCAGTGAAGCACAATCAATTTTGTTTTGTCCATTTCAATTATACTCTTTATTTCTGTGTCGTCATTTTGATATGGCATCGAAAAAAAAAAAAACAGCCCCAGATTCTTAAAAATTTGATAGGGAAGCACTCGGTAATAACTTTTCTGCATGTGATTGTGTTTGTTTGACATTGTGAATGTGTGTGTGGGCGAGAGGGAGAAAGGGAGTTCAACTTGTGCAGGAAGGCAGGACCGGAGACGAAAGCAAGGCGGTATCGAAAGCAGGAGCGGACTAAAGACAAAAAAAAAAAGGGCACAAGAGCGAATATGACAATTGGTGGATATTTTTGGCCAAGCATTCCGCTCCCCTCTTGCATTGTTTTGTTTGATGGTTTCACTTCTCCCAAAGGCTTTCCTTCTGTCTTTTTTCTTTTGATTTTTGAGATGGGTTTGGTGCTACGTGGCCATCAGGTGGTGCGATGGGGGAGATTCAAAAGCACCATAAAATTAGGAGGTTTTCCCTCCTCCCCCCATATGACCGAGCCTTCTGTCCGCTGCCCACGTTGGGCCGGGGAAGTGGGTAATTTCTCCCGAAAGTAGAGATGAAGTGTTCGAGGAGAAAGTTGGTAGGTGTCTGATATTCCAGGAGGGATCTTGTCACTGTTGCTTCTAGATGTTGCTACGTTTGTTTGTGGGGAAATGTGCATTGGAGGTCGTAACTTTCAATAACATCTACACACGAGCTTAAAATTTGTGGAGATACCAAAATTGTGAAAGCGTAGGGGTGATCGTTACCTACTAACTATTCTTGAAGTCAAAAAGCAAAGAGAACATATACGTTATTTCGTATAAAAATGTCATTTTGTAAAGATTGGCTTTTTAAGGCCAATTTGAAGTGAAATATCTCGTAAAGAGACTTTTCATTGATTGTTTATGCACATTTTAGATAGTGTGCTTGGAATTATTTCAACTTGGGCAGAAACCTTCGATCATCAATGCTAGATATGACATTGACGTATCTCAGAATTTACATCTTATACCAAGTGAAATTTAATCCTTTCATTTATTATTATTATTTATTATTATTATTGTCTTTTTTGGAGGGGGTTAAAGCAATGTGACATAGATCTGTTGTGCCCAGAAAAAAAAAAAGATCAAGAAAGGCACTGATCCTGTTCAAGCATTTCTGTTTACAAACCCCTTTTGTACTTTTCTGTTGTAAAGATGCAGGTTAGAGTTATCTCAGGTGATATTTATGTAATGCAAAATTTCTCATTAAAAATAATTTTTGTGAGTTGAGTTTGCATGACATCTTGTCAGTTTGCCTTTTTTTTCCTTTTTTTTTTACCAAGACACCTACACATTTACAACTACCACACACACACACACACACACACACACAGACTCGGGTAGTTAACGATCCAAATCATATATTTCACCTTATCTGGTCAAAGACAGGCCAACTAATAAAGCTAAAGCAAAAAAAAAAAAATATTTGAATGCATGTCCACAGTTAGCATATTGGTTAGATACAGGTTGAATGCAAGTCGAGCAGTCGTTGAATGCATGTTGGGCAGTTGTTGGTAGTCACATAGTTGTTGAATGCAAGTCGCTTTGTAGCAGTTGAATACTGATGGCAAATAGTGGATATTAAACTACCAGTCAAGCAAAGGGAATGGTAGTCACATAGTTTGTTGAATAAGGGAAATTGATGATTGATTTTAAAGTATTTGTGGAGTACACATCTTCCAGTTGGATGCAAGTCATGCTGTGAAAGATATAATCCCATCAAGTGGCATTTGAATGCAATCATCATGCTTGAATGCAAGTCCAGTGAAAGTTGACTGCATGGCGAGTAGGTACATTGAAGTGGTGGTTGTAGTGGGACTAGTTCAGATGGCAATAAATGACATAAATTATGCAAGGGATGCTCCAAATTCCACGTGTGCCAAAAAAATTTTCTGGAAAAGAAGAAAGAAAGGGGAAGTGTAGCACGTAGAGCACAGGGCCGAGATAGATGAAGCATTTTCCTGCTAATTATTCGGGGGAGACATTATTTTTAGCCCCTTTTTTGAACGGACGCCCCACTGGGACCACCAAGCAAAACCCCCGCCAGGCTTGCATGGGAACTCGCTCAGGAAGTTGCGTGACAAAGGTAGCTCTCCTGAGCCGTCCGCGTCGTATCTTGTACTTTGTGCTGCGCTACCCCCGACCACTAATTTGTGCCCCTTCCCCCATTGTTGTGTTGTTCTTGTCCTCGAAACGACATGCAAACGCTCGTGTCTGGGAGGTTTCAGAATGTGCCGAAAATTCCAACTCTTTTGTTCATCAACAGCATGCACTTTTTTCTTTTTCATTTTATTATTTTTGTGTGTGTGTGCTTTATTCTTTACTCTTCAGTAAATACGCGGAACGGACCTAAATTAGTGCATTCCGAATTAGATTTTCCCTGAACCGTTTTTTTTTCTTCTAGTGTATTGATTCTGGCATACTACGTAGGATAATGGAATGACAAAAAAAAAATTCTTTGCAGCAGGGGGATAACAAGAGGAAGAACAAGAAGACGAACAAAAAGTTGTCACAGATGGAAAAAAAAGGGCCTCTGAATTGTATAAATGATTAAACATAATACGGTTGATTGAAAGCAAGAGATGTGTGATCATTGTTTTCTGTTTTTGAGATTGATGAATTATACCACCCGCATTACGTGCTTCTAATCTGTGTGATGCTATTTCCTTTCAATTTTTAATCTTTCCAAACCACTTATTCAAAGTAGCAGGTTAATGATGTGATCCTGAAGCAGCAAGTACTTTCCTTTTAATTAAATCTCAAGACTATCTAGACACAAAAGTACTCAACAAAGAATGGCTATCTGTGCTTGCGGATTTTAGAGTGATGATTTCGAGAATTCATGTGCCTTCATGAAACCGTGGCATGCTTTAAACTAGTTGTTCTACAATTGTCTATATTTTTGCTTCTTCTTTGTCGTATCCGACATCTACATAGTCATTAGACATTTGGCCAGGACTTGGTACATCAGAAAGCCTTCTCGTTTGCAGCCATCGTCATACATTTTTGCTGCCAAGAAAGGATAATAGAAAACTACCCGCAAACTTGCTTTGTCATGATTCTACTGCCTTTTAGTCAAAATATCACTCATTTGGGCAAAGTTCTCATTTCAATCTTACAACACAAATTGAAGATCTCAGCTTCTTGAAGACCAGCCCCAAGTATACTCGGGCAGGTGTCTATGGGAAATGCGTGTTATAGCAAATTCAGCTCATTCTCAATGGGTTTAATTAAATAGTCACAGCTAGTCAACATGTCGTGCTATGGGTGTTAAAGTGTGTAGCCTCTCTTTAAGTATGCATGGTAGGCAATGTACATTCCCCCTGGGCTGTTCAATTACTTTGATGCAACGGAAACGTTTGAGGGAAAATATCTTTTGTTGGTCGAGCGTTCCCTTTGGATTGCATTGGGGCTTGAGGATCTTTCTATTGCACTGTTAAAAGCTAAATACATGTCTTCATTATGACAGAAAAATAAAGAAAGAGTTTTGAAAAACCATTCAGAAAATGGCGCATTGTCAGGAGCAGGAATCTGTACCAATCACAGTAGCGTGGGGAGCTCCGAAGGACTCCCGAATTCAAATCCAAACTGAGGAGGCGGGTGTAGAAGATTTGATCAATATTTCTGCTGGTTAAAAGAAAGAAGGAAAAAGAGAGAAAGGATGTTGTTGATTCAAACCCTCTCTCCCTCTCTTGAGCAATGTGGGCTGCGATGCTATTCACTCTTTACTGTGGTAGTGTATGGTTTATATATTATGATCTCTAAGAAATTCCACAATGCTCTGTCGTATACAACGTAATCTTTCCTTCTCTCTCTCTCTCTCTCTTTGTCTCTCCCCATTTAGTCTTAATGTACCCACCCACGGCTCTTATGTCCTCTATCTCCCATTCGCCTTTCTCCATCCCCTTGTTCCTCCCCCATGAAAAATGGCCGATATCTGTCAATCGTAACTTTTTTATTGGTCGCTCTGTATACATAGAAGGGGGGCCTCGTTCTGGGGGTGGCGGCGGTAGCTGCCGAGCGAGCGGGTAAAGGGCCAGAGATTTTGCGAATGGAGCGTGCATAATGCTGGCATGGCTGCCAAGGGAAGAGAGAGAGAGAGAGGAAAAATAAAAAAAAGAATGAGAAGAAGTATGAAAAAAAAGGGGGCCTGGCCCCGCCTAGATGCGGTCTCTGCCGCTGTCATCTTCGGACGAGAGAATGAGCCATTCTTCATCCGCGGCTCCTCCGCCGCGGTGATGTCACGACTGCGTCTTTGCCGTCGTCGAGTTATCCTCTTTCCTCCTTTTGTACTCAGACCCTCTTCAGATGCTCACGGGAGCAAAGCTACATCTCAAGTTGGTTTGAGTTCTCTTTTTTTTTTCGTCCTTTTTTTTTCCTCCCAGATTAGATGAGCTAACTCTTCTCCCTTCATGTTTGAAGTTAATAATTGTCAAGCCTCTGCAGTTTTTATCAATGTGGATGTGATATCTTCATAATATATAATATCTCTTTCTTTCCCTACCCCATCTCTACTCTCTGTCTGTCTCTCTCTCTCCGTCTATCTTTATATTCTTTTTACTCTGTCTTCTATGTTCTTTACCATGTATTCTTGTCCTGCATAGGACCATTTTCTCAACATGTCATTTATCCCTTCTACTACCCTGCAGTGGAGGAGGATACCTAGACAAAATAAAATCTCTTGAAAATTCACAATTTTCAATTTCTCCTGTGCCGTTTTAACATACTTGACAAGGTTTGCCAAACTCTCTCAGTGAAATTTTCTCCCTTCTGTTTCTAAAGGTATGCCATTCCTTGTGATTTCTGTAGCCATCTTCAAACAATCCTCATTCTGTCTTCCTATCTCTTGAGCTATCCATGCAGCTATCAATCCAACTTTCCATCCAGCTATCTTCCAATTCTGTCTATCTCTTCTTTTCCTCTCGCACTCATTCTACTGACCTACATCCCCATCTGCCACGTATCTTATTACGATTATCATCCATTCATCTTTCTATCTTATCTGTTAGTCTATGCTAATGTTGGATGAGTAATTTGTCTCTCCTCCTTTTCTTTTTCTTTTTGTTTTTGTTTTGGCTGTCTTTCCTAAACATTTCTAGCTCATACTGGGATGTTCCTTTCCTGTCCATTTCAACTCTCGGATGACATGCTCTTTTCTTTGTCACCTTATCAGATATGTACATTTGGTATATTTCACGTATATATGTCCATTCTATTCCACATTCCCTTTACATTCGTTGTATCTCTCTTTCCCACAAAGTAAGATTATTTAATGGCTGTCTGTGCTAATGTCTGTATGTCTAGTTTGTGGAATTCATTTTCATGGTGCCTTTAGAGCTTTCTCGTCATGTCTATGTCAAGATATTTCTTTTTTCCCCCTTCTTTTCTTTTATATGATTCTCTCTGTCATTTGCAATTCACTGTGACCAGTGTGGCTCATGATGTTTGGTCATGACATGATGTATATCGTCTGTTTTCATTGTCAAGTTAAAATTTTTTTTTTTCTTTCTGGTTTTAACCCATCATTTGTCTTCTCGTCTTAGTGGATTAACTTCAAGATCTCCGCCCGTAAGCCAGGGTGGAGGGGCATGAAAGAGAATGACATGGAAAAATGCCATAATCTTTACCATTACTCAGGTAGCTTTCTCAATGCAAGAGTGACTGCAGTCTTATTGTAGGAGGAAAGGGGAGGGGGAGGGGGAATAGAGACCTAGCAAAGCAAACTCCAAAATGAGATATGAGTAATGCTGAACATTCTGTAGCAATTTAGAATCAACTATAATCCTCATCTCTATTAAGAGTTATATAAAAAAATAAAAAAAAACTATGAGAGAAGGAGAGAGGAGGGAGGGGGAAGGTTGGGAGAGGGTGAGAGAGAGAGAAGAAAAATGAAATTCTCTTAGAAACTAGATGGGATAATATGAAGATCAGGGATGAACAGGGCGTGCATTTGTGCTGTGGAGGGCATCACAAAAGGCCCATTTATGTGCAGGCTTGGCAAAATTCTTTGGGAACGGGTAGTAAATTATGCTCATTATGCGAGAGGAAAACAGTGGGACGGAGCATCTCCCAGTATCTGTAGCCAATGTCCGTCGTAAGTCCATATGTTAAGGAATTTCTGCCAGCTCCGTATCTATCCCTTTATCATACTCTCATCTCTTTCTCTTTCTTTTTTTTTTCTTTTTCTCTCTCTCATCTCTCCTGTCTATCTCCGTCCTTTACTTCTATCATGTCTCCTTGGTCATATATATATTTCTCTCCTGTTTTTCCCTCTCTTTCTGTCTCTTCCTTATCTCTTTCTCTCTTCTCTCTCTTCTCTCTATACTGTCCTTTGCTTCTTTTCTGTCTTTTCACTCATATATCTTTCTCTCATATATGTTTCTCTTTTATCTCTCTCTCATATGTTTCTCTTTCTCTAATATATCTTTGTCTCTCATATGTCGTTCTTTCTCCCTCTCCTATATCTTTCTCTCTCATATGTTTCTGTTTTTCTCTCTCTCATTATGTTTCTCTTTCTCTCTGTCATATATCTTTCTCTCTCTCTCTCTCTCTCTCATATCTTTCTATCATCTATCTATCTATCTCTTTTTCCTCTATGATTTTTGCCAACGTGGCTCGCTTGATTGACTCGTGCTGCAGTGTACGGCCTGCTTTCTCCACCCCGTGTGCAACGTTGAAATAAAGAAAGGTCCCCCTTGTCAGCGCCATTTCTTGGGATATAATGTCGCGTCTGTCAGTCAAATCATTTAATTTCCTGGCCTTGATTGATGTCCGACCATTCTTAAATGACTTTGTGAGACATGGGCAGCAAGCACAACCTCAACAACAACAAAAAATAAGAAGATAAGAGGGCAAAGCAAAGTCAAAGCAAATTTTTAAGGGAATTTGGTGGTGTATTAAATCTACTTTATGAATAATCCATATTTTCATGATTTTTCAGACTTCCTCTACGTTTTGTGAAGTGGGAACACACACTATCTTCCTAGTGTGTATGACCATGTGATTTAAATAGATTCTGATCACACTGCATGCCACACCCTTCACTCAAACCAAGTTTTGCTGATAGGATATGTATGCATTCTCTTTATAGTTCACTGATATACTGTTTTACCCCCCCCCCCCCTTTTTTTTTTGAGGGGGAAGGTGGCTTTTGCCATCATTGATTTTATTTGGCATTATTATAGTAGCATTGGTGACAAAGCATGATATTGAAGGAATACCCTTATCCCCTATTGGATTTAAGGGGATGGTTCAGTATTTGTTGAGGTGAGTGTTCAGCTTTTAACTTTTGTGGCATACTTAAAAATCACTTTAGTTAATTTTGAAAAGAATACAATTTGATGAGGAGTTCAAAGTTTATTTGATGAAATTCGGTTTTAAAATGGCTGAGATATCCAAAAACCAGGTAAAACAAAGGGATCCTAATGAAAGGTGGGTCCCACCTTTCATTAGGGTCACTTTTTTGGATATCTCAGCCATTTCAAAACCAATTTTCATCAAATAAACTTTGAATTCCTTTCAGAATTTTATCCTTTTTCATATTTCATGAAAGGTTTCGTATTAAGGAGGAAATCATCAAAAAATGTTGGAAACCTTAAAACCCATCTCAACGGAAGCTGTACATCCCTTTTGTGGACCAGCTTCAGAGCTCAGGAGTATGATAATTTGAGACTGTCAAAACACATCCATTTTCTTTCTTTTTTCCATGGTTGTGAGTGAAATGTACACTGCTGTGTACAAATATGTGATAATATTGTTGTTTTTTTTCTGTCATTTTTGTGCAACGTAGTAAATGCAGATATTTTTTTCTCCCGTCTTTCCCGAACTTTAACTTCAGGTATATTACTTACAAAGTCATTATGAAATGAAGGGACTTGTTTTAGATGATTTCCTGTTTAAGTTAGGTATTTAAAAGGAGCGACACATGCAGTGCATTGTGGGATATAACATTTTAAAATTTTTTGCAGTCACTGTTCTCACTCACTTCACGTCTGTTTGCAAAAAAAAAAATCGCACAAAGTTTTGAGATTTGGATTGTGACACAAACTAGGGAAATAGCGCGTTATTTCTGCCACATTGCCACAGCTGGTATAAAAGCAAAGAGCAACACGCGTGGTGTATTGTGGGATTAACATTTCGAAATTTGTTTGTGGTCACTGCTCGCACCATGCAACTTTGTGTGTATTTGCAAAAAAAATCCCCACACATTATTTCTGTTCACACTGTAGGAATTTTGAAAATGGGATCGCAATCCTGATTGTGATCGGCACTACGTTATTTTAAATGCAATGAGAGCGGTACTACTGAAGGGCAACTGCCCTCGTTGACTTGCCCTTGGGGCGGGTTGATGCAGAGGAAGCTGGTAGTGTTGTAATGACCGACAGGATAAGTTGTAGCCTGATGTAATGAGGGCTACAACATTTTCAAGCGAGGAGAGAGGATTGAGGAGGGGAAGGGGTAGGGGGGTTATTAAGGAGAAATGTTCAGAATATGTTTAGATCATCTTCTTTCCTTTATATGTGTGTGTGTTTTTGTTTTGTTTTGTTTTGTTTTGTTTTGTTATTTTGAAATCATATCTGTTGGAGAGGGTGTTTCAAAATTTATCTTGTGCTCCTTCAAGATTAATGTTTTATATGATGTGCTCCTTCAAGATTAATGTTTTATATGATGTCTGAGATACATGGAAGATATCACTATTGATGTGGCTTCATTTGAAACATATCCCTGCTGGGATACTAGGATTGGGTATGGGGAATAGCAGTTTGGATGGGGATAGGAAGGATTTTTTTTGCTAAATTATTGGGTACGGTCGAATTCATGAGAGAGAGAGGGAGAGAGCAGTTCAAAGTTGCAGCGGCATTGTGCGCAGGAAAAGAGAAAAGGGGGGGGGGAGAGAGATGGTACCTCAGGTAATTAACATAGAGGAATGTCATTAGGCCTGCCCTGTAATCACGCTGTTAAACCATTCATTTTTATTCACTGAGTCACACACTCCACGAGCCGGGCTCCGCGATGCTTATGCGCAAGAAATTTTTCTGCGTAAGTGTGCCCTGCACCAGCTCGCGTGCGAGTGCATGTGTGTATGTGTGTGTGTGTGTGTGTGTTGCCTTGAGACTTTCATTATTACACCCTATATGACCGATGGATGAGATACCTCCTTCTCCTTCTCTTGCCCCATCATCCCCCCCCCCCCCCCCTCGGGAACCTCTATTGTGATAAACGCCGACCAGGCACACAGGCCCGGCTCGTACACAATGGCTCTCCTTCTTCTGCCATTCCCTTTTCATGTGGCGGCACTATTTTTCCCTTTTCCCCTCTCTCCCCCCACCCTCCAGCCCACGCTCGATTCTCCCGAGCACTGTGTGCTTTCGTGCGTGCCTCATTGGTTGCGAAAATCGAACGTAGCGATCACACGCTTTGAATCGAGAAGGCTTAGGCACGATTTATTTGCGCCCGGGCTGTCTCTCTCTCTCTCTGCCTCCATCCCATCCCCCCTGCCTCTTTTCTTGTCAATGAGCGTGTGCATTCTATTCTCCTTCCTCCTCTCTCTCCGCATCATTGTCATACGCGAACGGTACGCTCTTTTTTTCCTCCCCGCTTTCCGCTTTGACTGGTAGCCTATATTCTCATTCGCTTCATTTTTCTCCTTTTCTCATGTACACCTGCCGGGCTTTGAGCTACTCATTGTATATCTCTCACCTCTATATCTCTTCTCTCTATAACATTTCTCTCTTCTTATTTGCATGCGTATAGCACCGATAGTATCCCTTCTATTTTTCTGCCCCCCCCCCCCCCACACGAACTATTAGCAGTGATTCCTTTATTTGTTTTTTTTTTCTTGATTTTTTGATTTTTTTTTTTGCAGGGAGAAAGTGAGGTGTGGCACTGTGATGGAAGAAATCACCACATCACAGGTGATTTTTTAGAATCGAGGTTCTTTGCTCTGACCGTGCGACAATTTCGCTGATTACTGACGTGGAGCAAATGTCATTTATTTATCGCTCTGTCGCTTTTACGTCGGCCATTGCTTCACTTCTGTCGGGTTTTGATTGAGGTCACCTGTCTCACAATGGTGTTAGACGATGTCTTTTACTGTTTCCTACAATCCATTCTGTCCAGTCTCTCTTCAACTAAAAATCATATCCCCATATTCGGTTCTTCTTTTTAATCCAATCTATTCTGTCCCTTGACTTATCCTTCCACCATCTCATCCCTGCAGTCGTACGGTCCATTCTTCAAGTTCTTCCCTCTATCCGTCCTTTTCTGTGATACATCAACTCTTCATTTCCTTCAGAGCTCCTCCAAATCCTCAACCTCTCTGTCCACTTTGTATTCATCTGTTTGTCCTTCAGTGTGTGTTTATCTCATGTCAGCTCTTCCTTTCTCAACCATCCTCCATCCCTGTCCTCCGCCAGGCACCCCACCTCATCCCTCCCTTTCATCCGATCCTCCTCCTCCTCCCGTATCCTTCAAATCTCTCTACCCCTCCATCCCAAACTATTCCCCCTCTTCCAGTCCCTTCCCCCTTGGGTGGGCCTCCCCATAAAAAAGAAGCTGTGTATCCTCATCGGAGCATCAAACCATTCTCATACCCCTGTCCCCCCCTCCCCTCCCCCACCTGTATCTCTCCCTCCCATCCCCTCCCCCCCATTGCAGCTATCAACCCACCGCCCCACTCCTCACCTAACGTCCTTCTTGCTTCACCTGCACAGCTAGTTGCCAGGTTTGCACGCCCGGCGTTAGCGCTGCCATTGTCCATCACACAATTGTCCTGCGCTCGAACGGGGGAAGGATGGATGGAAGAACAACGGAGAGAGAGAAGGAGAGAGAGAAAGAAGAGAACAGAGAGAGAGAGGGAGAGAGTAACAACGCACAGATACCACTCTTGTACATACGCAAACATGTGCACACACACACACACACACACACACTCTCTCACTCTCACACACTTACATACTTACATACATACATACAGGGGACAGCGGCAGATTAGAAGCGTGTATATATATGTACCGTGCCAACAAATTATCCTGTCATAATTACTCGCGGGCCGAGCATGGAGGGTCCGGGCCGCCGCGGAATGGGAGAGTAACCGATGTGTTTTTTCCTCCTCCTCACCCTCGGACTCGTGTTTATTCAGGATCGGTGGAAGAGCCCATTATTAATTGCCGGGGTAAGAAAATGAAGCAGTAATAACGTCTCCGCTCGTCGCTGTTTCTCTCTCTCTATCTCGCGCTCCCTCTCGCTCGCTGGCTGGAATTATGCATCACATGACTAATGCCGCTCGATCCACGTGAAAATTGTCAATATCTGCTGTTCATAATTTATGACATATTTGCCGTGTTGCGGACTGCGTTCCTGCCGGATTCCATGCGAAATGTGTGTCATGCCTGCGATTTATGAGAGAGCATTTTTTATTTGGTGGTATACATGTACCATTTATGCCTCAAACTCCTTTTCTACTTCTTCATGCTGTGAAAATGATTGTATTATTTGGATATGTCTCATCTGATACGATCATTATCAATATAGTAATAAGTTACTGTATGTCACATACTGCTCGCAGTATGTTTTTTTTGTTTTGACTGACATTAATACATATAGTCATGCAGTTGACCATGTACGGGGGAGAGTATTTTCAGAAGTGAGTAATAATGGTGAGTAAGGAGCCGATGTTAGCCTTCTTTCAAGACTGCAAGATATGACAGTGACCTCCTTTCTTTGGACCGAAATTTCCTCAAGCAGGGCCTGGTATATAGAGCATAATGTGTGTATATCAACCAATCATTGACAGGTCTCAGTAAGCTAGGACTGACACTAGAAGTGTATGTGTAGTTGTAGGAACATGTGGATGTGAGTGTGGATTTTTACATCTCAGTTAGATGTGAAGTTATAGGCAGATTATCCCATGCTGCTTCTGTCGTGCTTGCCAGGACAAGCAAACGAGTGGACAAGTGTCTGACAGCTCACATGGATATGCACTTGCCCTTTACTTGCCCTTCAGTGTTATGTTGTTGTTATTACTAACCTCTTGAGCAAAGAGCTTTCTGTTGTGTAATAATGGGCGCTTGCAACAATGCTTTTCTAAAGCTTGTGTTATCAGGTTTTGGCCTCAGTCCTATTATAATGCCGCTGTGACTCATATATCATGCTGTACTTGACAATAGTGTGAACTTTCCATGGTAGCCTGTTTGAAGTCTAGAGAATCTGGAATTGATTGAAGCAGCCCATTTTGATTGGAAACCTGAAACTTCTTTTCATGCTATCTGCGATTGTAGTTGTTGACAGGATTGGCAAAAGGGAAATACAATTGTATGTAGCTCTAGAACAGTGTTGTGTCCTTTTATCATTATGAAGCTTGATATTAGTGTTTAAAAGCAGTCATTTGTTCATTCTTTTTATTAAATCAAAGCGTTGATATCCATTCCAGTAAAAATGTTTTCAGGCTAATGTTACACAACATTATTGTTGGTTTGGATATTTCTTTTAGGGAAGTGGATTAATAGAAAAAATGCTACTTACACCTATGTATTGAAAAATATGTTGGGTGTCAAGAAGGAGTAGTGCATCTGATGTGTGTGCTGTGTTAGTACTGAGTAATGTCAGGATAAAAATTGTTTATTGGGAAGGTTAATTATGAATACAATGTGAAGTGACTCCTGGTATGACTGAATGTAGTGCACTTGACAGTGGGAGTTATCGCCACTGCCCCGAACATATGGTGGTGGGCACATTTGCGTGAAGTTCAGCGGTCGTTAGCTGAGGAGAAGCCCTGATTAGCCATGGTGTTCTGTTGGCCATGCTCCATTGTAAACCTTTATTCAGTGTTTTAAAAAAGTGGTAGCATCACGCTTGGATGGGGCAGCAACTGACGGACATTTGTGTCACACACACACACACACACACACACACACATGCACACGCATACAGCGTTTGGGGACCCGTCACGCTTGGTCACGGTCCGTAGCTTGAAAACAAAACCACCAGGGAAAAAAAGGGCAGAAGGAAGAAAAAAAGGTGATGATATTAACCCTATATTCAGCTTGAGGTGGACCAATGATATCTTGAACACACTTGCAGAGATGTGATATTCCCTCAGAAAATCACAGTCTTTCATAGAAATTGGCTCAATTGCATTGTTTTATATCAGACATGAAGCTCTTTCTCCACTGCCAACACAATAAGAGATGTGTGACTTAGAGAAACATAAAGGTACTTTGTAATTTCTACAAACTAGACTATTTTCTTCAGATTTTATCTTCCAGGTTATATTTTACAAACATATGTATATATATATTTTTTTTTTTGACAACCTTCAGTCTATATTGCTAGATGACTATGTGTATATAAGTATGCATTCATAGCTATAAGATATAAATATACATACACACACACATCTGTATCTATACACTTCTTGGATTGTCATGTGGAATGTCTCTTTGTCTTACCTTAAGTTAGAATTGTCATCTTCTTGCGACGAAATATCTTTCATGGATTATTCTTGTATTTGATGGTTTGATGGCGACATTGGAATGTTCCAATGAGAATTGCGTTTCGCACCATTAAATGCTATTCAAAATGTCTTAAAACAAGACTATCTATCTTGAGTTAGATAAATGCAGCTAGCTTTAAATTAAAATGTTCCCTTCCCTTTCTTTCCTTTGGCTGAACATGTGAGATTAAGTGAAATATTGAATCAATTCAAATAAATCATGTCTAGTCAAATCAAAATCAGATCATTCAAATTAATTAGTTTTATTTGGCAGAAGAAATGATGAGTTTCTGTTTGGAACCTCCAAAGTAGTTTGCAAGGGCAGGTAAACTTTGGGGCATTCACACTAAACTGCAAATTTCAGGAAACTTGTAATGCTACAATTTAGCAAAAGTTGCCAAGCGAGCTATAATGAAAACCACCCAGGAAACATTCCAATTGGGGAGGTTTGCAGTGGAAGCCTAACTGCGGAAAATTTACATTGTTTATCTCGTGGTTGTGGCCCATCCTCATAGATTAACATTACCTGTGAAATGTTTCCTTTCTTTTGCACACTTGGCAATTTCGAACTTGCATTCTGACAGGTATTGGTCACATTATGTACGCAGAGCTGCCAACTAGTACTGATTTTCAGTAATTTCTTCTGAAATTGGACAAGAATACTGAAGGTTACAAGCAAATTACTGATTTTAGAAATCATTGTCTGTGATAAATTCTATAACACTGTTAAGGATTACTGATTTTCACTCAAAAAAGGTGCAAATTACTGATTTTCAGCCATCATAGTACTGAAAGGCTTTTACAAAAGTTGGCAGCTCTGTGTACGTGCACATAATAGCTAGAAAAACAACAAACAACCACAACACAATGCTCATGCACCCCCCCCCAAAAAAAATGCATGACTTTATCATCTTTTCCCCATTTTCTATCTCTACATGGAATTTATTTATTTCTCTGACTTTCATCATCAACAAACCTCCAAAGTAGTTTGAGTTGGCTCAGTCGGTAGCGCGTCTGCCTCACGATCACGCGGCCCGGGTTCGAACCCGAGTCTGGACTGAGCAATGTTGTGTGTAAACATACCGTCCCCTCTAGCAAGAGGCAAAACACTCTGTCCCTCGGATAGGACATAAAATGGAGGTCCCTTGTATGAGAGTCACAGCTCATGCACGTAAAAGATCCTGCTTCATTCATTCATCGCAAAGAGCAGGGTGTTTAACCCGGTGAAGTGGTCCCACCTCACATTCAACTGGACCCCATGGAAGACCAGCTTAGCATAGCTGAATATGGGCTATCCAGCCATCTTCTCGGATGGAAATGAACAAACAAACAAACAAACAAACATTTCGACGGACATGAGAGTATGTACTCATGAATGCATTATAGTTATACAAATCATTTCTTCAAACAAACAAGCACTATCCTTATAATGTGTAATATAGATCAGAGTTTTCTTCATTGCAGTGTGAATAAACAAAATCTGGCACAGCAAATTTTAATGTCATTTTTTTTTTCTCTCTCTCTCCAGTGAGAATAGTTTGTATATATTAATAGTCCTTATCTTAGAGGATTTTTACTGATGAGTCTTTCATCCTCAGCCATGGAGCTTGTCAAGCAGGATTCTCCTCATATCTTTACAAAAAGAAAAAGAAAAAGAGAGAGTAAAAGTGAAATGGTTGTGCTGGAAACGAGTGGAAGAGGGACAGGAAAAGGTGTCCCGCTGCAGATAATGTCCCTGTTAATGAGATTTCGCTTGTGCGAACAGGTGGCGGATCGAGTGAGGTGTTTCTATCCCAGCCGCACTTAAAAAATGTGTTTATCCACACCCCTCACCCATCCTCCTCCCCTCCCCTCTCTCTAGCCCTCCCTGCCCCCTCTCTCTTACCCCTCTCCAGACCTACCTAAAGTACCCCTCCTTCCATGTGCGTATTATCAGAGGAGGTCTTCTGCTGTACAGCCGGCCGGCTTCGAGGTTTGCCTGGGCAAAATTCCTCCTATCTCCCTTTCCTTTCTCTCTCTCTCTCATGCTTTTTCTTTTTTCATAACATGGATAAAACATCCATGCTACGTTAGTCATCAATTACGGAGAAGATTGTAAGTTTATTAAGCTATCCAGGGGCTGTCAAGTTTGGAATGGGATGAGGGATTATGGAGAGAAACATGACGATATTGTTTTGGGATCTGCCATGTCGGGAGTGCTGGCAATGTCGGAGCAACAGCGCAACACTCTTCCAAGCATCTTCATGCTCACACATTGAAGTTGATTTTCCATTTTCTCAGAGAATCTTTCTCTGTAGACTGGAGATGGAGACCTCACAGTACACTTCTCCAAGCTTTCTCATGACCATTAAAGGACAAGTCGACCTTTACATACCATGTGGATTGAGTGAATGCAGCAATATCAGTAGAACATATCAGTGAAACTTTTGGGAAAATCTGAATATTAGTAGAACACATCAGTGAAAGTTTGGGGAAAATCAGACAATCCGTTCAAAAGTTATGAATTTTTGAAGTTTCTGGGCAGCCACTGCTGGATGAGAAAACTACTACGGTACTAGTATGTGATGTCACATGCGTAGAATGAAAAGGAAAATATAAAGAAAATTTCACAAAATTTTATTTTTGGAAAAAAGTGCACATTTCATCAACTTGTCACTGATGTATATTAAGGGAGGTATTATTCCCTGCCTTCTGAAAGAGGCAAGTCGAGTGTTATTTTAGTATGCGAGAAAAGTGAAAATATGTCCAATTTTCTGTATATTTTCTTGATATCGTTCTATGCATGTGACATCACAAGCTGAAGTAGTCTTCTCATCCAGCAGTGGCTAAGCAGAAACTTCAAAAATTCATAACTTTTGAATGGATTGTCCGATTTTCCTCAAACTCTCACTGATGTGTTTCATTGATAATGTTGCATTCACTCAATCCACATGTCTATGAAGATGAACTTGTCCTGTAACCCTTTAAGTGTCCTGATGCTTAGCTTAATTTACCAACCGCATTTTTAATGGGCATCCAGTAATCTGTCCAAACTTGACCTAGTTGTAGAGTTAACAGGCCTACTCGAACATAGCAATGTCCCTCAGTTCAACAGGAAGGCCATAGTAACACATTAGGGATTATTAAGGTGGTTGGGGATTGGGTACAATCTCTGTTCATTGACAATCAGTTACTGGACGCCTGTTCCAGCCAGCCAAACAAAACACTGGAAGGGTTAATATGGACATGACCATAACACAGTGCTACCAATCAACCTAAATTTTACCTCCTCTTCACAGGCAGTGTTGAACTTTGCCTTGGGGCATGTGATATGAATGGGCACTCATCAAATGTGGAACCCTTGCCCGAAATGTCTACTGTAAAATGAGGAATGTTTGCATGCATTTTAAATTTCGCGAATTTCGCAAGAGTTGAGTTTCGCAAAATTAAAATGCACGCTAAAGATCTTGTGAAAAACTATATGCATTGAATGTTAGAGGCAATTCGTGAAAAGTTGCATGCTGCGAATAAGGTCGTCGGCTCCCATTCGCAAAAATTTCATGCCACGAAAATATTGTGTTTTACAGTACTCGAGCAGGTGGCAGAAATGTATCTATAACACTGCCCTGCGTAGGAAAACTTTTATAAGCCATGTCCTGTTGCAGATATTTGGAATTTGAACATAACGGAGTGACAGCAGTCTGAACAGACAGCAAAAACAATATTGGCAGTGGAGATTTGAACACAATTCTCATCTTGGCTTGAAAATGACATGATACAGTCTGTACCTTCTGCCGATAAATAGCAGCAACCTGCTCCCTGCCATGTTTTGTCGACGATTCTTTTTACCCGTGACATGCTCAATAGTTGGGGGCAGAGAGATTTGTTGGTCTTTGACAGTCATTTATCGTTCATCTTGCACCACTTAAATCTCCTGTCAGTGATCCCATACAGTTGTGCATATTTTATCTTTTTTATTTTCCTGTTTTTTTTTTTTTTTTTTACTGCATCAGTGCCTGGATCGGTAGACTAGTGCTTATCACACGTAGCCACACTGTTGGTGCTAATTGGGAGAGAATATTTGCTCCTTTTCATGTCATGATGAAACGATTTCCTCCGAAAAGAAACAAGAAAAAAAGGAATTAGCGAAAAATGTCTGAACCCGGCACTGGCTCTGTAAATCTTGTCAAGGCCGCAGCTCATTTTTTTTTTCTCTCCTTCCGGCTCGCTGGGGGATGGGGAAGAGAGAGAGAGAGAGAGAAAGAAAAGTTTGCCTTGAAAAATTCGCAGGAAAATAAAATGGGAGACACTGATCCGTGTGTGATTAGTGAGGGCATAGCTGGGACCGGTGATCTAAGAATGTGCAAGTTTACGATGGTTTCCATGGCAACGTGTTTCTTTTTTTCCCCCTCTTCCTCCTTCGCCTGTACGTGTATGTCACACAGGATTTTTTGTGACATGTCGACGATCTGAGTTGTCTTTTTTGCCTGTGTCTTGCCGAGATTAGTTGGATGGGTCCGGGGATGATGCGTGGTCCCGATTGACGGAACGAACGCCGAGTTTGGCCGTCGTGATTTGATGTTTTGCCGCGATAAGGTAATTCATCTAATTATCTGTATCGTCGACACTCACCGATTTAGGAAAGAAGTCTATTGAATTTGCTCGTATTTTCTCCGGGTTACCGACGACTGTTGGGGAAGGGCAGGATCCCTTCTGTGTGGAAGAGTCCAAAAGAAAGTGTTTATTACCGGGAAAACTTGATTTTGTTTTTCACCATGTTGTGGCGATCTCACATGACATCAGTAGCAGAATCTACAGAGACAAATCTAGCTGTTTGATTTCTATCTACTGATTAGGTTTGAAAAGTGGGATATCCAATAAAGAGTCTCGCTATATAAGTCCTGCTTTTCTATATTTAGTTGGTTTCCCTATAGAAGTTTATCTGTATCAAATGTATGTGTACATGTGTTTCTGGTTGTTAATGAAATACTCTTCTGTTTGATTTTCTTTATAATCAATTTGTTTATTGGGTGATCTGCAAAACATCTTCACATCACCTTATGTTTCATGCCCCACTTAATCAGCAGGGGTATACCAACAACAAAGATATGCCAAGTTTTTCATTCAGGATATAAGGAGGCTACATTTTATTTCTTGAAAGCTGCTGACATTGGGAGGAAATATGATCATAACTGAACATTTCATAAAACACTGGATTTTTTATAACACCTTCCTTTGAAAATTTATCTATGCTTTTTGTAATGAAATTTTGAAATGGAATTTTCTAGTGCTAGGTTTGGAGAATACACAGATGACACCAAAAATAGTTGCAGCACCGCTTGAAGATGTGATTCTCTTTTTTTTACCTGCTCTTAAAACAGATAAACAAATAAACAAACAAATAAACACAAGTTTTTCTATGATCTGTAGATTACTGGTTGTACACTTTTCGTGTTTTTCCACTAACAGCGGTGGAATTCGTATTGATATGTTGACCATAATGAGATAGTTGTGAAATTAACTCTAGTACAGTAACACCTTGACCATTGACTCCTGGAGGATTAGTTACTGCAATTATATGCAGAAATCAAGATGGTACGGATGGACACTGCTCACAGAGCACCTCAAAGGCTCTCTCAATAAATTGTCCTTGTGTTTGTCTGTTTGTTTGTTTGTTGGCTTTTAAAAATTGAAAACGTTACGAACAGATTTTGATGTAGTGTTTAGTATTGAGTGGTTGTGGCTTTTAAAGGGAATAGGTAACACTTTTTGGTGGTGATCTAGAGCATAGTCTGGATCCATTTTTATTTTGTTAAAAGAAAGAATGCATGCATTGTCCCATAGAGATAGTAACCCTGTGGCTTGGAGTAGGTCTGTACTCTGTGAGCACTTCTAGCTTTGTTATTGCAGGTAACCTGTTGCTACCTTGAGTATTGTCTCATATACGTATTCTTGGCAGCATGATTTGAACCATACAATAGGAGTAGAAACCTGATACGCCCACTCGAGAGTATGCCGCCATTATCGAGTTCCCAGACCAGCCGACTTGAGTGGTAGTCAAGAGATAACCTGGATCTCTTCAAGAGAGTCATCCAGAGTGGGAACAAGAAGGTCTTGGGTTCAAATCTTGCTCAGTGCACACTCCCCTTTGAAGAGCAGCGTTGATATTGGCAACTGCAGGAAAGAAGAAATTAAAAATAAGATATGTCATATTTTCTGTTGTGACAATAAGTATTATGTTATTGATATGATTGGCATTTGTATACTGCGGCCATTCAATAATATGGTATATATTGACTGCTGATGAAAGGACTTTTTTTTAAAAAGTAAAGAAGAGGAAAATGTGTGTTTAAAGGGGCACTGGTAGTCTTAGTGATAATGAAAGAAAAAAGAGAAAAGGTCTGTTTCAAGACTAACCACGATGTGCCTCTACACAATACTGGAGGAAAAGACTGGTAGCCGTCCAGGTTCACGCTAATAGGTGACAATTGCATTAGTGGCCAGGCTTTGTCAGCTCCATGGTCACCATTACCACTTGTTTCCTGTAGATTTCTGGTGCTAGCTTCGCAGAGGGGCTGGCAGCTAGATCGGCTAGTTCTCCGTAATAATTGTCGGCTGGCCGGGAAGCACGGAGGGGCATTAGCACTCTCCACTCGGCATTAGCACTGCGGGCAATGTTTCGATCCGCACGTAAGCTTGATTATCTCTTGGAAGTATTGTGCCAGTGTCGGTTGCAGGGTTAAATTGTGTAGTTGTAGCCATGTTGCTTGGGCTGTTTATTGTAAAGGTATTTTGCAGTGATGGGAAATCAATGCTTTTTTTTTAATATTCAAAATCCATTTTTGATCATGGGTCATGACTCTCAAGTGAAGTGTGTAAAGAGAATCAATTATTCTTTTAGCAACAAATGAACAGTAAGCATGGTGGAGACTGACCTGAATGTTCTTGAAAGAAGAAAAACTGCTTTCATCTAATTGTATTGATTGAATGGTAATTGTTTCCCTTTGATGGATATTTTGTAGCTATGGTGCTATACATTTCATTTTAAATTTAATGATGATTGTTATGATAGCACTTGGACCATCTCTCAGAAATTGAACTGATTATTGTTAACTAATCTGTGAGTTCTGAATACAACAACAACAACAACAAAACTTTGACTGAGCCTTTGCAGGTGATCGCAATTAAAACAATAACAACAAACCTGACCCAATCTTTTCCCCCCACCCCTCCCCCCCCCCCCCCCGACCAATTATGCCATTAGCCAGAAACACAACAATAAGATTTACTCTTTGCACTTGACAGTTTAATCCATTGTCGAAACCACAAGGGTGGCCGTGCGCCCGCACGCACGTGAGTAAAGTCACAATTCTGCAATTCTTAATTTCTTGGCGAGGTGACCTGTGCTTGTCTTCCGTCTGCCTGTCATGCTACACCTGTTTGGAGAATGTTGAAGACAATGTAGCGCTAATTAGATTTGTTAATCTCCAGCGTTGATGGTTGGAATGGCTTTACGTAACTCGGTCGGGACTTCCGAAATTGGCAGAGGAGAAGCCCGTTACGTTTTACCGTCTTTTTTTTTTCTTGCGTGGAGGAAGCGCGACTTCTCGTGTGATGAAGGGGGAAGAAGAGTTCTCCTTCCTTTTTTCATTTCCACTTCAGGTAGGGGATTTCTGATTATGTAAGTCTTTTGACAGATTGCACCGAGAGCCTGCTAAACTCATGTGACTTTTCTTCTCACAGCTCTAAAAATAGATGAAGGGAAAAAAACAGAATCCTGATTGTTTCTAAACTTCCTCTTTTGGATCTTTATTAAATGGCACTTTAGTACATGTACTTACTGGAAGACAAATCTGCATTATCTCTCATATGTGAGATCTTGTCCTCAGCATTATGACTGTGGAGAGAGAGAGAGAAAGAGTGAAGGCCCCGTTCACACCTGCAAAATGAGATAACTTCAATCTTGGACTATCTCTCGGAGACGGCAGCAACTGTGCGTGAAGGTGAACAGGGCCAAATTGACTGTCGGCTGTCACTGATGAACTCGCTGGAGCTAGTGCCCTACTTTGAAACAGTTGTATGAAAGGAGCAGGTAAGAGTTTATGAATGAGTTGGAGAGAGAGAGTGAGAGAAGATGAGGAAGGGTGGGGTGTGAGGGGGAAATTTGGACAGTTATCAAGAAAAAAGTGCAATTCTTCTCAAGCATTTCCATTCTTCTTGGCATCTGTATAATATGATATTGTTTAAGGATAAATTAGCAGGTGTAATTGTTTGAAAATGGTCCATAGAAAATAAATGACTTTCAGTAACCACAAAAACATGTTCAGTAACCGTGTTGTTTCATTTGAAAGAGAAAATTTCTCGTCGTTGTTTTACACAAAAAACAGCAAACCGTGCTACCAGTTTTTTTTCAAGCCTTGATTATTGTAAAGAGCTCTGCTTGTTCCACAATCAAGAATGCTGCTGTCCAACCTGCTATGCGCTGTTTTTTTAACTGTTGTATTAAAATCTATGGATACCCCCCCCCCTCCCCTGGCATAAAACTGAGTTACACAATTCACCTTTTTCTATATGATCTAATTTACATGTATATTACAGTACTTTGAATCCAGTTTGCTTGCTTTTGCTGTTGCATTGGGATATTTTGTTTTCTAGTTGGGAACACCCTTAGTTCCTGTATTCCTTCATGAAGATATTCGTAAGTTTTGAATGTACAAATGTATCAGTAAACTGAGAACTATTCCACCGACTCTCACAAAGGCTCACTGTTCAGGTTATCATGTCTTAGAACATCACAAAGGCTTTATGATTCTTTTATGAAATTACATTATTAATTTTGTGTAATTCTGTCATATGAGGCTCTTTGTGAGTTAGTTGCTGCAGCTGATGTCAGCTTTTTACTTTTTTTTATTCGAGGAAATCTTTTTTCTTTTTCTAACAAAGTCTATTTTCTGTATAATACACAACTTGTCTTACAAGATCCCATATAGTTGTCAGTATAAATTTAACTAATTTGTGGCTGAAGCAATTTGTAAAGAATGTGTATGATATATATATTGTATATATAATGTAATAAATACAAAAACCGAGCGACTATGACCCTGCCCTTATTCCTTAGTATGATAGTACCTTTACTGTCAACAACAACAATAAAAAATAATACCGGCAAAAATAATAATAGTAATCATAGCAGTTTTTATATTTTGACAAAGTTGGTCTGAAAACGTTCTACGCACGTCTTGATCTCGCCTTGGCATGTCATACACGATTATTTCTGATGACTGCACAGTTGATCATTTAGATCTTTGCTCTATTTTGAGAAGGGCTTTCCCAGAATTATCCAAACACTTCTGGAGATTTTTAATAGAGAATGGTAAAGGTAGGATGAGCTCTGGAACGTATGCTCTGCCTCTATCATTTAATACCACGGAAGGGACTGACCCCCTTGGCATGCCAGTGACTTTGCCATCCTCTACGATTCCTTTTACTTGATACACCGACTCCCCTTTACCCATCCCAGTAAACCACCCCCTTGTCTTACCCACCCCCATTCCGCGACACCTTTACCTCCAATTCTCACCCCTACCTTCCTCCTCTCCGCACCCTCCCCTCAAATCATTTGCACCCCTCAACAGGTGGGGCCTGTGTGCGAGGGAGATAAACGCGCGGCCGCTTCTCGCGTCTTTCCCCCCACTCGCCGGCTTTTCCCCTTCCCTCTGCTTGCCTGCTGCTGACTCGCAGGACAAAAAGACTTGAGAGAGAGAGAGAGAAAGAGAGAGAGATAGAGAAGAGAGAGAGAGAGGGAGAGACAGGGAAGAGAAACAGAAAGAGAGAGAGAGAGAGAAAAGGCACGCTAAGTAGCCAAGAGGATGCTCCAGTTCAAATCAGTTGTGCGGTGGCAAGAGGCCAGGTTGAGCTCCTGTGTAATTAGCTCCCGATGCTTGAAACAATTGAGCCACTGCGTCCCCAACTTTTTTTTTCTCTCTTTTTCTTTTTTGTCGCGCGACACTCGCCTTCTTCATTGTTTCTCCTTTCGGTTTCGCTTCCAGCCACCCCTCTCTCGGACTTGCCAGCAGCAGCAAGAGTCGTTGTCGTCGTTGCGGCGGTGCCCGCATTGTCCTTTTTTGAGACTAATTGGCCAGTGATGATTCCGTGCGTGCTGGAGGAACACAGGCAGAATAAACTTGGATTGTGCTGAGGACTACTGTATGGACTTGTTGTCCGGCTCTTTATGGAGGAGAAAAAAAATAAAGGTGCAATTGCTGAATTCCGCGCTCACTTTAAATGGATCGTCACATGTTTGAGGCAGCAATGATCTCATGGAATACCATTTTTTTTTAGTACTCTGCGGTCATCGCTTTCGCTTCTTGGGAATTTGATCGTTCCCCGTCCGTAGATATTATACTTTCCTCTATAGCACAGTGGAATAATCAATGCTTTGGATGATATTTGCTTCACACACACATGCACACACAGAAACGTTGGGACCCTGTTACACTTTTGTGGTTATCTGGTGTGCCGGGCTAAGGTAGCCAACATTGATTTTGAAGGTAAAGTCGTAGATTTATTTTGAACATTCTTCTAGTACTCACTGAGAGATTGTACATGTTACTGTATAAATCAACTTGTAGCCCATGAAAGAAATATAATTCAGTGTCCTATCATCATCTTTATATTTTTTTTTATAGTGATGTGGTTTAAATATGGTATTATCTAATTGTATTTTCATAAGACAGTGATTTTTTTCTGTTAAGTCTCCAGATCTATTGAGCTTGCTTAGTCTAGCAAATTAAAAAAAAGGTCACATTTTATGAATCATTGGATATCATGACACAACTTTTCTTTTTAACTGTCAGTGTCAGATATTTTACCACTGATATCTTAAATGGCAGTGACCAGTTTATCTTATATCTTATTGTTTTTTATACCAGCATAGAAGGCAGAAGGGACACCTAAGTGATTATTATGACTCCGCTCACTTTTTGAAATGTTCCGTGATCAACATACTCAGTTTTCAATTAGTATTTTTCGTTTCATGAATTTTTTAGTGATAACATTTTTTTCAATGAACTGGAATATTTTGCCACTGTTTCATCCTTGTATTATATAAGTTCATTTTTTCCCTACACTGATTTTAATTCCTTTCATCGTGTAGTTCTGCATTCTTTCTTTTATCTTGTAGTTTCCTATGTATTTGATGTATTTCTTTGAATTCATATTTTTTGTGTTATATTCATCTATTCATATTTGCAACCAAACTGTACAATTAGTGGCATCATGCTGTTGTTAGTCTCAGTTTCTGTAAAGTATTTTTAGGTAGTATGTACTGTGTCAGTGGTTAGGTATATCTTGATTTACAGAAAGGGTGCTTGCAAACTAGACACATTTCCATGTTTAGTATGCTTTATACATGTATGTAGATTGAGAACATGTCTTTGTACGATAACTAGAAATGTCTTTATAATATCTATATCTTTGCAACATCAATGTGTAAAAACAGGGGTTTAGTGTACATCATAATTTGAATTGTATACCTATGTGTATATCATTATTATATAATATGATTTTTTTTAATATGTCTTTGGATCAAAGTCATTGCAGTATCGTTTTGAACTTTCCATTTCAGCAGGGGGGGGGGGGGGATACTGAGAAGATCTGTACGATCATTTGACCTCTTGAACCATGAATTCAACTCAAACTATTGAACAAGTACAAGTAGTGCCATCGTCATGCACTGTAAATTACCGGTGCTCAAGCCTAAAAGACAACAAAAATCATGATGGTAATTGGTTTTTGGGCACATCAATTTGTTCTGTCATCTCCAGTTGAAATTGAATTTAAAAAAAAAAAGTGGAGGAAAGTAGATGGACTTGTGTTGGCTTGAGATGTGGCATTCTGTGTTCAACATCTGTCAGATTTCCAGCATTTTTCTTGTGTTCAGACTTTATTTTTTACCCCAAATAATGTGAACTCTGGTCTGGTGTGGGATATGCAGCATTGCTGATGCTTGTCTGAAACAGCATCAACCAACTCCTGCCTAGATGATGGACTATGGACTGGCTCTAAGGAATTGATAGAATGCTGTACTGGTGTGAAACTGACCTGTCTATGATAATGCTTTAACCTTCTCAGCACCACCACTTCAAAAATGGCATTCGCACGGTGTATAAACAGGACACTAGTGGTGAGGAATGTGTTAAGTGTTTGTAGAGTGTAACGTTGGTGCATCATGCTTTTGAGGTATAGAGCCTTCTGTGTGTATAGCTCCTGGTATATTAAGGACTCAGTAAATGGAGCCCTTGGTGTACATTACATAATGTACTGTTGGTGTATAGAGTTATTAGTGTATAAGAGCTGTTAGTGCTTAATGCTCTTGCTGTATGGATCCTTTGGTGTATAGAGTTCTTGGTATGTGAGCTATTGATCCATAGGTCTGTAGGGATGTTTACAGAGGGCTTTTCAGAGATAGATCAGTCAGAGCATAGAGACATTTATATGGAGCCATTGGTTTCAGAGATACAACAGTCAGAGCATGGCTCAGACATTTATATGGAGCCATTGGTGTATGGAACCATTGGTGTATGGAACCATTGGTGTATGGAACCGTTGGTGCATGGAACCATTGTGTGTGGAACCATTGGTTTATAGAGCCAATGGTGTATGGAACCATTGGTGTATGGAATCATTGTGTATGGAGCCATTGATTTAGGGAGCCATTGGTTTATGGAACCACTGTACAGGGAACCATTGCTGCATAGAACCATTGGTGTATAGAGCCATTGTATATGATATATGGAACCATTGGTATACTGAGCCATTGGTGTATGAAGCTATTGGTGTTAAAGAGCTTTCAAAGTTTTTGCTGTAAGGTGTATAATTTGGCATTCAGTGTATATAGAGAGTTCTCGTGGGGACGGAAAAACAGCATGTATTGCCATCTTGGCCAAGTTGTGTTGAGAAATGGCGGCAGTGCTAGGTTACAATCCGACATGGCGACGGTCCAAGAGCTGAATTGTCTGGTTGTGATGGGTGCTGCCAGCATTTGTGGAGGATGCAGAGACAAAGCATCGAGTGTTGTCTGTTTAGATAGCGAATACAATGTTCGGGAAGATAGTCTTTGATGTGAAAGAAACCAAAACATTGTTTCTACTGCATCCATGCAGCATCACAGACCATTTGGAGCGTGTCGATGTCATTTGTGTTTGTGAAACAGAAATCCCCGTTTATAGGATGAAATGCTGTCGACGTAGAATGAACAATAGCAACATAAACCTGTGTGGCATTTTTCACCCATTAACAATCATGCCCTCTGGTATAATCGTCATTTATCAACTCTCCAGCCAAGATTAGCTTGGCAAGGCTAGTCTTTGTTTTTGCGCGTAAACAAGGAAAAGCAAGTTCAATTCACATTGTTATGACCTTGTGCCCCCCTCCTGTTTATCTAAATCACTGAGATTTGCTAGGTGATTTTGATTTTTTTAATGTAATGCCATCTTACACCAAACAGAGCAAATTTTCTTACATAATTGCCTATGAGCACAGATTGTATCATGCTGACAAAAAAAAAATATTAATGATTGATTAATACTTTTGAATAATTAATGAGAATACTGAACATGTCTTGCTTACCATGATACCGAAATTACAACATACTGAAACTTAAGTGTACAAGGTATTACGTATCAACAATGAAAAGTGGTATGAGGAAATGATATTTGAAGACTTAGGAATCAAAAAGTTTTTTTTTTTTTTTTTTTTTTTTTTTTGGTCAAGTTTAAAGGGTATATGGCAAGTAAGCACATATGGCATCAATGTATGAAAAAAGAATGTTGAACTAATAGTGAAATCTGTACCATAGTTATTGATAAAGCTTCTGCATTGATTATGATTAAGTCATTGAAAGGTACATCGTGTGAGTGTTTGATAGATAATCTGTGCAGTGTTTAGTTGTTGCCTTCAAGGTGCTTGGCAAAGCATGGTATGAATGAAGATCAGTTTGACAGAAGTGAATTCCGTGCCGAGGTACGAATCTGCACCACAAAAACATCCAAAGGGTCTGTTACAGTGCACATCATGTACATCGGCAGGGTCATGTTCAGATGATAACTGAAGCCGTTTGGTGTCAAAAGGATGAAATCAGATAATGCTTGCCTGTTTGTGTGATTTTAAACTTGTCAGTGTGATGATGATGATTAGAATCTGTATAGAGCTGTCTTTGATTAGAAGTTAAAGAATGTGAATGATGTGAAACTTATGTCAGTGCAGAATGATACAGTATGATCAGGGGGAGCAGTAGAATCCCAGCTTTTGCATCGTCTTGCTTGCTGCTTGCAGATGACACTTTTTTCATGTTGTAATTTTGACTTCTTGTTTATTCTTTCATTTATTTATTTATTTATTTATTCATTCATTCATTCATTCATTCATTCATTCATTCATTCATTCATTCAACTTTTCATTCATTCATTCATGCTGCAAATGTCATGTCACCAATATTTCTAGATGATGATACATTGTTAATACATATCATATACATATAGGTATGCATTAGAAACCATCCTTATTTTATGGATTACTATTGAAGAGTTTGTTTGCAAAAACCGATAAGTCCATTTTTGAAGATTTTGAAGGACTGTCTCTGTCATAAAGTACAAAATAATACCTTTTAAATGATATATTGGTCACTACATATAGAGGTAAATTTTCTAATTTATGGTCAAAAGAAGCATAAATTTTCTTATTATTCTCTTTATTTTTCTTGAACTTTAATCGCAAATATGTTGATTTGGCAAATATGGACTTATCGGTTTTTGCAAACAAACTCTTCATATTTACATTTATCATATACAACCATACTTCTTCATACATAGTGATTTACACCATGTGTACATGCAAAAAGTGAGAATTTGCCTTTGTTTAAAATCTGTGAAATTGCTGTTCTGTGTTGACAGCTCTTGGTCAGCGTCCAAACTTTCTTCCCAATTGGCAAAATAATCCTGATCCGTCTTCCCTGCTGTCAGCAAGGGCAATGAAAGTTTAACGCTTTAGAATACAGCAGGCGGCGAGGGCAGGGGACACTTGTATGCAGTGACCAGCAGGTGTCATTCCAGTTTTTGTTCAGGTTATTTGCATGTCTAAAGAATGGACTTATTGGTCACGAGATTTCACGTCTGTGTATGTTTTAAGAGTGAGAGGGCATAGTTATGTATGTGCAGCCTTTTTTCAAAGGCCATCACGCTTTAGAGATCGATGAATGTTGATTAGTATTCATGATGGAGAGAAAACTTTGTTTCTGCTAGATAATTCAGGCGCAGAGCTATTCAGTTCGTCACCGCGACCAATGGAACTGCGAGAGATTCATTCACCCATCGCTCGTTCGTGCAAACTGTACAGTATGTGCTATTGTCATACACAGCTCTTGCTGCTTTGCTTTGATTTCTAGCAACCAAGTACCGGCAGCGAAATTTGCGTCATTCAAAGATAAAGTTGGAAATAGTTCTGATCGGTCATGAAGGGCGCCTCCTCAATGGGTCTTGCCTGTCGTTGGTGGCCGGATTCCATCTGCAGTGACAATGACTCTCAGCTTGCTTCTCACATGATTAGTTAGCTTGTAGAACTTTCCACTTTGCACATGAGCAGAAAAGCTTCATTTGTATTACCAACCTTTAGTAGCAGTCACATTTATTTTTAAAGTCACTCAAGATAAGTATCTTTGGTGTAATGATTATCATGTAATCATCATAAATAGAGCTTGTCAGCACATCCACCTGACAGCAACAAAGTGTTCAGTAAAGCCCTGTACTTGACAACGTTAGCAGAAAAAGCTTGTATACTCAATGCGGTCAATGCAAAACAATGAAATGGACTTCCCAAGTGTTGATTGATTGGTCATTCTGGTCGCCCAGTCTGTACAAGTTCATTTTCTGTTTGAACACGAATTCCGTAAACTGTTATGTCGGGCAAGCTTAGGCGTCATGTTACTTTGTAGAAAATGAGCGAAGTGCCAAATCACCTGTGAAAAAAGAAAGGCATTTTGTACACATATGCACATGAACAAATTACCAAGTGGCTTGTTACTCCAGAGTGTCTTTTAACAAAAGGCTAGAGTAGTGTGGACATTTCTTGGACATCCTAAGTTAGCTGTCATCGAGATTTGATGCTGCCTTCTTTGCATACAGTGAGATGTGATCTCTGGCTTGGAGCTGGGAGTATGACTATGAGGAGTTGTCATTCATACACCACACAGAGGGCAATGGGAAAAGAGATAAGGGGGAGGGGTGTGTTTCTGCTGAGTCACCGCCGATCGTTCGGCAAATTAGACGTAGTTACCACTCTGGGGTTTTGATGTCAGTATTACGTCGCTTGAAATTTACTTGGGTTGTTGTGATAATCAACCTGGGGATCCGAAAAGGGAGAGAGTATTTAAGTGAGGTTTAAGCCATTGCACTTGTCTTAGGACTAAACAGCTTTACACGATCTGAGTAGTGACAGTAAATTTAGTAAGAGCAGACAGGCTGTATTCTCAAAACTCATCGCTTTTGTCCGCCAAACAATGCCCTCTTTTGCTTCGCAGTGCTCACTCTTTCCTCTCTTTTGTTCCGTTGTCAATTCATTATGACAGAGCAGTTGAGCAATTTCCCGTCCTCCATTATTCGAGCTAATTAGCCAATGAGATTTCCACGCCCCCCATGACCGACAGTGCTCTGGAAAAAGAAAAGTAAGACAAAAAACCAGAGAGAGGGTTTTTCAGAGTGTGGTCCGAGATCTGTCATGGGTTTTGGCTGTCATCCCGCGGCGACTTATCTAGAGAACACAACGATCGTCTTGCCAGACATTGTTGACTCGTGCATTTGTCGAAGAGGAAATCCACAAGATTCTCAGCTTTTTATCGCTCCTTCTTGGCCGGATTGTTTTGCTTTTTGAGAACTCCCCTTTTTTTGCCTCCTTGCCCCCTTCATTCCCGGTGACACTTAACTAAGTTTCCACATGCCATGAGAATAGGAGAGCAGCAATTTTTTAATGCAAGTTGTCTCTTACAGATGCTCAAGATACGTCAGTGGGTAAATATTTAGTTAAATGCTGTAATAGCAGAATAGCAGAATGTTGGGAGAGTTTAGGGGAGAATAGAAGAGTTGCCATTTTGAGATGCTTTTCTGTACCTTGATCATTCTGCACAGAGTATTTGGCACATTAAAAGTCACTTGAATTATTCAATGTTTTAAGGATATTGAACGATAAGTAATAAATGTGTTTATCTTTATTTTTTAAGGATGACGAGAATGAGTCGATGATGAAATATTTAGTCAAACTCTGAAGAAGTGGAATGATAATCTACAATTGCTTGTTATCATATTCTGTTGTATCTCCCTTTTGACCCCTGCCTCCCCCCCCCCCCCCAAACAAAAGGGGGAGTATGGGGTAGGGAGATACCCGAGCATGGGACAAGTAGCTCCTTTTACTGGTGAATTTGATATACTGCAAGGTGAACTGACATGCTGAAATCTGCATATTGTGGTGTTTAATTTACTTGTAATTCTTTAGCTCGGTAGTAAGATGAACTTTGTATGTTTCTAATTCTGTGGAATCAAAATATAAAACAGTTGTACATGCACAACAAGCAAAATTTTGTCAGTTTTATTTTCACACTAGTTTCATATCGTGAGATATGTGTGAAAATATCCACTTGTACAGTACAAACTGTATATACACAACCCAGTACATGTTGTGTGAGGAAAATGAATATAGAGTGTGTCATCACAAAGAACTCTCGTCCCATAACAGCACGTGAGGTGTCAAACCTGTATCTCGTGGTGAAGTAACTGCCACCCAAATGTCATAAAAGTTAAATCAATCTTCATAGCATGACTTAAGTTTTGAAAGAAATTCTCACCTCCAGTACTACAGAAACCGCTGCTCATTCACTTGTACTAATGATTTGGACATGAGAGGCGACATTTGGAGGCATTCTAAAGCGGAATATCTCCTGTGTTCTTGTGCCACTGGTATTAAGTATCCAGAGAGATTCCTCGTGATGTGCTGTAATGAGCATGCATGACGCTTTTCGTTGGTCATGAACAAGTGTTCGTGTTTTATCAAGGAAGTATGAAAGATGAATCTGTCGTGCTTTTCAATGCAGCAAAGTGGATGTGTGGCTCTAACAAAAAAAGCCTACCGCAGAGCTCGAAATGTGTCAAGCACTCTATCTAGTATCAGTAAAAGAGGCACAACGTATTTCCTGTTCGATAGCTACTGGATTTTAAAGTAATTTCTGCTTTTTTACCTCTTTCATTTCAGATGTATGAATGATGTTCTCTGGTTAGTCTTGGAGGAAGGATACAAGAGAAAGAGAGCACCTAGATCACCTAGTACAAAGAGAGACAACGATAAAGAGGGGAGAAGAAGTGACCGAGCAGAAGTGCGCTAAGGGCCAAGGGCGGTGAGAGAAATGGCTGCCGAGATGCAGGACACGGAGGGGCCAGTGTCCAGTCCTGTGACCATCAAACAGGAACCGTGCGACCCCACGGAAGAGGCGATGGACTGCGACGAGGGGCAGAGGTTGAAGATCGCAGAGGATCCGGACCTCGGTTGCGAGCCGAGCGGTGATGAGAAAGAGGAGGAAGAGGAGGAGGGGGAAACAGGACGGGTGGTTGCGGCGCTGGATCTGGCGGAGCGCAAGCCCGAGCACATGATCACTCTGAAGCAGCACATCATGCTGAGCAGAGCCAAGCTGCAGCACGAGGACCACCCAGATGATGACCGCTCCGACGGCGCAGCCGAGAGCCAGGCCTCACCAGACCGTCGGGAGCGAGCGGATTCCATGCAGGACGATCTCCTCCAGGAGCGGTTGTCGCGAGAACGGGAGCGGGAGGGCGTCACGGAGAATGGCTACCCGGATGAGGACCCGTCCAACAAGACGAAGCGGGAACAGGACCTCGAGGAGAGCCTGGCAGAGAAGGAACAGAAGCTGGAACAGCTGGTGGGCCAGCTGGGCTCGCTGCGGGAACAGCTCCTGGCCCAGCAAGCTGAGGCGGCGGCTCTCCAGCGCAGCCAGATGCAGCGCCAGCAGCGGCAGATGGAGCTACAGCGCATGCAGCAGGACATGCTGCAGAGGCAGCAGCAGCAGCTAATGGAGCAGCACCACAAGATCAATATCCTCATGCAGGTAGGTGTGGTGGGGTGGGCCAGGAGGGGGAGGAGCGTTATGGGTGATAGGCGTGGTGGGGGATGGGTATGATTTGGGGTGAGTGCAGTTGGGCATTTGCTGTGGTAGGAGTGGGTGTGGTGGCGGTAGGCCTGGAGGGCGATGGGCATTATGGGGGATGGTCATGATGGTGGGGGATGGATGTGCTGGGGTGGGTGTGGTGGGGAGTGGGTGTGCTAGGAGAAGGGTGTGCTTGGGGTGGGTTTGGGTGTGGTGGGGTTTGGGTGTGTTGGGGTGGTATCTCTCCTTCCTGGGTCTCTAGGGTCTGTGGCCCACTACAAGAAAACTCTCATCATTGGAAGAGTTGCAGTTCCATGTTGGAAGATTAGGCAAAATTTTAGTTGGAAGTATACTTAGAACCTGTTAGGGATGAGCTTATTTTGCTGTGAACATGCATTTTTTATTGACTTTATTCTGGGGACTAGTCTTCAATATGTGATAGAATGGTTCACATTTATTATTTATATACATATTTTGCCAAGATTACCTTTTACACATTACACTCCATTCATCTGATGCAATTGAATATAATTCAATACCTGGAATTGAATTTGCGTGCATTTAGTTGTTGCTGTGCCAGGAAAGTCTCTGTCAAACTTTCTGGTTGTTTGGGACTGCTAATGTCTCACAGGAATGCCTTGAATTCTAATTACTGAGGATATTCATATTGACTAATATTACTATTCAGTGATCACATTGCCCAATGAATTAACAAGGATAACGTGTATATGCTGTACTTTATCCAGATACTTTTTTTTGTATATGTATACAGTGTTTGTGACATTGTCATCAATAGTTTGTTGCTACTTAACTGCAGTAATGAAGAATGTTTCTCATGTATTCATCCAACTCTTGCTTTGCTTGAAGGCATTACAGCAACAACAGCCAGGCTCTCCCGCTGCCACAGCCGCGGGGGGCTTTGTGCGCCTCATCCCCGTCTATCCCACCGACTACGTTCGTCCACCGGCCCCTGTCCTCGTGACCAGCCCCAACGGGCACAGCACCGCACTGGGCGTGGCCTCCCAGCCCAACGGCAAACAGATCCCCTCCCCCACCACGCCCCTGGGCCAGGCCAAGCTCGCCACGTCCCCCATCGGGACGGGCCATATACCAGCTGTCTCACCCCTCACCGCCAGCCCCAAGGGGCTACTCACCATCCCCCATGCCTCCTTCCCACCCACCTGCTTCCCTACCTTACCCCGCGGCAGCCCCACGGGGCACCATGCCTACCATGAGATGGCTCCGGACCAACCCCTCAACCTCTCCCAGAAGGGCGTGTCCTCCTCCGACTCGAATCCATCCGACGGATCGCCGGTCACCTCACCGTTAACCCCACCCCCAACTCAGGTTTGTGGTAGTGCTACTGAAAGTGAACTGCTGTAATGCATTGGTCACATCTTGCCCGAAATAACAACTGCCCTTGGCATTTGA
The DNA here is from genome assembly GCA_033980235.1 of Diadema setosum. Lineage (NCBI taxonomy): Eukaryota > Metazoa > Echinodermata > Echinoidea > Diadematoida > Diadematidae > Diadema > Diadema setosum. Next base: position 12,717,671 of record CM067071.1, read on the forward strand.
AACCACAGTTTCCTTGATTATCTCATTATGCAGCTCTCATGATTGTCTTGTCTACTTTCGAAAAATAATTTGTTGTGATCAAATCGTTCTAAAAGGCAAAACGGTACATATATTCATGTGAACCCAGCTCCTTAAAACATGTAGTGGACACATTTTGCATTAATCTGGAGAATGATAGTAAGCATTAACGGTGGTTGTATTATTGTGGATTATGTTGATGGAATTTTTTATGATGTAGACAATGATGGATAAGCTTGTAAAAAGACTATGAAAGAAATTCTGAAATCCAATGAAGAAGCGTGAGTACAGAGAGAGAAAAGTTTAATTGAATTGAATTGCAAAAAGGTAAAGAGAAAGGAAAGATGAGTTCTAGAAAAAGGAGGGGGTGGGGGAGAAGAGTGAGGGTTGTACCATTGATTTCCAGTGAAAACCGCTTTTGATATTTCTACCGGTGTCCAGGTCTGCGTCAAATCTCGGCCGGTCACCATCACCGAGCCACTGAAGAGGAGTCAGTCCCTGTCACCGAAGGCCAGCTACCAGAAGTATGCAACGCACGAAGCCGAAGTGGTCAGCAACGCCTCGCCGCAGACGTTACCAAACCACGTGGAGCTGACGAGACCCTCAGGTATGGTGTGGAACGAAAACTCTCCCTCTGTCTCTGTCCCCCCCTCTCTCTCACTTCCCCAGCCCCTCAGGTATGGTGGGGAATGAAAACCCTCCCCCCCTCTCTCTCTCTCTCTCTCTCTCTCTCTCACTCTGTCCCTCTCTCACAGGGAAAAAGGGTTGTAGCTTTGTTATGTTTAAGACCATGCCTTCATGTACATAATATCATGTAAGGTAAAGTACTCGATCATACTTCAGAACTGATGAAATCACAAGGGGACAGGCGAGAAAAACAACGAGACTGCTCCGGCTAACAATGAACGAAAAACGTGACGAGTTATAGTCCATTGTGTCAGCAGCATGCTCTGTAACTAGCGCATCACTGGTAAAAATAGCTTGAAAGAGAAGAAGGACTCTTGAGCGCTCTCTGAACATGTCAAGAGCTTGGAGTGGGCAGTAAAGGACAGAGACCTGAAAGCTAGGATCGGGATTCTTTCTATTTTTTCTTTCCTTAAAGAGGGGGGGGGGGGGTTCTGTAGTGAGAATCCTTTGTTACGTGTTTCCATTTCATCCCTGCAACATTGTGGCAGACTGCCCGGAAAGGATGTTGCAAGGATAGCGCTGCAAAGACCACTTTCACTTTCGATGAAGGGCTGGCACTGTTTGCGGGAACTCCAGATTCCGGCTCGAGTGTCCGCGGCAGCCTTCGGCGCCCGTTCGTCGATATACTGGTTTCATTGTTTTGATTAGAGCCCCGCAGGATACAGTAGTCCCTAGCTCTTCACTTTATAGTGGAGCTTGTTGGCAGCTTCCGTTCCTTCCGTGAGAGTTGACCGGACTGCTGCCATGAGCTGGACTGATTAATTGGCCTTCTGCGAGCTCCCAGCGCCTGGCAAGAGCCATTTCGTTCTGAAACATGTTCCCTCCAACAAAGAATGATTGTGATGATGCACAGGATTGAGCACTTTCTGCGGTCATATTTCTTTCTTTCTTTCTTTCTTTCTTTTTGTAACTGATGCCAATGGCATAAGAAGTGGGGAGGGGGGTTTCGATTTCAGTCCGTGCTTTCCCAAAACTGGTTGATTATTTTTTGAATAATCTTTTTTGCTTCTTGTAGACGTGAGCATTGAAGGTCACTATGTCCTGTGAAAGGATGGTGTCTTTTTTTTTTTCTTTTAAAGAGAATGTGATCAGTAGGATGTACTTGGAAAGAGAATAATACTGATAATGCTACCAGCAATCTCTCCCAGGGTGATGCGATGAAGAGAAGATACTGACAACAGTGAAAATAATGAAACCAGGATTGTACAAAAGGATAAAAGTGAGCAAGACTGGATACAAGACTACTAAGTCTCTCTGTATTCTGAAAAACATGAATATCTTGTCATGTCCCTACGAGGGGAAATGTATTATGGAAACCATCGTGGTGATTTGGCTCAGTTGATAGCGTGTCCACCTCCGGACCCAAGGGTACCGGGTTCGATTCTCCGAGTCTCACCGAGCAGTGTTGTGTGCAAGCGTTTTGTCCCTCGGAAAGGACATTAAATAGAGGTCCCATATGTGAGTTAGCCACGACTTGCGCTTGTAAAAGATCCGACTTCATTCATTCACCGCAAAGAGGAGGGTGCTAACCCGATGAAGTGGTCCCCCTCCCCACCCCCACAAGGAGACGGGCGAATGATGCTGACCCCTCGTGGTTAGCCCCAGGTGACTAGCAATAGTCAGCAAATAATATCAACCAGGCACATCGTGCCATATGCTTGAATGAATTAATAATCTAAACCTAGAGTCCCTGCTTTTGAACGTTGTCTTTGCCGACTACCGTGATGCATATTACACATAAGTACCTCCCTTGTTCTCTAGATCCTTCTTGACTTGGTTGTGTGAGTGTCAGCAGCCCTGCACTGCAGAAAAGAAAACAAAAGAAAAACCAAAGTGTAGAATGACTTTCAGTAAGAAAGACTGGGTGATTGATTGCCTTAGAAAGCAGAAACAAAATAGATACAGGGATAGAACAAAAGCAAATGAGATATCAAAAACAAAATAGATATATGGATAGAACAAAAGAGAATGAGAGAGAAAAGCAGAAACAGGATAGATACATTAGTTGAACTAAAGGAGAGAGAGAGAGAGAGAGAGAGGGAGAGAGAGAGAGAGAGAGCAAAAACAAACTAGATACATGGATAGAACAAAAGTGAACGAGAAATAAAAAAGCTATACATGGAAAGAAGAAGAGAGAGAGACGGAGCAGAGCAAGAGAAGGAGACATACATGTGGACGGACAGACAGACAGAAAGGAAGGTGACAAACTATTTGGATAGATGCTGAGGTCTGGGTTCAAAGATTGGCAAGACTTTTATGTCGATGAGATCAATAAGCACATGATAGGTGTGATAGTTATGAAACCTCATGGTGGATCCAAAATCTTGTGCTGGGTTGATTATACATACAAAGAAAAGCCGCCAAGAGTTTTTAATAGCTTATGAACAGAATTTTCATTAGAAAAAAAACCCCACAAAGCAAAAAGGAAAATGTTAGAAACCTAGGTTTGGGGGAAAAATTGCTGTAAACTTGTCTACCAAAGGACGGAAAAGGCGCATACTCTGTAGACCAGAAGGATATTTTAAAAATTTAGCTCGTTCCATGTATACGGGAACGGCCTGAATGGGATTTTAGTATGGAACGGATGAACAGTGAAATCCAGCTATTTGATTGCTGCTTATTTCAAAATTAGGACATGTACATCTTACATGGAATACACGCTAGGTGAGGCAGTCTATTGTGAGAAAGAGACTGCCAGTTTCTGTTCAGACAGACTAGACTGGTGACCCGGGAAGATAGAGGTCAAAGGTCGTACCTGTTTAGAAATGATTCGGAATGCTGTCGGCGATCGTTGGCAGAAACCCTACTCTGCTCATTGAGAGATAGCAAATTGTGTTTGCCCGCAGTTCGCAGCATTGAATATTTACTTCCTGTGTAGTATTAAGCTGGAAAAGAGGAAGAATACCATGCAGAGTAGATGCTGCCAAAGGCATTCAGAGAAAATAACAGGATACTGGGGCAATACTTGACTACTGCAAGTGCCAAATACTGCAGTTTATAGTCTGAAATTTGAGACATAGGCCTATGTGATATTGAAATCTCTCTGCAGTGGAATATATGGTGTACTAGTAAGTTTTGAGGTGTAGCGAATGAGGACAAGTTAGGAGAAGGAGGTCTAAAGAAGGGATGATGAGAGATTTGGAGAGGGGAATGGGGGTGAGGAGGGTGGAATGGGGGGGGGGGGAAGGTTGAGGGGTGACAGAAGGAATCATGGGGACATACCCAGGGTGCAGGTAATTTGGATATTATTCCAAGCCGGGTTCCCTTATCTTACGCTTCCAAGCGGATCGTCGCAGCAAATGGAATTAGGGCCGGCTAGCATCGTTGTCTTTTAGTGCGCAGATTGTCATCATACGGGGCACGCAGGGATAGGGCTAGGCTGTAAGGAGGGAGAGAGAGAAAGAGAGAGTGGTAGAGATTAAGAAAGAATGAGTGGTAGAGATTAAGAGGGGGTATGGTAGGGGGGCGGGAGCATTGGAAAACAGTCTTAACTCTTTTTGTTGAATGGTCGAGGTGAGTGCATTGTCGACATGATAGAATGTTTGTGGTCATAATTTTGCGAAATGTTGTGTTACACACCTTACCCTGCTGTTAACAGATTTTTTCCAGTTGTTGCGAGAAGTGCAGTTAGCTTGGAGTGAGGATCTGCCTCTCTTTTTTTTGTGAGTCGAATGGAGAGAAAGGGGCGGGGGAAGGGAGGGGGCTTGGAGAGACAGCAAGCTGGTAATACGTCGGAAACAGATGAGTATTTTGCCGGGGATTGAGAAGAATCAGCCTGCTGATCTCGCCTGTAACTCTACTCTTTCTTGTGGCTTTGGGCGCTTCCTACTATGCACCCATCGCCCCGAAATCGTGTCAGGCTGACAACGGCATGCACTAATCATTTTTTTCTTCTTATTCAGGGGGGGGGGGGGGGGGGCAGCGCTAGCCGCGTGGGTTGTCTAGACTGTGGATGTAGCTGCGTGCGGATTTTACGCTCACGGTTTCGAAGAAAGACGTTGACGCATTAAAATCTGTCGATACATATCTGTTGTCTTGCCCCGCCCACTTGTAGGTCAGAATGAAGGTGGCGCTGATTTCTAGTGTGTTCATCTTGCGCAATGCTGTCGAGCTGTGGAGCAATTTGCAGGATATTAATCAGAACAATCATGCAGGGTGTCTGAAATCCAAAACCTTCTGTGAAAGTTTACTGAGTGAATGTTAAAGACTGGCGTTTTGTATATTTCTCCAAGGCATCACTAGAAGAGTTTGCTGAAATGCGTAAAATCAATCATTGTCAAGGAAAGAGAGGAGTAATGTTTGAAAATGTTCTTCTGTTTTTCTCACAGAAAACACACTTTTGTGGCAACTTTCGCTCAGGTCTTTGCATTTCAAATCTGTACATTGCATGGGTATGGTGTGTAAAGTTCAGTGTATCGCTTATGGAAAGTGTTTTTGGAAGGCACGGTAGGCTCAAAAGTGAAAGTGGTGGAAGTATAACAAAATAGTACAGAAAAACTTGGATCAATCCGTAAAAATGTCTGTCTTTCGGAAAAGAAAAGAAGGGAATAAACGAGCATCCAGTATCAAAGGCTGTAGAGCTGTCAGATGATCATGTGGTTACATATTTGTGAGTGGGATGTCAGTTTGAAAAACAACTCGGTGAATAGTTTGTGCGGAGTGTGGAAATATAGCTGGATTCTTGTCTCTTGTTGTGTGGCGGGAGGGTGGGTGGCAGCACAACCACCTGGCCGGACCACACGCAGGAAATGCCACGGTGAACAAAAAGGGAGCAAGAATAGCTTGAAAGTCATCTCTATTGCAAGAGGAGGACTGTAAGCGCCTTTGATAAAGTTTTTTTTAAAGAACTTACATGTATGAGAAGGAAGGCAGTTGATGAGAGAGAGAGTGAAGAGAGGAGGAGAAGAAAAAAAAAAGAGAAACGGGAAGAATGGTAGGAGATAAGAAAGGAGGTGAAACTGTAGAAGGGAGTGGGGCATTGGGCGTTGATGGGTCTGCACATTGTGCGACAGGTGGCACTAGTTAGAGAGTAGGAAGGGAACCCCCCCCCCCCCCTTCACCTACAGCTGCCGAAATGTTACCTCTCACTTAAAACGAACTGGTAGAGAAAGGTCGCCCCCGCCCGCGGTCGCTGAGGGTGAGCGTGGCAGGGAATTTTTGTGGTACCGGTCGGGCCGATGTCACACGCAAACGTTCATGTCTCGCCCAATGCATCTGACCGCAGGAGTGGCAGGGCTTGGTTGACGGTGAGCATATCGTCAGATTTACAGCAACGGGGCAGGTGGCGATATTTGCCTTTAAACAATTACACTTGGAAAAACATGCAAACAATCACCCCCTTCACAAAACAAGCTGACAAGCAAACAAACAAACCGAATGGTGATACTAAAAATTAAGTGAGTGTGTTAAAACACTTCTTTGTATTGAAGGAGACTGGTACATTATAAATCATTTGTTAGCGTGCCTTGTGTGAATGGAAGTTGACATCATTTTGTACACTATGTGATGAGCAAATCATGTGTTTAGGCTTATTACAAGCTTGTCATCACATACCTTGCTTATTTTTTGATGATAGGAAGGAATGATAACGAGATAAACATTTTGAAGGCATTGGGGGAAATGAGAAGGGGACAGTTACATTCTGTCTCGGAACGAAATGTTGCCATATTTGGTTTATCATACTTTTAGGACAGTAATTGCTCGACATGAGTCTTAGTGAAATGATATAGGATTTTTAGAAAAACAACAACAACAAGAGGAATAGAGGAAGATACAATTGCGAAAGCTTCCTCTGGTTGAAGACTTCTACATCTGGTAACATGACGCAGTGATGCAATGATTTCCAGAAATGTGTGGGATATTTCCGCCCCAACCTTACTCCCATATACCCTCAAACTTGGCTGATTAATCCTGTGGTTTAGGTTGGGGGGGGGGGGAGGAGGGGGAGGGGTGGTGATCTGTCGATGTTTAATCTCATTCATGTTTTCCCCCCTCGGCAGGTTGACCTCGAAAAGTGGGCTCTCGAGCACGTCGATGCCACTTGTTGGTACTACATTGACACTTTGGAGCTTTGGCGCTTTGCTCTGACTGTAGATTGGATATGAGTAAAAAGGCATAATGATCTATCATATGCGAATTTGGTTGGGGGGGGGGGGGAGGTTTAAGGAAGGGGACTTCCGATATCTCGGAAATTCTATTTCGGATTTGCGAAAGACAAACCGCCCTCGGAAGTCACGGGCACAGACCGATGGCGCCAGACGCGGTAAGGCTTCAGCCGGCAAACCCCTGCCCCCACTCCGCAGCACCGGCTTGCCGGAGCTGTGCCGTGCAGTGATAGCACTGCCGCAAGTTCCTGCCGAATTTCCTTTCTGTGAATTATAGGGTATTTTTTTTTTTTTTTTTTGGGGGGGGGGGGGAGGAGGGGTTGGGGGAAGACTGGGTTAGAGAGGAGAGTAGATGATGGGGGGGGGGGGAGGGGGTTGTAAAAGGGTGGGTAATGGATTGAGGTGAATGCTTTGGTAGCTATCATTTGGAGAGCTGTTTTACTTCTTGCTTAAATTTATTGAAGATGAGGCAGACCTACATCAGGTTTTGAAAGGGTTAACTAGAAAGATGAGGCAAGTGTCTGAATACCAGACATGGACGTTAAAGCAGCAAATATCGGTCTGAAATATGGCATTGCAAAGAATCAATTATGGTGCATGTTGGCAGTACCATCATTTTCGTTACTGCTGAAAATGTGCAACACTGAATCGCAAATAGCGAGAAGAATAAGGTATGGACTGCATGTTGTAGAAATATACCGGATAATGACTGCATGTTGCAGTATTAACATACCAGGCGATTTCTCTCATTTGATGCAAAACATTGGACGGAATAATTTACAGTGTGTATTTAAAGAACAGAAAAAAGAAATGGAATCTATGGATTAAAGTTTCAAACTGTAAAGCGTAGCTTTCCTCAGTGCGCAGGCTTGCCTTGTGTTTGCGGCTTGACTTTGTCTTGCCTGATGACCCTCTCGTATGTATGTATGTAAGTATGTTTCTTGCTGCATGACAATATTGTTGGTTTGTTTGTCAGTCTCCTTTTACTGTGGGGTCTTGATAGTTTCTTATGTGCTCTTAAGGAGTAGGCAGAGTTGTATTGGTTATGTGTCTAATATCAATTCATACTGCCTGCCATTTAACGTGGGAAATCTGTATAGAGTCTTTTGTTGACTTGAACATCGTGTAGTGGTGCATACTTACTGTGAGTGGCTAGTTCATTGGAGCTGGCAAGGTTTTTGCGGTGGACAGGGTCACACATTTACTGTGAGTGTTAATAGTGGTGAAAGCCCCCTTGAGACATGTAGCTTTACCACAGTAGAACAGGCCTGATTTTGGTTTAGATATCCCGCAACAATTATGTTGATGGACTGAGAAAAAAAAAAACTATTGGGGGGGGGGGGGGGGGGTTTGCTTCTATTCTTCCTGCAAGACAATCAAATATAATTTTTGTTGGAGCCAATTAAGTTTCAAGTGGAGCTATAATTCTTTTTTCATGTGGCATTAGAGTGTATGGATAAATGTATATTGTCCTTCCCCTCTCCCCGCAGCACAGTAAAAAGTTTTGTTGTTCGTTTATACCGGTGTCATTGATTAAACTCGTGTCCACACGAGCAGACAGAATTTTTGTATGTCGAGCCGTGACAATTAAGCGCGACCGTCGAAACCTGCGGTCGTGGGTGTTTGTCTAAATTTTTCGTTTTAATTTACCGGAGAGGAAGGGATGCTCGGGTTGGAGAGTTCCCCTTTCCTCTTTATTGGCCCCAATTCTTGCCCCCCATTGGCTCCCTAAGAGAGACAGGGAAAGAGAAAGAGAGAGGGTGAGAGAGAGGGGGATGGGGATCAGATTGAAGCAAGACTGCAATGGTTGCATAAAATGTCAGGTAGGCGGGAGTGGGGGGTCACTCGAGGCCGCGCGCCTAACAAATGACTTCCACCTTTGTGCTGCCGTAATTGGATTGGTAGGCAGCTTCCCCCCCTTCCCCCAACCCCCCCCCCTCTTATTTTCTCTCTTCATCCACTCTCCACCCCTCCACAAACCCCCTCGTGTCTTCACCACCCTATGCACCTCCACCATCACCACCACCCCCCCTCTCTCTCTTTTGTTTCAGTTTCTGTCCCGATATAGATGAACTCAGGATGTCTGTCAATCCGTGGCATTGTCTTCCTCCTCCGTTACGTCACGACATTGTGGTCACGTTTGCCCGCATGATCCAAGACTCATACACCAATGTGACACAGCTACATACATTGTATATATCCTAATCCATCATCTCTCTACTTTACACGAGACAGCAGATTTTGATGAAATTATGGAAATTCATTTCATTTCATTCTCATTTCTGAAATCTTAATTGTTTTTTGATCCCAGGCTTTGAAACACCAGTCTGACTCTGACATATATTTCATGCCATCTCTCCTCTCCATAAGAAATTGAAAATTTTGTTGATTTTGTTTTTCACTGGTAACTCTCTGTAGATTCATTCTTGAAATTTTGATCGTGTTGTAATGATGCCATATTAATGAATGGTCTGACAAAAGGAAGAAAGTATTTAGAATTGTTGGTAGTATCAGCACTTCACCTCTGACCTGGATTCGCGTCAATAGCTCATTGCGCGCCGCAATGAAACTGCATCCAAGGGATCGAAAGTGGTCCAGTGCAGAAGTCAAAGTTGGCAGTTGTGTTTCCAGCATAAGGTTTTAGGAGATTTGTGGTCACCACATGATGCTGTGTTTTTGTTTTTGTTTTTTCTTTAGGGTTAAATCCTGCATCTCGTTAAAGAATCTCTTGCCTTGATTCTGTATTGTCAACTTTACCCTCTGCTCTCTTTTTATACTGTTACTTCTTCTTTTTTTTCTTTGAGACTCGAGGCTTGCAGTGTACTCTCTCTCTATAACTGTATGCCTTTCTAATCATTTTTCCTCATTTTTCCTTCAGAGCTCATTTTATCACACTCTCTATCAAGGTTTCCTCTGATATTTGTGTTTTTTTTTTCATTTTCCTCCAATTTTAGACCTCTTCATGGCCTTTTCACCCCATATGGGCTTCCTAATTTATCTAGCTCATATTACTTTTCATTCATATTTCTTTCATTGATATATCCTGTCTGTTTTCCCCCCTCTTCATTCCTTTTTTTTTTTCTGATCCCGTCTCAATTTTCTCGCTGTCTAAACGGCATCAGCCGGTGATCGAGCCGTCCCGATCACCGCCCTGATAAGGGTCCCCGTCAAGACCCATTTTAACAGCTTAATTCAATCACTGATCGTCATCTTAATGCGCGGCGCATTATTAAACACTTTTTTTTGCAACAATCAGGCTGAAGAAGAAGCAGCTTCTATTTCGAGGACCGCGATATCTGGCCCTTGCAGGATAGAGGGGGGAAAAATCGTAATAGAAATGTATTTATTCACGTCTCCCCCGTCTCCCCCCCCCCTCACCCCCTTCTGCATTCAATTCACTCTCCTTTTCTTATCAGCGGACGTCAGTCTGATGAAAATGTTTGCTAATGAAGATGATGAAATTAATAACTTCCATGAGTACCAGAGAGAAATCCTTTTTTTTTCTTATTCTCTCTCTCTCTCTCCCTCTCTCTCTCTCTTTCCCTCCTCCTTCTGTTACAAAGACAGATGGAGTGTCGGAGTTTGTTACATATGATATCGGGGATATTAAAAGTTCAGGGACAAGGAGGGCGTGAAATGTCAAAAAGTAGGGGGATGCTGGCGGTGCGGCGGTTACTCAGAAAACACTGGCAGAGGACAAGCATGGCCAAAAACCAGGAGTGAAAAACATGATGAGATAAATAAGCAGACAAATAGATAGATAGAGAGAATGAGAGAGAGAGAGAGAGAGAGATAGAAAGAAAAGAGACACAGACAGTGAAAGAGATAGACTCATAGATTTATAGAAAGATAATAGACAAGTAGAGAGAAGAGAGAGAGATAGAGAGAGATAAACATAAATTTAAAAGGTGCACAAGCTTACAAATAGAGAGAGAAAAAAACAGACAGACATAGACAAACAGACAGATAGATGGAAATGGTAACATAAGATATATAGAAAGACAAGCAGACGTAGAGAGAAAGAGACATCCAGACAGATGGACAGAAATATTAAAGGATGGTACAGTATTGGTGGAGATGAGAATTGGGCTTTTAACTTTTTGCGAGATACCAAGAAAACACTTATGTTATAGTACAGAGCATACCATTTTAAGAGAATTCAAAATTCATTTGATGAAAATCGGGTCTGGAATGACTAAAACATCCAAAAACAAAGTAAAACAAAGCGATTGTAATAAAGTGTGGGTCCCACACTTTATTAGAATTGCTCTTTTTTTGGATATCTCAGCCATTTCAAAACCAATTTTCATTAAATAAACGTTGAATTCTTCATAGAATTACATGCTCTTTCATATTTCATAAGAGGTTTCTCATTTTCTCACCAAAAAATGTTAGAAACCTGAAATTAGGTCTCAACCAAAACTATACGACCCCTTTAACAATGAAAGAGGCATTTATCATGATAGAGACTGGCAAAGGCATAGGAAGAGAGAGAGAGAGAGAAGGTAAGAGATCGACAGATAGAAAAGAAAGAGGAGAGAGGAGAATGAACGGATGAAAGGAGGGGGAAGAAGGAGTGTTCTGTGCTGAACCAAATACTGAGAACTTTGTCCGAACGTGAGACAAGGAGACAAATGACGAATGAATAAAGCAAGGATAAAATGATATTGATGAGAAAAGGGGTGAATAGACTGTGCGTATGTGTGGGGGATATCCTATGAGAGAGATAAATGGGGGCGGTGAGATTGTGAAACTTTTTGTTCTTCGGCAAGTGGTGCTACATCGGATCAAGTGCGCCACTCAGGTACTTGATGGTGGAGAGTAGAACTTGTGTACATCTGGCATTTTAATAGAACACATTTATGTAGATGTAATGTCATTTTAGAGATAGATGGTGGAGATGGTTTGAAGTTGTTTTTTTTTTTGCAGGATCCTTGATTAGTTCTGATTCTAATTCTAATTCTTCTTTGAATGTTAGTACTTGTACGTTCACTCTTTAGGCTTCCCGTGTCTCTTCCAAGGACTCGCATGTCGAGTCGTTCTTTTTTCAGCATTATTCAAATCTTGTTATTACACTATTGTCAACATTGCTAAATCAACTGTTCTTACGTCTGCAGAATGTGGTTGTGTGTATATCACTATTTGTATTGAGAAGATTCTGTTATTGCCCCGGGTATTTTTGCCTTTCATTTTTGTTTTTCTCTATTTTGGTCCTACGTTGCGTCCGTGTTCCTCATCTGTATCTTACACTCTGTTCAGAATTTGGGACCTACGCTTAACAAGCTCGCTTTTAAGTAGGTTCCATCATATATTCTTTAGCGTTATACATAGAGCCTTACATACGATGATTAACCGTTATGTTTTATATGTCTACATTAATTTACTGTGCATCCAAGCCGGATATTATGATTCACTATGTTTTATTATATTTGATGTACATTCCTTCATTGAGAAATATGAAAATAAATTGAATTGAAATGAATTGATTAATGTAGGAGCTTTATGTAGTTTTGGGGGAAGACTTTGTGGATCATTTTTTTTTTTTTAATGTGAAAGGTGATGGTTATTAGAGCAAAGGAACAGGAGCTTGGGGTGTGGTTTTTCAGTGAGAAAGTGGACAGAGAAATATGACGGATCGCACCGAAGTAACAGAACCAAAATTTTTTAAAGCTGCGCGTGGCTGACAAAGACCTTACCAGCAACAGTGTGGTGAGGATTCAATTTCGATACATTCCATATAATCTCAAAAGACCATTCATTGAAAGCTGGTGATGTGTGAATTATACCGAGTGATCTCGTCGTAATTTGGTGTGCTAAAAATACCTCGCGAGAGAAGCGGCCTATCGGCTCGCCGATAAATGCTGCCGTAATTTGTGTGTAAATTCCGACATCCTGCCGGAGAAAGCTCTGAAAAAATTTTCTTTTCCTTGGAAGTATGAGGACGGAGGAAAGTGGTGATCTCTCCGGATCTCCAAGTTTTTTCCTTTTGGTCACATTGATGGGGGAAAAGTCCTCTTTTAAGATCCCTTTCTTGACCTCTATGGATACCTGAGCTTCTCGGGATACGCTCGTGTATTTATGGATGTTTCTCTTCTGATCGCATAGGAACTGAGATATCCGAGGAACGTGTCACACTTAATTGCGTTCCTGTAGGTGGAACGCAGATTGCGCGCAATCAGCTTTGCCATCTCTGGCAAACTGCGGAGAAACCTTGGACAAAAGTTACAGATTGTCCCGGGAATTCTCCAAGGTGGAAGTTTGTATGGAACGCTGATACATCTCGATAAATTTTGATAGCATCCTTGATGTGTTAGTTCTGTCTGCTGTAATGCCAAAGCAATAAATCTTTTTCTTGTTTGTCTTTCTCATCACTGGCTTCTGCTGAGAATGCAGATATCATGCAAAATTATATTAAAGGTTTCTTTTTCTGTGTCACTTCTGGTCCAGCTTGCCTTCATCTAAATGGAGACATGAAAGATTTTAGTTTTGTTCATTCAAATTCACACTTTTTACCAGGGCATGTGTGATTAGTACTGAGTGGCTGCTCTAGAATATTATGATGAAGAAGTTTGAACTACCAAGCCTGACATTTTGCAACAGTTACTCTAGTGTCATATGCATATTAGGGTTGAAGTGGGAAAAAGGATGATGCCGTGTTTAGTCCCACATCCTTGATTTTGTGTGGTGTTTTTGGAAGGTTACCTCAATAGCAATGCATGATACTTCTTCATGCAGGGATCCCACATTCATGTTTTTGTTGTTTAAAAGCTGAGCTGTTCAATCAAGAAAGCCTCATCTGTTTTGCTTGGCACCTGTGGGTTTTTTTTTTTTCTGGGCATTTCTCTTTCACAGCTGATTCATCCCTGTGTGTGAAGAGGAAACCCCCTTTTATTCATCAGATGGTGATCTAGTGAACTGTATTCTGTCGAGCATTTTATTTTTTGTACAATGTACGCATTTTGTTGGCTCTGTCAGATAGAGCACAGAAAAGGAAAATAGAGAGAGAGGATTAGGAAAGAAAAATGGACAGACACCATGTATGACCCCTTCACGTGATCCCCCGTCAGATTTCTTGTAATTCTCCCGGGTCGTCTTCCCTCATTGTTGCCGCGGCGACGTTCACCGTGGATGACATCTCTTACCCCTCCCAAGAAATAAGCAATGGGATTGGCGCGGATCAAAGGATGATCCGAGGGGCTTGCCCCCAAAGAAATGCCGGGGGGAACGGACAGTGGGATGCTGCCCGACATTTTTGCCTAATCTCTCTCTCTCCCTCTTTTTCTTTCTTTATGTTTGTGTCAAGCTTGTGTTTTTTTTTTTCTACAAAAAGGCCTGAGCATTGAAGCCCAGGGGATTCGTTCATGTTTGCTAATCGCAGAGGAAAATGATGTGAACCTCCCCGTGAATATTGTGTGTAAAGGAAAACAGAGATTACCAGAGATGTGTTGTGTTCATTCCCTTATTGAGAGAGAAAGATGGAGAGAGAGAAACAAACCAACAAACAAACAAAAAGACAAACAAAAAGATGGGGAAGGGGAGAGATGGAGAGAGAGAGAGGATGTGTAGATAGAGAGAGAGAGGGAGAGAGAGAGAGAGAGAGGGGGAGAGAGAGAGGGAGAGACAGACAGAGGAAGGGGAAAAAAGAGGGAGGTCTTTAATCGGCGTTCACTCGGAAGTCGGCAAATGTGAGAGATAAGGCGCTGCTGGGTACCTGTGTCGGGGAGATAGGGCTCCCTCGTTAGACCAGCTGTCAGAATCCTAATTGACCGCATGAATGGCAGGATTTCCTATATTGTCATCAAGTGCGACCGGCCTAGCCTAGTGCTGGGCAAAGGGGGGGGGGGGGTGGTGTTTGGTTGCCAAATTTGGGTATGCCTGTTGAATATACATGAGGGTATGATGAATATAACTATATGCATCAGCCATGCTAACCATGACATGTGGTATTGTGAGCTACTTTGAATATGAAGTTTACTTTTGAATGGGTTTATGGGTCAAATTACCAGGATATTAGCATTAGATTTTAGACAAACAAACAAAAAAGTGCTGGTGCATCTGGTTAGGGTTTCAAACTTTTGACATAATTGTCAGGAGATGGTGTCGAATTTGCGTGAGTTTTCAACCGTATAAAGCTCAGGATTAGGAACTTCATTACAATCCATTTTTCTCAGTCATTTTCCAGACCTCTTTAGTCATAATTTGTGCTCTGTTTTGGTACCCCTACTAGCGAGGCAATTTTGGAGTGTTTCTGCATATTTTCCTTGACATGATATAGTATGATCAGAGCCCTCTTGTATCAATGTTTTCTTTTGCAGTCATTGATCTTGTCAAGCAGAGATCACTATTCAAATCAAACAGCAGAACCAATCACTATACAGCAGGCAATCTTATATGTGTATTCTTGTCATTTTATAATCACATTCCACATACCATAAAGAAATAGGAGGCATACCTGTTGTTTGCTTTTTATCTGATTTTTAAAATCATATTGTAGATATATGACTTGCAATTAATGCCAGATGGAATGTTTGATGGTGTGGAGGTTGCAGCGAGTAAATAGAGGAATGTGAGGTATATAGAAGGCAGAAAGTAGGTCAGTGCTTTGGCGGTCAACATGTACAGCTGTTGGGACCTCTTCAATGTTGCAACAATAAGCTACTGCCATTTCTCTGTGTAACACATTGTGGCACACATATGTGATGATGTTGTTGTATCTCATTGTGGGTTGGGGTGCCCTCCACCAAAAACATGTCCCTCAATCCACAGAGTGGCTCATTTGGAGATGGCACAATGGTTTTGCTACCAGGGCTGTGCCTTATATGAGATCATGGGAATCACTGCTTCATGGTGTTTAGTGAAAGGTGTAAATAGCAATTTCAATCTAATGTCTGTTTTTCTCCTTTTGAAAAAAAAAAAAATGCATGCAGTATTGCGATTTGAACCTGACTGCTGTGCTTAATGTCTTTGTATGTTGTTATTGTTATGGTTACATTGTGTCTATCTTTCTTCCAAGGCCCCTTTGCATTCCCTGAGATGTATAGACAGTCATAGGAGCACACAGAGACACAGATTTGAACACATACACCGACACTGACACTGATGTAGACACTGACACAGACACGTACAGAAACAGATGCTGACACAAACAGTGACACAGACACAGGAGCAAACATGGACCAGACATACACACACATGCAGACCCAGACATAGACATAGACACACACAGACATTGTCACCGACATAGACACTGACGTAGACACAGACACTGACACAGACACTGCCACAGACACAAGAGCAGACATGGACCAGACGAAGACACAAACACAGACCCAGACATAGATGTAGATGTGCACACAGACATTGACACAGACATAGACACAGACACAGACACAGACACAGACACAGACCCAAAAGAAAAATACAGACACACATACAGATGCAGTCAGTCACAGACATCCAGATACAGAGGCAGACATGGAAACAGACAATTGATACACACACATACAGACACATACACAGACACTGACACTGATGTATTTACAAGGACCTTAACACAGACAAATACTCAAACCCAACACAGACTCAAACACAATAGACCTTTACATACAGACACATATCCAAACCCAACACAGACACAAACACACATTTACATACACAAAAGCACACACACACACACACACACACAGAGTAATGTCTTGTGAGAACGGTCATGATAAGCAGTGATCATAATTGATTTAATGGTTAACGCCTGTGAGTAACAAATGTAGATTTGATCTGTCGTAGAAGGGGTCATCATGTGGATCAGTCAGGTGACAAAATAATGTGATCATACAATAAATGTAAATATTGATGGGGAGGGTGGGGGTTTTAGGGAGAATTCAAACCCCCCAAAATGAACCTTATGTACCTATCCACCTTCTCACCAATATCTCACTCACAGCCAACTTGCCCCTACTGAGCTTGCGAAGAGCTGAGGATTCTCTCGGCATGCTGCAATTTGGTGAGCACAGGGGGTTGGGGTCAAAGGTCAGGGGTCACGGCATGCCTGTAGCTTTCCCAGAATGCCCTGCCTCCTTCCTGCATTTTGTACTTCGTCCATGCACAGATGAGCCATGAAAATGTTCCACATTTTTTGCTAGCTTGCATTATCCTTTGCTTGTAGAGAGAATGTAGAGCGCAGATAATTTCTGTTTTGTTTTCTTGTGTTTTTGAAGCAAACATTTGCATTTTGGATGCATTTTGTCCAAGAAAGGATAAGATTTTGCTTGAATAATGATTTTTTTTTTTTTTTTTTTTTGAGCCAAGGATATTTTGTTTTGATAAATCCTGGAGCTCGGTAGTACGTTGGACGAGTTTGCATCTGAAGTAGAAAGAGAGGAAACTGTTGAAATTTTATCCCCAGTCCTAGCTGTTCTACCTGGAAAAATACAAAAAGCTAAGAATTTGTTCCAAGCTGATGATTATAATAGACAGTGGTCCTCATGCCCCCTTAAAAAGAGGAATTTCCCATGTTTAGATTACTTCTAAACATATCACTACCCCTAGCCCCCTTCCCCTCTCGGCATGTCTTCACCCCCTAGGAATCCCTCTCCCCTCTTTCCCTGGCACACCCTATGATTTCTTCACCTCCTCATTTGGATAGTGTCATCATCAGAGTTTTATTCTTTTCTGATTTTTTTTTTTAAATCATTGAATGATGTAGAGAGATTACATTGCCATCATGTTTGTTAAGCAAAGAAGAATTCTTCATATTTTTGTTTTCTTCAACACTAGTTGAGATATTGGCATGCTGCATTTTTGCAGGCACCTTAGTCCAATTTCTTGTTTTGTCTTAGATTATGATTTGTCCGTTCTTTAGCTGAACATCATCTCATTGTAAACAGAAAAAAAAAAGGAAGGAAAGAGAATGATGGAGAATTTAAAAGAAAGGGAAAGGAGAGAGAGAGAGAGAGAGGGGAAAAGCAAGAGAGAGAGAGGGAGAGATAAAGGAAGAAAAAGGGAGTGAAAGAAAGAGGGCGGGGATATATACAAAGAAAAGATGAAGAGAAGAGAAGATTGGTAGTGGGATGGAGATTTAGAGAGATGGAGGGGGAAAAAAAAGTTGCATCCCCTAGATTGCATTGAATAGTGCATTTTAGTGAATGGCAGGGTCCTTTGCTTGATTCTTGAAAATGTTTCTTGTATGTGAAATACATGCCATATTTGTCACTGTATAGATCTTGCTTTTTTTTTTCAAATATTATTGCTTATCTTCACATGTCTCATCCTTTCCGTTTCTTCTGGTTCCTCTTCTGTTGAGATATGAACAGATAATGTTTTAAAACTGGATTCCTTGAAAGACAGTTTGAGGTATTCTATGACTGGTCTGAAATGGTTAAAGATATAATTTTCTCAAATGTCCTTTCATTAGGTGCCTTAATGAAGATAGCCAACATGCTACTTTACAAGTGGGCCCAGCAAATTTTTATTTCATATCTGAAGTCACGAAATGATAATTCTCTTTACTGTGGTGTGTAAGGAGTGCTCTGGTAGTAATCGTCATGGTAACCGTCTCCTCCTCTCTTGTGTGTTTCCCACAGCTGGTTCCCTGGCGGAGGCACTGAGCCGTGTCAACGCTGACGCAAGCTTTTCCCACTCGCCGACAGACAAGGAGCAGATCGCCCTGGACGCGCTGACCAACCGGCTGCCTGTGCGGTCACTGTCCAACGGGGACGTCATGATGAGCAACACCAGCGGCAGCGAAGACGATGAGATGGTGCGTGTACCAGAGAAGGTGGTGGAGCGCGTTGGGAAGGGGATGGGAGTGGGTGTGGTGGGTGCATAGTCACAGTTTTGACTCCCAGATGATGGATGTAGTTGGTAGGGTAAAAAATGGCTGACTCTTAAAGACAGCAGATGTTGTAGGAGGGAGTGGTGAAGATGGGGGGTGGATGGAGTAAAATTCATGGAGCCACAAGTTGAATTTTTCTCTAGATGATGGCTGTGGGCAGCTGCTAAGTTTTTCCCGATACCAAAAGAGTGCCTTCTAGTGGCCTGTTTCATCCAGTTTTGTTTTTGTGTTTTTGTTTTTTTATTTTTTTTTTTGCACAGCATGTCATTACGCTTTCAGGGTGAGAATTCAAATTTACTCTCCTAATCTGAGTAGGACATGGAAAATGTATTTCTTTGGTTTTTCCCCATTCGTTTTCTCCCATTATCAAGTGTTTTATGTTCTTTCCATATCTGTATCCTCAGCCGAGTCGGAAAGGAATCGTGATCGACTTGACAGAGGAGGACGAGAGGCCCAAAATCGACATCCAGGTGGACCACGGTGAGTGATGAATCCAGTCTTCAAGGCCTATACTACATCTGTGGACAGCATTTTCCTCCTATTTAGATAGAGTACAAAGTGTGACGTCATAGCCATTCATCGCCATGAAAACTGGTTCCAAACACCCTCTCACAGTCAGAATATCTGTGAACACAGTGATCGCTGAAAATGCTATTCATCCATTTCCAAACTGCTTCCAAGAACCTTTTGCAAGTTTGTCTTGCTTGGAACCAGCACTAAATTTTATATCACAAAAGACTGTTGACATCTCATCCATTTGGTACTCTGCAGACACTATTTTGAAATTTGCGGTGGTTCAGTTTTAGAAATCGCTATAAACTTTACTGGCTTATAGCTGTGTGATGATGTTCAAATGCATGAATAAGGAAAAAAAAAGCAAACAAAAGACCGCTCCAGTGGATAATTCATTTTTTTTTTCTTCAGAATTACGCTGTCTCTGTAAAGAGATGCATACATGTGAACAAATATCACAATGATAATATACCTTTGTTTTATTCAAACACTGCTGTCTGTTGAAAGTATTGATAAAACCACGCCAGTTCATGTTAGTGGTAATGAAAACCTGCTTTGCCTGGAGATTTTTTTTTTTGTTTAAACAGATGTGAGTTTATGCTTTTGATGTGAAGTTCCTAGGTGTGTGGACATATTCATCATTTATGGATAGAGAAATTATTTTCTTAGCAACTGGACATACATTTTAGTCCTACCCCCCCCCCCCCCCCTGTCCCTTCTTATAATCCTCTGGCTAAAGTTCATGTCAAGCTTGACCAGTGAGAATTTCAGTGAACATACATGTATTTTCACCAAAACCTTGTGACTGGTACTCCCACATTGCAGCTGGTACGATAGCCCGCATGTACCGCGACACGAAGAAGGCGGAGGCGAGCAAGCCCCACATCAAGCGGCCGATGAACGCGTTCATGGTGTGGGCGAAGGAGGAGCGGAGGAAGATCCTAGCGCGCCACCCCGACATGCACAACTCCAACATCAGCAAGATCCTCGGTAAGTCCCACCTTCTCTTTCTTCTCGGCCCGACCCCCGTGGATTTTTGTATCCCCACATACTCTCTTTCACGTCCTGTTTCTGGTTGGGAAAGGGCGTGTGTTTAGCCCATAGACCTCAGGAACCAAATGAGTCCTGTAAAATGCCTATAGAGGTTTGCAAAATCTCAGAGAGAATGGCTTAAAGTGAAATGCACATCTTGTTACATCTCGAGTTAGTTGGGTGTAGACAGGGTTGGACGCTCAACCTTTTTTGTCTCAATTCTTCCATCTTTTGGATCCATTGATGATAGCACAGTATAGTATCTTCTGAAGTGTAGAACAAACTTGAAATATCCTTTCACCAAATTTTTATAGCGTCATCTCGGGTAGTGGTTGAATCCATTATTTCTCATCTCTCTGTGTGTCCGTTCAGTCTATTCAACTCTTTAACCAGTCATTACTTTTGTACGAGACCTACGGGATAGTGTTTCTGAAAATGCAAGGTTCATATAAGCCTCATGTAAAGGGCATTGAAATTGACACTGATTAATGCTATTTTACAATTTTGAAACTAAAAGGAAGATTATGTAGAAGGATCAACACCGCAAAAACTTTGAAAGGCCAAATTTGGTGGTACTTGGATCGATATGGTGATAGTAAATTGATACTCATGTCACCCTTTGTGAATTGTGAGTTTCTTGGAGACAGTTCCGTGCGGGTGTAGATTGTCGCATGATGTTTTGACGTTACTCGCATCTATTAGTGAGACGTTTCAAGCGTGACCCCCTTCTCTTCCTGGGCACAGGCTCGAAGTGGAAGACGATGTCGAATGCGGAGAAACAGCCGTACTACGAGGAGCAGGCTCGCCTCAGCAAGGCCCACTTGGAGAAATATCCCGACTACAAGTACAAGCCGCGGCCGAAGCGCACCTGCATCATCGACGGGAAGAAGCTGAAGATCGGCGAGTACAAGGCACTGATGCGCGCCAAACGCCAGGAAGTGCGGCACGTCTACTACACCCGCGACGGCGAGCACATGATCCGGGCGCCATCGATCGCCACCACGCTCAACACGCCCACGTTCCCCCTCCTGGACGCGTCCGGCGGCTACACCCTGGCCGGCATCCGGCCCCCGACGATGGTCGACACCTCTTTCGAGCAGGACAGCGGGAGCCTGTCGGAGCGATAGCCGCAGCTTCGAAGTCGTCGCGCGATCACATTTTTTTTTTACCTCCTTTTGATTTTCTTGGGTTCTTATTTTGTAATGAAAATGTGTAAGCATGATTTTGACTGACGTAAGCTCCTGCCAATTCTATTCAACTGATCAATGAAAAAGTCACGTAGATCTTGACTGACACATCATGCTGCTTAAGAAGTCTCAGTGACCTCCTCATAGTGAGGGTCGAAGTTGACGACCTCAAACAGGATTTCAGGTTCCACCATACCTGACAAAAAGGAAAGATTGGCATCAGTAGCTATGCTGAAAGTGAGTTGTCAAAAAAAAACAACAACCCAGAAACAGGAACAAAACTGCGGTCACTCTTGGATAAAGAAGAATGCAGTTGGAGTATGGAGTGCATGTACTGTTTAAGTGTCAAGATCTCTGTGATAAATTCATTGGTTGGTTTATGGCTTGCCTTCGTTTAGTTCAGCAAGCACTCAACGCACTGAGCAGCGTTACAACCATTGCTTGCCCAGGAGGAGCAGAAACGAAAATTACTGGCACGTCCTGCTTTTAGTCATATGTTACTCCGCAGTAGACTGTGCCATGTATGCCCTAACAATGCACAAAGATTCGCTAGAGGAACGAATTCAACTCTTTTTCGACGACTGCTCAGAGTGCTTTGCTATTATGTGGCTCTCATCTATTTAAAATGCCATGTGCGTTTGCAACCCACCTTTTTTTGTGTGTACGTGTATTTCGCTTTGTAAAACCAACGCTTGACGAGAACGCATTGACTGCGTTCACAGAAAACTTATTTATGACGTGGAAATGACATTGATAAACGAAACAGAAGTATTTATTTGATGCAGCTATTTTTTGAAATATTTATCTGTGACGTATTGTGTTCCTGCATGCCAGATGTACGGGAGTCTCTCCGTGCGTGGAAGAAGTGTAGTCCGCATGACGATTTGTTTTTTTCCTGATGCATATTCGAAGCAATTCTGCAATACGTATTTTGTTGTTAGCATTTCGGACACACACTAGGTTGTCTGCGACCACAAATTCAGCAAGTGACCGTCGGCAACATTTGTAGAATTGCATTCAGCGGGCAAGCACAGCAGCTACCTGCCGTGCATCTTCGCTGTTGCCATGACTACGCAATAGTTCGTAATTATATTGAATCAGGACTTCCTCATTCTTATGTAAGTGTATGTATGTACATATTTTGGGTGTGATCACTCAATTTTTTTTTCTGTTGGGTTGAGTTTGTATAAAAAAAAATTAAGAAAAAAAAAACAGTGGAACAAAAAAATTAAGATTATAAAGACGTGCAAGAATTTTCTTCGTCTCGCAACTGTGTCGTTTAAGTGGCATAAGTCGGTGTAAGAATAAGCTATGGTCCTCGAGGATAAGTGATGAAGAGAGGGGAAAAAAAAAGTAAAGATACCTTACCTCAATTAATGGCTTTAATCATTAGATAAGCCTAGATTGTATGTTGTGAGTTTGTGAAGATTGTGACTTCTTGTTGGCAAGATATATACATATATATATATATATATGATATATATATGTATGTATACATGTATCAATATCTCGTGATTTGACGTGGTCGTGGAGCTATAGATTTCTCTCGGCCGGATAGTAGAATTCGTATTTGCGATTGCACTAGGTATAGACACTACGGTGGACGATAAAAATGATACGAAGAAGGCATGATATTATTAGAACTATACATGACATATATATCTATCATAGGCTTGCTCTGTGGATTATAGTGTGTAATAGTGTCGATGAATATGTATGAGACTCATTAATATGTAACGAAAGCTTGTGAATGATGTATTAGACTCGTGTTTCTTATTCGTGATGTGAGACTCAATATGTTTTGGCATGCCACTAGTCAGGTGCTCTCGTACAGGACGACCGAAAAGAGGAAAAAAAAACTTCTCCTTTCCTCGTAGGAAAGAGAGATTTCAACTTTTTATGCTATTTCAGTCACCTTGAATTGAATTCTTATAAGTTTTTGTGACTTCTTTGTAAATATTACTACTATTAACCTTTTTTATGTAGAACAGTCTCATGACGTGATTGATCACACCGAATACTTTTCTATGTGTCCTGGTTCATTGCAGTGTACCGCCCCATCGCTTCATTTTTTGGTGTTGTGTTAATTTTTGCCCCCCTCCCCTCTTCTTGCCGGCAAAAGCTTGCAGTATTTAAGGTTTTGGTTTTGTATTCACTTGATGGTATTCAGTTTAATTTTTGTTTGTTTGTTTGTTTGTTTGTTTAGTTTTCAACTCATTTTTTTTTTCCCCCTCTGGACATAAAAAATGCAAATATCCAAAAGTTGTTGGTGTTTCTTTGTGGGACAGTAAACTTGGGAGACAGCTGAAGTGGGATTTGAAAGAGATATCAGCGGTAGCTGTTGGAAGCTAGGTGTCATTTGTTAGGAAAATCATGTTTTGTTACAAATTGTTCTAGAAACTCGTCGCAAGTCGATAGAGCTCACTCAGTTCGGTTTAATAGATATGCCTTGTCGACTGATTATGTGTATCGGTGCTATGTTTGCTGTGAAACTCTGTCTGGCCAAAACCACGTCTCAAAGTGGGAGTGAAAAAAGAGTGGGAAAGCATTGGAGGGAAGGCAGTGTCGCGCCGGAATGAATCGATTTGGGTTGATTTCAGTCTCACATCGATATTTAGTAAGTGTAAGTGTCAGCTTTGCGAGATGCGTCTAACCTGCTGTGTCATGGATGTCAAAGACTTGTCAAAACACAGTGTAAGGTGGCATCGCTCTCCGAAAGTTTTACAGATAGACTTTGAAACAGAAGAAGATAGTGTGAAACTTCGCGGCAGTTTGTCGTTTTTGGGGTTTTTTCAAGAAGGATGGTTGGCGAATGGAGGTGTGGTTTGGGAACATATCAACTCACCTGACCCAGAGACATGATGGAAACTTTCTACCCCCCCCCCCTTCTGTCCCCCCCCCTCCTTTTCTCACTTTGTGCCATAGTCTGTGTACTTATACAGAGGCAGATACAGGAATTCCGTAAAGGAGAGGCACCTTTCAGGGTTCATACAGGTCGTGTAAAACCTGGAAAGTCATGCAATTTGGCCAAGTCTTTTTCCAGGCCTTGAAAGTCTTGAAAAACTGATATTTCCATCAAAAGGTCATGGAAAGTCATGGAATTGCAAAAATTATAGAAGTTTATCTGTTGTTTGTGTGAGATGTGTATGTATTCCCTAAAGTTGCTTCGCTTTGATTTGAGATCAAATTTTCAGTGTAATGTGTAAAAAAAAAAAAATGTGTGAAAGTCATGGAAAGGTCATGGAAAGGTCATGGAATTCTGGCTAAAAAGGTCATGGAAAGTTATGGAATTTAATTCATGAGAAAGAGTATGAACCCTGCTTTTACGAAATTAAAGGGGGGGGGGGGAGGCACGTAGCCCCCCCCCCCCCCCCCACACCATTTTTTCTATTTTGTTTCTGTTGTTTTAACAAAAAAAATAAAGAGGGGGCCCACACCCAGTGCACCCCCTCCCCCTGGATCTGCCACTGCTTATAGGAGGGAAAACGTAAAGGGAAGTCTCGGTGATAAGGAAGAAGGCTTGTACACCTGTAGTAGATGCCGAAGGGCCAGTTATGTGTGTAGAGGGCTTCCGTTATTGTCTTCATGGGGGTTCGGAGTGTAGATATGTTTCCACAACGCAGTTGTTGGCGCAAGACCCGATGTCCCTCAAGGGGCTGTGCTAGCGAGGGGACAACTGTTGCTAAGTAAGGTGTAGTGTAATCGTGGTTGATCTGTGTAAATTCAGCCGAGGTACGTATTAAGCAGTAATGGTGTTGTCGTAAATCACGTGGAAATGTGGTCACTAGATCTTTATTCAAACAACGTAATCAATGTGTGTGTGTGTGTAGTGACCTGTAGCCCAGTTTTTTCCCCCTCGTGTGTCCGAGCGATCGATTGTTGAAAAACCCTCGCATATTCTGTGGAATTCGTGGCGTAGAAACTCTTCCTTTATTCTGTCATGCCCGTGTCGTCATGGAAGTGTACGGTGGTTAGGCGGTCGTCTTTAGGAACTTGCCGATTTGAAATGTGAACCACACAGCATGTCTGCACTCGTCAGTGCGTCGAGAAGAGGCTGTGATGTGCGCAGTTTGCTCGCACCCTATTCAATATCAAGTTAAGGTACCCCTAACCTCTCCTGAGAGAACACTCTTGGGTGTTTTGGTCCAAAGGCCTGGTTGTACGCAGGGATGAATTCAGTTTCACACGTCGCTTAAAAAGAGAACAAGAATATTTGTAAACTAGACCATTTCCCATCATTCTTGACTCATACTGAGTCTCTGGAAGTTTAGAGCAAGTCTTGCCAGGCATAAATCCAGAGAGACGCAAAAGTGGGCAGCGGGTTTTGCTGTACTACCCCCATGGCGAGGTGCAAAGTTGCTGCGCAGCGAATGCAATCAGTGCCTGACCAGTGCTGACGTGTTGTGTGCGTGCGTGTGGTTGCCTAGTTGTAGCAAGTATATAATCTATGGTGTGATGGTATCGGAAAAACAAAAACGAAACATTTAAAAAAAAGAGGAGAAGTAAAGTCTGTATAGTATGAACTCAACCGTTTGTCGGTATGTAGAAGGGAACAACTCGTTTTCATGTTGCCAATTCATTGTTTAAATTTGATAATTTCTCGCAAAACATGGTGGCAAGGGAAAGGGAGTGTGATGTAGCTTGCGGAACGTATATTAGCGTCGATGATTTGACAAATTATGTTTGCCCTCTACCTCATTACGTATGTCAAAAATGAGAAAAATGAAAAGAAATTGAGAAGATGAAGACAATAAAAGCTTGCTAAGAGATGCGATCACTCTAATCCTTGTGGTTTGTCCTCCCAAACACGCCACCTGCCTCTTTAGAGATGCTGGCGAACTTTTATGGTGGGGGCAGAGAGAATTATATGTTAGAAGAAAAATGAAAATCTGAAAAGAAGAATGTTCATTCGGCTTGAAAGATTCGCCATGCGCAGATTCGATTGGATGATTTCTGTCTGTTTTAGTTATGAGCTCTGTTGCTTTAGTTAGTGTGTACGCAGACATGACACGTATCATATTGAGCGCTCAGTTGGATGAGAACATGTCTAATTTACCTTTTTTATACACATATATATAAATATATATATAATTATATCATGTGCCAAATTGCATAATGAATTTGTTTTAGAATTATTTGTAAAGTTTAATTTTTGTACATCTAGTCAATGCATCAAATGATAATTACGAGGTCGTGGACTGCTCGACACGAATAAATTCTCTGTGAGTTCATGAGCTGGTTGTCTCCGCCAGGAATGTTGTTTTTGTATTTTTCAATGTGTTTATATTGTTATCTCTGTCTGTGGTAAGATACACAGTTTTTGCCTGTATCACAGATTGGTTTGTTTCAGTTTCTTTTTTTAAATCGTGGTTTGTTTCAGTTTCTTTTTTTAAATCGTCGTCATAATCATGTCGAAGTGAATCTCTATTAAATATAGAGACTGCCAAATGAAGTGTTTGTTTTTTTATAAACTTCTGTTCTTCCTCATCTACGACAAATATGAACTTGACCAAAGCAGTTGTGAAAACTTTTAATACAAGATTGAAAGACACATTTAATATCAGCCATGGCACCACGTAATGGAGAGAAAAATTGTTTTCAGAGGCTTGTACTGGAAGGACATAACAGCTGGTTTCCTATTCTGAAAGCTTAGTGGCTACCTCAAATCCTGTGGCATCTTGTTTGCTTATTTAGTTTCTTATCCCCCTTTTGATGCATAATTATTATACTGCATGATCAAGACACACATAGATTCCCATGCTGATCAAACACCATTCAGGAAGTGTTTGGAATATTCCAATTATGAGTTGGGAATACTGCCCTCCAAGAAAGATACAAATTGAACAATGAGAGCTGTTTTAAGACAGTACGATGGGCGCTAGTTCTTTTTATCTGATATGGGTGAAGTATCTGTAACACATAGGGAGCCTGTATTCTTTCTTACCGTTGAGATAATCAACATTATTTATCCTCATGAATCACCATTATTATAAGGCACATATTTTCTTCTCAAATGCAAAGATAATCATAGATTTTGCTTCTACCGAAATGATTTACAATATGAGATGATTTGGATGTGAGTTCAAATTTATTTGATTCCTTTCTTGTCCACCGACCATCATGAGTAAAAAAAAAAAACAGTACAAAAACAAAACAAAACAAAACCTTTACTGAGCCAGGACTTGAGTGGTCAAAAGAGCCTCTCCCTATGAGGGTCAAGATCAAAACTAGTCACCAGCGTCAACATTTATAGTGAAAGAGAACCAATTCCCATCTTTGTGAACAAGCAGGCCAGAATAATATCCAAGTGACTTCTTCTTCTTTTTTTTTCATGAGGGGAGGAGAGATATTGTTGTGACATTTGCTGAGAAAATTCCTGTTGTGCATTCTCTGATTTCTTTTTTTTTTTTAATGCTATCAAAGTTTATCATGAAGCCGTTGAGGACGGACTGATTTTGCTACAACATGCATTTTCCATAAACACCTGCCCAAATATACTAGGGACTCGTTTTCAACAGGTTAACATGCGAATCCATGCCAACAAGGTTTAAGCCACAAACTTGTTCATCTGACATTGCACCAACGTGAGAGTTTTCAGGGTTAGAAAGAGCCTATGAGATAATTGGTGGCAGATCTTTTATTTGACGAACTGGCTCAAAATTCTTTTTTAAAAATGGGTCGGAAATGTTCTAAAAGCACCCTAGGGGAATTCATGTTCTTGCCACAGCACCCTTGGGGCTCGCAGCTTAATTATCACATTGGGGATGCAGTTGTACCCTGAATGATAATGTCAAACCTCAATACTATCAAAAGGGATGCATTTTGTTGTACCAAGGACCATTTCTTTTAAAATACAAGAATAGTTGCTGCTCTCAACAGTTGCAACCACCATGATAGGAAGAACTCTTCTATATTGTACGCTACACTCTACGCTTGTGTCGAATAATAACCCTCTACAAACTAAAACAGGGTGATCTACGAAACAACTCTGTCTCAGTTACTAAATTATGACAGCAAAGTTGTTATCCACAGCTCACCTGTGGTGCTATTAACAAGGCTCCTGTCCCAAATATGTTGTGCTGTGCCACATGCTGCAATATGATTGGCATAGTTGTCATTACAAACCTAACTTTCAGGAGAGATCTCAGTGGATAATTTATGTCACAATCAGATGAACTGTAGGACCTCAACAACTTTTGCTTCACATTCTTCCCTCCCCCCCCCAAAAAAAAAAAAAAAAAAAAATAAAAAATGTTCCTCTTATTTTGCTCATTCAATAATCCTTTTTACCCATTCATGGTCATTAGAAGGTTTCGGTTGGATTATATCAAGCCACATGGAAGAAAGTAATGGAAAACAGAAAAACGTAACAAGTTTGAAAGAGTATAGTGTTTGGAGCATACACAGGTTAAGGAGGGATGGCTTACAATAAATGTTGACAGAGTTGATAATCAGTGTAGTTAGAATAAAAGGAAAATTTGATGTAATGTATCTACAGGGATGTTGACTTACTGGCATAAAGTTGTCTTCAAGACTATCTGGTGGATATGTTTTGTAATCAGAGTCAGGGAATACACAAAGCTCTTTGTATGCCAAATATTTTGTGACTTAGAGTCAGACAGAAATTTAGAAGAAAAAAAAACAACAACGAAATGAACAATTTGTTTGTTGTCCTCATATGTTTTGAAAATATCATTTTGTCTTGTGTTTTTTTCTGATGGGACCAACAATTGCTCGAAAAAAGTTTGCCCAGAAATGTATCGAGTTCGGGGCTTACTCCGTAACCCAACTATTCTCGATTGGATACAGGTCAGTGTGACAGACATTGGAGGTGACACATCGAAAAAAGAAGAAGAAGAAGAAGATGTAAATGAACATGATGAAATATGCATGAGTCATGCATATTCATTGCTATTTGCATAAGTACTTATCTAATGATGTGGAGTGTGATTTACTTGCATCAGTGCTGCTCTGGAATCTGCTGAACGAGTCTGTGTTTTAATGTTATTGAGGTGATGGACTAAAGTATGTAAAAAAAAAAATGTATGGTCATATCAGTGTATCTTATATTGAAATATGTTTTATTCTTCTCCGAGTGTGCCATTATCTTTTTTTTTCTTTTGTAAATAATTCTTGTTTTTTTTTTTCAGC
This sequence comes from Diadema setosum, assembly GCA_033980235.1. Taxonomy (NCBI): domain Eukaryota; kingdom Metazoa; phylum Echinodermata; class Echinoidea; order Diadematoida; family Diadematidae; genus Diadema; species Diadema setosum. The sequence continues at coordinate 12,747,193 of CM067071.1, forward strand.
TGTTCTCAAAGGTGTTCAGTGAAATTTTACGGGTTACATGCAGCTCTACAATGAAAAGAAAAAGAACTACACACAATAAAATGGAGTGATATCTAAAAGATAGTAAGTGTGAATATTACAAATACTTCTGAATATTCTTAGTCTGATAATTTTTTCTTGTACAGTTGATCTTTACTGAATATTCATAAGTTTAAATATTCATATATTTGCCGGGTTTTTGCGGAATATTACATATTCCCACTGGAATGCTATCAATCGAGGCATTTTGTTTTTCCCACCAAGACGACTCAAAAGTTTCTGTCAGTAGTGTAATGTGCGTAATGACTAGATATTGTGCTTCGTATTAAATACTTCTCTTGTGCAACTAAACCAATGTAGCCTTGTTCTTTTTGTGTGCGTCACACAACCTAGTAAACAACTGCAGCATTATTAGATGGCAAAATAATAGAATAAACAATTTTTTTCTAAATGACTTCAAAAAAATCACAATTCTGAAAATTCGAAAAATATGCGAGCATGTGAGGGAGAGCACATATCTTTGAGGTCCAATTGTGTCTGCTTAATGGATATATTTGCAGCACTGTTAGGGCATGCATAATAGTTAGTGAAATTCTTGTCAAAATAAGGGACCATGTATTATGTAATGTATGGTCTTGACACTGATCTCTAAATTATTTTTATTGGAGATACAACAACTCAAAATTGCATGCCATAGCTTTTCACTTGTGGCAATACATGGACATTGGTACAGTTCCCCCTTAAAAAAAGAAAAAAAGAAAAACAAAAACAAAACAGAACAATGATTAGCATGAATCAAAGAAACAAGTTATAAATCGGCAGAGTTTGTGATAATTTCTGAGAGAGTTGAATTAATAATTCAAATCTAATAACTCCTTGTGCTGACTTTGTTGAAATAGAAATTGAATTATGCGATTAGTGACTTGGCTATAACAGACTATTTCAAGAGCTCTAATCGTTTATTCTGGTTGATGTGTTGATCTTTAAAGCGAGCCTCAAGTGACCGATTTGAGTGCGTGAAATATCTTTCACAAGATTCCTATTGTGATGTCAATTGCAAGAAATATTATCTTTGCCATGAACAATGTTATTTCTACTCCTGAATTTTGTTTTCAGGAAATGGTGCTAATATCCATAATGTGGGACATCATGATGGTAATTCCGCAACAGACAGTTTTGAAATAAGAGTGAAGAAATTTGTCGCCCTCAATTGGAAGTCTAAATTTCAAGTTTAATCTTTGGTGTGTGTTTTTTTTGCTACTTTTTTTTTTTTTCACCATGTCAGCATATTGCAAGTTAACTGTTAACTCCCAAGGGCATTGAAAGTATTTCAATATACATAAAAATATGTTTATATTCATTTTCCTGTGTTTTTGCAATACATTTTGTTTTTGTGGCTGCTTAGATTTTGAGGTCAGCCATAATTGTTCCCTCTTGTCTAAAGGGTTCATAGATTGATACGGCAAAACCCTGAAGTTTGGAATCACCACCCTTCCTTTTTTTTTAATGTGTTGAAATTTATGGAATTTTCTCTACTTTTATCCCCTCAGGACAACAATAAACTGCTGAATTCACCTGTCCCTAGTAAATAAATTTCTATACTGGGAATGTGGTATGAATGGAGTAGTACTTGCTATGTCAGGCACACCCTGAGGCCCTCCTGGTTGGCTGGAACAACCTTCGTTCTGATTTAATGCATAAATATGCCTAGTATATTAGTGAATTGGCCTATCAGTGTCGGCCCACTAATTGCGATTTCATTACAAATAGTTATGTTGAAGTAAGTTATGAGAACATTATCAAAGTGTAGTATCTCCTTAGATGTATATTTGTTTTTATAGATAATTTTGCTCAGTAAAATATGGTTCATGTGATGATTTTTTTTTTTCTGTCATTGGACTATCGACTGATTAGATATTGTTTTATCAGTCACAAGGGTGCCAACTTATTATTGTCACCGCTTCCCATTTTATGGCACATTTAAAAAAAAAAACTATAAAGATATGTAAAGTTTAAATGAACAACAAAAGAAGGGACAAATTTATGACTCATCAGTTGTCATGGTAACAAGTTCCCATCCTGTTACCGTGGCGACTGTCTCTCCTATCCAATGAATAGGAGTTGTGTGTCCTCGTTGAGTGCTACATCATTTGTAAACATTATTACAAATATCTTGTCATTTAAAATTGCCATATTCGTCCAGTACATGAACAACCGATTGTAGATATATATGATCAACGCTGACCATCATGTCACATTAGCAAGGTAGCTTGTTACACTGAATGTTGCCCTCCCAATGTCAGAAATTGAATGGGAAAAGGAAAGGGGGGGGGGGAACCACCCCTGACCCAACTACAACTATCCGAGAATTGTACAGTGTTCCTGCTGTGTTTAGGTGAATGATATTTGTATTTCTTTAAAAATTTCATACTGGTGACCTAACCATTGGTACTGTAGGCGTCTTGTAGGCATTTACTGTAGAACAGAGTATGTCAGTGCTGTGTAAGGCCAACTGTGTATTCTTGTCTGGACATTTCCACAAAAAAAAGATGAATAAATGAATAAAAATGGAAAAAAGTAATAAATCTGACAGAGTATGAAAAAAAAATGAGTGTTTGAGTGTATTCCTTCTGGGATGAATCAGTCCTTCCCATAAATGTTGTGCTTCCCGGGTGAAGTTGACAGGAAAGACTTTGGCAAAAGCAAACCGCAGACAAATGAACAAACAAACAAGCAAGCAACAACAACAACAAAAACCAAACAAGCTCTTGCTGTCTTTACAAAAAAGATCTAACACTGAGGAATTGGGACTCCTGTGCCGTAAGCTCAAGACATGTAGAATATGACAAACTTCTCTATTAAAACATGCTTTTTATAGAAAAGATGTAATTCAAATACGCCTATTCAGTTGACTGCACACACACACACACACACACACACACACACACACACACACACACACCCACCCACACACACAGTCAATTGAATCTTTTTAATGATACTACATGTGTTACATTACTAGAAATATTTAATGTATTTGATGTAATTAAAACTATCACATATGTCTTAATTATTAACCTTGCTTTTCAATATCACTTTCAATCCCAAATATCTCCAGCTGATAAATATGGATATATTAGTGTTTGAATTTAAACTCATTTTATAGATGTGTATAACTATGTATACACATGTATAAATATGACCTACATTTGCATGTATGTATATATATATGTATATATTATATACATACATATAAATTATATATATATATATATATATATATGAAGAGAGAGTTTGCAAAAAACGATGTGTCCATATTTGCCAAATGGAGATATTTGCGATTAAAGGTCAAGAAAAACAAAGAGAATAATAAGAAAATTTTTGCTTCTTTTGACCATAACTTCAAAAATATACCTTTATATGTAGTGACCAATATATCATTTAAAAGGTATTATTTTGTACTTTATGACAGAGATTGAACTTCAAAATCTTCAAAAATGGACTTATCGGTTTTTGCGAATAAACTCTTCACTTAATTATATATATATATATATATACACACACACATATATATAATATGTTTATATATAATATATATGTATATGATATATATTCTCTCTCTCCCTCTCTCTCTCCCTCTCTCTCTCTCCATATATATATATATATACATATACATATGAAGAGTTTGTTTGCAAAAACCGATAAGTCCATATTTGCCAAATGGAGATATTTGCCATTAAAGGTCAAGAAAAATAAAGAGAATAATAAGAAAATTTTTGCTTCTTTTGACCATAACTTCAAAAATATACCTTTATATGTAGTGACCAATATAAAGTTGTACTTTATGACAAAGATCGTACTTCAAAACCTTCAAAAATGGACTTATCGGTTTTTGCAAACAAACCCTTCATATATATATATATAGAGAGAGAGAGAGAGAGAGAGAGGGAGAGGGAGAAGGGGAGAGAAAGGGGGGTGGTGAAGTTGGTTGACAGTGACTGGTTATTGCAAGCAAACCTAACTCACCAGAAAAAAAAAATAAACAAAACAAAGAAATATTAGTCAACAAAATGTTTCCTTTGTCTGTTAGTCACATTACATCTCTACATTTACAGCTGCAACTTGTATTGCTTACCAGTTGTTATATTCCTATTCCTGGTACAATGTACTTTTGTGCTGTTTTCCATCTGCTTCTTATTCATTTTTTTTTTTTTTTTTTTTACAAATACAGTTGGCCATTTCATTTTGTCTATTCTGAAATATAATCAATGATAAAATGCAATATGAACACTTTATCATTTTTTTTTCATAAGGAATAATGGGGAAGAAATTCTAGTTATCAAAGAAGAGATTCCTAAATCATCAATTTTGTTGGAGTGAACCAAGACCAACATTTAACATGGAAAAAACATAAAACAAAATTTGCAATAAAGCACGTTGGATTATTACTGCAAAATCAGACATGTAGACTGGGGAGAATGTTCGTTTTGAAATGTTCATTTTAATTTATCCCCCTGATAATTTCCCCCATATTAATTGTACTTCATTCATTCATTCATTCATTCATTCATTCATTCATTCATTCATTCATTCATTCATTCATTCATTCATTCATTCATTCATTCATTCATTCATTCATTCATTCATTCATTCATTCATTCATTCATTCATTCATTCATTCATTCATTCATTCATTCATTCATTCATTCACTCACTCACTTACTCACCACGTACAGGTACACCGATAAATGCCTCGAGATTTATCGCCCAATCAAAAGACGTCCTCGAAGCACGTGGGTGACGTCACGCCGGTAAATTCAAAACAAGAAAATGTCGGGGATATCGGAGTGTCACGACTTCTGAGCGAGAGAAGACGCGCAACATTCTTTGGTAACACTCTAACAGCCGTATTAAAAGTGTAGCCATATATAATCACGCCATAATCACCTGTCATTTGACGATTTCGTGAAAATCGGAGGTATGTGCGTGTAAATGTTTGCTGTTTGTGAACTTTTGATGTGATGATGGGAAGCGTGAATTCGCTAACAACGAGTGCAGTGCCATGATCTGTGCTGACTCACACACGCAAGAGCCAAAGACGTGTGATCAACGACAAACGTGTTGTTCAAGACATTTTAGTGTGCATGTTGAGTAGTGCAGTGGCTATAGCTACAGTAGCTAGTCAATAGCTGTGAGTGTGACGTTTAAAGCCCTCTATATTATATAACTAACGTAACGTTAGTGATTACCATACTCCATAGATTCTCTTAAACCTCTTTGCAGACTTTGGTATGATTTGGGATAACAACCATGACAACGTAACTCACTTTCCATGCCAATACTTATTATAGTGAACTAACCATGCTAACACACGTGTGCTGATTATTTTGGTTCATTGAGTGAGTGTTCTTTGAATTATAATAAATAACATTCATAGTTGTGACAGGACAGGGGCTTTGGACGGAAAGAGTTCCTTATGTCCCCCCCCCCCCCTCCCCAACCCTAACCCTAACCCTAATACTGACCCTAACACTAACCCTAATCACAGGGGTCCCGCGTACAATGGGTGGCTGTCTCAAAAGGAAGTCTTCCCATAAAGGGCATAACCTTTAACCTATTTAGTTTATTATTAGTACAAAAAAAAATAATTATTTATTTTGTGCAAATTAGTGGGGGGGGGGGGGACATAAGGAACTCTTTCCTAACATTAACTTTAACCACTGTTAACGTCACTGATGTTAAAGAATTCAGAAAGAGTTGGGATAGGGTACAACGCTTCTAACTACTAATCTTTCTACGACTTGACTTTCAATACTAGACTATAATCGGCTAGACAGTCTAGAGTCTAACGTTAGTAATACACGCAACTTAGACTGATGGTATCCGTCTCTGCACGTTGGGCTTCTTATCTGACGTTGCGTTGGGACATGTATGATGTATGGGGGTAACATAGACAGAAAGATCCATCTTGATCTGTCCAGAGGAGTCTTTTATTTTTTTTACGTTATCGCTCTCCTCCGGCCTCCGGGCCACAGGGAGGAGATCTGTGAAGCCAGACGCAGTCTCCGCGGAACAATCCCTGACGACAAGATACAGACCGATCTTTCGGTCAAATGTTACATTTCATTCATTGTCTACTGTACGAAGGAAAGCTGATAAAAAATAAGAAATGGAAGACTCCTCCGGACAGACACTGTATTATGATTTCTACTAAATTCTAACTCGTTAGACAGATTTTTCTTCCTTTTTTTTGGTGGAATGTTACATAATACATACTTGTGGTGTCTCTGCAACTGAATTCCGTTCTCTAGTGCTGTAGACTGGTTTAAACTTTCTTCCTAGTGAGCTGCATTGTAAAGATGGTCTGCCAAACAGTAACGTTAGTGGTTTAGTGATATTAAACTCATGTTGCTCATGGTTTCCTCAAAGAATATAAACAAAATCTCAACAACGTTGCTTGCATTCAATATCATGTGCTCTGTATTGAAATTTTGCTTTAATCAATAACAACGGCTGCTGGCTCACGGCATCATGCTTAAAATCATATCAATATTGTGCATTATGACTAACCAGAATTATGTCATTTTGTCATTTACAAAAGTGTGATAAATCGCAGTAGATCCCGATACTCTATAAGTAGTAATTACTCAAAACTGAAACACACTTTCATATTTTTTTTTCCAGGTCAATCTACAATATCAATGTCATCACCGGGGACCAAGAGAAAGAATTCAGTCGCGGCCAGGAGAAAGAAGGGTAAGGTTTTCTGTGATTATCCAGAGCCCTGCCTCTCAACCAGTGAGTGGACCACGAAGCTCACTTGGATGGGCTGCGATGTCGACCAATAATAAAATAAAAGATTTAGACCTATACTTGATCTTACTGGGCCTTGGATTGAGAAGCATGAATCTGGAGTGTATGCCAATGTACCCTACCTGTTTGTCATACAGTGTACTTTTTAACCCATCAATGATCAAATCCCTTCTGCTGCAGGTATATTTTCATTGTATTGGCAACATGTACTTTGAATTTTACTGTGTATCTTTTATTTAGAGAAAGGTGATATGGAACTGGTCGACTTTAAAACCTGTGAGCTATCAGTAAAGACTTTAAAAATGCCAAGTTTGGAGTGAGGTATGAACTTTGATCTTCCCACCAGATTATTCTAAATTACAGATTACCCGTCGGGCTGAGCAAAATGAATACAATATGACCATTTTACCGTCAGCATAGCCCATGCTATGAATGGTGTCCTAGTGGATTATAAAAGCACCACTTTCTCTTGTAGTGTCAATCTCCAGTAATTTAATAGGCTTTATGTCAGATGACTCAGAAGAATTAACTTTTGAAATGAATTTCATCTTGCCTGTACCATTCTTAAATGATAAGCTTTCTTCGAACATTTGCAAATAACTCATCAGGGTGCACGTGGTGTGTTCATGAAATCTGAGATATTTTGCTCGTTTGTGAGAGATTTAAACACCATTTTTGCCGCTTTCTTTCTTTAAAGTGAGGAAGTCGCTGAGTTGGCGCGGGAGCAAGGAGGCAATCAAGCAAGACTTGGAGCGGTTCCTGCAGGAGCGTTTCGCCCGCGGAGACAAGATGGAGCGCAAGAGGGAGAAGATCGTGACGGAGATCTTTGCGTCGGAGCGCCGCTACCTGGAGCAACTCGACATCGTCATCACGGTGAGTCGACTCGGCACTCTTTTCCCTGGCATCTCGACAGTCAGCTCAGATGTTTGATCTACAGGCCCGTTCTCGTTGGGAAGGAATTAGAGACATTAAAATGTGCAATTTCTGAGCTTTCTATTCGCATGGCAAAAGAAAAAAAAAATTAAGAGTCGGAAGCAAGCTTTTGATACCGTCATGGAGATGTGTGACGGACTTGGTAGTCTTGCTGGATGTAACTACATGTCTATGTAGCAGCAATATCCTTGGTAGCAATATCCCTGGTAGCTGGTTGCATGTTTTGTCTGTAGCTATAGGGAGAGGGGAGGATAGGCCTACTGACGGCTAGAGAAAGTTGCTAACATAAATTCGTCGGTTAAGATTGAGAAGGGCGTTAAGTTGTCTTGAACACTGATGGAACACTGAGTGGAACACAGTGTCTCGAACACTGAGTTACTGTAAGTTGTCTCATTGAGTGGCAACTCAACGCCCTTCTCATTCTCACGCGACGAATTGTGATTTTTCTGGAGTGTCACACTAAATTCATGGAAGCGGCAATGGCAAGAAAAAAAAAAACCAGTAGTCTGACTTAGGATTTTTCTGGCACTATTTTGGGGGGGGGGCATGCAGCACAAATGCCAAAATTGTTTTCCACTCATGTTTATTGTAGGAAAGATAAAAGTAATCTTATCTCAACCATTCATTACTACTACGTTGGTCCATGCATTTTAACTTTTCTCTCTTTTTTTTCCCCCTGACCAGTACTTCATGAGACCGCTGCAGCGGCTGCGGATCGTGCCGGAGAATGACGTGCGGATCATGTTCGGTGACCTGACGGCTATCCAGGCCATCAACAAAGAACTCCTCGCCCACATGGAAGAGATGAGTATTGGGGAGGCGTTTCTCCAGCTGGCTCCATACATCAAGCTCTACTCCACCTATGCCAACAACTTTGAGAAGGCCATGGACTTACTGCAGGTAAAGATTTGGGACTTCATGACCCAAAGTCATCAAATCTGTGATGTAGTCCATGGACTGAAATAAGCATAAAATAGGCACACCTTTCACACGCAACTATAAGTGCGATGTCATTACAGTGCACTCCCGTTATAACGAACACGGTTATAATGAAGTTGTAGTTGCAACAAAGTAAAAATTCAAACCGCAAAATTATCCGCTGTTTGTTTTTTATTGTTTCTTTGTTCGGTCATAACAAAATTTCGATAAAATAAAAGAAAACTGCTGGTCCCGAGGGCTTTGTTATAACAAGAGTCCACAGTATTGGATGGCCAACAAAAATATTTAGAGACGTTGATGAATATGTGTCAGGTAGATATAAAGACAGATGGACAAATGGATGAATGGATCAGTGAATGGATTTTGCGTGTGCATTGTTTTCTACTTTTCCTTCGCCTGCTTTTCTTCTACTCCTCCTCAATTTCCTCCTTCTACTCTTCTTTTCGGGCAGTATGTGTATGTAGGGTGTTGTGAATCCACCCCAGCAGGCTTCCACCAATGGAACTACAGTGCACTCCCGTTATAATGAAATGCTCGGGACCGGCAGTTTTCTTTTGTTATAACGAAATTTCGTTATAACCGAACAAATACAATAATATAACAAAAACAAGGAAACCACGCACATATGTATCATATTCTGTTTGCTAAATACTGATCATACACTGAAAAGCTATGTGAAATGGGATTCGATTATTGTATTACAATATTAAATGCAAGTTCCCCTCAGAAACTGTGCTGGACACAAGGAGCGAACACACAGTGATGTGAAGCGTTCGCCCGTGCAGAGACGCTATAAATGCTTGTTCCGCTACATATTTTCGAAAGCAATTCGCATTTCGTTATAACGCCTAACGGAGCACATTTCTTTTGTTTTTCTTTGTCAGTGGCGCTCGGAAAAGACTTTGTTGTAACGAAAATCTCGTTATAACCTTGTTCGTTATAAGTGAATTTTGTACCATAGACTTTAATGGTGTTAATTTTGGGACCAGAAGTTTTACTTCGTTATAACGAAATTTCGTTATAACCGTGTTCGTTGTAACGGGAGTGCACTGTATTAGACATAACGTTGCCTCTGTTATCATATTTAGCTCGATATAAAATTTTCTGCAGATAAACATGACACAAAGGAATGAATAAGCATGTGTTCCTTTTCGGTCAGCTGTCATGCAACTGCCTCTTTATGTATGCCTCCATGATTGTTCCCCTCTCACAGGAGTGGGAGTCCAAGACGTCAGACTTCAACCGATTCCTGAGGGAACAAGAAAGCAAGCCTGAGTGTAGAAGTCTCAGCCTGCATGCACTACTCATCACACCCATACAGCGGGTGCCTAGGTACAATTTACTTTGAGTTTTGACTCTACAATAGACACGGATGCATAAGAATGTATGAAATAATGCTGTAATCGACTGACTTCAGTTGGGTAATGACGAAAATGCAAACTATTCTCCAAAAGGGTACGTCGATAGTATTGCAATCTCAGAGCGTACCAGATCACGGTTGCTATGGAATGCTTTACAGTACATGTATAATCATTACAAATGGGACCATAGAAACATCCACCGATCTTCTGCATGAGAGTGAATTGCATGCATCTTGTCAGGAAATGCTATTGCTAGGTCACCATCGATCTTCATGTAACATGATTCTACCTACTCACTACTGAAGAGGGAGGGCACTTCAGGAATAAAAGTTGTGTACTATGATCGAAATAATTTATACGTTTGATCTTAGAGTGCTCCAAAACAACTCATCATCCCGGCAAACCGCGTCAGCCAGACAAGTTTTCGGTACACTACAAGCAAATTTTCAAATGGTGGAAGATGAACTTTTGAGCCTTTCTGAAAACTCTTTTTTTTTTTTTACCTTTAAGCATTCATTGCTTTTTTAGTGGCCATGTAAAAAAAAAAAACACAAACAATAAAATGTTATGATTCCACTGAAATATTACACACAATTTTTGCTTCATGTGTAGGAAGGACCGGGATAGAACATGCGTTGCCTTGGTGATAATGTGACGGGGAAAAAAAATTCTGTTAAGTAGAGAACTTCGTCAGATCTTTAGAATCATTTGAAATAGACTTTGGCACATTACCCATTACAAGGCAATAGAAGCATTCATATTACTTCCCATCACTCCTACAGTGATGTTTCTAGTTTTGTTGTTTACTCTAGGTACATCTCTCAAGGGAACAAACCAAGAACATCAATATCTTGATTGCAATCAAGGTTCTTCTAAGAGAAATTACAATCATGATTACAAAAGAGATTTTTCTACTGTCTGAAAGGGGGAAAGAGTCATCTGAATTATTCTTACGGCTACACAATGTCTGTAGTCTTTAGTGTAGTGGTGAGCAGTAGAAAGTGCCGTGCATGAAGCAGGTAACCATGGGAAACTCTTCTTCTTTATGTGCGCACACTCAAGGTACAAACTCTTACTCAAGCAACTCCTCGACCACACCCAACAGAGTCACACGGACTACGAGAAACTGAAAGGTAGGCGGGGGACACGCCCCATAGCAACCGTCTCCATATTCATTTCCGATTCCCATGGTTATTGCCAAGAGCAACTCTCGATGTATTTAGTTCCTCTTTCCCAGACAACCTCTTCCTTGCACAATGCAGGAATCATCAGATTCATGATAGTAACAACATCAAGTGAACGTGTTAAATTGCTGGCATTTTTGTGATGAAATACCATTAATTGCTCTCATCTGATATTGTTTATCTGTATCTCGAAAAATAACAGCATACTGAGGTTTCTTTTATTATCCGCTGTGATGCCAACAGCACTTTGGTCCTGAAATTCAGGCATGTGTAGAATTCCACTAGGTCAGAAAAAAAGAGAGTCAGATACTTCGGAAATATTCAATCTATACATTTTCATTTAATTTCCAAAGCAGACGACTTAAAGAGCTAGCATCACTTGAAATCATTGTAACTTGGCTCCTTTTACTGGAAAAGCAGTGAAATGAAGGGGTTCTTAATTTTGCAGTCTGGCTTGTGAGAATCTGTATGGAGAGACAGGAAACAAAATTTGTCCCCATGCTGTAACTTCACATGCTGTAACATCTGCAAAGATTTGGTGGAACAATTCACAAATTTTCATGTTCGCATGAATTACACAACACAAGTGCACACATAAAAGAGCTACTAAAAAAGAAAAAAAGTTACTGTAAAGCAACATGCTTTCGCGGCATGCAAGGCAATAAATTTTCATAAATCATCTCATGCATTCAATGCATATAATATATATAGGCAAGAACTTTTGCAGGCATTTTGATTTTGTGCATCATAGCTCTCACGAAATTAGAATGTAGGCGAACGTTCCTCGTTTTACAGCATATAATTTTCACAATTTTTCAAAGGCTGAAACCTTCCATCTCTTTATCATCACTTCTCTGTGATTCCAGATGCACTCAACAACATCTCCATGGTAACGCAAGGTATCAATGAATACATCCGCGAGCATGAGAACTTCCAGAAGATGCTGGACATCCAGAAGTCGCTAGGCGGCCGGGCACCAAAACTGCTCCTCCCGGGCCGAAAGTTCATCAAAGAGGGCCCACTTATGAAGGTACGTCATCAACATTCATTCACCAGGTATTTCTCAGTAATTCTAAACCACCACAGTGAATTCAAGAAGAGTGGAAATACATAGCAATCATGTGACCAGAGTACAGTCAACCTCGCCCGTGTCGAATCTATTTGGACTGAAGAAATAGCTTCGACAGTTTATGAGTGATTAAAGTCAATAAAATATAAAGAGAATTAAAAAGTCAGAAAAACTCTTGGATCACTACCAAAATTTAATCATCTGTTCCTTGTGTCTTTATCGACTTTTTCTGCAAGTTTCATCCATATCCGTTCACAACTTTTTGAATTATTTTGCACACAGACAAACTAACAAACAAACAAGCAACCAATGGTGGCGAAAACATAAACTCCTTGGCGTAGGTAATTACATGAATGATTTAAGTCAACTAGTGTGTGGATGATGTGTTACGGTACCGGTCCCATGTATTTCAAACTGCTGCTGCAGGTCACCAAAAACGGGTCTGGCTCCCACGAGCGCATGTTCTTCCTCTTCTCGGACATCCTGGTCTACGCCAAGCAAAACACCAGCCTGGAGCGCCCTCTGCTGGCCAAACCCTACACAGTCTCCGGGGTGATCCAGCTGCAGGACTGCAAGGTGGACCTGGTGTTCGGCGAGCAGCGGATAGAGGGCGCCGGAGCGCTCTTCAAGGTACGTCGTCGTAGAATGCGAAGCCGGTGTTCAAAGGCTTGTAGCTGGCATTGGCACATTATCTCACTGTCATTGAGAGTTAAGTCATCAGTACCCACAGGATTCCATGCACTGCCTGTGTAGCCACTTGCTTCGAGAGAGGAACCGCTTGTTTCAGAGCATCTTGTTCAGTTTCAGACAAACACAACATTATCAGTTTGTCATCTTTGCATTCATTTGAATAAGATGGCTTAAAATAAAAAATGGGGAGTTGAGTACCATTTCAAGTCCTGTAAGAAAAATGTTTCTGTTAATGATGGAAACAATTCTCATGTGTTAAATGTAGGAGCTTGCTGCAAATCCTGTGAACTAAAATCCTTCTTTTTTAATCAAATTACTTTTTTTTTTTCAGTTAAACTCGTGGCAAAAAAATTGAAGTGATGTCTGTGATGACAAGTCCTCTTCCTTGATGCGTGAACCAGACATGCATCATAGTAGATGATTCAACATCAAATTTGCCTGATTGACACGATGCAATTGTAGTAGATGATCTGACGCCAGAATCTTTATGACCAAACAGCTGTATTTACACACGGGATTTATTGGTTATTGCTCACTGGGCTGCAAATGAAGTTTTTGAATTTCCAAACTTTGGATGCGTAACCACTGATAGGAACAAGACCACGGGCGCTTGAGTGTGCAATTTGAGTGTGGTGTGTTACATCTTGATATTGAAAAACAAACGGTTCATGTCCTGTTAAAAAAAAAGAAAGAAAGAAAAAAGAACAGTTTGCATCGTGATGCATCGTGACTTGTATCGCAGGAGTTAAAAATTTCTGAATGTGTCTGGCGGAGCGTTTTCAAAAGTGGGGGGGCACACTTCCGGGTTTCATTCATGAGCTAACAAGTAAAAAAAAAAAAAAAAAGAAGGTCCTCAGCTCATTTCTCCCCTTCCACTTCCGGGTTTCTTCAGCTGACAAGCAAAAAAAAGAAGGGGGGGGGGGGGTCTTCAGCGAAAAAACATAACATTACCACGCTCACTTCAAGATCTCTATCTGCTTCTTTTTAGTGCCACTTATGTACTTCCAGGTTAAAAAAAAGTGGGGGGGGGGGGGCCCAAAGTGATGACACCTTATGTATTCCTTTGTATGGTGCACAAAAAGTGCCCCACCGGTTCCTATGCACACATGCACACACACACACACAAGAATGCAATCTTTGCTGCATGAAGTTGCAAAACTTGAATTTAAAAAGCTGTTAATATTTGTTTCACTTCATTTCAAATTTTCATTTTCATCGTCATTTCTCTCTGGTCCCCAGCTCTCCTTCAACGACGACCACCTCCTCCTCTACTCCACAAACCATGACGACGCCCTCTCCTGGATCGACCACCTGCAGGGGGCCATCAATACGCACCGCCGCAACCGCGCCTCCCTGCGCACCCCCTCCGCCCTGCGCCAGCGGGAGGAGGCCTTCACCAGGGACGCGGGACGCACCCCTTTCCGCTCCAGCATGCGGCTCCGCGGCCTGCGCCGCAAGCAGATGTCGGAGGAGGTTGGTTTGCGAAGAAGACTCTAAGAATTGAATGACTGTCAAAAATTTCTGGGAAACAAATTACCTGTTCTGTCATGGTCGCTTTTACTGTGCAAGAAAAAAAAAAGTACAATTCAGAAATTCATTTTCTTCCCTGATCAAAGATAATTATTGTTACTCTTTGGCAGTATTTTGTACTGTTTTGGTTTTATTTGTGTTCTTGTTTATCCCCAAAATACTGCATTTCAAGGAAAAATTTCAAGGAAATTGCTTCCCCCCCCCCCCCTGAAATTGTATTACTACACACATCTACTGCAGGAAAGTTGAAAATACTTTTTTTTTCCCACCAAAAATACATCTTTTCAGACGTCCGAATATGGCAATACTGTGTACACTGGTAAGCATCTTTGCCCTATATTCATAGAAATGTGTTTCAGTATTGTTCCATGCAGTATAAAATTTAGGGCAAATTGAGCTTCTGTCAAATAAGTTGTTTTCTTCAGAACGATGCTGTGGCTTTATATTTAGTGATGATACTTCTCATTTTGCTGGAGTCCAAAGTAAGCATCTTATTATTCTCTCATTATCTAATTGGTTAACCTTATGGCACTCCAGGAAGGGGTCTCAGCCTCGCCCACCATGAAGGACATGCTGTACCCCATGAGAAAAGACATTCTGAAGGAGGACACGAGAAAGGTGGGTGCGCCCTCGTTTGTCCTCGGAGGGAAGAGCTACTCGTAGAGCAGATCAATTGAACATAATCCCGATTGCTGCAGTTGCTCAAAGAATTTACCACGAAGGTCATGTTAGAGATGCCAGCCGTTACTTTTTTTTCAATATTGTGCTCTTTTTTTTTAATGCCCAAAATGCTGCAGATTTTATGGAAATACCATTTTTCTCAATTGTATAATGGTAATATGAATGTCAATTGCAGCAAAAGGTGAAAATAGTTTTCAACCTGAAGTGCTCTTTATTGTCTAAATTTGATGTATATGACATATACCAGTATTACGTACAGCTGACATAATTTAAGGAATGTCATAATTTCTCTCCTTAAAAAGAAGATGTCAAGTGAAAAACTCAGAAATCAGTGTAGTGGCTCACCAGAAACTATCTCTGTTTTCACCTTAAGTATGACACAAAGCAGCTTGAACCCAGCTATCTACACTGTTGCAGTATGTCAATTCATTTGAATACATGGGCTCCCATACAGTATTGGCTCTTTGCTACAGCACTCAGTTTCTAGTTGTATTTTTTCATACTGAGGCTTTGTATTGTAGGTCACTTCTGCAGAAGAATGAACAGTTACAATAACAAAGATATAATCTGCATTTTTTTGTTCATTTATTTTCACCAGAGAGCAAGTAGGCGTGGCCTAAAGGCACCCGCCATGCCCACTCAGCCACCCAGCATGCAGCGAATCAGTCGGAGGCGGCCCCTGGGGCGTCACACGACCCCACAGCCGGAGGCCCCACCCCGGCTAAGGAGGGCGTCGCTGCGCCCGCGCTCCCTGCCGCCCCAGCTCCCAAAGAGAAAAGTGAGGAGGCTTCAGCACCGTGGGCCCCGCCCACTGGAGAAGTCCCATAGGAAGACACCGGTAGGTATAAACAGGAGGGAGCCCTCTGTAGGTTTAACACTGCCAACCTACAATCTTCTGACTATTGTTTGATTGTTTTTCTTTTTTTTTTAACCGGATCTTTGTGTCAGGCTGCTGTCCAAGGCCACACACAAAAGTCAAAGGTCATTGAAGGTCACACAAAGTTAACCTGCTGGACTCTTCTTGTTAACACTTTTGAATAATCCCAAGAGGATGAGGCATGATTTAACAATTGTGCTATTTTTGTTTCATAAGACTCTTGTTTAAAGGGAAGGTAAACCCAAAGAGCAATGTGGATTGAGTGAAAGCAGCAACATTAGTAGAACACATCTGTGAAAGTTTGAGGAAAATCAGACAATCGATGCAAAAGTTATGAATTTTTAAAGTTTTGGTGTTGGAACCGCTGGATGAGGAGACTACTAGAGGATATGACGTATGAGTGGACAACAATACAAAGAAAATATAAAGGATATTCAACAAAAATTCACTTTTCTAGAATTATGAAAGAGCAGTGGACCAACCGCTTTCAGAAAGCAGGGGGAATAATTGCTACCCTTAACATATGTCAATATCAAGTTGATGGAATTTGTAATTTTCATGAAAAATGGATTTTTGTAGTATTTTCTTTATATTTTCTTGATATTGTAGTCCACTCATACGTCATAACCTCTAGTAGTCTCCTCATCCAGCGGTTCCAACACCAAAACTTTAAAAATTCATAACTTTTGCATTGATTGTCCTATTTTCTTCAAACTTTCACTCATGTGTTCTACTAATGTTACTGCTTTTACTCAATCCACATTGTTCTTGGGGTTTATCTTCCCTTTAAAGACACATCTTTTTTCTCTGTATGACACTGCTGAAGACCAATTTGGAATATAATGATTTTTAGATATCCTTGATGACAGCAGAAGTAGTTTCTGTCCTACGAGTTTTGATTCTGCATTCCATAATATGTGATAAGGCCCAAATGTCCCCTTTCATGTGATTTTTCCCACGCGTCCAAAGAAGACGGAGGAGACATTCTATGAGGATGCATGCAGCAACCAGACGATGACTGGGAGCGACGACCCCGACTCGACCCTGTACCAGACGGCGCTCGCCGCAGACGACCAAGACCACCACGAGATCTACCCTTTGACCCCCAGCAAGGAACGCACCACCAGCTACCGGCGGGGGGAGCAGGTCTTGCGAGAGATGCCCCAGCTGCCGGCTGAGCAGAGTGCAGACAGCCAGTGCGTCATTCTCTAGGGTCAGTCAGCCTTCATGATGGTGATTGGGGTTCACATGCGATATGCTCACAGCACCCTCAACAAAATGCTATATGTGGGACTACCAGATGTCTTGTCTACTCATCGATAGGATATCTTTGCCAAAACCTAGATATTTTGATTATGCTTATTTTAATGTGTTTTTTTTTTGGGGGGGGGGGGGGGCAGTGGAGGAGATAGACAAATTTGTCACATGTAGCTGAGAATCAGTTTGACATATGACAATACCTACTTCCCTACAATGTTATGGTTGTTATGGTATGTCAGAACTGTTAGATGACAGCCTTTTTCCTTTTTTCTTGGATCTAGAATTGAACAGACAAAAAGGTGACCTGCGCATCTTCCTCATTCAAAGTCCCATACTTTGGTAGGGAAATTTCATTCAGAGACAAACAGGAAAGCTTTGGCCGCTGAATGGTTGTTAACATCATTTTGGCAGATGACCTCAATTGTTGCGTGCAACCAAATGTGGAGAATACTGCAAAATGTTGGAAGCGGCCTTGGTTTCAGCTTCAAGATACCACTACTAATATTATAGGAAAGTGAGGAGAGTGCAGATGTTTATACTCAATGTCATGATCGACATCAGGATCGAGGGAGAAATTCATCTACAATGTACTTCTTTTTGGTCATACACTCAACTTTGTTTAAGTCAACCTCACACAAGTCGAATAATTACCTAAGTCAAAGGTCTTTTCAAGTCCTCTAACCTTTATATTCTATTGATTTTAATCCCTCATAAGTCAAATTTTCTCCAAGTCGAAGGTATTTCTTCAGTCCAAATAGATTCGACTTTAAAGGCGAGGTTGACTGTACTTCCAGAACTTCTCAAGTCTCAAAGCTTGATGAGTGTATGTTGCACATCAGGCTATGGATTCTGAAACCTTTTCTAGCTGAGGTTGAAATCACATCATATGTCATCGCTGGGGTGACAAGACTTTGTCTCTCAAATTTTGGTGAAAAATAACTTTTTTTGATTAATGGTCAGATAATTGGTTAAGTGATGTCCTGTCCAAATCCTAACTGTCTTACCCCCCAAAGTGAAGGCATGTCAAAGGAAAGGCTATCCCATTTGCTGTAGTGCCTTAGCAGCCATATTTTTTGGCTCTCCTGAACATTTGACATTTTGTACTATACCAGGTCTTGTCACCCCAGCAACGAATTTTTCTTTGGGGGACTTTTTTTCAAGTAAAGGCACTTCTAGATTAATAGTGCCGCTGTGTAATGGTACAGTATATTGCCAGGTGGCGGTTTTTGACTTTTGTCCATCTTTTTTATGCAAATGTAAAAATTGTAATCTGTGTACTCATGTGATGGAATAATCACAAGCAGATATTGGCCGAGACATTACTTAATTGATAATTTATGATAGTGAATTAATCAATATTGTAGTACACAATGTATCTGTATAATGAGCTCTTTTATCATAAAATAACAATTTTGATTATCATTATAAAAAAAGTCATAAACTATCATAACCAGTCGAGACACATTCAACTAAAGTGTAGTCAACATGATATCAGCAAAACAGGTTGCCTCAAAAGGGAGCTGTATTCCTTTTGATAATTATCATTCATTTTGATATTTTTTTTGTGTGTGTGTACCTGGTGTAAAAACATGCAAAAGCTCTTATTGCAGTAATATTATTTTGTGGGATTTCTTTCAAAAGTAGGAATGTCATTCTAACGATAACGCATACTGCAAGGCGTTACAAAAAATATTCCCCCTCCCCAAGTTTGCCCACATAAGCATTTTGACCAATTTTACAATTAATGGCCAAGAATCAATTCATTTTTCCTTGCCAAACAGCAAAGTTCTGGTTGCCCTCAGCAAGTGGGCTTGTGGGTTTGCAGCACCTGGCACAAGTGCTGTAACATGCATGGGGAAAAAACAAGAAAAATGACCGTAGACTTCCAATGGTCAGGTAGAATATTTCTCCCATGTGCTGCAATGATCTGTGTCGTGTGGTAATTAATGCCTTGTCAGTTTTCTTCAAAGGGACACACCCAGCAGAATGAAGTTTTCGCCCACATTCAGATTCTTTCCTTTTTGTGGTGAAACATTGTTGTGGACATGTCACATAGGGATTTGGACTTTCCATGGTCTTCACATAATCATTACTGAAAGTATGGCCCATAAATTGTTTTGTTCCTGCAGATATGAAAGATACATGCATGTCTTTTAAATATGTGGTGTTGGTTTATTTGTTTGTTTTTTCCAGTTTTCGTAATTCCTGGCTTTTGATCATCAGTCCCTCTCATGTTGATGTTGGAAGTTGTTCATGAACTGTCTGATGCCAGATTTCTAGTCCAAATCATGGTTACAGAAGCAGTTTACTCTTCCACTCTTCCTACAATGTTTAATGTTACATGTTTTATTACCTTTACTCTTGTGTGTCCAAATGTCTTCTCTTCGAAAGCAGGGTTGAGTAAGGTGGTACACTTGTTCTAAAGAGCACTGATTTCGAGTTAGTTTTCTAGCTCCACAGTTCAGAGTTTCTTGTGTTTGCCAAGAGTCCAGAATACTGTAAAAGTGGAAATTTTCACAGTACTGTACTGACATTTTCATGCATTTAGTGCAACCAGAAATTAGCGCGAAAATAAAAGCATGCAATTTTTTTTGTTTGCCATATGTACTAGTTAATGTCTTGATTCCGCAGAATTAAAAGCATGTGAAACTTTTCATTCCCGCCAAGCGAAAAATTAGTCGCACGCAAATATCGACTTTTACAGTAACAGAAATTTGACATGACAGAGTGAATTAATTAGTCTCAATCATAATCGTTGCTATGACGAGTCTTCTGTGTTATGTTTGGAAATTAGAGGGTTGCTGTGATCGTAGGATGTAGGACTTCACCAAAGAACCGTTGGCAGCGCATCCCGTTCTTGTGAGGGGAAGTTTACTGTACGTTTCTCTCAAAAGTGTGTGCAATACAACAATAGCAGGCCATTGTGTGGTAGCGGAGTGGCTTCTAACGAGAACTCACCTAGCAATAGATTAGTTGTCGCAAGATTTTGGGTGTTGAATTGTACATACCTGGAAGAGACGAAGAGTGGTTAGTATCTTTGTTGGAATTTGTGTACATAGCGAGTTGTATGATATGTTGCCAGCGTTGCTGAGGATTACGGGGGAGCCCTGTTACAGCAAAATCACTTAACTCGTTCCATGCCGAACTCTGAAATCCCCATAGTTTAATACACAGGCCTCCAGGTTCCCGTAGGGAATTGATGAACAATGTAGGCATCACTTCCCAGTCAACGAGGTGAATTCAGCAGTCTAATTTTTCATTACTGTCTTTAACTGGTCTCTGTTGTAGAATGTTTACAGTGCGGTACCCAGTCACAAAACAGTAAAATTGGCGATTCCAGCAACCTTGTTGTAGCGGGGTTTCCACGCATTGTAATTGTGAATTGATGGGGTCTTCTTCTCTTGTGACATGCATAGGTGTGAAGACAGGATGGACGTGGTACTGTGTCGAATTGTATTGTTATTGATGTGTACTGAAATCTAATCTCTATAATTCATACGTTATTGTCACCAACACATACATTGTATTGAGAAGACAAAACTTTATAGCTCATCGAGTTAATAATTGTTGCAAGAATGGTTGGTGGGGGTTTACAAAGACTCCTCCGTGGGACACGATGCATTTTTTTTTTATTCAGCTGGAATCTGATTTGCTTGTCAGTGACATTTCCGATTTGAAATGCTGTCACAAAAAGTGGATTCAAGAAGATTCACATTTTCTTTTTTTCTTTATCTTCTTTTATAGAAGCATTGCTGAAATTTCATTGAAAATTTGAAAAGACTTTGCACTATCACCTGGAGAGCTCTGGATATGCACCAACAGCCATGTATCTATGTAAAGAGCAAATTGATGCAAGTCATATCCAAGTTGTACAATGTACTCAGGCAGGTATGTAATTAGACTCAATGCATAAAGTAGTTGTAAGTGCAGTTAGCCAATCATTTTCTACTTAAATGAATATGGAAATAACAGAATAACTGAAGGTTATACAGCTGTACCTGCACCTCAGTAGTAGGCCTAATAATACTACAACGTATGTGTAAAATTTGGAAAGATCCAGTTGTGGCTTGCACTCAGCTTCATTTCGAATGTGTAGGACTGTTGGGGAAAGCAATGTTTATACAATGAAATGGATTTGAAATCACTCATACAGCTTGAAGTTCACTTCAGGAAGCTGACATGTAATTTGCCATGCACAAGAGAAATTTACCAAGCGCTCTTTTTTTTTTTAATGAAAGCTACCTTGTATTATGTGTGAGCAGCGAATGGGCAAAAGCATGGGAAAATAGGACGGAATAATGAATTTTGAATTCTCAGTCCCATATGTGCACAGAGGTGTTGGCATTAATCTGAAATTATGAGGAATAATGGCTGATGTAGAAGCAGACTGGAAGTTGCATGTAGCAGGATGCACAGAGAATGACTCCAGATAGACTGGACTGGACTTGCGTAATGATCTGCACTGCAGCGCTTTTTTTACACGCAGACCGTTTTAACTTGATAGTCGGGACTGCGAGAATTTTCTTGTTCAGTGATGAAATATTGTCAAAATGGACAAAGTGATTATCTGGTCGATGAATTTAATGACAGTTTAGGAGTAAAACCCCCTGGCACTTGACAAAATCTTGCTGAATCCGTGTTCGTTATAATGGGATTCATCTGTGCGTTGTATGCGGCAGTGACAACTTTAATGTGATGATTTCTATGTATATTTTTGCACTTGCATGTATTTTCTATTAAATGTAAAACAAAACCCCCCCCAAAAAAAAAAATCTTCATTGTCACTGTACTGTGTCATTAGTATTTGTCCTAGGGCGAGTGTACACCATATGGCCCCCTCCCCCCTGAAAAAACAACAACATACAATTAGACTTTCCACAACAATAACTTTAAAAATAGTGAATCAATCTAAACGCAATTTCAAGATATGAAACTGTAACTTACAATTGTATTACCTACATCTTACAGAAACCCCCCATGCAATTTGCTTCAGTGGTCAAAGAGAAATGAGGATCTTTGTAGAGCATGTCAGGAATCCCTTCCCTCCAAGTTATGCCCATCCTGTTTACAGTTTCAAGAGCATCCAAGTGCCAAACTTGGAAGAAATAGACCTATGGCATGCATTTCACAATGATCCACATTTCTCTGTGACCATGTAACCAAATTGAATGAGGTTTTCTGCAAAATGTAGGTAAGAAGTTATACATGCGCAATGTACATGTACACTGTATTGTAGTTTCATTCCCTGAAATAGCATTCAGATTGTTCAATTTTTGAAAGTTATCAATGTTGAAATCCAACTGTAATTTTTCGAGGACATACTGCTCAATGTACTGTGCGATGTCCCATGTACATGGTACATCAATATTTTCTCTTTCATAAAAAATGTCAATAAACCCAGAACAAATTTTTCACAAATTTCTGCTGATCTATCAGCAACTATAGCAAATATCATTGCTGTAATTCAGTGTACATACATATAGTGTATGTTGCTATCATATTTTGAATACATTGTACTTCGTAAAACAATGAAATAATTAATATGATGAATATAAATATGCTCAAATATGTGTGTGTGTGTGTCTGTGTGTGTGTGTGTGTTTTTTTCTGTGTGGGTGGGTGTGGATCAGTGTTTACATTCTTTTTCTTTTTTTGTCCAAGTTGGTAGCTTTGTAATACAATGTGTACATGGGAGTCTACTCCCCAGAACTAGGATACACAATGCGTTGGGCTGAAGAATATAGTTCGAAGTTTGACAAAAACAAGCACACACATGCAAACACATTCATAGACCCTGAAAAATTTGTAAGAGCTGTTATGCAAACCTGCAAATCGCGATTTCAGCCTCAGCTTTAGGCAAATCGGTACCAGATTTTGACAAACACACACCAAGAAAACTGCGGCGCACTACACGTTCACAGTAACAGCTTTTAACATAGGTTTTATTTGTGAGAAATACCATGCAATGGATAGATATTTCCAACATCAAAACATCTTCCATTGAAAATATCAAATATGATCGTGAATTTCTTTCCTGAATTTGTCATTTGTCTTACTTTTTTTTTTTTTTTTCGTTACTGAATCAACATCATGAAAAAATGCAACAGCTAATCATTGTCCTTACTCCCATCCTATCTAACGTGCAGGGAGATACTGTCAGTATAAATAAATCTACTCCGCAGAAACACAAGCTTCTTGAAATGAAGACGATGAATATTAACTTGAGCAGGTCAATAAATTCAGAGATTTTTTTTTTGTTTCGTTTTGTGATTTTTTTTTCTTCTTCCTGTTGTCCTCTCTCACTCTCTCTCCCCTTCTCAAAATTTTTTTTTTTCGAAATTTGCTTTACAATAAGAATATTCACAGACAAATGTACACGCAAATACAAATACAACCACAGCCAGATATTCGTACTGGATCTGTAACCATACAATAAAGCCAAGTTTTACAAATTTCATTTGTACAGTAGAAAATGGTTTCCTCTCCCCAGCGCGCATCTCTCTTCTCCCGGCCTTCTTTAGTACCATTAAGTCGTCGTTGTCGCTGTCTGCGTGTTTTCCCCTTTTGGGTGTGGATTCTCTCTGTACAGGTTTCGGCATCGTATGTAATTTACAAAAGTGCGCCTCGAAAAAACAACAACAAATCCGCACCTGCATTTCACTAGATTAAACCCTCTTTGAGACGCCAATTCCTCTAGAGTTTCATCAGACTCGGGGGTTTGTGGCGGATGGTGCTTGTAATGCCCGTCTGTTGTGACACAACCAGTCAGTCGATGGATAGATTTAAAAAAAACTCAAACACCAAATTCATCATCACGACCTTACAATGTATGTTCCCTGCAGCTCAGAGGCGATTCGAGAGAGACAAACCCGATAATAAATGCAAGTAGCCCCAAGGCAGGTTGGCCTGGGATTGCTACAGTGGTAGAAGTATTTTGTCTCTGTCTGGACGCTGATGCCATCAAAGATTTCATACTCCTCTTCCTGGCAGTTAAGTAGTAAGATTTGGTCACTCTGGTAGACTGGATTTGTTTTTCTTCTTCTTTTTGTTTATAATTATCATTATCATTTTCTATTTATTTATTTATTCATTATTTATTTATTTATTTTATTTTATTTATTTATTTATTTTTTTATTTTATTTTTTTTGGGGGGGGGGGGAGAGGGGACCCCTGAGAACGGTATCATGATTCATCCCAAGCACCTCTAGAAGCTCATTCCGAGAAGCGACTGGGACGAGTCGTAAGACCGCTCCCTCGATGGCTTCCTCAGGAAGTACAGGCAGACCAGATCAGGACAAATCATCTCGCCATTTCTGTATCAAGTTGGCCTCTTGTACCCGAATGGGTCCCATCTAACAAACAATGCAGTCAGCATATAATACAGTGCACTCCCGTTATAACAAACACGGTTATAACAAAATCCCGGTTACAACGAAGTAGAAGTCATGCCACAACATTATCAGCTCTATGTCCTTTTATTATTTGTTTGTTTGGTTATAACGAAATTTTGATATAACGAAAGAAACTGCCGGTCCTGAGGACTTCGTTATAACGGGTCCCCTGTATACACCACAGCCATTCTGGGCAACAAAATACATTTTTTTCTTCGGACTACTGGTGCGGAAAAAAAATCCTTCCAGTGCCCACTCCAACCACTGAACTATAATTCAAACACATACATATCTAACACCACACTCCATCTGCAAATGGAATGTTGATGGATTTTTTTCTCTCTCTCTCGAGGTGGGGTTAAGGAATAGGGTGGTTGTTATTAGCGACTGCAACAAGATTTTTTTCTGTAACAAGCTTCTGTTCTTTTTCTTTTATAATAAATTCACAAGACATACAACAATACAAACGAAAGACCTGTACAAATTCACAGCTTTTGCCAGCAAATTGTTCTCCCATGGAATCATATCCGTAATGGAAATGGGACAACTTGTATCCAAAGTGAAAGGCTTATGCAATACAAACTTGTGTACATGGCAGTGCGAAGTGTTAAGTGATAATACAAAAACTACCTTCAGTACTGCAGAACTATATATCGTAAGTGGAAATTTTTGCGGTGTTGAAGTCTCGCGACATGAAACTAGCCTGAAAAACAAAACTTTTTTTTTTTTGGGGGGGGGGGGCCCTGTTATTTGTAATACTACCGTATAATTGTGATTCTGTGATTTGGTGAAAGTGTAACCATTCTAAATTCATCTTACCAAAGTGAGCTTTAACAAACAGTCGCAAAAATTTCCACTTTTACAGCATTCTAAGAAGACTTCTACATAATGTGCCACAACAATAGTGCATGTCCAGCTACAAGCATTTAACAACCGCTAATGAGCTCAAACAGAGGGGGTCTTATGAAATGCGACATTCCTGATTTCATCACAAAACTCACGTTACATATCAAGACAAGCACTGGACAGGAAAAAAGAGGAAAAAAGAATGTTGTTTGAATTGGTCAACTGGCTGCATCAACCATCTGCTCTTGCAATGTGAAACAATGTCCCATTCCATTTAGGTGATCATCACATCATAATTATATCTATTATTTACCCTCATTATTGATACAGGGGAAATTCTTTACAAAAGGACGTAACAACCATGAGAGTACTTTGCTAATGATGTCTGCGTGGCTTTTTAAATGCCACTTCAATTATTTTCCATACACGTCATTTCATTTAGTTTTTGAACACAGAGAGTATCGCTAAGACTGGGCAAGAAATAACCAACTATCCAAATGATCTTAAACGGTATGCTTGCAATAAAAATTTCCCAATTAAAACACAGGGGCTATGTTCAGATGTTGTATTAACCCGTTGAGGACGGACTGATTTTGCTACAACACGCATTTCCCATAGACACCTGCCCCAGTATACTCGGGACTCGTCCTCAACGGGTTAAGTATTGAATCATTCTTACCCTCGTCCACATGACCAACAAACGTGGGTAACTGACAAAAATCATTCACATTTGATAAATCAATGTTTTTTATCACACTTATCTCATGTTTCTCTCATTTGCCTCGTTTCATCACACTCATCCAATTGAAAGATTATTCAAGATGTTACAGCACTGCATCAATATCAATGTACATGGCACGTCCAACTTCATTAATTGTTAGATTTTTTTTTTGTCACTTGCTTCCTTTTGCCACATTTAAACCACACAGAACCAGAGGTAACTTTCATTTCACATTTACCAAGAATGTGCATTCCTCTCTAGAAACGGTCATCGCTGTTATATCAATGATGATGATGGTGATTCCTACTTCAGAAAAAAAGAAAAAGAAAAAGAAATGCACGCACGCACGCACACACACACACACACCCAGACACACGCCAGCATGCACACACAGTGGTAATTTAATTTACCCCAAGCGCACAAATCTTTTTGACCATTTGATGCTCTGCTACCCCACCTCCTACCGTTTCATTCATTTCCCCTCTCTTCTGAGAAAACACTTAATGATGAATTAATTCTTCTGTTAACTGTTAATCAAACAAGAAGAAAATGAACAAAAAAAGCTGCATCATATTTTCCAGTTCCTGCATCAAAATCTCACAAGCTGAAGTCGTGTGGGAGGTTCCTCCACCTTTATTGTGGAAACAAGCTGTCATCATATCGTGACCATTCTTTTCAGCAGCACTTTTTTCCCCCCATTTCACTCGAAACGTTACGTCTCTTTGTGAGCATACATATCTCTTCACAGCATTAAGATTCTGGTGCCAAAAATCAGCAAGAATGGTGCATTTTTGGCATTACTTGTGATTTCAGCATCACCCTTGACAAGTAGGGGAGTATGTGTCTCTTAAATACCATCCTCAAAGCACTCTGGGATCTCAGAAGCTTTCCACTTTACATGGCAGCATTGTTGAATCCAACAGACATTGTTTTGAAAAGGCAATCAATCACAATTCTCACAACCAATAACAATTCTGCATTTCCTTGGATGCAACATCCAAAGAAAGTATGCAACACCTGATGAATCCTCAGCATCTTCTCAACAGTTATAACAAAGTCACTGGCAAATGCCTCATACTGGTCGCAGAGTGGTAAAACAGTTTTGTGCAATACTACAATTTCAGGCAAAGAGTGAAATAGACACCACAGCTTGAGTTTATCATACACACAGGGTGCTACATAACTTTTTGTTACCTTTTGCCCAGTCAGGCAAGCAGATTTTCAAATTGTTGCAGAACACTTGCCCGAACGTGAATTTTACGTGCCCGAAAAGAAAGTCCAAAGATATAAGAAAATGATATAGAAAATCACTTGTAAAGCTAAGGGTTTGATAAAAACCCACTTATTTGAATAAACAGCACGTGTGGGGAGTAACAACTTGGTTCGATAGAGTGTTAGTGTTGGATTGGTGGGACTTGATGATGGCTTCAAAACTTTTTGCTTGCCCAATTCGGGCAAGCTTTTTTCCCTCATTGTTCCAAAACACTTGCCCGGCTTTGATTTTTACTTGCCCCGGGCAATCGGGCAAGTGCTTATGTAGCACCCTGCCACATTGACCATATGAAATTAATAAAAACAACCAAAAGCAAATTTTGAGACCTACAACAACTTCTTGCAAAAAAGAGCTTGCATCAATGCAGCTTATTTGACATGAAATGACTCTGTGCTGAACATGGAGCGTGAAAATTTGGCTCAATTCTCGGTGGCGTAGTCTCCACACGTCTGAGAGCTGTCCAATGAAAAGGGCTTAGTTGTGGATGTTTAAAGGTTCAAGAGTCACTTCAGCAGAATGCCTTACTTAGAAATTTGCCGGGTGAGAACGTTTAGTCATAAGTCAATTTAGGAGCAGACAAGCCTGACTGCATCTCCACGAAAAATTCCTAACAAGGTGGCTGTGCCATTATTACTCAACCTAAAAAGGAATGTAGACATGCCGTGCTCGTTTCTCTTTTGGCCTTGCACTCAGCGCTCTGTCAGCATTGGCCACGCATTACGGTGCGGGCCCCGGAGAATGTAATGCATGGATGAATGACAATCTGATCAAAAGCTGCTCAGGATTTTTTTCGCAAAGACTAGCTACTACATTGCACATGCAGTCATATAACACGTGGGGTAAAAAAACGAAGCCCGAAAATCCTGCTGCCCTCCCAATGGGCGGCTCAATTGCTCTTTGCACCGTTTCATTTTAATAGCAAAAACAAACAAAAAATAATAAGGAGAAAAAGCTAACTTTGCCTGCTCTTGCAAGGGTCAGACATCCTAACTTGCCAAATGCAAAGGTACTAAGAGCCAGTCATGAAGAACAACAACGATTCAATGTTTGTAAATGCTTTTCACACAGTAGAGGATATACAAGAAAGCAACAGCAACAAAATGAAAACATCTCGCAAAATTGAGAAGAGAGAGAGAAAAACAAGAGTTTTTGTACGCCAGGAAGGTCGAGACACATCAGTACTGAAGTAAGGAAGCAAGCACCCACAGACAGACAGTACGCAAGACGACAGACAAGGTCACACAGAGACAAAACGGAGCTAGGAGCCACAAGGGCGCATCCCATGTGCCGACTCCTGGAATTTGTCATATTGGCAACATTCGTTGTTGTCGCTGATATCGTTTTTGGACCCAAACATCGTACACACACACTCTTGCATTTGCTCCTACCGCTGAACCATCCATCAAAACCCACACACATCATCTCTCCTTCCCGTACATCAAATAACTTTTCCTTCTGGCCGGGTGAAAACAAAAATTATATAAGTCGAAACGAGACACAACCAAACATTCTTTCACTTGAGCATGGCTCAAGTAGCAAATATATCTGAATGGACATTTTATCCTGAGCAGGGCTCAAGAAGTAAATACATCTGAATTGCCTTACTATTTAGAAGACAAACAAGAAAATAACATGCAAGATGGCTACTAGTCATTAGAAATGCCTTAGCATGGCTTCCAGTGGCAGATTATTTTACCCCGATGTCCCCGTACCTCGAAACAGGAAAGAGACTTTCCCCCTCACGAGACATCAGGATGATTTGATCTGTTAGTACGGTCTGCTCAATACACAAAGTAGTTTTGGTTGTTTTTTGTTTTTAATTATTTTTTCTCCGGTTTTTATGAAGTTGGTCGCGGCTTGCTCCTTTCCCCATGCTCTTCCTGGGCCGAGGCTAGAATGCACCCCTGGGATTTGCACCCCTGGGGGGGCTTCCATCAAGAAAAACCCTGGCCAGTGCACTTTACTGTTGATTGCATTCCTGTGGCTTGGCCCCATCCTGTTGAAAGAAGAAGACAAAGAATGTGACTCCAAAGGAACAAACGAACTAAAACAAAAAACATACAAACATACAAACAAACAAAATCATATCTTATAACACGAGTCATATCATGTGATAATAGCGAGCTTTCGCAAGCACGACGCGGCCGGTAGTCGAGCTTCTCCACATGATCAAATCCGAGAAACGTCCCGTCCTGGGGAAAACGAGAACAGTTCTCGGCCAAAATAGCGTCCGGTCCCGATGCTGGGCAGGATTGAGCCAGCCAGCCAGCCAGCCAGCCAGCCAATCAGCGATCCTGTCGCTACGCCTCCGTCCACTCAGGAAAGCGAAACGACTCAAATGTGGGGACGGGAGTCCGAGTGCAGGGACTGTCACAGCTGATTACTTCTGCGTACTCTAGGTCTTCTCATCGTGTAGCGAAAACTCCCTATTAAAGGGTGTATGTACAGTTCTGGTCGAGGTGAGGATTTAGCTTTTAATGTTATGCGAGATGTTCAGAAACCACTCTATGAGATGTCACAGAGCATGCAGTTTTAAGGGGTATCAAAAGTTTATTTGATGAAAATCGGTTTTGAAATGGCTGAGATATCCAAAAACAAGGTGAAACAAAGAGATCCTAATAAAGTTGTGGCATGTTGCCTTTTAATATTAGCACTTTTTTTGACATCTCAGCCATTTGGAAACCAATTTTCATCAAAGAAACGTTGAATCCTTCTTAAAATTACATGCTCTTTCATATTTCATAAGAGGCTTTTCATTATCTCACTTAGGAATGTTCAAAACATGAATCCCCACCTCAACCAGTACTGTATAGTCCCTTTAACCACATGACATCACACAGCACTACATCATGTCATATAAATACAAAATATACAGCTTGGGGAGACTGTGTAAT
This sequence comes from Diadema setosum, assembly GCA_033980235.1. Taxonomy (NCBI): domain Eukaryota; kingdom Metazoa; phylum Echinodermata; class Echinoidea; order Diadematoida; family Diadematidae; genus Diadema; species Diadema setosum. Next base: position 12,777,674 of record CM067071.1, read on the forward strand.
GCAAAGGGCGGCCCAACTCCAACATTCACAAATCTCGGTAACAGTGTTCAGCTTTATACCACCGATTGCCATGTGAGGATCTTACACAGAGATCAGTGCTTGATAACGCATGCACACAGCCGATGAATCTTGACTGGACTTGGACGTTACCCATATGTGTATGCTTTGGTGCACATATTTGCAGACGGGCAATTCTATTTTAACAGGCACATGCTAGTCTTTGTTTCTGAATGTGCCACCAAAGGAGAGCAAATGAATACCAACTTTCTCTCCCCAAGCTAATCAGGACCCTGTTTCGTAAAGCTGTTCGTTAAGTTAGGCATGACTTTACAAACGACTGGAATATGAAGTGCCAATATGTGTGAACAATTTTTCAGCCTTACATTTTAACAAAGTACAGGTTTACATTGTATGTCAATATTTCATCTACATTAGTGCAAAAATACACTTTCAACGAAAAGAGTGTGTTAACGTGTAAGAATAATCAAATATCATCTGCAAATTTCAACTTTAGCTACTGAAATTGACAAAAATTAGGAAAGCCTCCTGGCTTGCCATATCTAAGTTAATTGTAAAGTCGTGCGTAACATTATGAGCAGCTTTATGAAACAGGGCCCGGGTCTTTAACTCTTTATGTGCCACGTTTGCACGTCTGACTCCGTCGACGGCGAGCCAACTTCGCATATTCTGCTCAAAGGCACAAACCCACCCAATCCGATCAATAAATCGCCAAATGCAGCAGGACAATGAAAGCATTTCTTGCACTTCTGTTCCTCTCACATATGGCTTGCATTTTATGTCGTGGTTGGTTATCAATCGATGTTCCTTACCAGATTTGCGTGTAAATTGTAAGTTTCTGTCACTGTTTTGTGTGCAAAAGGCATGCCTTTACAGTTACTGGTCAACTGAAAGGAAAACAATCATATATTTGTCATACAATTCACATCAAAGCAAGGCTTTTCATTTTTCAACAACTTTACTCATATTTGTCCAGTTTTACAGAAATATATAGAAGTCACATGGACTTGAAAAACCGAATGTTTTCTCAAAGCATAACTACATTAGTGTCTAAGAACAATGTGGCACACAGGGGGTTTCCACCATGGCACATAAAGAGTTGAACAAGTCCAATGAATACAGACTGGAGTCACTTCTCTTATGACCTGGTTTGATGGACACTCACCTTTCCTGGATCGAAGTCGGGATCGTTGTCGTCCTCTTCGTCACCTTCCTCGCCCTCCTGGTCATCGTCACCGTCTTCCTCCTCGTACTGTGATGAACACGATGTCAGCACACGCATGGACGACGGCGATGATGGTGTGCGGAAATATATAATAAGAGGAGAGGAAGAGAGAAGTGGGGGGCGGTTGAATGAGAGCAAAAGTAAATAGAGAAACGGGACACGCAAGAATGGACGAGTACATGGTTGGAGAAAGGACCAAAAAGCAGGAGACAGGGCAGAAAAATGAGGACAGGTGATGACCGAGTAGGTGAAGTGGTGGATTGAGACAAAGAGAGAGAATGAGGGAAAAAGAGATAGAGAAAGAGAGAATGAGTGATAATATTAATCATACTGACAAAGCTTGACAAATTAATGAAGGGCCATTCTGTTTGACATCCCAATATGTGACATTCCTAAAGCAATGCATTACTGTGCTATACTAATACAGCACAGTACACTGTATGTCATCTATTTGCACAGTGTACCTGTTTGGTGAACCAAATTTCATTGAAGATACAATATCAACATTTTGAGTAAAAAAAAAAAAAAACGCATCCCCATGGTCGGGTGATATGTCAAGAACTCACATTCAGCATACACTGTACATCATAGGGTGGGGCATGAAATCTGTGCTGTAGACACCGGCCCGAGTCTTCTCAACATAATGATCTTAAAAGGTCAAAGAAAGGGAAGGGTGGGGGAGTAAGATATACAATGATTTTGGCATTCATGCTTTTGGCCAGAATGTGCAGCAATGAGCCATGCCCCTTACCCACCTTATATTTCTACTCTACATTTTCTGGTTTGTTGGCTAGAATGCCTTTATAGGTGGAACTGATGCTTGGTAACAAACATTCAATGAAGGTCATGATAGGCTTTGTGTGTGCACTTATGTACGCCGCACATGTTGACTTTGTCAGCTCACGGTAGAAATCAGCCTGTTAATAAGTTTTGTTCTTTGTGTGTGTGTGTGTGTGTGTGTGTGTGTGTGTATGTGTGTGTGTGTGAAAATGTAGATAAGACTAGTTAGAATATTCTGCTGTGTTTTCACTGGTACGATGAAATGCATTTTCAATGATGCTGGTCTGTAGAGAGCGCTGTTGAGAACAGGCTCCTGGAGAATAAAAGTGAAACTGGTTGAAGGAGCACACCTTCCTTTACCTTCTACAACAGGAAAATCACGAACGGGGACGTGAGATGTACGTCACATGCACACATGCACTATCATCTATATTGAACGTTAATCAGTCTGAACGTGTCAGAGGGATTTTATAGGACGAGGATGGCTTTGGACGGGTAGGGGTGAAAGATGCCAATTTCATGCTAGGCACTTACAAGGTCAGTTGACCGATATAACATGGACAAAGTGGGCAAACCACCTACATACAAGTTTCATTACTGAAGTCATCTTCCCCTCTCTACATCCTCAATGGAAACGCAAACACGCTATCCCCATTTAAAATCAAATATACAGGAGAAACATTGTTACACGTGGTTATGTATGTTTATAATCAATTTCACCTAGCTCTCCAAACTCGAGGTGCTCGAAGCATTCTTCTTCTTTATCAGGGTAATACACGCGACCCTTGACCTCTGCCTGTACAGACAGAACTCCTCAAATTCTATCTCAGCATTTCTTTTTTCTTTTTCTTTTTTCTGAGGTACTGTAACTAGTCTTATGAAACATGTTCCCTTTTTGGCATTAGTTCAAACACATTGAAATAAAACAAATTTGAAGCTGAATTGTCATCCATAACCTCAGAACACATTAGCCGAAGGATATCTGGATGTATTGCCCTAGAATAATTGCAACCTCTTGTACAGAGTTCTCATCCACCACCACCCACTCTCCCAAAAAAGAGTGGAAGTTTCATCAGAATTTGACCTTAACCATCGAACAATCTACTGTGAACGTGAACGTATTAGTTACTTCACGCTTTCTCCAAAGTTTACTGGTAATCTGAACCAATAAAAAAATAATAATAAAAATTGTAAATCCATACAACAAACTTATGGAAGCATTGCAGAACACCCTTCCTTATGTAAGTATCTATGCATGCAAAACTAAAATGTGTTTCTCCATCTACTACAGGACATAAATGGACAGGAACACCATGGTCTTCACCAACGCACATCACAGGGGTGTCATGAGCAAAATGCAGCACTTCTAAGCACTGATTTCCCGCTAAAATGAGTAAAATCTATTAAAAAAAAACTAGGCTGAGGATTGTTCTAGTTAAATCTGCCACAATGCTTCTGATATGAAAATGCCCTTTTCCAATGATACTTGTCTCAAATATAGGAAGTAAAAACATTTCTGAGCTCTAACGGCGGAGAGAAAACGATTGTATCTTGAACAAAGCACTACACACTTCCACCGAACGGCGCCCCAGAATCATGCCAATACACATCTGAAAGAGCACGCCTGCCGCACAAGGGCTCAGTACAGACAAGAGGACCCACCCATTAAAGATACACCTACAAAGATAAATACACGTGGGACTAAGACACTCTAAATATGCATGCTTCCATTATACAATCACAACAAAGGGTAGGAAAGGAGCTGAACACAGACTTAAACTGTGACTTGTTCTGTTTTGAAACGCAACAAAGAAGTTAGACTGTCAAACAGAATCTTTGTGCACAAATTGTTCAAATCTTATTTCAAAGAAGACCTTTCAGATATTGCCTGTGACCTGTGACCTTTGACTTTCAGATCTTTTGTCATGGCATCTGTGAGTGATAGCAGATATTCGTATCTGCTACATGGCTCTTTCCATGGCATCATTAGACCCAAGTGTGGTGATGCGGCAAATTATAATGGGGTGTTTAAACTAATGGCCTTTAAAATTATTACCCCTCCCAGCACACTTAGTAAATATCAGAGATGGAATTGATGGTGGTTTTACCAAACTTTGCTTTCAAATGCTGACAAATTTTTGAATTAGCCTCTTCTATCAGAGGTTACAACACTCTCCTGAAATATGACGACTACATCTGGCGCTAAGTTAAAACCGGACACGATTACAGTGCACTCCTGTTATGACGAACACTGTAATAACAAAAGTTCACGTATGTTGCTCTTCTGTCGGACAAAAGAACGACAAACAAAAAATGAAAGAAGGCAAAAGGTCTGTGACAAGCAACGGGACTGTCACATTACAGAGCACAAAGGTGACACAGAGGTGCCAGACGGCTGGAGGTAAAGAAACCGTGTTCGACAGACCAGAACTACGACTGGGATGACAAGAATCTAGGGGTCAAAGGTGACATCAATCCTAGTCTACCAACTCTGACAAACTGAAAAAAGGGGGAAAAAATCCAGAAAGTTACCTTAGAAGAAGTGTTACACTTTGGAATGAACTGCGGGCGCCAAATGGAAGTGAGTGACGGAGAGTTTGAAAAATAAAAATAAAATAAAATCAAGCCAGGGGATCAATCTTTCCACTCTTCACTCTATCTCTCACACAAATTTTAAGGGAAGGGTGTATCTAGCGACAAAAATTATGTGTACAGTTGACAGCGAAATCAAGCAAGATACACACGAAAATTGGTTTAGTTATAATTCTAGGCAGCTGCACCACATGTCTAACAAAAGATTGTACTATATTCAAGAGTATGTTTTGGGTCTTCGCGGCATGTGTGAAAAACAACGGACATGTGTCATACAAGTGATTTTGCAATACTCCATGCTGCTATGGTATATTTTTAATTTTTGTGATGGTATCTAATCGATGCATAGTTTCAGCGCAACACATATTAGGAAACATAAGTGGCAGACCAAGTTGTGCATAAAGTTCCTGAATGAATAAACCAGCAGTGCATGGAGGGGAACAGGTGGGGGGGGGGGGAGGGGAGGGGAGAGTCTCAAGGTGCATTACCAAACAGACGCATTTAACCACGATAACAATGTGCGTCTATACAAGTGCGGAAAGCTTGCTGTGAAATTCCTGACATGTGCAACAGACTTTACCACCCCCCCCCCCCCAACATACATTCACGGTTAAACCAGGGAAGGACGTACACTACACTGTTTGCACAATGATTAACATCCATAGTGACAACAGCAGAGACAGTGATATTCCATTAAAAAAAAAAACTGCCCTTCTTCACTTCAAAAAAAAAAACCCAAACAAACATGGAATTCCACTATCAAATATGGTGAAAAACAAGGAAACTTTGCTTTGCAGTGGATCAATAACACAAGGAATTTCTTTACATACAAGATTCCCATTTAGTTCATGCACAAGGAAAATCACTGTCCCTACAACGGGTAATGCAAACTGACCACCGACTCATTCACATTCTACAAAAACTTTACAGCTAGGATTGTTCCCTTGGCAACCAGGGAGCTCGCCCGAGACGTACCCCAACATAGCAACAACCAATGCATGCACAGTGGACTCTGTGCTGGTTCTGCGCTGGTTCTGCACTGGTACTTGCAGGGAATAAGTCAACTAAATGAGCTCATTATTGAGTCAGTGATGGGGAAAAGGAGAGGATCCATGGATTTGAATTCATTGGTCGTCATTGCGATGTCACATTGATGCTCGTGTCATGCTCAGTGATACTCTGTGGACTTGCAAAATGTACCATGCACTGTCCATGGAAAACCAGTAACCAGTGGTTGTCTTCTCTGGTATAACACCATCAATCAGTGTGGGACAAACAAACGAACAAACAAACAAAAAAAGTGAGAGGAAGGGAGGTAGACCACTGCACAACGGAACAGTAATGCTTTCAGTAGGGGACACTACCGAGCCAGACTCTCCTAGTACTGTGGCATCTAACTTACCACATTCTAAAGCACAAGGGCGTGGTTTGGGTGGCGGCGACACAGGGGGATACACGCAGTGTGCAGGTTGGCAGGTGGCAAGTTTCATGGCCACTTTTTTTTTTTTTTTGTCTCTGTCATCACTTCTGTTGGAGTTGATTTCATTTCTTACACCAACAACCTCTTCCTCTCTTCCTTTAATTTCATGTGAACACATTTTTGGAGCATTAGGAATTTGACAACAATCATGATGTAATATTGTTTATCATGATGCAAATAATACCAATGATGCTGATGCTGATGATAGTGATAGTAGTAATACTAAAAATAGTAACTATAACCATCATAATCACGATTGTAACCATCAACATTTGTTTCCATACGTTTTCTCAGGCTACCGAAAATTTCCCCTCTAATTCCCTCATACCATCCATCCACCATGTGATTCTATCGTTAGCATTAAGGCTTCAAAAGATTAAATATAATCATCTTTTCAGATACAATGTAAAGCCAGTCAGCAAAGCGGCTAACACGCAGAGATGATCTACCTCTGTGTATCCCACAGCATTCAAATTCAAGCACAGTCCTACCGCAAAATCCGAGACAGGCTCTGCAAAAGTTTGATGCCAACATCATGAATGAAATCAGCCTTTCTCTTTTCTAATGGTACAGGTGTGCATGTAACCATGACGACTATTTTGAGGTTCTCCATACAACACCACATATAGCAATTGTTGTACAATGTCATGCGATCTCTAATTTTGGCCATGCTTTTTTCCTTTACAGCCAATATGAGTATAGGTTGGCAAGGGTCATATTTTCAAGATTGTACTGAAATCTGAATTCACTTTGCACCAATGTACAAGAGGAGATGACATCTGCCCTGACAACGTCCTCATAAATCCTGCAGTCCTATGGGGCTACGATTACACCTTTCTGGACATCACTTGCCCTGAACAAAAAATCTACCTGCAGCATTGTCAATACAAGACGGAACACTGTGGATAGAGAATGCCTTTGTCCAAATGGTGAATTTACAGCTTTTTAATCGATTTACTAAACCTTCACAGTACAAATGTCGAGAGATGTGCATGCACGTGGTCATCAAGGTATATAGGTACGCTTTATGACATCACTGAGACGATCATCTTCAGTAATTGCACCAGTGTTCCATCAAACAAGGTTGCAATGGGTCAGTGAGTGCTCAGGTATAACTCTTATTTACTGGCATGGACACGTAGCGCTTCAATCCTCTTTCCTAAAACAGTGACAGATGATTTTGGAGCAATTACCAATCTGAAGGTCTGAACAAGATTCTCATCAACATTTTCCCTCGGGAGAAACACTGGCATGAAAGTGCAAGGAGACTGCATCAAGGTAGCACCCCTCTTATGCAAGTTTGCTAATGGAATAATCCTTCACTTGTGATTACATCATGGACCAGACCATGAGGGGAACGGGGTGAAAAGGGAAGTTGAAGGAGGAGGGGGAGGGACTGATGTGACTTACCTCGTCATCCTCGATGGCCTCCCCCGTGAAGTAGAGCACCGCCCTGGGGATTATCCTCTCCCTGATGAGGTGGCCGATCTCGAAGTCGGCACTCAGCAGGGCTTCTGTCTCTTCATCCTGAGAAGATAGAAAAATTTTCAATTCAAAAATATTTTCCTCGCCCTGTGCAAACACTGACTGAAACCTTGTAAGAAGTCTCCAAGTGCCAAATACAGTCAACCTTGCCTAAGTCAAATCTATTTACTGAAGAAAAAGCTTTGCCTTGGAGAAAATCTGAGTTGTGAGGAATTACAATCAATAACATAAGGAGAAGAGGACTTGAAAAGGCCTTCAACTTACACGATTATTCGACTTACGCGAGGTCGACTTAAGCAAGGTAGACTGTATTATGTGTATCATAGTGAACCATGTCTGAAGTAGCATAGATTGTGTCAGAGAATAACTGAAGATATTGCATATTATTACTGTCATACATTTTACGGCACATTCACTCTCCAACCAGAACCCTCATGACATTCATCCACAAGTTTGACACTGAATGGCTTTTGCAGTTTTGGTTTCTTGTTTATGTTCTTACCAAGTTCATCTCTGCTCAAACAATGTTGATTTTCAGACACTCTTCTCCTTCCACAAATGCAGAATTCAATGTACAGGTCCCAAGTCTATGTGGGCGGGTGGTCTATATAGAAAATGCGTGTTGCAGCAAATGTGGCCCGACTGCAATGGGTTAATGCACAGTACGGGGACACAGGAACGACATGATCTAATTAGCCCTCACCCATACTCACTTTCACATTCTGCACGTCATTCAAACAAGGACACACACACATGCATGCAAGGACATCGTTGGGTGAGGTTTAGTGAATTTCTGAGGGGTTGGGGGGCCACGAGGGGGTCAAACTCACCACCTCTGCACCCTCCTCCGGCGCCTTGGGCGGGTTGAAGAAGTTGAAGAAGGAGTCGGTCTGTACCGTCTTGGTCACCATGCGGGTGGTGCCCCTCCCTTTGTGCTTCTGCTTCTTCTTGATCACCTTCACCGTCACGTTCTTGCCTTTCTTCCAGTCTATTTCACACCTGGGTGGGGGAACAGAGCATGTGGCATGACATGTCAGCCGGTGCTATACAGCATCATAAAGCCGCTATGAAGCGAGACTTGCAGCACAGGGAGACCCTGTTATAACAAGGTCGCCAGGTCTGCTGATTTTTTTTTTTTGGTGGTTATATTGAAAAACATGATATATTCGTGGCATGAAATTTTAGGAAATTGGAGCCGACGGCCTTTCTTGCAGCATGAAATTTTCGGGACTTGCCACTGGCATCCAATGCATATTGTGTAGGCAAGAACTTTGGCGTGGATTTTAATTTTGTGAATGTTGCCATTCGCGAAATTCGTGAAATTAAAATGCACATGAAAATTCCTTGTTTTAGAGTAACCTATTCCACGTTGATATCATACTGAAAATAAAGAAATAATAATAAAAAATGACCAGCTAAATTCAGCAAATAGAAAATTGGGACCGCCAAATTCATCTCATTAAAAGCGGTACCTCTTTGTAAGCAAGCTTTTTTTATATCAGGTTACCATGCAACACTCTGCAATTCAATGAATCACATATAAATGTACACTATCAGTCACTAGTGATTGGGTCCGTACACTGGCTTATGTTCATGCTTACGCATGAGGTGGTCTCCACATCTGCTCGCAACACGCGAAGTCATACTTTCGTGGTTCCCTCCTGCACTTCCAGAAACACAACATCTTAGCCATGGACTGTCAAGGCCTAAAAATAAGCTTCCCTCTGAATTCACAATTGGGTGGAGGTGGGGGGGGGGGGTCATGGATTACACCTGAGAGCCAATAAATTCCTTACCAATACACATATCTTTATCACTTGGTAGCAATTCATTTCTAAACACTAGATATACTTTCCAGCCTAATAAGCTTTCCCTTGCCTTGGGGACCCACAAATCAGAAGGTGTCTTCTAGCTTTCCTTACCCCTGTGAGCTGATGATCTCTGGGCCCTCAAAGCTGAATGGATCGCCCTCTTCCGGCTCCGATTTCATCTGATAAGTCTTTGTTAGGACGGTGTTGGTGAAGTAGTCATTGGGCGAGAAGTAGAACTCTAATGTAAAACCCTGTTACAGGGAGAACAGACAAGAAAGAGTCGAAAATGAAACTTTAACTAGTTCATTTAAAGGACAAGTTCACCTTCATAAACATAAGGATTGAGAGAATGCAGCAATATTAGTAGAACACATCAGTGAAAGTTTGAGGAAAATTGGACAATCGATGCAAAAGTTATGAATTTTAAAAATTTTTGTGTTGGAACTGCTGGACAAGGAGACTACTACAGCTTGTGATGTCATATGAGTACAACAGTATAAAGAAAATATAAAGAAAATTCAACATATTTTCATTTTTTTTTTTCACAGAATAAAAGAGCATTTGGCTTGCCTCTTTCTAAAGGTTGGGGAATAATATTACCCATAACATATGTCGGTAACGAGTCAAGGGAATGTGTACTTTTTTCAAAAGATGAAATTTTGTGAAATTCGCTTTATATTTCCTTTATATTGTTGTACGCATGTGACATCGTACACTGCAGTAGTCTTATCATCCAGCAGTTACTGCACAAAAACTTCAAAAATTCATAACTTTTGAACGGATTGTCCGATTTTCCTCAAACTTTCAATGATGTGTTCTACTAATATTGCTACATTTTCTCAATCCTTATGTTTATGAAGGTGAACTTGTCCTTTAACTGGTTCATTTAACTGTGGCATGCTCAGTGATGTTTTGCATATCTCAACGCATCTTTCAGCAACTGCTAATTTCTTTGGCAACAATTCATCATGAATTTACTCAATATTATTTGCAGCTACAGGAATATTTGTGGTAGAGCATTCTAAACCACCATCTCCAGTTACTTCTTCCGCTCCTTCATCTAGCACTGGACATGGCTGGTGACATTCACACATCATCATCAAAAGATTTGAAAGAGGGACCCGGGGAGGCTTTGGTACTCTCCTGACTGGACACGATGAGATTTCAGTCTATCTCTGTTGCCACGGCAACACACCCCTGTCAACAGCCACGCCCCCACACTTCCCTCACTCGCCATCTGTTTCCGCTTGCCTCTGGAAGAATCAGGCAGGCAGACTTGGCAGCTCTGGGTATTGTCTGATCAGTACATGATGACATATCACAGCATGTGGCATATTCAAGCCATAGCACCGGAGAAGCGAGTTCTGAAGGCTCTCCAGCCGTCATCAAGACTATGGTTGGAACTCACCCATGTTAACTTCCCGGGAGACTCCACTAAAGGGAGGCAGGGAGGAGGAGGGGGTTAATAATGATTAAAATGGGATTTTTATATCATCACATATCAAAATCAGCGAGAATCCAGGAAGTTTATGGGGAGACGCTGGTGTGGTACATCATCTCCCCTTATGTGTTTAAATCAAGCCCAACACCATCAACATCATCCTTGTCTGTTGCCACGGTGACTCCTCCATGGCACCAGCCACGCCCACTCCTGCTTCCCCTCCTTCCTTCCATCAACTCACCATTTGTTCCCCTTGATGAAACGTGACCCGGATGTCTTGTAGGTGACTGAGGATGGGGTCGTCGTTTTCTTGCACCATTTCGCCGAGGATGTCAACGTTCTTGAAAATCGTCAGCCAGAAACTGGGAATGCCTGAAGGTGCCTCTGCAGAGATGATACCAAATGTCAAAGGTCAGAGGTCAAAAGTCACAAGTTCAACTTGCATCTTTGACATGATTGAGAACTTTACCTACATTGGGAATATTTCTAATGCAAGTGCAGCGATATCAATACAAGTAAGGTTTTAACCATCTCATCTTTATCTTTTACTTTTTTCCATCTAAATTCTCTTGGTTTTGGCATAAATTTTGAAAAGCAAACTTCATATGGTGTGTATTTGTATGTTGTTTTGTTTCATTACACCCAACTGGAGTACAAACTTTTATCACTCCTTTTCTACATACAAAATAAAAAGAAATGTGTCTGTCGAAAAGAAATATGGGGAAACCCACTGTAACAAAGTCACAGGGACTGCAGATTTTATCTAGTTATATCTGGTACCTTGTAAATAGTACTAAAAAAAGAGACCATCTAACTACAGTGATTACCAGGTAAAAGTTGCAAAGGCTGATTTCACTGTGTTGAAAGCGGTACCTCATTGTACGCATGCTCGTTATAACGGGGTCTCCCTTTAAGTTTAGTAGCATGCATGATGTCATATGTCTGGTCTCATCGACTCACTCACCTTCTTCATCTTCTGTGACCTTTGCCTTGTCCTTCAAGTCGCCCTGGAAGGGAAAAGACACAGAGGGTTAATCACTAGAAGAGGATGCAATCACCGTTATTCTACATCCGTCCTCGTGGAATTACACCAGGGGGCCTTGGCTACATGACCTTATCTCTCTTGCCTTCACCATCTTAACCCATCCAGTCCCAAAAATTACATTTCTGAGGTCTGTTGCAGTATCTATTCTGAACATTTTTTCCCAATATTCATTCTTAGTGTTTCATAAGGTGGTTACTAAATTTTCTTTCATTGTAGCCCCTATGTTGTACATGATATAATTGTTTTCCAAGCTGCAGAACTCAAACACCTAGTATTTGCTAAAATTCACATTTTCTTAAATTGGCCCCGCACTCTAAAAGATCAAAATTCCTATCTCTCTTTTAGATTTACTTTTTTTTTTTTTTTTTTTTTTTGGGGGGGGGGGTTCTTTGTGTATGAGCAGATTTAAATTTAACCACATCTTCCATCTAAGCTCTAAAATAATTAATGAGGTAAAATCCTGATGTGCCTATGATAATTTCAAAGGAAATATCACCTAAAGATCTGATGCAGTAATAGAATGTTTTGTTAAAGGAAACAGCAGCAAGATTAAAATCACGCCCATAACGAAACAAAGTATTCTACAACGTGCGATATCAGTGCCTTAAAGATGCAACCTAAACTGGATAAGTATAGAAGGAATTTTGATTTCTTTTTTAATCAATGTATAGTTGATGCCTGTAAAGATGATTCATTAAAGGTCCAGTTTACCTTTGGGAGCAGTGATTTCAAAAATTTTCAAGATATCATATTTGATGCATATGTGTAGGTCTGTTGTATCATAAAACATCCTACCATATGAAATATTTGCAATAAACCCTAAAATATAAGGAGATATCAGGGTTTTTCTCAATAAACCGTAACTGTATACGGTTTAGTCTGGAATTTTTTTTAATTATAACTATTGTTCATATTTTGTGTATTTAACAACACTTAACATCGATTATACGGATTCAAATTTTGACAGTGGTTGTTTCTATCCCTAACTCACATTTTAGAACTATTTTATAGCACTAATGCTTTCATCTACAAATGGTAAATTATGCCTTTAATATAAACCTTCAATGCCATGAAGAAAAAAAAAAGCAAAATATGACAAGATAATTATCATTGCAACATAATTTTGCCTTCCCAAGACGTATCGCTTACTATTCCATAGAATATGCAGCTCACTCGTTGACATGATCAGTGCACTACATTTCACTCAGAGCTGTCTTTTATTGCGGCCATGAATTTGAGGAAACTTTTCCTTTACTTCTGCATATAAATACATTGATTGATGGGCACCAACACATTCCTAAAGCTGATGGTTCGTGTAATCTTAATCATGTTTTTTCCCTGATCATTGGAGGTGAAATGTCAGTATGAGTGTCAAAACACAACTGCAGATTTGGAGCAGTGAAGATGATTCTAGCTGCACTGAAAATGAAAATTAAAGATTTAGTAGCGTGGGGAGACATGAGAAGGGGGGGCGATCAAATCCACCTTCAATCACCGCCTCCGCCGCCTCCCCGGGATACATCTGAAAACCACGAACAGCACCAGTCGGGAAATATGTGCAACGAAGCGCATACTCACTGGTAAATAACGTTCGACACCAGTCAAGACTTTTCAGGTGTGTGTAAACATGTACTTGCACAGAGATCAGTGATACACTTATACATGTGTACCTGCCAACATTTCAAGATGAAATATCTTACTCGTGGATTGCAAAAATCTTATTTTATGTGCAAACTGAAGTTAAAAATCTTACTTTCGGTCAAATCTTCAGAAAATACACATGAAAGGTATATCTAAATATTTTCTAAAAATCTGATTTCTCTGACAAAAAATCTGATTTTGCTATTTTTAGCGTAAAAAATCTTACTGAATCTGATAAAATCTTATTAGTTGGCAAGTATGGATACAGCTGTACACGATTCATTACGGGAATTCTTAAATGTATTTGAGCTGGGCCAGCCTTCCCGCTCAATGGTATCCCCACGCTACCAAGTCTTTCAAGAATAAATTCATACAACAAAAGCGTAGCAGGTTTCATCTAAATTGGCCACCAAAGATTAACAAGAGACCCGCGGGTCTAGCGCTCACCTGAGTATCGCAAGTTCACCTTTCACGCAGTCACTAATCTAAATTATTCACAGCTCTACCAAAATTTGACCAGGCATTCTCAAGTAGAAGATGAAACTGTACAATAAGGGCCCAAATTTTTTAAGATTCCTTAATTTGGGGAGATTGGGCCCCCTGGGGCCCTGTGGGTGGGGCATGGTGCCCATTTTTATAAATTGAGATCCTGACCCCTAGGGATGGTAGTTGCATACGGTTTTGCAATGCACTGTCAGTCTCATTCACATGGAGAAAAAAATGCCACTGCCTCAAAATTCTTCACTTCATTTATTGCTATTAGTATTACTGTTATCTTTTTTTTTTTTTTGGGGGGGGGGGAGAGAGGGGCATTGAAATGTTCAGAAAAATTGCACACCAAAAAATCTGGCTGTATGTGCTATTTGGGCAATGAGATCTTTGTAAGGGGATGGGGGTTGTACAATTAATGGTTGTGTTGTTGAAACTGAATTAATATCATTCATGTGCCAACAAAAGACACAACATCAAGGAAAAATTTGATTTGCATTTGTGGCTGCAACCTATGTCAGCACTTGGGGAAAAAAAAGTATGTCCGACTCTACACTAATTTAAATTTCTTCTTCAATGCTAGATTTTATGAAAAAAAAAATACAGGTTTTCTTTTCATTATATGGCACTTCCGACTCTCAACCTCACCAGAGCGGTACTACACTGTTAAAGTCGATGACTTCAAGGATACACAATTACACCTCCATCTTCTTTCAACTGTAGTATTGAAAGTGAAGCTGGTGAGAAATGAAAAGCAAAAACTGCGCTGTACAGAAATTCGGTCTCAAAGTATTTCAACACAAACGACATCCATTTTTGTTGTTGCTGCTCTTTTTGCTTCATTTGTTTTTCATGCCAAACATGCAAGGCTTTTAGTGCGCGAAATCAAAGGAAAGGTGCAGACACTTCATTCAAAAAAGAAACTCAACAAACTAGTTGCATTTCAGAGGGCAGGCTAGTCTCGCAAATTCACAGCCCCCGCCGCCATGGAACTGCCGTGTCCCAAGAGCGCTGGTAACGTAACATCGCGGACCGCGGGCTGTCAATGGGAGGCGGCGGGGCGAAAAATGTTAGTGGGTTACGAGGATAAGCTGACAGTAACACGGCTCGCCAGAGAGTTCATCCGGGCTTACCGCTAATGCATTAACCTCTTTCTTCCCTTCCTCCATCTCCTCCTCCTCGTCGTCGTCGTTCTCGTCCTCGCTAGACTCCCACTCGCAGTCTGAATCTGTCGGCTCAACCACCCCATTGACTACGTCCTTCCTCTATGAGAAAAAGAAAAAGGAAAAGAAAAGGACCTTCATTTCTCCTCTCCACTGAAGATACTGTACAAAACTCGTCTTTCTGATAGCCGTAATTGCTGATTGTGTTTGTGATTATCAGCATTGAAATGTTCGTGTGATTTTTGTTTTCATATACCTCATGCTCAAAGACATCATATGGCATTACAGTGCACTCCCGTTATAACGAACACAGTTAAGAACGATATTCAAGTTACATCGCTGTAAATATTCAGGCCGCAACAATATCCGCAATTTGTTTTTTTATTGTTTATTTGTTCGGTTATAATGAAATTTTGATATAACGAAAGAAAACTGCCGGTCCCCGAGGACTTCATTGTAACAGGAGTCCACTGTATGTGTTTCTAAGAACTGAATATAATCCAAACCATCGGCATGACTGCTTGTGATATGGCATCTGATGAAGCATCAGAAGTATTTTTAAAGCCTCTGTCCAGTTCTTCCTTTATAATAGTTTTCTCTAATTTTCAAACGATTAAAAGTCGCACAGGCTTTGCTCCACTGTTTGGCAAAGTTAAAACATGCACATACTCAGTTAAATATTGGCTGTATTGCCCTAATGAAATCAACAATAAATTGAACTGAATTAAATTGGACTGAAATTGCATTGAAAATGTGCTCACCTTGTCATAGAGGGCATCGTAGAGTTTGGCATATTTGCACTCTAATTGATGGACCTCCTCGTAAAACTTGGCTTCTAGGTGGGTGTGCTTGACTTGCAAGTTCTTGAGGGCTTTTATCCTGCGCTTGACTACCTTAGGAAGGCTGTAAATTAAAGGGGCATTCCAGACGATTTTCATAATTTCACATCATGCAGTACATAAATAGACAACTCCACGTATAGATGTGTGGAATTTATTGTGATTCTTGAGTAGAGAAACAATACTTTGAAAAACCTTAAACAAATTACACTGAACAAGGATGACGACATACGTGGCTTACATATTTCAGAAATGTAGCAGTGTCATTCCATTACAATATTGCTTGTTTGCGCGTTCACCTGTGTATACACTGTAATCTATGCATGCCTTCTCCTTTTGTTCTGCTTCCTTGAGCCCCAACTCATGCATTCTTATGGTGATTCTGCCATGTCATCATCCTTGTTCACTGCAATTTGTTCTAAATTTTGAAAATATTCTTATTCTTCATCCAAATTAATATAAACTCTGTCCTCAGTATAATTTATAGTTGTTCAAATGTAAAAATCTGAAAATCATCCGGAGGTCTCCTTTTAGTAAAAATCAACCAAACCAACAAACTTTAATATTTGAATCATTACAAATTATCCATACTAGGCCTGTTCATATTTTTACCAATTACAGTGAGGTTTGATCCATCTCACAAATAAATTGATATTTGCACTTGTGAGCATGGCCATAAGTCACACTAAATAGAGTTTAAATGGTGACTTGGAACATTTTTGCACCTTTTGCTCCTATCTGCCTTCTAAAGGAGGAAAGTCAAGTGAAAATGTGTTTAATTTTCTTTATATTATCTTTATATCATTCTACGCATGTGACATCACAAACAGCAGCAGATTTCTCATCCAGTGATGACAACACTGAGAATTCAAATATTCATAACTTTTGAACAGATTGTCTGATTTTCCTCAAGCTTAATTGATGTGTTCTATTACTATCGCTGCATTCTCTTGATCCCTGATACCAAGGTGAACTTGTCCTTTAACAAGATTCCACGTGGGAGATACTTTTGTGTCACATGCATTTCAATGGGCCAAGATAATAGCTGGGTTAGGAAGATTTTGATATATTCTCTTATCTAGGCATGGAAAGATTTTTAATTTTATTTTCCATGCAGCCTCCTGCAGAATCAAGAGACTTGGCAAATCTGCAGAGAGTATGCATGCATGCATGCAAGCCTCCCATGGACACCACGGCAACGGGTTGCCATGGTGACGTACCTCTCTATGTAACCACTCCTCTGGCCGACGAGACTGTCGAGGTGGCCCTGAAGGGCGGCAAGGGCCTGGGGATTCTGCATGACTTGTGACTTCAGCTCTGGAGGATGGGAAAATGAAAACATTGCCATGACAACAAGACAGTAAAGTGGTGAGATTTCTGTGTCCACACACCACAGGCAAAACCTTGAGATTTCGATCGCAATGCAAATCTGGAGATTTGTATCACATACAATGTAATTTGCATACATGTGAATCCCGCTATTACTTCTGAAAGCGGGGGAATACGATACGAAAAAAAAAAATCTAAGTACTCTGTAAGGTTTCTGCAGGATCAGAGAGATTTGGTAGGCCTGGCTATCACGCTTATCTCAAGACTTAATGTCAAAAAATGAAATTTTGCAAGGGGTAGCCGATGTTTAAAAACTTTGTTTTACTCGAACTGCATTGCAGCAATGTAGCGTTTCTCTCATCACACTCATTCTCTCTTTATTCTTATTCTTGAGACACATTTTCGTTTTCAGTAAACAGTTACACTTCAAGATCAATCTTTGATGTAAAAACCGCATCATAATATTCATTACAATCATACCATTACCATTTACTAAATTATCACTCACATGTGTGTTGAAAAAAAAAAAATTGTGACTTCTTTTTTTCTCCTTATTATTGGTTTCAAACTATGCATCGGCAAGCGTCGGCAAATGACAGCAAACTGTCGTTGCCATGACGACACCAAACAGTACCTGAGAGCGCTATCGTGTCTGACGAGTTGATCTTGGGAGCTGTGGATGTGTCGATCACCTCTACGCCTTCCAGGTCTTGCCCGTCGCCCTGTGGTCCTGGATCCATGTCGACGATTGTGTCTCCTGCGGAAGTCGGTCTGGGGTGAGAATTTCACGCAAAAACAAATATAAAGGGCGTGAACTAACCGTCTTACAATATACAGTCAAACCTGTCTACAGCGACCATCCAAGGGACACAGAAAAAGTGGCTGTTATAGACAGGTGGCCGCTATGGACAGGTAATCCAACTTTGTGTGCATTGCTTACATGCACGTACATGTATCACCATTGTATCCTTACATGTACATGTATGTGTGTACGTATGCACACACCGTGTGTTTCATGCATTTAACCATGCCGGTGTATATGAAATTGTTGCACAGTAGTATGTAATTGTATATTGTCGTGAGGAAAGCTTAACACTAGTGCATTATTATGACTGAATGAGGGATGAATGCAGCGGTGGCAATCACTGAACGTTGTCCGGACGGCTACAAAGCAGAAAAACACCCTGACTTATCGGCTCAGCTACGGCTCCATTGGGTTTTTGGCCACTACAGCTGTACGTATAGACAGGTTAAAATCTACCGCGGGAAACAAAATTTGTGGCCGCTGGCCGCGTTAGACAGATGGCTGCTGTACCCAGGGTCTTTAACAGGGCTTTTCTCTCTGGGTGAATTTTCAGTGGCCACTATAGACAGGTGGTCGCTATAGACAGGTGGCCGCTAAGGCAGGTTTGACTGTATAATCATAGTTAGAACTTTGCAAAGTGTAAGGCAAGAGGACATCATCTGATTCATGGAGTGATCTGAAACTTGCAACCTGCTGTATCAGGAAACCATAATGCAATAAAAAAAAGAAGAAGAATGAATTATACCATCTTCAATCAATGTTGTGAGAGAATTGCTTTTAAAACTCTAATACATTACTTGAACATCATTACAATTGTATGACAATGGATTGGGGGTGTCTGTGTTTGTGGATGAATTCCCAAGTTCATGAAGACTAGCTACAATATGACACCACCTTGTTGTCACTTTGCTGTCAAATCACAATTTTGTTATTTCTGTGAGTTACACTATTCAAAGTCTCAAAGCAGCACATTCAAACATATTTTTGTACAGGCCTGGGTGTTGCTGGTTAGAGCTGTCAACTTCTGCAGATTAAAAAAAAAAAAGATTAGAAATGTCGCTATGGCAACTGGTATGCTTCCGTCAATCGCATGGTTCTCCAAATAGGTCAACAGTACATCTTGACTATGTTAGACAAGTGTGACATGATTGGGAAAAAAAAATAAAAAAATCGAAATGACGTGTTTGAAAGTTTGGCACAACCACAAATGTGTTGAGAATTTACTGTCCTTGAACAAGGTTTCACTTGGATGGCTATATTTTATTTTATTTTATTTTATTTATTTATTTATTTTTTTTCAGAGAGCAAGTATTCAGGAATTTGAGCATTTTCACTTGTGACCTTTGACTATTGCCCTTTATCCCCCTGGCTCACAAATGATCACTAACTGGCAATTTCCAATTTTCATGGTACTTTGAGTTTGTTTGTTTTGTTCAAAATATGGTAAAAAATTGTGACATTGTAACATTTTCACTTGACCTCTGACCCCATGGCCAAAATCTTTTTCAACAAACATATTGTGCAGTATAATAATGCATACTTGTACAAGTGTACCTACATGTACAGTACAATGTAGTTTTAAGTTCATGCATTCAATGATCTCCAAGGCAGGGAGAAAAGGTGAAATTTCAGCAAAAAATGGAATTTTAGGATTTCAACCTGACCTCTGACCTTTGACTTGATCCAATGACCCCAAAATTCTTTAGAGAATCTTTGACGGGCAGTTATGCATATGTGCTACATGTAAGTTTCATGAAGAAACCTTGCAGCCATTTGGAGAAGTGGTGAAAAAAGTGAAATTTAAGCAAATTCTCTTGACCTTTGACCCCATGGCCCAAAACTTTCCTGAGAGAATTTACATATCTTAATTCATGTATACACTAAAGGTGTCATGAAAATACCCTCAGGCATTGCAGAGATATGGGGGGAAACAGTGATATTTTAAGAATGTGAATCTTGAGCATGTGCAACTCAAAAGTTGACAGGCACAGCTTTGTCCATGTACATGAAAGATTGTACACTGTACAGTATGCCAAGTTTCATTTGGATACCTGACAAAGTTCATACAGTGTAAGTTACTATTACACTGTCCACAAAATTGATTATGGACGGAAAACCCAATAAAAATAATGCCTCCAGTGACACTTTGTGCCGGCAGCAAAACAAAAACAAACAAAGACAGAACATACTGCTGCATAGCCAAAAAAAAAAAGAGAAAGAAACAAAACAAAACAAACAAACAAACAAACAAAAACAAAACAAAATCAAGCAAAATAAAAAAAGATTACAAAATAATTTCAGTGAAAAATTTTTGAAATTGTACACACATGGTAGAATGGTACATTAAATTTGGGGAAGAAAAAAAGTAACTTCAAATTTATTTCATTTAGGGAGAGGAGAGATGTTCTTTATATTGTTAAAATGTACTGGTTGGTAGCTTTAATATGCTATTATAATAGGAGGCACATGTTTGCACACTAATACATCAACAAACATCCCAAAATGCACTGCATTCACTTCCATTCGGAAAGATTCATGAACACATGATAAAGCAAAACCACTTAAGAGAAATGCAACATTTCAAAACTCTGAAACAAAACCAATTCTGGAGTTAGTTTGGTTTCAAAATTCACAAGGTCATAAGTTGCTTTATTTTACACACAAAAAAGTAAAAATTAAACATACAGTACTTTGTGCTGAGAAGTCATTCATATGTAACATATTATAATGATTTTGAAATTCCAGCAAGAATTTTTAATCAAGAATCATCCGTATCATACTCACTGCCCCCCCCCCCCCCCCATGGTACTTCCTGTAACAACTAAAATAATAACTAATAGTAAATGACAGTAGTAGTAAAGTCAGAATGACCCATCATTAGAGTACATTGTACACTATGCCACACTGCATGGCACATACAGCTGTAATGATATTTCTAGTTTGGTAGGGGGAAGAATTGGGGGGGGGGGAGACAAAAATGAAGGAAGGGTTGGTATATGATGCTTGTGACAAATCTACCCCGCACCAGTGATTCAGAAAACATGAACGGCTCTTAGTCATCGGGTAGCAGCTTTGATTACAATGACTGTCACAGCTGCCTGGATACTTCTGAATCCACCACTCAATACGTACATTCTTGAATACCGGTACTGCATTCACACTCAACAATCGATGATGCATCTTCAGCGATGCGCCTCAAGTTTCAATTTCTTTTTCTTCCTCCTCCAGATCCTCGCTGTATTATTAGAGTTCAGTGGATCCAACAGAGCTACACTAGGTACAGTGTACACATGTATGTAGGTGTCTAATTTCCACTGGGCGATAAAAACTGATACCCCCCCCCCCCTTTTCTAAATATATGGGCACCTCACGATTCTAGGATCAGTCTCTATTTTCAAAAGTGTCTAAATCAGGTCATATGAGCCATTTCAAGAGTAGAACAAAGTAGACTGTATACTCCACAAGTTTTCTGTTAGCTTTGGCTGTGTGAAATAGAGTCTGGCTCTATTTATACATTAAAGGACAAGTTCACCTTCATTAACATAAGGATCAGGAGAATGCAGCAATATTAGTAGAACACATCAGTGAAAGTTTGAGAAAAATTGGACAATCGATGCAAAAGTTATGAATTTTTAAAACTTTTGTGTTGGAACCGCTGGATGAGGAGACCACTAAGGCTCGTGATGTCATATGAGTACAACAGTATAAAGAAAATGTAAAGAAAATTCAACATATTTTCACTTTTTTCGCATAATAAAAGAGCACTTGACTTGCCTCTTTCTAAAGGCAATGGGAATAATATTACCCATAACATACAACACATATGTCAGTGACGAGTCAAGGGAATGTGTACTTTTTTCAAAAGATGAAATTTTGTGAAATTCTCTTTATATTTTCCTCATTACAATAAGTTTTGATAATGAGCAGTTTCTGGTACGATTAAATACAAAATTCAGCTGCACTTTTCTTCAGTCTATATTACAGCCTTCCATCAGATTATTGTTTTATGGTCATTTATGCTCATGCAACAACTTTGTACCTACTAGTATGCCAAATCAAATGTCATTCACTGATAGGAATGAATTTACTGTAAAACCAGAGTTTGTGCTCTTGAAACTTTCATGAATATTGCATGGAGCTAAAATTCGCTAAACTACTGTAATATTTTGTGAGGTTTTCATTTTTTGCGAATTTCATGTGCTATTCACATGCTATTTGCGAATTTAAAGACACATGAAAAAGATTCGACTCTGATCTTGATATGAATGTGATGTATACGTATTCTTTGTTCAGTTCAGTACATGCACTCCACGATCGCGAATTTAACCACTTGCGAAATCGTTGGGAAGTCCTGATTCGCGAAAATTTAGACTCGCTACATACAATGTACTGTAAAACATGATATATTCGCGGCATGATATTTTCGCGAATTGGAGCCGACCGCCTTTTTTGTGGCATGATATTTTCACGAATTGCCACTGGCGTTCAATGCATATAGTGTAAACATGAAATTTCGTCTGCATTTTAATTTCGCAAAATCTTGGCGCTCCCGAAATTCGTGAAATTAAAATGCACACGAACATTCCTCATTTTACAGTAGTCTACCCAATGCAGTTAATGCCAGTGGCAATTTGCAAATTTTCAAGACGCAAAAAAAGGCTGTCAAATCAATTCGTCAATGTTTCTGGTTTTACAATACCATAGTACAAGTACAGTAAAACCTCGCTTAAGTCGACATCGCATAAGTCAACAACTCGCTTGAAGTCGACACAATAAAAAAATCCTGATTTTTGCCTTTGTTGTTCCTTGAAAATTTCCTTGTCTTCGTACAGTATATACCAAAAGAAACTTTGCGTTAATCAAGATTAACGTTTCATTAACGCAAGCGGTTTCACCTGGATCGTTAGTAACGCAAAATAACGATCGGGAAAATTAACGTTTGTAGTAACGATGAGTAACGATGAGTAACGATGAGTAACGATCCCTCACGCAAATTAACGATGTTTCGTTAAAATTAACGATAGGTAACGCAAGAACTCACACGAGATTTTGGTTTTGAAACGAGACCTGGTGAAAGGACGACGTAGCCCCTGCCGAGTGTAGCGATTTAGCGGAGTCTTTTCGCGAATCGAATCACGATTTCGCGAATGGTTTATTTGCGACCGGCGTCACCAAAAACGCACGCCGGGCCACCAAAAAAGCCGGATGTTTGCCTTCAGTTTTGAAAATGAACAGCGGTAACTATCGGCTCCGTAAGCTGCTAGAATAAATGTCAGATGTTTGCTCTTAATTTTGGAAATGAATAACGGCAATATTCGACTCCGTATTATACAAAAATAAATGTCGGATGTTTGCTCATACTTTTGGAAATGAATAATGGTAAGATTCAGCTCCGTACGGTGCTGAAATTAATGTCAGATATTTGATTTTGCGTTCGGAAATGAATAGGGATAAAATACGGCTCCGGAAGATGCTGAAATAAATGTCGAATGTTTGCTTTGACGGTCGGATATAAATGATAACGAATTTCAACTCCGTATACGATGATAAAATAAATGCCGGAAGTTTACTTTTACGTTCGAAAGTAAATAATAATAATATTTAGCTCTGGAAGATGCTAAAGTAAATGTCGAATTATCCCTTTGGCGTTCGGAAATGAATAACAATAATAATAAACTTCGTACAACGACAAGATAAATGTTGGATGTTTGCTTTTACTTTCGAAAGTGAATAGCAATAACATTCGGCTCCAGAAGATGCTGAAATAAATGTCAGATGATTGTTTTTACGTTCGGAAGTGAATAACAGTAATATTTTGCTCCATACGATGCTAAATAACTGTCGGATGTTTGCTTTTAAATTTCGAAATGAATAACAGTAACATTTAACTGCGTTTGATGGTGAAAGTTAATGTTTGCTTTGACGTTCGGAAATGAATAACAATAGTATTCAACTCCGTCCGATGATAAATAAATGTCTGATGTTTACTTTTATGTTCGAAAGTAAATAGCAATAACAATCAGCTCCGGAAGATGCTAAAATAAATGTTGAATGTTTGCTTTGGCGTTCGGAAATGAATAACAATAGTATTCAACTCAGTACGATGATGAAATAATTGATGGATGTTCGCTTTTACGTTCAAAAGTAAATGGCAAAAACATTCAGCTCCGGAAGATACTAAAATACATGTATATGTCGAATGATCCCTTTGACGTTCGGAAATGAATAACAATGACATTCAGCTCCGTACGACGATGAAATGCCGAATGTTCGCTTTTACGTTCGAAAGTAAATAGTGCTCAATAACATTCGGCTTCGGAAGATGCCAAAATAAATGTCAGATGATTGCTTTCGACGTTCGGAAGTGACAAGCAGTAACATTCTGCTCCATAATTAAGATGCTAAAATAAATATCAGACATTTGCTATAAAGTTAACATTTCGAAATGAATAACAATAACATTCAGTTGCGTTTGATGGTAAATTTAATGTCGGATGACGTTTGAATGTGAAAAACAGTATAACATTCGGCTCCGTATACGATGCTGAAATATGTCAGATGATTCATTTCACTTTCGGAAGTGGACAGAAGTAACATTCGGCTCCTTCGATCATAAAGTAAATGTCGGGTGTTTGCTTTTGAATTTGGAGATGAATAACGGTAATATTCTGCTCCGTATACGATGCTAAAATAAGTAACAGATTGTTGCTTGTACATTTGGAAATTATAAACGGTATCAATCGGCTCAGTTAGATGATAAAATAAAGAGCGGATGTTTGCTTTCACGTTCGGAAATGAATAAGGATGATATTCAGGTCCGTAAGATGATAGAATAAATGCCGGTTGCTTGGTTTTACATTTGAAAATGATTAACGGTAACATTCGGCTCCGGAAGATGTTAAAATACTTGTAAATGTTGAATGATTGCTTGAATTTCCACCAGAAATAAATAACGGTAATTTTTTGGCTCTTTACGATGCTAAAACAAATGTCGGATGTTTAATGTCTGCAAATGCTCCCACTTTCTCATTTCAAACGTAAATTTTGACCAATTTGATAGGCATCAACTTTTATAATAATCTATTATAAGCCTATTTGCGAAATCTTAGAACTCAGAATAACGGTATAAGATGATTAAATTTTCTCCTTATTTTAGACGTGGTACCTGTATCACTTCAGTAATACTTGATATTTATTTTTCTATGTTTAGTAGGACCGATAGTTTTGCTTGTTTGTTTTTCTTTTCGGGCCACCAAAAAATAAAAATCAATCATTTTGGTGGCCCGATCGGGCCACCGAAATGAAAGTTAGTGTGGAGCCCTGGCCTTTTGTGGATAAAGTGTCTTGCTGAGAGGCAAATATCGGGCTTCGAGGGGATTGAAACCGCAAACCCGTACCATGGCTAATTGATTCAGATTTTACTTAAGTACATGTACTTGCAGGTCAACTTTAGATAGACTTTTTTTTTTTTTTTTTTTTTTTTTTGCGATACAGCTGGGGCTCCATGTGCATTTATTTACAACAGTATAATCGGAAGACGAGCAGAAAGAATGTCAGCACCAGGAGTAATCGCACCGGGCCGAAAGGGGAAAAGGAAAAGTATATCCTGAATCTATACCCCCCACATCGACAAGAAGACAAATGAAAAAAAAAAAAAAAAATGAATGGACCCACATGACGCATAATTTTGGTAAATCTGCGGGATATTCGTTATTTCATTTTGCTGTGTTCAAACTACACACCAGTATATAGCTTTTCGAGTGTGATCTTAATGCGTATGAATGTTCTATGGACTTTAAGTTTATAATGCGAAAGAGGGTAACTATATAATAATTAACGACAGTGATAACGCCAAACAATAGGAAATTTCAGAGTGGAAGAAAAATAAGACGTCCCGGAAGTACGCCAGACGTCATAATTGCTTTTTTTTTTTTTGTTCCTTTCTAGCTCCACAGCATCACCATAGGAAAATCGATTTGACCAAGAACAAAAGCGTGTCCCTCTTTTCTTCCAGGGCAATTACCCCGGACCCCTCCCCTGGCCCTAATCCTAACCATAACCCAAACTCCTCACCCTAAACCTAACCCTAATCTTTACTCTAACCTTACCATGAACCAGTATTTAGCGGGGGAGGGGGGGGGGGGGGGGGGGTAATTGCCCTCTGGGGTTAATTGCCCGGATTAGGTTGCAACACACAACAAAAACCTCTTCCCAGCCCTAAACCTTCCCGATCTCCGTGTGTTGTCAGGTGAAACGACATGTTCAAATACAAGAATAAAACAACAGTAGGTATTGATTGAAACTCGACACCCATTCATGCCAGCCAGGCCAGGCTGAAATGTAACTTCAAAGCACATTCCGACAGCTGGCTGGCAAAACCACATGGCAAAGGAATTTGCGCGCGCGTGTGGATTGCTCAATTTGGAGGGCCTGGGAGCGGGAAAAACAAGGGTGATTTGATAGTCTGTGAGTTATCAAAAGCAGACCTTTCGAACAATTGCAAACGTCATGATACTATTTTGTCTTCCTTTTGGACTGAAAGAAAAAAAAAATCACAAAGACGAGTTGAGTACACGTTGTATCACAATTTTTTACATAGCCATGCAAAACGATTACTACACTCATGTCATGACAAGAAATGAATCAATATTCCAAGACAAATACAAAGCAGCCTCGGGTACGGACGGTGACAAGAAACGCCACGCATTCACGATGCACGTTGGGGAGCAACAGAGAGGTGGGAAGAGACTCTTCCCGCTCCCTGGGAGCAACATGGAGTCGGCAGGGAGGGGTGATCCTGGAGTTTGTGACAACTTCCCGATACTACTCCGTGACAACAGGGAAGTAGAAGAGAGACACTCCACCTCCCTGGTGACAACACGATTGTGACGATCTCAAAGCATGGACCTTACCACGCCCAGCAAATCTGAGTGCTACTTTTCAAAATTTGAAGGAACTTTGTCTCTGATCTGTTGTGTTGTTTTTGCTGAATATCAGGAGCTTTTCATGCCTGAAGTTCAAGTGGATGTTTGCCAAAAATTTCATAATTTATAAATCTCTCAGTAATTTATTTTAGGCTGTTGATGCTGCCGTAAAAACATAAGAAATTTCATATGAACTAGTCAGGACAAAGACAAAAAATCTCCGCACAAAACAAATACAAGTATTTTTTTATTGTCATTGGTAGTCAAATTTGTGTTTTAATGATATGAATAAAGCAAAACTATTGTATTACACGTAGTAACACTTTCATGGTAAGTTTGACGTTTTAAACGGCTACATTAAGTTAACAAAGATCGCAGGAGAGTTTTTTTAAGGAGTGCAACCATAAATGTGAAGGCATGTTAAATGAAAGAAGGGAAAAAAAAGAATCAACGTTTGTAATCCTGGGTCTTCGACTTGAGCTATCTTTAATTAAACATTCCTTCTCTGTTCATCTCCAAGACCCCAGACTGTTCATGACCTCCGAGAATGCGCCAATACGCGCGGTTTCTTCTGTTGATTGGTCTCTCTCTCTACCCACCCCTCCCCATTCCCCACTCTGGCACCTTGGCATCGTGGGATTTTCATGTTTCTGGGTGAACTTTCATGTGAAGCGCGTCAAGTCACCACTTGTCTCACCTGCTGGCAGTGTAATAATGCGAGCAGAAAGTGGCAGACATTTTCTCCTGCTGCCCGCTACTTTTACTGCCGAAATACTCGGCTTTGTCACCACACACTACCACCAGTTATTCAGCGAGACACACGTTGTGTATTGGAATATAAATGGACTTTTGCACCTTCCTGAATTGGGTAAGTGTCTGACAGTTAAAAATCGTGACATCGCTAACGTTAGACAGTCGGCGTTAGTTTTAGGCTTGCGTATGCGTGATTTCATGGGTTCAATGTTCGATGGAAAATGTTGGCTCTGGGGAAAAAGGTGGCTTCGAAATTTTTGCTTGCCCGATTCCATTGACTGCGCCCCATGAGTACAAATTTGACGACCATGACAATACGACATTGCCAGGGGAGTTCTGCTCAACTACAAAATCTTTTCGGTATTTGTATCGCTATTTTAATGCCCTCCGCCGGCAGGAAATTGTCCGTAGTAAATATAAAGAACGACAGGCATCTCCGAGTCTCGCAATTTCCGAGATTTCTTCCCAGTCCACATGACAAGTCCGCTAACGCAAGATCTAAAAATTAACGCACAGTAACGATCTGTAACGCACAGTAACGATCATTCACGCACAGTAACGATCTGTAACGATCATTCACGCACGGTGATCGTTAATTTTGTAACGCAGAAAGATTAACGCAGTAACGATCGGCGCTTGCGTTACACGTAAATTTAACGCAAAGTTTCTTTTGGTATATACTGTAGATATTTATAAGTCGACAACTCGCGTAAGTCGACCTGATTTTTCAGTGTCAACTGAGCTGAAATACATGTTAATTCCCTCGTCTAAGTCGACATAATTTTTCGCTCAAAATCTTATCGCCATTCTCTGAAAAAGAACTGTTTTCCGGCTCCGATTCGCTGCATTTCTACTCGGTTATTCGATAGTGAACAGCGCAGTAGCGTTCGCGCCATGCGTCCATTGTCTTGTATGCCAGAATAGAAAGGGCATACACTCATTTCCACTGGAGTATTACATGTAGTACCCAAGGCAGTTTACTTTACCCCTTTTCTCCCTCTCGTTATCCTCAAAACACACAAATTTTGTACACCTATATGTCCCAGTAGGTATTCATTATCCAAACATGAAATAGGTGTTTTTGTTAATCCGAATAGTCTAACGTTAATTATTCCGAAGCGGTATAAGAAACCTGGGCCCTTTCTAGAAAATTTATTAAAATGTAACAAATAATGCAACTCAAACAAGAGACCCGCGGGTCTAGCACTCACCTGAGTATCGCAAGTTCACCTTTCACGCAGTCACTAATCTAAATTATTCACAGCTATACTAAAATTTGACCAGGCATTCTCAAGTAGAAGATGAAAATGTACAATAAGGGCCCAAATTTTTTAAGATTCCTTAACTTGGGGGGATTGGGGGCCCCCTGGGGCCCTCTGGGTGGGGCATGGTGCCCATTTTGATAAATTGAGATCCTGACCCCCTAGGGATGCTACCTGCCAAGTTTGACGAAAATCCATCATGAGGTTTTCAGGAAGAAGATGAAAATGTACAATTCAGGCCCCCATTTGGACCTTCCCAAACCCCCCCCCCCCCTGCCCCCAAGAGGGGCACCCCTGGATTTGCTATGAACAAACTTGAAACTACAGTCATTAATGGCCCGTTTCACGGTTAGGCGCCACTTTTTGTCAACCTAGGGGTCAAAATTTCAAGTTCTCTTTAAGAGATGGAATGTCTTGATTTTTTATTCCCAAGAATGTGAATTTAATGGAAAATGTCATGCCAGAGCTTAATTATTATTACAATATCTGATATTATGAATGGTTCTATAGGAGATGAAGGTAATTTTGCTGAAAGATAACACTATGATACCATGAACAGAGCTGACACACTATGTGTCCAACAGGTAATTTGATACTGTAACATGATTAAGTGATATTTAAGCAAACTTCGTGCCACATTTTGTGTTCTTATTTGGATTTATTGGAAAATTGTACCGCTTTGAAGGAAAAATATGGTGTGAAATAGAGTAAATGACTTCAAAAAGTTTCTCTTGTTTTACACTTCCTCATTCAGGATGTGTAATATTTCATGGAGATAATGCTTATGTTGGGGGACATACACACACCTAATATTAACATTGTGAGTGTCCAGCTTTTACATTTAAAATTTCAGCTGGAGGATGTGGTGGATGTGACAAAAACAGATGTGAACGGACATTTTACACCTTGAGCAATAAACAAAAGAAATAAGCCAAGTGATTACGCAATGAACAGTCAGCACAAGTCAGTTTACAGTAAGAAACAAATTATGTTTCACAACAAAGCTTTTTTTTTTTTTGTCAGCATAAATGATATCAGTAATATCCAACACGGTGGATGTGACATGTGAACGGAACACCAATTTCCTTATTTTGGTTTCCTGCACACCTTGCATTGCAACCAATGATTATAATGCATGCAGTACCATCAAGAATGCTGTATTCAAAGTACAAGTCACTGCTGACAAGGTTCCATGTCCTGTAAAAGTTATGAATCCCTGAAATTCCTTATAAGTGGTGGATGTGACGGATTGGAGATGTGAACGGACATATTTACTCTTCTTCAATTTATACAATAGTTGAAATCATTACTAACATTTCTATTGGCTCAAATGCACTGAATGACTAAAGTATTTTTAGGTCTTTTTGCAGACATACATGTACACTGTTAATTGTACAGTTCACTTAATTCTCTTAGAGTAAATTGGATCCAACACAGGGGATGTAATGCCAAAATTGTGAACAGACTTCCGAATTTTAATCTTTCTTTATCATAAATTGGCAACAGTAATCCTACTTGGAAGAACCACATAGACAAACCACATTTTAGAATGCAAATCACTGCTCACAAGGGTCCACAAGTTTCAATGTATGAATGCCTGAAACTCCTTGGTGCAGATGTGACAAAATCAAATGTGAACAGACTTTTTTTACCGGTACCTTCAATTTATGTGAACTGCATATTAATAAAACAATAAATTCATCAACATAGTAATGACATCCTTACTCTTTAACCAATGAAGTCATACATAATGTTTCTGATAGAGCAATTATGCACTCAATTTTTCTCACAGTAAATGATATCCAACATGGTGAATGTGACATTTTTATTGTGATCAAAATCCCCAATGTGCAATTAAGTGTTTTCCCAGGGTATCGAAAAGAAAAGGTACAAGTAATGTGAGTCTTAATCTTCCCTTTCGTCCTACCTATAGTTTCTGCCTATGACAAACTTTAAAAGTGAAAACCTGGTATAAAGACCAATCCTCAATAATAATAACAAAAAATGCAGATTATGTGGTCATGACCCTGTGTGCATTATGCATTGTAAATCTACATCACAGGCAAAAGCTACAATAACTCTCGCATATGTCACCTACCAGGATTCCATCCATAAACTTTATCATGTCAGTTGAAAATCACATTTCTAATTTGCCATAGTTTGTTGATATTGAAGCACCACTGTTAGTATGTTAATGCAAAGGGTATACATAGGCCCTACATATTGACAAAATGAAATCTTTATTTGTATAGTTTGTGTTCTGTAAAAAGAGTGAAAAAGAAGAATTTTCTCCTCCTCATCCATATACCACCCTTCCACCTCTCCTACATCACCACCAGGATAAGCCATTCTTTGTCAATTGAAGACCATTCTTTTTTTTTTTTTTTTTTGGTGGAAATAACAAACTTTATTTCCCTTTTTGCTTTATGAGTATCATTATGTATTCAGATTAAAAAATAATAATTTAGGGTTAACAAAACTTGTTACACCTTCAGATGAACAAACCTTCAGAATAACATGCCTTATTTCATATTTGGATTTATGAACCTTTGGAATAATGACCTTTATCTAATTCTTGGATCTACAAAGCCTCAGAAAAATAAACCCTCTCTCATTTTTTCGCTGAACGAACCTGTAAGTTAAGGGAATTTGTGTGTTTCAGAATAACAAACACTGGGAATAATGAACAACCCTAATGAGCTTTTGATAGCTGGCTATAACATGTAATCTTGTGAAGCACATACAGCAAGTGTATTTTCTTTTTTAATCATGGCAAATACTGAATAATGCTAATTTTTGTCAACAACGGGCAAGTTGTCAGTCAGTTGCAATAAAAACAACTTGATACAAGGGTTTATTTATTTGCATAAATATTGACTTACCCTCTGCTAAAAAGAATTGGAAGGAGCACTGGTTGGCTGTTGGGGTTGAGGCAGTTTAGTGGATATGAATTACAATGCCTGCCTAATAATCAGGAGCTTGTTGGTTCCAGAGTTGTATGCCAATGATTTTTTATTAGGACTACAACTATGAACACTGAATAATTGGTGCTTATTGTACATCCACAAGGGCAATTTGTCAATCAGCTCCACTTAAAAACAACTTGATGTAAGAATTCATTTATTTGAATACCAGGTAAATACACAGTATCTACTGCACAGGATCACATACATGTACATTGCAGAACTAGCACGGGCTCTGTAGCGGAAGCTTGTAGTCTAGTGGATATGACACCAGTCTGGTAATCAGGAGATGGTCGATTTAAATCCAGCTTGAGTATCATATGGCCATGATTTTTTTCATCACACATTTGGTTATACTCCTAAAACACTGAATAACTACGCTGATGCAAGAATTCCTATCTTTCTAAAAATGCATTGGAAAGTGGGGTTAAACGGACCCCTTCAGTGAGATGGACCCATACCATTATCTCTGTGAATCACCTTCACTGTACCTTCACTGGAAACTAAACATCAGGAGATAGTTGGTTTAAGGAGATACATGTAGTTGGTTTAAATCTGACCCAAGTTGAATGCCCATTATTTTTTGTCATGGCTACTACTAGAACACTACATAACTGGTGCTTACTTACATGTATGTTGAAGGGCAATTTTCAATCAGTTGCAGTAAAGTGATATATAAATCAATTTAACTTTTTTTTTTTTCACCCCTCAATCTAAGTTAACCATTCCAATGGTTGTGGATCATTTCAAACTGTGTTCAAGTTTTGATGCTGCGTGAAGCATTGGGAACTAATGCTGAAAAATGCTGTGCGTTGGGGAGATATACTGTGTGTCCGTTCACACCCCAAAATGTCACATCCACCACATATTCAATCATTTTTAAACTTATTAAATACAGTATACAGGAGAGGTCTAATCAATGTAATTAAATAACATTTATATTCTTTTGCCTTTTTGAGATTAATTATCTGGAAAATTGATTAGAATATGTAGAACACCAGTTTTCACAGTCACAGTGACAAAATCATACTACATCCTCACTGTGAACAAGTATTCTAATGTAAAATTATAGTGAATGTGGTATAAAAGTGGGTGTCTGATATCTAGATATCTTGGGAAAGACATGTTTTTTAAATCTAAACATATTTTGTCCCCCCAAAAATAAGTCGTCCCTAGGTTTTACTTGATATTCACGGAAATGTCCGTTCACATCTTGAAATGTCACATCCGCCAGGGCATTTCACATATTTTTTAAGTTTTTCAAATTTTTAGTTTCATAGTTATCTCAAAATCAGTGGCATTTATAAGGTTACTAAAGAGTCTAAAATATGTTGAGATTTAAAGTTAATTGGACCAGTATTTACTGAGATGCACACCAAAATGTGTTTCTGACAAGAAAGGCTGGTGGATGTGACATGTGTGAACGGACACCATGTTTTGTGAAATAAAAAAAGCATTTGAATTTCAAATCCTAAATTGTTTCAGAGGGATAGCCACCCAACTGTGTATCATTGATTTATGCAAAAATTTTAGAAATAATCTGAACCATTAAAAAGTTATAGATTTATAAAATCTTGGTGGATGTGACAAAAATGTGAACGGACATTTAAATTTTGTTTTCAAATTACTGTCATTTCATCAGATGGAACTGAAGCACAAACTTTCTACAGTCACTTATACAAAGCTATACTTTACTTTTACATTATTTTCCTGAGACTTGCCTTTGTTTTCTTACTTACACAACCCATATAAGCAGATGATTAAATGTGAACGGACAATGTCACATCCACCAAGAGAATTTTGGGGTGGAAAAAATGTAACAAAAAGGAGTTCAAACTTTTTAACTCTGATATGATTCATTATGGCTACTCATACACTTAACATAGATATGTTCACTTAACTCATAGCTAGATATGATACAGAATGGCAAAGTTTGCAAAAAAGGGATGTTTGCCAGGTTGACACACAGTGGGTCCGATTTGGGCACATCTTGCCTCACTGTGAGCAAATGCTTTGGAGTTGCATTTTCGTTATGCTATGGGAGGTAGACCCCATGGGGGTCTAACATATGCATATCAAAACATTTCATGAATCTACTCTTATTCTGTGTAGTAGACTGAAAACTGAAAAAAATGAAAAGTGGCGCCTAACTGTGAAACGGGCCTAATGTACTCACTCATAGTATTATCTTAGCTCTATAACTGATTCTAGAGAAGATTTGTAAAGATTCCTTCATTTTGGGGGATTTGCCCCCCCCCCCCCCCCCCCCCCCGGGCCACTGGGTGGAGCATGGTGCCCATTTTAACAAATTGAGATCCTAACCCCCTAGGGATGCTAACTGCCAAGTTTGGTGAAAATTGGTCATGAGGTTCTCAAGAAGAAGATGAAAATGTATAATTTTAGGACCCCTCCCCACCCCCCTCCCCTGGGTCCCAAGGGGGGCACCCCTGATTCTGCCATGAACAAACTTGAAACTACAGTCATCAATGTACTAACTCATAGTATCAACTTAGCTCTATCACTTCTGGTTCTAGAGAAGAAGATTTTTACAGATTCCTTAATTTTGGGGGGTTTGGGCCACCCTGGGGCCCCTGGGTGGGGCATGGTGCCCATTTTAACAAATTGAGATCCTAACCCCCTAGGGATGCTACCTGCCAAGTTTGGTGAAAATTGGTCATGGGGTTCTCAAGAAGAAGATGAAAATGTATAATTAAGGCCCCATTAGGACCCCTCCCCACCCCCCTCCCCTGGGTCCCAAGGGGGGCACCCCTGATTCTGCCATGAACAAACTTGAAACTACAGTCATCAATGTACTAACTCATAGTATTAACTTAGCTCTATCACTTCTGATTCTAGAGAAGAAGATTTTTACAGATTCCTTAATTTTGGGGGTTTGGGCCCCCCTGGGGGCCCCTTGGGTGGGGCATGGTG
Organism: Diadema setosum; assembly: GCA_033980235.1. Taxonomy (NCBI): domain Eukaryota; kingdom Metazoa; phylum Echinodermata; class Echinoidea; order Diadematoida; family Diadematidae; genus Diadema; species Diadema setosum. Next base: position 12,812,650 of record CM067071.1, read on the forward strand.
CCCATTTTAACAAATTGAGTTCGTAACCCCCTAGGGATGCTACCTGCCAAGTTTGATGAAAATCGGTCTTGGGGTTTTCAAGAAGATGACAATGTAAAAAGTTTACGCACGACAGACGACGCACGACGCACGACGGACGCCGGACGAAGGGCGATCGCAATAGCTCACTTGAGCCTTTGGCTCAGGTGAGCTAAAAATCAAATGCAGGTGTATCAAATCACACACAACTTTTGCATTTAAACGCAAGTGCGTTGCTGAAAAGACTTGCGTTTGATAATCATATGAAACTAGAAAATAATAATGTATGAACCTGAAACTCAATTGCGCTTAAACCGGCTCTTAAAATCAAATGCAAGTCCATCAAATCACAAGGAACGCTGAAAAGACTTACGTTTGATAATCATACTAAACTAGAAAATTGTAGGAAACTTAAACTCAATTGCGTTTAAACGCAACTCTAAAAATCAAATGCAAGTCCATCAAATCACACGGAACGCTGAAAAGACTTCGTTTGATAATCATACGAAACTAGAAAATTGTAGGGAACTTTTTTTAACTCAGTTGGGTTTAAACGCAACTCTAAAAATCAAATGCAAGTCCATCAAATCACACGTAAAGCTGTATTTAAACGCAAGAGCATTGCAGAGAAGACTTGCGGTTTTTGTATGAAACGATAAGAAAATGCATTTAAACGCATCTCTAAACATCTACGGAAGTGTGTTAGCGTTGAAAAGACTTGCATTATTTTTTATTTCATCGGTAAAATTAACAAGAGACCCGCGGGTCTAGCGCTCACCTGAGTATCGCAAGTTCACCTTTCACGCAGTCACTAATCTAAATTATTCACAGCTCTACTAAAATTTGACCAGGCATTCTCAAGTAGAAGATGAAAATGTACAATAAGGGCCCAAATTTTTTAAGATTCCTTAACTTGGGGGGATTGGGGGCCCCCTGGGGCCCTCTGGGTGGGGCATGGTGCCCATTTTGATAAATTGAGATCCTGACCCCCTAGGGATGCTACCTGCCAAGTTTGACGAAAATCCATCATGAGGTTTTCAGGAAGAAGATGAAAATGTACAATTCAGGCCCCCATTTGGACCTTCCCAACCCCCCCCCCCCCCCTGCCCCCAAGAGGGGCACCCCTGGATTTGCTATGAACAAACTTAAAACTACAGTCATTAATGTACTCACTCATAGTATTATCTTAGCTCTATAACTTCTGATTCTAGAGAAGATTTGTAAAGATTCCTTCATTTTGGGGGATTTGCCCCCCCCCCCCCCCCCCCCCCCCCCCCCCCGGGGCCACTGGGTGGGGCATGGTGCCCATTTTAACAAATTGAGATCCTAACCCCACTAGGGATGCTACCTGCCAAGTTTGGTGAAAATTGGTCATGGGGTTCTCAAGAAGAAGATGAAAATGTACAATTCAGGCCCCACTAGGACCCCTCCCCATCCCCCTCCCCTGGGTCCCAAGGGGGCACCCCTGATTCTGCCATGAACAAACTTGAAACTACAGTCATCAATGTACTAACTCATAGTATTAACTTAGCTCTATCACTTCTGGTTCTAGAGAAGAAGATTTTTACAGATTCCTTAATTTTGGGGGGTTTATTTATATGAAAAACAATTTTGAAAATTTTAATATGCATGCATGAAGTCTCACAACAGAAAGAGATTATGAAAACTGTGTTGACACTAGTGCACTCTTCAATGAAAATGAAATTTTGTGGGCAACCACCCCCCCCCCCAAAAAAAAAAGCCAGCCAATCAAAGATAACCAAAGAAGATAGCTGCAACGCCACTGTGTAAATTGGCAATACAAGCAATGATTCATCACCCATTGTCAAGTGTACCAGTACACTGGATTCAATAGTGGAGGATGTGACATTGTCAATATTTCATTGTTAAACTCAGATGAACATGACTGAAACTGCATCTGAAAATTTTGAGAGCTACTGCAAATGTGGACAACCGAATCTTGCAAGTACAATGTACATGCATGTGGTTTGTATGTGTGTGTTTGTTCGGGTTGAGTTTTTCTCTCTTTTTTTTTTTTGGGGGGGGGGAAGGGGGTTCTTTTTGGTCTACAAGTTCTCCTGCAGAGGCTGATGATACCATGTCCTAACGCAATGATGCGTACCGGCGCACCGGCACTGGTCTCAACAGTCCCTGACCAGAAAAAATCACTGTTGGTCCAGTAACCTTTTCAGGAATGGGCCAGTAGAAAAAATGGGTTAGCGTGCTCCTGCCTTTATACGAATGCAAGAATAAAATCATAAAACACACAAAGCAATGCAACAATCTAATATAAACTCATAATAAAGTGAGGGAATGCTTACGCTACTTGGCTTTCTTCTGCCATGACTTGGAGCAGTGGAAACCTGCTGCAGGATGGAAATTGAAATGCAACCTTGACTCTCTACACGGTAGATGATGTTCTTTTACATGCACATTATTGTACATACATCCCCACATGACCATATGGCACTCCATGTAAACTGCATGGTCTGTACTGCACTTAAAACAGGTGAGTTAGCCATTATGTGTATGCACAGGAACTGGCACTGAAGATATTATGGTAAATGCTGCTATGGCGCCCTCAGTGTGCAGGCTCTTTACAAGCTGATTCTAAACGACAATGGAATCAATCCTCCACAAAATAAAAATTCCACCCAACAGCTGACCTTATTTGAACATGTTCTGTGCTTTTGTGCACTATAAGCCCAATGCCCCATTTTATATGGCATGTGACCTGGATTACGCTGAAAGGTCGACTGGATCACAAGAGAGGATCTCATCCACATGTGATTGTGTAAATCTACCACATACACTGTAGGCCACAAGAACATTCTGCCACCACTTATAAACTGCAGTGTGCATCATAATACGAGGTCTAAATGACAAGTCAATCCTTCAAATGCGCAGTAAGTCTCGAGTGTTCCAGCACAAATTAAGTACTAAAGATGAATGTTTTGTGAATCTGGGGCATTTAACCCATTCAGGATGAGTCCCGAGTAGACTCAGGCAGGTGTCTACAGGAAATGCGTGTTGTAGCAAAATCAAATCATCCTTAACAAGTTAATGAACATTTTCTATGTTATTCCTGCATTAAAATGACACATTCCTTCAGTCTTTATTTTGGTAAAGGGCAGAAGGGTTAATTCTGAACAAAAGCCTCTACTAAAATGCACATAGAGTTGTGAAGCGTTTCAGCTCTGGATATGTTGTAGTGCGTTCAAGTGTGACTGTGTGTGTGGGGGGGGGGGGGAGCAGGTTTGCAATTTTACGCTTTTGGCTGGAGCCGTTTCAGAATTTGTCAGTGCACGTCCACTGTTACTAGACGTCTACACTATGCATCAAATGCAATTCACTCTTTCAATGTGCCCTGCAAATATTAATTCTCATGGGCAATTCCGCAGTTAGGTGGACATGACATGGATAAAAGAAATGTGCCTCTTTATCTTACCCTTTAATCTAGGTATCAACTAATGCCATGGATGTTCACCAATCATTAGGGTCTTTCAAATTCAGTAGATTTTATTTTTCGTATTCATTGATTTTGTGAGATCTAAAACCATCATTTAAAATGTACATGTGGGACTGGGGACGCTGAAATTCACTTAAATGCAAATTACAGTGGGTTCCTTTGAAATTTTTTCCTCAAAGTTTTGCTAAAGGGTAAAAGATGAATGCATTTAAATACTCCAGAAGTCATGTGACATTTTGTCAATTACAAAAGGGTGAAATGACCTGCGGAATTACTCCGGACAAATGTAACGTTACTAACCGTAACGTTACTAACCATGCTTTTGGAGGTCTAGCTAAAAAATTATTGGTCGAACTGCTAAAAAAATTTGCATGAACATTTGCCATGATGCAATAATCGAAATTAATGCAACACTTTGTTTGAAGTAACTTGAATTTTTGCACACTTTTTGTTACAAGACATTGATTTTTTTGTCATGTCCTTTTTTCGTAACGTTACTAACCAGCCCTTTAAGTTGCTATAGCAATTCTAATATTTCTTGGATTGTGTTCATTCTTTTCTGTATCATAAACCTGGGAAGGATGAACATGTTTTTGACATAATTTTGACTTGAAGTGAATAAATGGTAATTCAGTGGTAAAAACAAATATCTAAATTTGTTCAAATGTAACGTTACTAACCGCGGAATTGCCCACAGGCACATAACGATTCAATTCAAGTATTGTGTAAGATCGCTTTTGAATTACCTCCCTCCCCCGAGTTTGACAACCGACAAGGAATTGGTGTAGAAAGTGTGTGCACTGGGAAGTACAAATATTACAATGTACACTCATGCATGTCTGTGTGAGAGTACTGCTGTTCATTTTGTAGAACAGTGAATTGGTTTTTTTGGCTGCAAAACAATACAGGCCTAATGCAAACAGTCAAAGCTCAATCATGGCTGCACTTTATTCTTTACTGTGTGCCATTGTAAAGCCTATACCCTATTCCTGTGAAATAAAAAAAGATGCATTGTTTGCATTTAAAAGAAATAAAAAAACAAATGCACTGTTTGCATTTAAAAGTTTTGTTTTATTGCAATATATCCAAGTTCAAGTGATGTTACCTTTTTTTGTGTGTGATATGATATTTATGAATATGATATTATTTTGCACATTTTAAATGGCAGATTTGTGATCTTGTATCACCACATCACCTAGATTCTGTGATTGCATCATAACTGACCAGGACCTGTAATATCATCTTTTACTGAAAACATGACAATCATTAGTACGTTTAAAGTAATAACTCAAAATATTCTGTCTACAAATATTGATGAATTCACTGTTCTGTTTATCTCACTTTGCTCTGGATCTATTTGACACAAAGTCAACTTGCAAACAGTGAAGAATTTACACTTAAAACACAAAAACCTACAGGAGCCTTCAAGAGACAATTGTTGAAAAAAAAATAATGAAGACAAAAGGATGGACACATATTAATAAACATGCAACAGAGAGTAGACCTAAAAGAAACTTCCTTTTAAAAGAAAAGAAAAATCTGCATTAATGCCATTGATCAATGATAAGTGTTGCAGAGACCATCAATTTCAAAGACAAGACTTCACCAATGTTCACTAACAGTGACTAATGAACGTGTTTAATAGTTGCACAAAAAATGGCAAGGCAGCTGAATACATTTTTTTTTTTGTCTATCAAAATTCCTAGGCCTACCTCTACTACTAGTCAAGTCATAATGATGAAACATGTGCTCAATAATAAAACATGTGCTCAATCTGATAATGAAACATGTGCTCGATGAGCAGTGATGATGTACAGTACAACTCTTGATGTAGAGACACAGCTACATGTAGAGCATGCATTTAAGTGAAAGCCAGATCCATAGCATAAACCTCCGATTGTCAATGTCCCAATGTTGAGGCAATGAGCACATGTAGCCAGTATACAGTGTATAACTGTATAGTAGCTAGCACTAAGAAAAAACAAAATGTTATCAAGTGAACAAGCAAGCCGTAAGATCACTGGCAACAAAACTCAGCGTCTCTGCCAGGTAAACTGGAAATGATAACATAACAATCATGATAAGGTTTATCATAATATTACATAAGCTAAACATAATTTGCTGGAAAACATGCCAGGAAGTATTCAAGAATGTTTCAATCTAACAATATGAAGTTTACTGAAAAACACTTCTCCCGTTCATCATGCCATGTTCACTCGTTGGCATTGCATCTACTTTTCAGATCCATGCGCGAGCGAGAAACCATCGTTTGGTCATGTGTGTCCATGGCCGGCGCGCGCTTGCAAAATGAATGAGTCGCACCTGACAGCTGAAATAAAATGCTGTTAATTGCTGTTCTCCGGCTAAAATCAAATTACTGAGGTTATTAATCGGTTCTCACACAAATACGAATCATTTTTTTCGACAGCGCTTTTAAATCTACTTTGTACGTCGAAAAATATATCGAAAAACGTGTAGCGCTTACCTAAAAAGATGCAATATTGTGTCCTGCGATGTCAAGATGGCGGGTTTCGAATCTGTTTCGTGATTGGTCCGAGAATGACGTCAGAGTAATTCAATAACCAATTGGAACACGTGGTTCTTGTAAACAGTATTTTGGCGCGGGTGCCCCAGGTGCAATGTGCATGAAGAGTCGAATTGAGACTACTGTATGTCACGCATTTAAAGAGCTACGCGTATACTGTAATAAGTAGGCTAATAAATACGATTGTCAAGAGAAACGAGTGAACAGCTAATTCGTAGGCCTACTGTTACCTATGTAAAGTATGTACTTAGTACTGTACTTGTAGTTTCAGTGCAGTGGTTTTGATGATATTGATCCAATTGTGGTTAAACATTCGCCCTTTATTGTTGAACTTTCTTTTTTGTATACCGGTAACTGGTATTGTATGAAAAGTTACACCAGTTTTTGTGATCCTAGAATACAGTATTTACAAATTACCGTTCGATATCTATTCTGCCTTGTTTTTATTTAAAAAAAAAAGAAAAATAGTGTTTACTCGTTTTTATGATTTTCTGCTTCAATATGATGTATCATACGACAGTCAGTATGGGTTTCGGCAAAATTCATCTACAGATATGACAGTAATAGAAACACAGGACAGAATAATTAAAGAAATTAATGGTGGTAGCGATGTTTTAGCCGTAGTATTTACGGATCTTTCTAAAGCTTTTGATTATCTTTCTCATGAAATCTTATTACAAAAACTACAATATTATTGTGTTCGAGGTGTATGTTATATATGGTTTCGATCTTATTTATATGAAAGGAAACAATTGGTACTATGTATGGTTCTTTTAATTCGTCTTTTAAAAATATTGAAACGGGTGTGCCTCAAGGATCGATTCATGGACCTTTAGGCCTACTGTTTTTTTTATTTAAATGACATTGTAAACTTTTGCCATGAATCTCATTTTATTTTATATGCACATGACAACTCACTTCTTGCCTCTCATAACGATGTCAATGTTTTGATTGAATCTTTAAATGAAAATCTTTCTTCAGCACATAATTTGTTTAAGTGCAATATGCTCACTTTGAACACGATAAGTAAAATGCAATGTGTATTTTTGAAACGCAGAGGTGTGCAATATAGTACTGAAGATATGTTTTTGAAAAATGGTGAAGGCACGTTTGAAATTTTATGAATCTGTACTTTTTTTAGGTGTTGTATTAAATTGTAAGTTGAGTTGGAATGATCATATTGATTTTGTTTGTACAAGAATTTCTCGTTTTATTGGAATTTTAAACCGACTGAAATATGAATTGCCAAGCTATAATTTTCTTAGTTCTTTATAATGCATATATTTATCTGTTTTTTCTTACTGTGGATTCTATCTGGGGAAATACGTATAATCTTGCCAAACTCGAAGACTTTTCTTACTTCAAAAGAAAACAATTCGAATTTGTACAAAATCAGATTATAGAGCATCAACATCTAAACTTTTTAACTCATTACACACCCTTAAATTGCAAGATTTGAACTAAGTGCAAATAATTTATGTTCTTTTATGCAACGTTATCAAGCTGAAACTCTCTCACCTTATTTACAAAATATTTTTTCTGTAAACTCTGATGTATATAATTATCATACAAGATCGTCAAATCATTTTCATTGGTGGCGTTTTTTAACTGACAAATCCAAATATTCGTTACGTCATACTGGTCCCGTTTTTTTTTTTTGTTAAATACTTTAGATTTGAGTAAACTTAACACAAAGTTTGATAATATCTTTAAAAACACATGATAAGAAAATGTTGATTAGATAGTATTGATATTTTTTATATGGATATTTTCGTTATGGGTCTTCTTTCTATTTGTATGATATTGTATAGAGTATATTTTTTGTCATGATATGTGGTATATGATTATTATTATTCTTTTTTTATAGTTATTTCTGATAATGATTATTTCGCGGAGTATGTGCAACATAACAAGCCTATTCTGGCGTTCTACGTCCGTACCATTTTTCTGATAACTGCACAAACAGGTTTTTTTTAATGTACGTATAATATGGTATCTGTTTTCCACATTTTTTTTTCATAATCTTTCCGGGGGGGGGGGGGGGGGGGGGGGGGAGGAGGGGGGGTGGAGGAGAAGCTTGGTGCCCCCCCCCCCCCCCACAAGCATACTTTACAGGGATCGAATGTCCCACTCTTTTGCATGAAATATAAAGTGGGAGGGAAGTGGCAGCAAGTTCTTATTTTTGTCTTTTTTGTTTTGTTTTGTTTTGTTTTGTCAGCCGACTTTCGGCGGAAAATCAGACCTTTAAAGTATGAAGATTTTTTTTTTTTTTGTTTCTCTTGTCTTTTTGATTTTCTTTCTTCTTGACTGACAGGCGATTTTGCCCCGCCCCCCTTTTCAAAAACTTATAATAGCATAGCCCTGAATAATGGGCCAAATAAATTCAATAAAATGGTAATATTATGGATCTCCAGTTTCTTTGTATGTAATAATGTAGTATAGATATTTTTCTGTAAGCTATTGTGTTTTTCAATTTTCTTGATTTAAGTCAATAAAGCAATCATCCGCAGGGGCATCGTTCCGTTTTAATGATGGTGGGTGGGGATGGGACTTGGAGTTGGAATATCTGTGCGAGGGAGCGGAGCGACCGAGCGGGGGGAGGGTGCTGGAGGGGGATGTCCCCCTCCCCCCCCCCCCTCCCACAAGGGGAAGATTTTGCATTTTCAGACCTGAAATTCGGCGATCTGGTGCACACTTTGGGTGAAATTTTAGATTTTTTTTTTCCTATCAAAAAAAAGTAAGAAAAAGAAATATTCATAGATAATTGAATGACTAAATCGTGGTATCTCAGCTCTTGCTGGAGTGGGGCCTATCACCGGCGTATAGCCCGGATTTGAACTTTGAGGTTTCCCCCTCCCACTGTGGAAACTTTTTGCATTTTGATGTGGTAATGGTGCAATTTGATGCATTTTTTGCGTGTTGTGTCGACTTGAAACAGTCCCATATGTTAAGGTAGCAGTACATTTTGATGTAGATTATCATTGAAGACTTTTGCATTTGAAATTGTACATCATTTAAATAACTTCGTGTATTAATTATTATACTGAATATCATGAACGCGACCGAGCCCGAGCGAGCGGGGGGGGGGGGGGGGGGGGGGGGGGGATGGAGGGTGCGACGGGGTGTGGGCCCCTACCATGGTGAGAACTTTTTGCATTTTGATGTTGTACATGATGCAATTTGATGAATGTTTTTGCGAGTTTTGTCGACTTTAAACAGTCCCACTTGTTTAAAGAAGCAGAATATTTTGATGTAGCTTATTATTGAAGAATTTGTTTAAAATGGTATCATATATAATAAAATAAACTTCTTGTATTAATTCTTACACCAATGTCATGAACGCGAGCGAACCCGAGCGAGCTGAGCGAGCGGGTGTATGGGGGGGGGGGGGGGGGGGGGGGGGGGGAGTGTGTGGGAGCGGGGTGTCCCCCCTCCCAAGCGCGAGAGATTTCGCTTCTTTTTTTTAATTGAAATTCAGCAATCTGGTGTACACTTTGGATAAGATATTTGGACAAAACGCAAGAAAATTCTCCTCATTTTCGGGATTATTGGGGGACAAAATGACATGTTTGCTCCCCCCCCCCCCCCCCAGTCCTCCAGGATCGACGTCCCTGCATACGAATGGGCTTTAGCATTCTTTAATAGAAAACAGATACAAATGAAAAGTCTTTTTATTTATGTTTTATTGAAAAATCATACAGAATCACACTATTTACAACAATTAACTTGATTAGAATAACACAATCACTGAACAATGTAGAGGAATTGTAAAAAAGAACAAAAAAAGGCAGAACATTAGGTTACCATACAAATCAGATCTTGTTCAAAAGTTTTGATGGAAAACTCGGAAAGCTGTCAATCTCTAAAGTGTACTAAAGTTTTTTAATGGGAAACAAAGCGGGGAAAGGGTTGATTGAAAGAAGATATCCCCTACCACCCGCGGTGGATCTTTTTTGTTCTTTTTATGCCTCCGCCACGAAGTGGTGCCGGAGGCATTATGTTTTCTGGTTGTCCGTCCGTCCGTCCTTCCGTCCGTTCTTCCGTCCGTAATGAATTTTGTGGACAGCGTAACTAAAAAACCTTTCGAGGTATCCTAATGAAACTTGGCATGTATGTGTATTAGGGGGTGAAGTTGTGCCTATCAACTTTTGGGTGCACATGCTCAAGGTCAAAGGTCAAAAGATCAAGGTCAAATACGTAAAATTTCACTATTTCCCCCATATCTATATGCAATGTCTGAAGATATTTTCTTGAAACTTAGTGTATACATGTATTACACAATTAAGATTCTCTGGTGAAAGTTTGGGGTCATGAGGTCAAAGGTCAAAGGTCTAAAGGTCAGGTAAAAATATCAAAACTTTGCTTTTTTCTCCGTACCTTGGAAGTATTGTTCAAGGTATCTTCATGGAACACAGTAAATACATGTACTGACTGGCAGTTATTATTTAGAGAATTTATGGTTCATGGGGTCAAAGGTCAGGGGTCAAAGGTCAACGGCAACGCTTCAAAATTTCACTATTTCCTTCATATTTACGCACTGCCAGCAGGATTATTATTTTTTTTTTTTACACTTGGTGTATGCACGTATAACTTAAAAGAGATTCTCTGGAAACTTTCTTTTTTTTTTTCTTCTTTTTTTGTTTGCCTCAAAGGTCAAAAGGTCAAAGATCAAGGGAAAGTGCTGAACTAACTTTTTCCTCCATATCTCGGAAGTGGCTCAAGTTATCTTGATACTTACTACATATTTATGCATGTTCTGCCTGACAGTGATTATCCCATGAATTTTACGGTCAAAGGCCAGATGAAAATGGTTACAATAATTGTACTTTTCAATACAGAAATTGCACTTTTTCTCCATGTATACCTTAAAAATTACTCAATGCATAAACTTATGAATGGGTCAAAGTCAAGTTAAAGTCCATAAATCCCCAAATACATGCTCTCCTATTCATCCAATTAAATCTAGGTCAAGGAAGGTGAACATTCAACACATTTTTGACAAACTTGTCATTTCAATATTTTAAGGGTTTGTTTGCAAAAACCGATAAGTCCATTTTTGAAGATTTTGAAGTACGATCTCTGTCATAAAGTACAAAATGATACCTTTTAAATGATATATTGGTCGCTACATATAAAGGTATATTTTTGAAGTTATGGTCAAAAGAAGCAAAAAATTTCTTATTATTCTCTTTATTTTTCTTGACCGTTAATCGCAAATATCTCCATTTGGCAAATATAGACTTATCGATGTTTGCAAACAAACTCTTCATTTTCCAATTTTGTGAAAATGTAATCACACATTATCCACATGTACTATAGACCTATTAGCAGAATCATGCATTATGGCGGAGGCATACCAGTCGCCTTAGCGACATTTCTAGTTTTGTAACTGAAGTGACAGACCTGGTGCACACTTAAAGGCCCGGTCCCACTGGCCGACGGACACAAAGCGTATGCAGAAAGGACACAGCGGACGAGCAAAATTTCGGGGATGGCTTCATCCGCTTTCATCCGCTCCAGAAATTGACAAAATTGGCGAAAATTGGCGGTAATAGAACGGACGTGGGTAGAATGTAGCGGGGATGTTAAACGGATGACCATCGGAAACCTAGCGGATGAAAGCGGATGGAAGGGGATGACAGCTCCGAAGGGGTTACCGGAGATAATTGCGAAACGGACGCATAGCAGAAAAAGCGGATGCAGAGTGGATGCAGAGCGGATGAGCCGATGCAGAGCGGATGCAGAGGGGATGCTTTCGAAATGCTTTATATACGAGATGCATACGCTTACATCCTTTCTATTAACGTGCTATTAACGATGTAAAGACGTTCCACGTACCATATATTTCCTCCCTCTTTCCGTTTTTAGCTGCAGCGGATGTGAGTTGCGAGGATGCCCAAAGGATGCAGAGAGGATGCAGCGGACGTTTAAGGGATGCCGCACGGACATACAACGTTTGTTGCTCGTATGTCGCGGATTTACATCGTACACAGCGGAAAGTTCATCCGTTCTAAAAGTTTTAAGCAGCTTAAAACTTTTTGCGCGGATGAAATCACAGTGGACGGATGCTCGATGGATAGAGCGGATGAAACACGTATGCGATGGGTACACAGCGGATTCGTAGCGTTTTCCAACGGATGGCAAGATTTTTTGTACGCTTTACATCCCCTTTGCATCCGTAAGTGCAGTGGGACCGGGCCTAAAACATTTGGGAATCTGCATGGTCAATCTAAAAAAAAAGAAAGGAAAAGGACCGAAAGGGGGAGGGGGTATCCCCCTCCCAAGCGAGAGAGATTTTTTGTTTTTGTTTTTGACTTTGATTTTTTTTTTTGAGTGTTTTTGATTTTCAGAATTGAAATACTGCAATCTGGTGCACACTATGAAGATTTGGACAGTTTTCTATCAAAAAACGCAAGAAAATTTTTCTCATTTCGGGAATCATTGGGGAGCCAAAATGAAAAGATGTCAACATCTAGACCATACCTTATGTCGATATTACTTTCTTCGCGAGCGAGCGAAGCGAGCGAGCGCTTGAGAAAAGTATGTATACATTTTCCTACAAGATAGAATACTGTTCAGCTCTGTTACGTGTCTGAAGGCGGGCGTAAACGTCGTGCAATATGCCAAAATTGATACAATCACATTTCTGCTTCCTCCATTTTTTCCTCAAATTTCAGGGGGGGGGGGATGATTGTACAGGCCATCCCCCCTCCTCCATTTCGGGGGGGGGGGATTCATCCCCCATCCCCCCGGGATTTACGCCCATGCTCAATTATTCTCAACTTGAAATAGGTCTATACAAAAGAATACGAATTTTACACCAATCAAAATGGCCGGCAAAATCTTTCACCGCCAATCGATCGTAGATGTGTATGTGTGTGTGTGTGTGTGTGTGTGTGTGTGTGTCTGTGTGTGTGCTTTTATGGACACTGTAAGATAGGAACATTTCAAGCAACATTTTCATTTGTTCCACGGAAAAGAAAAAAATCTGCCGCAACCAAAATGGGCAACTGTACTGCAGCATTAAATTAATGCAAGGCGGTGGACATGGAAATTCCTCATTCGATTGTTTTAAATTAAATTACTAAAACGTAGCCATATCTTAAGTTCATATTAGAAAACCTCAACAGCCCACATTATTATGTATAGGCCCAATAGAGTCGTCAACTTAATATTGTGGGGCCTACATTCAGCTGATGCAAGTAATACTCATGTATATAAATCACTTTTTATCATTATTGTTTTATAGTCAGTATAAGCTAAAGTTAAACGTACGGAGGTATCGGTAGGCGTATATGCATATAGGTTCCCAAACCCAATAATAGGCCTAAATGTAGATTGAATGAAAGCAGCAATATTATTGATTTGCAGAACTGCAGTCGGTGAATGTTTGAGGAAAATCGTACAATTTATTCAAAAGTTTTGAATTTATTAAGTTTGGTGCCGTCATCGCTGGATAAGGAGACCACAATAAGCTCAGACAGTAAAATCATGACGTCATTAAGGACAAAAATAATTACTATAGAAAACATCAGGAGAATTTCACAAAACTCTATTTTCATGAAGAGTAGGCCTACACATTCCATCGACTAGGGTAATATTATATCCCCGCTTTCTGAAAAATGGTCCTCCCCCCCCCCCCCCCCCGCGCTGTTCCGGCGACTTTCATAATAACATTATAAAAGTTATTGTCCAACTGAGTCTTTATATATCACATTGTAATCTGTTTCCTGCTTGTCGGACGATGCCAATTGGCTTTGCCTGGGAATATCGAATATTCAATAGAGGAGTCTGAGAAAATATTAATGACCATTAATATATTTCACAGTATAGGCCTACGCGAGCATAATGCAACGCTATAACTTTGAGCGTGAAGGGTTAGGGTTAGAGTTTGTTTGCAAAAACCGATAAGTCCATATTTGCCAAATGGAGATGTTTGCGATTAAAGGTCGAGAAAAATAAAGAGAATGATAAGAAAATTTTTGCTTCTTTTGACCATAACTTCAAAAATGTACCTTTATAATTATGTAGTGACCAATATATCATTTAAAAGGTATTATTTTGTACTTTATGACAGAGACCGTACTTCAAAATCTTCAAAAATGGACTTATCGGTTTTTGCGAACAAACTCTTCAAATTTTCTCCTTAAAGTCATGGTATAATATCGTCGGTCTTATGCCAAAACGGCCTTAAACTACTTCCACTGATGTTATGCCAAAAGGCCCTTAACGCTATAGACTTTGTACACTATTAGTGCCCTTTTGGCATAACAGGGTAAGTTCTTTAAGGCCCTTTTGACATCAAGGCCGACGATATAGTCTTTCGGGGCTGACTCAAAGACGAACTGCTCTTGACTTTCACACTTCTCGAGCTCCATCATGATAATATAGGTCGTTGAGACGTTGACTCACACCATGTGCGGCATTATTTGCGGTTATGGACCAAGACTCCGAGAGCATGCTGTCTAAATGACGGACTGCCATCGTCTCTCCGTCCGTATGATAATACCCTATACAATAACATTATGTATACGCAAACGACAGTCAGTAATTTCATTTTATAATGGTGCATGGCCGTGCAATATTGTACATAATATGCCACTTTGCGGAGTGATGCTCGTTATTCCGAATCTTTGTTGATCTAAATATTGAAACAATTTTCGTTATCCAAAAATATACAAATTCAGTTTATAGGGCCTATCATAAGCCACCGTACCTACGTCTTTGTGGATCCGAAATATGAAAGGTTCCTGATGTGCAATCCCAAAATTTTTATAGTGTTGTTCCATCGCGATGGTTCGTGACTTATAGACCTATCAATATCCAAAGGTGCGATGAATTTCCAAAGTTTAAACAAAGTTCATTATTTCGGAGGTTCCTTAATCCGAAAATGAAATGATATAATGCGAGTTCGCTGTTCCCAATTTAGGTTCGTTAGTAGGCCTATTATACTCGACTCCCCCCCCCCCCCCTCATTTTGGACTTAACAAACCTATCCCCCGGGCTATCGAATCTTCGGAATAACGAACATTCGCATACAGCGGACCTTATTTCACTTTCGGAATTCCATACGAACCTTAGGAATAACAAACTTTCGGAAAACCGAACTGTGACCGCTTCTTGCTGTGGCATCAACATTAAATATACAAAATGCACATAATGCTTCCTTCATCCTTATAGTTTAGAGAGGTTTGCTTTAAAACTTAACTCAAGAAGAGGTAGTGCAGTAGTGGATTGTTATGGCAAACAACGAAACATGACTTTTACTCATTCATTTTTGTCAGGAACACGTTTTTATAAACAAATGGTTTCAATCTCCATACTATCAGTGAAAATCATTCTTTTTTTTTTTTCATTTGACTTGCATGAGCGAAACTTTATACTATCAAACTAACTTTGCGAAACAACCTTAAAGGACAGGTTCACCTTCATGTGGGTTGAGTGAATGCAGCAATATTAGTAGAGCACATCATTGAGAGTTTGAGGAAAATCGGACAATTCCGTTCAAAAGTTATGAATTTTTGAAGTTTCTGCTCCGTCACGGCTGGATGAGAAGACTACTATAGCTTGTGATGTCACATGAGTACAACGATATAAAGAAAGTATAAAGAAAATTCAACATATTTTCACTTTTCTCGCATAACAAAAGAACACTCGACTTCTCTCTTTCAGAAGGCAAAGAGAATAATATTTCCCTTAACATAATTATGTCAGTAACGAGTCAAAGAAAAGTGCACTTTATTTAAAAGCACATTTTATTTTGAAATTCTCTTTTTATTTTCCTTATACCGTTGTATGCATGTGACATCATACACTGTAATAGTCTCCTCATTCAGCAGTGATTGCACAGATGCTTTAAAAATTCATAACTTCTGAACGGATTGTCGGATTTTCCCCAAACTTTCACTGATGTGTTCAACTAATATTGTTGCATTCACTCAATCCATGTGTAATAGGGCCTATATAAAGGTGGACTTTATCTCAAACTGTCATCGGTTCAAATATAGTAATCAAGTGGCCTTCTCTAACCAAACGTCGCTTCTTACAAAGTGAACATGCAATATAAAGCTTTAGTTTCGGAATGAATGTTGCACTTTTAGTTCAGACCATGGAGCTATACTGTAGCTCCATGTTCAGACTAAAATGAATAATAAAACGGCTCTGTACTACTCATTACGCAGCGCCATCTACTGAGCTAAAGCAAGACAACTACAGGTCCAAAACACAGTCTGATGTATCCGGAAATAAGAATCCACTTGTGTATATGCTCGTAACCGTATCTCTACTCCCGCTAGCGCAGCGTGTCCCCCGCGGTGGCCCCCTTTTTTTACGCGAAATAGTAAGCCAAGAGAGAAGGCTGTTGTTTGTTAATTGTGCTCGTTGCGTTGCCAGTACTCGGGCTCTATTCCTCACAGACGCAACTAATGTCTAATGATCCAGCGACACTGTTGTCAGCCGAAGCTCGTGTCCTCCAAGATTACCGAATACACGTTTTAGGTAAGTTTGGTGAACAACAAATCACTTTTCGAAAAGTAGGAGTATATACTAGATCTAGAACTATTGGAAGGCAGTGTGTATGGTACATGTATATTATGGGTGCGTGGCTATGAATCGTATGAATAGTAAGGCCAAGGGAAAGAATCGACACCTTATCTCCTTACTCCATGCTGCTGTGGGATAATCTAGACTGAAAGATCAGTCTATATTAATCGTCGGGAATGCGAATTCCGAGGTGCCGAGACTACATCTGAAGTTCAGACTGAAGCAAAGTCAAAAAGAGGATACGAAACTCCTCCGAATAGACGGATTTTTCTGTCTATGCTGCTACAATGAGTACTACGCATACCAGCAGCCAGTGATAAACTTGAAAGTTGACGCGGCGTGCGGAGCGGTACTTCCCCGCGACTCCGGTCCTTCGTCAAATCGAGGTTGACCACTAAATATCTCCAGCAGTTTGTGAGGTTTTCAGAAGAGCAAGCATCCCTCCACGCCACGCCCTTTTTGCTGTTGGTGACACTAATGATAGTTGAAGCAGGACACATGTATTATAATTATTTTGAACTGTATTAGACCGTGTTTATGTCATAATACAATGTCTGGAATCTGTTTAAACATTGTGTTCATTGACTGTGTTGTGTCATTATTATGACTTTATGTTATGCATGCTACATTCATAATGACAGTAGGCATATAATGATATGCCCAGAGGTTGTACAGTGTTATATAGAGAGTAACTCATTCTCCATGCAGTAACGGATCCAGAGGGGGGTGCACTGGGCACATGCCCCCTCTTTATTTTTTGTTAAAACAAAGTAAAATGAAAAAAAAAAAAAAATGGGGGGCCGGGGGGGGGGGGGGGGGGGGGGTGTGCTCCCCCTTTAATTTTGTAAAGGCGCATCCCCTTTACAGATTTCCTGGATCTGCCCCTGTCCATGGCAGGGGAATTTCACTGCAAACAAATTTGCTATGGACTCAGAATAGTGTAGGCCCTAAATAATACTTAAATGCAAATTCATAAACATTGTGTGCATGATGTACATGTACAGTATGTACAATGCACATTGTCATTGTATAGAATATGTATACTCTCTGTTGCAGATGTGATATATTTTTGTTTCATACCTTGGTATATGATTATGTGTACCATACATTTTGCAGGACTTCTTCACTTTGCACATTTTGCAATATTCATAAAATCAACAACTCATGAAAAAAACAATTTTCCTTCCATAACACATATATATGCAAGTCGTAATAATGTTAAATACATGGCTATCACTTTGTATATTGTATCTACAGATTGACTTGGGAAATTGCCATTATTTCCTTTCAAAAGTGATAAGACTTCTTTCTCATTCTGTATAAGGGTTTTCGATCAAGAATTCAATCACTCACAAAATTGGCATGTGGCTTGTCCCAAAGTTTAAGCAAAATCACATACAATCTGTACTCATAAACAGAATGTATAAATATATTATGTCAAGTATCATAACACGATGTACATATATATGGTAATACATTTATGTATATATTTCTTGAGTGATGCCTTTGTGGATTTTACCTCTCTGAGCAGCAGTGAAACATTTGATTACCTGGTAGCCTAATTTGGAAATTTCCCATGCAGGGGACACCTGACCAAGCCTTTCGTAATTAGCTCATTGTGTAATGGTACAAATGACCTTTCTTTTTTTTTTCCTCCATTGGTTAGGTAATTTACTTTTTTTGAAAGCAGCATAATTTGTTAACTTGCTAGATGTAACAATTTATAGAATTCATGTTCAAACTCTCTTAATTTCTAGGATTTATTTTTAAGTCCTAAGGATTTATTTCTTTAAGTCCTAGCGGACTGTAAATACAGACAGAACCTTAGGACTTAAAAGTAAATCTTAGCTAGGATTTAAAAATTTAAGTCTATGTTCGACTTAAATTTCAAGTCTATAGGATTTATTTTTTAAGTCTTATTAGATTACATTTAAATCTTTCTTAGACTTGTTTTTAGAATAAATCCAGCTTGGATTTAAACGACGAAAGACTTATTTTAAGCCTTCCTTGGATTTATTTCAAATAAATCCATCATGGATTTAAAATCAGACTACTGAAAATGACAGCCAATTGATGCACTTTCTTCACATGTAAAGGTCTATTTATTTTAACAAAATCAAACTGATGCATTTTTCACAAACATCGATAAGTTACAAAATATAGAGATGATTGTCATACACATGTAGGCTCCAGAAAAAATGAAATACGACATGATGAAAACAGAGCATATTTTGCAATAGTCTCAGATGGTCACATCTTCACATCCATGTTACTGATGCTTCTTTCACTGTGTTCTGTAAACAAGTTACTAGATGACTGGAACCTTCATTGCCAAATAGATTACTTTTTTTCACGTTTTTTAAAAAATCTTGCAAGATGACTCCATACGACTCGATTCACTTTCATTTTATGTATTTCTTTCCCTGGTGAGCATCGTTAAGTCGTAAGATGAAAACTATGAACAAATATAAGATTATATATGAATTCTAATAACTTAAATTTTAGAAATGATGCTGTGTAATAAACAATACAGCCTCCATTAAGTTGACGTTTAGATTTACACGCTTTGTACGTCCCATGCATGCAATTTAAAGAATTATTTGATTTTTTTTGGATGCATAGTATAAATTTAATCAAGAGGGAACTAAAGGCCAAAATTAGTGTAATCAAATTAGAAAAGAGAAGAAATTTCCCTACACAGAATGGTGTAAAGACTATGAAAATCAGCTACGAAATAAGGAAGATATGCCTCTTTTCAATTTCACACATTTCCAGAAAACAGATCTTGTCCAGTCTTTATGAACGTCCAAATGAGGGAATTGATGTCATTCCTTCAAAATATTTTTACACTTTTCATCTGCATGTATTTGCATATTCATACGAACTAGTCAAGAAATGTTTTCTGAAAACGTGTTACATTTCCTTATTTCTTACCAGACTTTCCTAATTTTTCCACTATTCCGTAGGGAAAATTTACAATTGAATCTAAACTGTATTACATACAACAGTAGGGAGCAAGATCTATGTAAACTCTGAAGTAAATTCACCTTAAAACATTAAGAAGCTCAAATAACAATTAACATTCTAAACTTACTTCCAAAATTCCTTGAATATCGATTGTCTGAGACGGATTTACATAAGTACATTTCCATACTGCATTTTGGTAGACAAAATGTTTGACAAAAGAATATACAAATTCCTGCTTAATCTATTGATATTTAAGAATCCATCTCAACTGATGACAGGGAACCATCTCAAGAGACTGTTCAAGTGAGATGGACCACTAGTTTCTTAATTACTTTGATGTCATATCTCGTAACAAAGCACTATGTTGAAGTGATGCAATCTGAATTTTTAACTAGAATTATCACTCATTGTGATTAATATACCCCCACCCACAACTGAGGGAATTAGCTCAACCAGGATTATTTTTTCTTACTTTTTAATAAAGAAAAAAATTACCATGGCAATGCACTGTTCCACCTCTCAAATCAAGTGCTAAAAAACTGAGTGAGCAAGATAAATAAACTGACAATTTCTATGGTTTTTACTAAAAATTGTGTAACCATGGCAACACAATGTTGGACATTAAGAAAAAAATGAAGTTTGCACAACTAAAGGCCCTATATCATAGCCGTCATATGTGCCAAATTTCAAGCTAAATGCTACAAGGGTGAGGGGTTTAGTTGAATTCACATTAGTGTATCATTTTCATGCAAAATATACTGTTACCATGGCAACATTTTCTACACTGACAAAAGATTTTTGCACATCTAGGTAATGTAGAGGTAACATGTGCCAAATTTGAAGCCAAAATGCTCTGATGTTTGTATGATTTTCATTGAAAATGCACCATTACCATGGCAACACATTGTTTAACAATGATGAAATATGAAGTTTGCATATTTCTGAACTACAATGGTTGCATGTGCCAAATTTCAAGCCAAATGCTCAAAGACTGAGGGAGTTACCTGAATCCAAAATATTTTTGTATGATTTTCATTCAAACTATGTTGTTACCATGGCAACACAATGATCAACAATGACAAAAGGTTAAGTTTGCACATCTACGTACCATTATAGTGGTCAGGTGTGCCAAATTTCAAGCTAAATGCTCAAAGACTGAGGTTGTTACATGAATCCACAATATCTTTGTATGCATTTTAGTGAAAAGATGCTGTTACCATGGCAATGCATTGTTCACCATTGATGAAATATTAAGTTTGCACATCTATATGCTAAAGTTGTTGCATGTGCCAAATGTCAAGCCAATTACTCAAAGAGTGAGGGAGTTAACTGAATCCACAATATTTTTGTATGATTTTCATTCAAAATATGCCATTACCATGGCAACACATTGATCGACACTTACGAAAGAATACGTTTACACATCTACATACCACAGTGGTCTTTTGTGCCAAATTTCTAGCTAAATGCTCGAAGACTAAAGGAAGTTAGCTGAATCCACAATATTTTTGTATGTTTTTTTTTTTGGTTTAAAAAAAGCTGTTACCATGGCAACGCACTGCTCACCACATTGTTTCCATATCTATATACCATAGTGGTCATGTGTGCCAAATTTCAAGTCAAATGCTCTCAATTTGTTTAAGGTGCCCATCTGCGCTGAATCTATCCTTCCTCGTGGGTTCAAGCACATACTTTGGCTGGAAAACCAAAGTTTATTTCTTTATAAATACAGTAGAGAGTTTCATATTAAAGTGTTTAGCCACAACGTCATAATGAAAATAGCAACAAATCAGCGCTCAATAAATGTGATGGGCAATGGCTCAACAACACTGTGGGAGTGATGAAAATTAGGTAATCGTTGAATAATTACAAAAGTGTTCGGGGGAACTTAAACTTTCCTCTTTCAATTTAAATCAATGCGGATCTGGCATTACTTTTTTTTTTTTCATCATCAACCAGACATAATATACAGAAAACAAGCCAAAGATGAACAATAAATAACTTGAAACTGGATGTGTATAAAAACTTGAAATATTGTTTAAATGTTCACGTAGCAATGCAAATGCAAAAGTGAGGCACACACATACATGATAGTATCTCTAAAGGAAACAATGAGGCATTAACTTTCCTTATTGTGTTATTTTCATTTAAATACGCACACACACACAAAAAAAAAATACAAGGAAACTTTACTACAACCAGGGCATGACAGATATGCTTCTTGTGTGCATGGATTTGTAGCTCAATATAAATGGAAAAGTGAGGCACACATAACATAACTCAATATCCATGAGTCAAACATTATGCATGATAGTATCTTCAAAGGAAACATTGCAGCATTTTACCTGTGTTACTTTGATTTAAGAATTCACCGAAAATTAAGAAAACTTTCCTGCACATCAGGGCAAGTCAGATATGCTTCTTGTGTGCATGGGTTTGTGGCACAATGTCGGAAAATCTTACTAGCATCATACACTGACGTGTTCTTGAAGTTCGTGGCTAATGCCCAGAACGAAGCCCTCACTTGGGATTGTAGCAGTACATGAATATGCCGCCACAAAATCAAAGAATGCTTCAAGCACCCAAGGATATTTGACGATGAAGACACAGTGGGCTTTAAAGAGTCTGTCAAATTCTTGCTTCCGGTCATCTCCAGCCTGGACTTAGTATGGTCTTGTCCAGGATGAGAAAATACTGGATGTACGTCTAGTCACTCCCTTATCTGACTAAGCAGGGCTGGCTGAAGGTGGCATCTTTAGCATCACTGAACTTCGCGCTTCTCGCTCGTGATGTATACGTTTCGCGCGGATCAACTTGGCGTTTCCCGTTTGCTAGGGCTTTCAGGTGGGAGAATCTCCAGATCAGAAGATGCTTGGGGCTGGGGTTGGCGTCTCTGCATCAGCAATGCCATGAACATTGGTTCCTACCTGAAAAGAGATTAAACATGTATAGCACTACTGATATTTCGAACTAAATTTCACTTGAATCGTTTGAGCAAATGACAAAGACTACAATTATTATCAAATAAACTTTGCATCACATAGAGGGAAGTTAAGTTCTCAGTGAGAGGGCACTCTGGAGGGAAAAAATATTAAAATATAATTTTACATATTGATCTTAAATACAATATTCATCACATAACTTTTATTTTGTGATGTACAAGTAAATATTTCTGATATATTTCGGAACATATTATTCTAAAACATTTTGTCTCATCTGGTAAACCTCAAAGCCTTGAAAAAAATTCCCAGAAATCAGATTACTTTTTGCCATCATCGGGGTGGGGCCTACTTGATATTTACATGTTCCAGACTCGTAAGATATTTGATATACATATTATTACAAATCAATAGAAGTCAGCATGCATTTTTAATCCGTAATTTAATGAATTTAAAAGAAAACTGTCAAAACACGGTAGATACCCCTACACAATACTCATTGCTGAATGTTCTAAAGTTTGTTTGAGAAGAATCGCTTCAAAAACACTGATATATCAGAGAAGAAAACTTTGCATTTCTCACGACAGCATGAGAAATTCAGATTTTTGAATTCCACCTGTTACTGAGTACATGCAGATTCTACACGAGTCTTGCTTTGTAAGATACGAAGCTAAAATATTCTTCTCTAAACATGAGCTGGTACTTAAAAGCCCAATGAAACATACATATTGATAATTCTCAAAATTGGAAGCTCAATGATTTGATCATAAACTGATTTCAAGTCTATAAACATTAAGCATATACTGT
Organism: Diadema setosum; assembly: GCA_033980235.1. Lineage (NCBI taxonomy): Eukaryota > Metazoa > Echinodermata > Echinoidea > Diadematoida > Diadematidae > Diadema > Diadema setosum. Next base: position 12,835,937 of record CM067071.1, read on the forward strand.
ACTTACAGGCACATAGTCATTCTGCACCAGGTACTGCTGGGCATCCCTCGGGAGCATGAGAGGTCCTCTCCCTTTCTTCTACAAGGGGATGTTGGGTCTGTGAAGCATCGCTGCAAGTAGTGACATTCCACAAAATTCCTATAAAATGGAACACAATACAAAATATTTTTTTTTTCAACTTTAAGTATTTCACACATTCTCTTTAACATATTAGATATGACGTATTGTATCAGCTCTGACAATCCCTAACATTCAGTTTTCGACTTATTATCAATATCAGTCTATGAAGAGCAAACTCGTACACATTCACTTTCCTGAAAGGTGTAATAGCAATGAAGCATAAACAAATGAGTAAGTTTTACTCTTACACTTTGGACAGAAATTGTTCCAGTAATAGCACAAGATCTATGAGGATTGGCGGAAGGACTTACTGTCTCCATCCATGTCTTCACATCTTCTTACGATGTCTTGCAACTAAGGGTAGTTTCGCTTGGCAAGTGCAAGATTCTATTGACGTAAAATGGCCCCCACCTGTTCACCATCTCCTGCACTTTTCTCGGTACAACTGGGCAAAGTCCGCATTGATCTGAAAATAAACACAAAAACTGTGAAATATCAGTGATAAGGAAGTGGAAAATGAAAAACAGAAACGCTTGACAAAAAAAAAAGGAAGAAAACAAATATGCTTCAGGGGTATAAACGGTCGCCATAGCCACATTTCTAGATTTTTATGTAATTAATTATTTCTTATTGGTCTCGAGGGTTGTATTTCATGCTGGAGGAAAAAATGAGACTGATATCTCTGATTTTTGTTTCAGATGTTATCGTTAAAATCAATTTTTAGAAATACCAGGGATGTCTTGCATATCTAACCACCAAGAAGGGATAGTCCTGACAGAGTACTCCTTGGAGTACAAATTATACAAATAACAGGTAATTTGCATTCCCTTTATCTTAAAAAATATTAAAAGTAAAAAACAAAAAAAGGCCTCATATATTGTAAAACTTCACTACATTCTCTCACTGGTGTATGTGATGCTTAAAGCGTACATCTCGGCCAGAAGTGTAGATCTGTAGAATTTTTAAGTCTAGATCCTTCTACTCAAACACAGATCACCACATTGATTATGCTACAAAGAGAAAGACTGGAGTAGAATATCTTTATCCAGGTGCGAAATCTTGTTCCATTGCACGAGTTAATCCCATACATTATTTGTTTCATACAACGCCTTCAACAATAACACTAACAGACGTACTAGTTCAAGAAAGAGTCTTGAATTCAGTGCAGAAATGGCAACCATAAGGCCTAGGTGTCCAGGCCTACTACTGAGTGGTAGTAATAATAGTAGAAGTATTTTCATGGAATGCAAATCAGAAGCATATTCACATTACATACACATGTACGCAGCCGAGTGCAAGTAGCATTGAAGTTGATTATTCCAGTAAAATGAGTGACATGATGCACGCTTGATAGTAAGAGTGTTGAGTGCACACGCCAAAGGTAATTGTTTATTGTGACATCAGACTCAGTAGACCTAGTCATGCAATGGAACAGAAACTGTTTATTAATTGTAGACCCCCTATTTTAATATGGGAGTCAATGGAAATTGGTGATGTCAGCCAATATGGCCCATGCGATAGAAGTTTTTACAGTTCAGAGCTTGACGCCACTGCACTGGCATTGCAACATTGGCGCCCTAAACCCTGGGCGCTCATCACACAGCCTCAGGGGGCTTTGTGTTCATACCATAGGGTATACGTACTATTGGTGGCCTATAAACACGTTAAAAATAAAACCCATCTAACAGCATATGCCCTACATTTTATCACAGCATAGGGCATGATAAGGCCTAGAACTGTGCCTTTCTACGTAGAAATTTATAAATTAAACCTTACAAGAGTGTAGGAAGGGGTGAACTGACACTAACTTGTTACTGTTACTCAGTCACTGAGTCAATAATAGACGACAGTTAGGCCTACGCTACAGTAGCCTGTTATGCCCATAGCTTTACCTTTCGTTTCAGTCAAGACACCAACATCGTAAATCATTTATAGGTAGAATGGGCGGTTTATAAGAGTCCCTGTATTATTACACTTGTACTTGCAGTTTCACCGAGATAGAGCCCCCACAATACTAGTATAACGTTAGCCTACATGTAACTTGTTACAATGTTTGGAATCGGATAAACACATTAGCCATGAACAGCTAACGTTAGCACTGGCGCTTTGAAAGGGATGGACAGCGCTGTAGGCCTATACAGCGGCAAGGCTCAAACTCGCCAAAAATGTATGGCGGTTAGTGCACATCTTAACATCTTTTATCTTTGGTTACTGAGTCCCAGAGTTATCAAACATATTCTTAAGCATTCATACAGTAATATGCTCACCTTTAAGCAAGCTTCCGTCAGATCATGCCCTCAAAAAACTCCGGCCTGCATGACTTCTGCCTTAGACCAACTCAACTGTTCGAGTCAATAGCGTTTGTTTGCAAATGGTCGATGGTAGACTCGACTGTGCAGTGAATGTGTGTGTATGACTACGCTATCGTCGCGCTAGCATCGCATGAAGCAAAGTGACAGCCAGCGCCAATTCCGGTTTTAGGCGGTTCAAGATAGCGCATGACGTCATTTACAAGTCATCTGATTGGCTGAAAGTTTAAGTCCTTGTTAGATTTAGATTGCGAACAGCTTCGACACTCAACTTTTAATCGAAGCCACCTAAAATAAGTCTTAAAGACTTAAAATATTTTAAGTCGTAAGAAAGATTTAAAATTTAAGTCCTAGAAATTAAGAGAGAAGAATAATCTTCTGGAGAGCATGTGAACAGAATGATCTATCAATTAAAATACCTGGTGAAGCATAAATATTTTATTGTTTTCCTCTGAATGTATAAGCATTTGTTAATACTGCAAGTATTGGGATTACTGTCTGGTGGATGTGCTGGAAAGCACTATTTATAAGGATCGTGTAGATAATTATCACATCACAGATCATGCTTATCTCAGTGAATTTGCAAACCAGCATACCTGTCACTTCAAATGACCCTTTTCTGCTCATGCGCAAAGTGGAATTACAAACTTATGTTATAGCTATTGCTTGCTTTTGCACAAAAAATACAAACTACATAATAAACTTTTATCTATGGCTTCGAAGACAAGTGTATAGTAGATAAGGGTATAGACTCTGAAGAATAAGAGACAAATGGTCATATTAACTGCAGTAGTGCGCTCCCATAATATAATAAACATGGTTATAATAATGGAATTCTCATTAACAACGACATCAAAATTCAGGTCCCAAAATTATCATCCTATGTTTATGCTTATATCTTATACACTATACTGTTTGGTTATATAACAAATTTTTGATATAACGAAAGAAAACTGAAGGTCAGGAGGACTGTTACATAATCGGAGTACACTGTACTCTTAATGCAACCAATGCCCATGTTTTTTGTGATGTAAGATCAATTTACAAAGTTTGCTGGAGACTTTCCCACATGCTGATTGATACCATATGGGGTTTAAATCATTAAAGAAAAATTGAATTGAAATCTGGATTCACAATTGCATTTTATCTACCATTAAGTTGTGTCATCTTTTAAAATCTGAAGGAGTGTAAAAAGAGATTTTTTTTTTTTTTTTAATCTACCCTCCACCAGAAATGGTGCTAATCACAAATTCTAGTATAACTGTGTTGTATTGCACCAAAATTGTAGAATTGGGTTTTACTGCATAGCCAATACAGCTTAAAGGGGTGGTTTAGTTGTGATTGGCAGGTTGTTACTTTTTGTGAGATAATTAGAAACCTCTTTACACATGAAAATATTAAAAAGCATACAATTGTAAGAGGAATTGAAAGTTTATTTGAAATTGGTTTTGAAATGGCTGAGACATCAAAAAACAAAGTAAAACAAAGTAGTCCTAAAAAAAGGTACGTCCAACTTTTATTAGGACCTACACTTATTTTTGGATATCTCAGCCAATAAAAAAGATGTTTTCATTAAGAAAACTTTCAATTCCTCATAGAATTGTGTGCTCTTTAATGTTTCATATAAGTGGTTTCTAATTATCTTGCAAAAAGTTAAAACCTGAATCCTCATCTCAGCCAATAATACTGTCGCTTTAAATATGTGTGCAACTAGAAAGATCGCAAGGTGAGCTGACATTGGATACCACAAAATGCTGAGTTTCATAAAGTTGTAAGTTACAATGTTGTAGGACTAGAGGTTTAGCAGTGGAACTTGTATCATTGCAATGCCATCTTTAGTGAAGGGAAACATACATATTGTATCACTCTTATTCAAAATACTGAATGTGGAAGTTCCGTGGAAGATGTTTTGTTTATATCTGGAAAACAAAACAAAACTTCCAGTTCTATTTAGAAATTGTGAGGGTATTATTCCACATATAAACAATTGAAGAGTTTGTTTGCACAAACCGATAAGTCCATATTTGCCAAATGGAGATATTTGCGATTAAAGGTCAAGAAAAATAAAGAGAATAATAAGAAAATTTTTGCTTCTTTTGACCATAACTTCAAAACTATACCTGTAAATGTAGTGATCAATATATCATTTAAAAGGTACTATTTTGTACTTTATGACAGAGATTGCACTTCAAAATCTTCAAAAATTGACTTATCAGTTTTTTGCAAACAAACCCTTCAATTACAATGTACACTTTGTATGTAACCCATCCACTTGAAGATTTAAGGTGTTTCTTGGATGACTGTTAATTTCAGAAATAAATGTACCTGCCTTGATATGTACTTGTAGTTATCAACTTAAATGAATGCGAATCTGAGGGTTGTGCAGCAGAAAGGGAAAAGAAACGTTTAATTTCTCTTTTTTCCCCCTCATAAATGTTTTGGTATATTAGTTTGGTTCACTGAATGTATACAGCACTTTTTTTTTTTGTCAGAGTGAAGAGACTACATGTACAATGTACTGTAGCTTGTGAAGTTCATTGTTTATTGGGAATGCAGAAGAAGATTTGTGCCTCTGTAAATCACGGGGGGAGGGGGAGGGGGTGGTGTACCCTCCTACATTTTGGGTCTGTTAACCAGTAGAGGACAAGTCCTGAGTATACTCGGGCAGGGGTCTAGATGGGAAAATGTGTGTTGTACTTTAGCAAAATCAGCCCGTCCTCCACAGGTAAATTGCAAGAAAAATTGAAAAAGAAGTGAGGGGAGAGAAATGAGTAGCTTTCCAAAGTTTCAGTCTATTTCGATTCTTTCTTTTTGACTGCGAGGGCAGGGTTACTAAAATTGCCATTGACCCTCCCCCATCCCCCTTGGTCAATGAATCAATCAATATTTAAGATTGACTTTAAAACACCAGTTTGTGAGTCAACTTCATGTACAACTTTACCGGATAATGCTGATTTTACTTGATCACAAAATGATGTAAAAATTCCTCCTAAATATCCTCTTCTCACCTTTCCAACATGCTGACCATGTTTATATCGATAAAGTGCATTGTAATGATGTAAACTACCTGCCTTGCAGAAAAGATATAAATGGTTTTGTTGAAGAGTTTATGGACTAAAGTGAATGCAGTTGAAGTATGATGTAAATAGCCTTTCATTAAATTGATTGATTTTACAATCTGAACCATACATAGAGTACAAGTCGCTTTGCAATAGTGCAGCATTTGGGGTAATCCCCACTGATGCTATTTTGGGGTACCCTTCCGCATTAGTTCGTAGTTATAGCTTGAAGTGTACCGGGAAAGTGCAAGTAAGTATTTCTTCTGATTTGACCTCTCTCTCAAAATTTTTTCATCCAGCTCTGTAGGACGTCTGACCAAGGAATCCAGCCACCATGTGTTGCTGTACATTGGAGTGCGTCAAATGCTTTCTCTATTTTCTCGACATTGTGTTCCTGGTAAGTCTCATTCCAGTGCATCGAAAAAGTCTGTATGTGTTTTGTGATTTGCCTTGCTGGGCATTGCAAATGTGCACATATACATAATGCAACCATGCAAGGTTTTCATGGATATGGAGCTCTGTATTAACCTGTTGAGGACCGACTGATTTTTCTTCAACACACATTTCCCATAGACACCTGCCCGAGTATACTCGGGACTCGTCCTCAACGGGTTAAACAGTCCTTCCGCACAGGTACACATACAATTGTTCATTATACAATAGGTTTATGAACAATTAGTAGCATGAGGTATTAGTTAGGTTCCACTTTTATTTATTTATTTATTTTTTATTGGGGGGGGGGGAGGGAGTACAGTACATACCTGTGATATGTGCTTACATGTTATGACAAGACACATCTATTAATTGCAAAATTTCACGTGTTTAAAGTACGTACAGCAGAATCATTATGTATGGTGAAGATTGAAGGAAATCAGAAAAAAAGTGTATCCAGAGGATTTTCAAAGGGGTTTAGTCGGTACCCCTTTTTTCCTTCACTTGGGAGAGTACATCGATGGTAGGATTTGGTTTGCCAATGATAGCTAAGTATGCCTCATGGGAAAAGTATGCATCTCTTATCAGTGATATGAAATGTTTGTGCACTCAAGAGTGTTTTATTCAGGGAATTTGGTCTATCTACTCTTGAGTCATTCTGTTATACCCACTCACCATCTCAAAGACTTGATTTGAAGCAGAAAGCAAGAGAGAATTAAATAAAAGAGAGGAATGGGGAAGAATAGTGAGGGAGAGAGAGAAAGAGAGAAGCTGACAAGCTCTAAGAGAGATGAGAGATTTTAGATGACATGGTTTTACAAGGGAAGTACATATGTACATAATATATTGTTGGAGTTGGTTGGTGTGTTTGTTCTTTTATACTTTAACTTTAAATAAATACATACTGTGAGTCATTCTTAACTCAAAGTCCATTTCTTGATAGGTGTTATTGAAATGTCACCTGTAATTATCTCGCTTGCAGCTGTTTACTAGGATTGTAGGAGCAAAGTTCGTCACAGACTGGGGGGTCATTAGCATCAAGTCTGATCCAACTATACCATTAAGCATATTAGGCAGACATACTTCTTCGTCTCAAATGGTACGAGTATGTGAGTCACCTTAGAAATATCTGAGGTTGGCAGGTGTTTCCATTTGTGAGAAAAAGATACCATTGGTAACGAGGAACACAAGCAGGCAACACAGAGTGCTGCATATAGTCATTGTTGCCACTATTTACACAGCTCACTCATGGTGAAATATTGTTGAAAAGAAGCATGCGGTAGCATCACTGCGTCAGACACAAACCCACGCACACACACACAGTAGATTTAAGCAGGCCACAGTGACAGAATTTGATTATATAGGGCCTACTGGAATTCAAGACCATGGTATATTGCAAAGTGAGAAGAGGCAGACCGTTTCATTCAATTCACAGTGTAAAGGGGAACAATACAAGGGGGGGGGGGGGGGGGGGAGGGACATAAAAAGAGAGGAAAAAAATAAAGGCTGTGAAGGTGTGTGTACATTAAAACCCCAGTGCACACTTTAAAGAAAATACATGAAAAAAGGGGATTTTCATAACTTCAGAACAGATTTTCTGATTTTCCTCAAACTTCACTGATGAGTTCTACTTCAGTAAATTAGATATTTTGCATTCACTCAATCAACATAATAAATACATTGTATATTATGGGCTTATCCTCCTTTCACAATGTTGCTTTTTTCTGTCTTTCCAAGAAACAATTAAAATATAGCAGAGGATTGAAAAAAATTGTGAAAATCTACATTGTGGCAGTAAGAAAAGTATTTATCAAAGTGGGAAACAATCCTACACAATAACAAGATTGACAACAATAAAAAATCAAAAACAAGTATGAGATCGAAAACATGTTAATAGAAATGTAAGAGTCTCATAAAAGTGTAAATTTTTTATTCCTCTCTCGATGAGCAGACATTGAAAACATTTTGTAGAAACGTAGGATTTTAAGATTACATGTATGTCTCTTTCTTCATCAAATATAGGAAAATATTTTTATCGTTCTTCATCAAATATTTTGGCTGAAATCTTTGATAGCATGATAAGTATGTTTAATTTTTGAACCAAAGAATGATTTTTGTCTTCAAAATGTGTTTGTCTTGTTTTTGTATTTTTTCTTTTTGTTTTATTGTGTACCAGTGTATTTTTCCAGTCAGTAAAGGTTGGCAAACATATCAGGTGTGCTAAAAGGGTTAGCACTGGAAGGGAAATCATAAATATGGAAGAAATCCAGTTGAGCCGAACTCTCTCAGTTTTTACTGTGGGAGACTCTGGCAAGAAAGCTTAGTTCTGACACAAGGACCCCTGTCAATTCTCAGGAATGCCATGTGGGTGGAGAAATGAGAAGGGTGAAGGCAGGTTTGTGATTGAGGTCAAAGGTCCCCATTCTATGGTTTTTCTCTTTTTTGTTCTTTTTTTCCCACTAGTGGAAGATGCATGTACCTCCCACTGCATTTGTGATGTTTTTTTTTTTTCTCATTTGTCTCCATTCCATTCTTTTTTTTTTTGTGGAGAATATTTCACAAATCATTGTATGTGTCGGAATATTAGCTCTTGAATGATATTGAATGGTAAGATTTATATCATATTGGATGGCTATGAATGGGATACCAGGGAATATTGCACGAGTTAGGGCCAATATTGCATGAATCGAAAATGAGTGCAATATTGACCCTAACGAGTGCAGTATTCCCTGATATTCCATGAATTAAAGCCATCCAATATAATCATTATCATCGATACAATCAAGTGGAGCAAGCATAAACTGCACAAAAATACCGGGCTTCCACTCGTCTTTGAAGTTGACTTGGCAGTGACATCCCAGAGCTGAAAAGGGGAAGCCCCTAAAACTGCATATGAAGCAAGCAACTAGCAAGATGTTTGCGTGCTTGTGAATTGTAACAATATGACGCGCACTTGTAGCAAGCGTTTGCGCACTCAGCAAGCGCTCACACAACAGATGAGACAGAATACAGTATGATCTTGAATGGCCAGTAACAACGGTAGCATATGGGGAATTAATACGTTGGCATATGCATTTCATTCAATATGCTCTGATATTGAACGGTAAAAATTGAGCGGACAACAAGTCGTTTTTAATGCGCTCCTAAAACATCCTATACAGATGATAATCTTCCATATTTTGTGAATGATGTTTTACAGTCTGAAGTAGTGTCATGACATCATCCTCTTCGAGAAAAAAAAAATAACATGTATATATACATATATATATATGAAGCGTTTGTTCGCAAAAACCGATAAGTCCATTTTTGAAGATTTTGAAGTACGGTCTCTGTCATAAAGTACAAAATAATACCTTTAAATGATATATTGGTCACTACATATAAAGGTACATTTTTGAAGTTATGGTCAAAATTACCAAAAATTTTCTTATTATTCTCTTTATTTTTCTTGACCTTTAATCGCAAATATCTCCATTTGGCAAATATGGACTTATCGGTTTTTGCGAACAAACTCTTCATATACCAGGCAGCAGATTTGTGAGCTGTTCATTAGTTTTGATTGACAGGTCTATGAGATAAGAATGCTTTTTATGTCAAAAGACTGGTATTATGAGATTGTTGAGATACACCTGTACCAAATAGGTTAAACTGTGTGCAGTACCAAAGGGTTTTCCACTTTTAGCGATCATACTTTCTTCTAGTCCACATGATTTTACAGTTGATTAGAGTTCTACATCGCTAAATTCAATCACTGTGATCGGACGCATGCATGATAGTTCATAATTTACACAGAATCTCAATCTCTCTTTCTCTCTCTGACCCTGTATGTCTGTCTACTATATATTCTATCTGTCTGTCTGTCTGTCTCCACAACTCATAACACCAGCTCTCAGGAGTGGGGCTCTTCATCACCGGTATCCATGTCTTGGTTGGGGTGACCTCAGGGGCGTATGCCTCCCTCTTGCCTGGTATCTCCTACATGCACGCAGCGTACATTCTCATCATCCTGGGCGTCTTCATCATCGTCGTCTCCATCGTCGGCTGCATCGCCGCCATCCGGGAGAGCGTGTGTTGCCTCCTCGTCGTAAGTTCTCTCTGCGCCATTGATCCTACCTTCTACTGCGGCTGCTTCTGCCAATATGGGCAAACGGTGGCATTCCCATTTCCATATGTATATCTCTTGAATATTTATAGGCCGTTATCTCTCACACAAAAGCTCAACTACAAATTTTGTAAATGACATTGAAGAACACATGTAAAGTCAATTAAAGATAGTGTAGTGTTGTTGGAGATAAGGATTGGACTATTAACTTTTTGCGAAGATTGAAACCACTAATAAAAAAATTATACAGAGCATATGATTCTAAGAGGAATTCAAAGTTTATTTGATGAAAATCAGTTCTGAAATGGCTGAGCTTTCCAAAGACAAAGTAAAACAAAGCAATCCTAAGAAAATGTGGATCCCACCTTTTGTTCCACTTTACTTTAATGAAAGGAATGGTGTAGTTTTGGTTGAGACCTGGCTTCAGGTTTCTATTTTTTTTTGTGTGAGATAATGAGAAACCTCTTATGAAATATGAAAGAGCTTGTAATTCTAAGAGGAATTTAAAGTTTATTCGATGAAAATTGGTTCTGAAATGGCTGAGATATCCAAAACAAAGTTATCCTAATAAAAGATGGGACCCACCTTTTGTTAGGATTGCTTTGTTTTACTTTGTCTTTGGATATCTAAGCCATTTGAAAAGTGATTTTCATCAAATAAACTTTGACTTCCTCTTAGAATGATATGCTCTGTAACATTTTTATAAGTGGTTTCGATTTTTGCAAAAGAGTTCAATCCTCATTTCCCCTAACACTATACTATCTTTTAATTGACTTTACAATGTACATGTGTTCTTCAACGTCATTTAGTCGAGCTTTTGTGTGAGAGAACATAGGCAAAAAATATTTGAGAGATATATGGAAACTGGAATGCTACTGTTTGCCCACATTAATTAGCAGAAGTAGCCCTACTCTGCATACCATGGACGATGAATTATTGTGGTAGAGCACATAGTCCATTTGGAAGGCATTTTGGCATTAGAATATATGTGACCTGCTACAACAAAAGGATCCTAAAGTTGCTGACGGGCGAGCCAAGCATGGTGAGGAAAAATGCAATTTTCAGGACTTTTCTTTGATCATTTAGCTTCGAAATTTCGTCAGATGATAGAAGATACATTAGACTACAAAATTATGTAAAAACAGAAATCCGAACGTTTTGACAGATTTTGGTGATCTGACTTCAAACTCGATTTTCTCGGCTCACCCGTCAGCGACTTTAGGATCCTTTTGTTGTAGCGGGTCACAAATGCCCCAGAAATACCCTCATGAATATGTAGATTTTTTGTTTGTTTGTTTAGGACATCCTGCAACCAAGTAGTTATGGTGCAACTGAAAACACATTTCCCTGACCTTTTCAAGTGAGCCCAGACGAAAGTGAACTCCTTTTAAAGCCCCATGGGACTGGAATGATACGTACATGTATGTATGTGTCATGGCATATTGAAAACTTCCTGTACAGATGCAGTCTATACCAAGTGGACTATTTCTGGGACAGTGACTCTCCTAAACACTTTGGTCTGCTGACTAGTGAGCCAAACTTTAATTTGGTCAACTTGTGCGCAAGTGTGAGTCACTTTATTTCCTTAATTAACATGTATGCCTCATTTTTGGTACAGTATGAATATTGATGGAATGTTGCTGTTGTTGGATGCTGCATTAGCAAGGATCAACTGTGATATCCTACTGACATTGTGCTGTAAAATGTGTCTATTTTTCCACTTTTCATCAGTTCTACTTCATGGTGGTGATCGTGATCTGTCTGGAGGTCTCCGCCATCATCATCGCCTTCGCCGGTCTCCATCTCCATGACGACATGGCGGACTATGTTCGGGCGAGCATGAAACGAGGTCTCTACCTCTACACGGACCCCGATCACACGGAGATGAAAACGGCCTGGGACAGCCTGCAAGAAAATGTAAAGAACACAGACTTGTCTTTATCCTTCTACATTAGGCCCATTCACAAACACTGAAAAAGCACAAGTCAAATCACTGTTCAAATTGTTTTTTTTTTTCTCCACTCTGGTTCTGCAAAACCAAGTGGTTAGTTTGTTGCAGAAAATTAACACCATTTTTGCGTCACAGTGAATATGCACAGAATTTGCAAATTTCACCTCCGTGACATTTCTACGATTGCGATGATTGTTTTTTCCATAGTTTTCACATCTTTTTCTTCCATAGTTTAGCAACTACAACCCCTTTTTTCCCTAAAAGTCACCACTGCTAGGCTATCACAACAGTACTATAATTCAATGTCATAGATACAAATTACTCCTTTTATTTCATTAAAGTTTAAAGGAAATTATCAAAGTGAAAAGTCTTATACTGGATATTGGGAGGCTTGTGAAATTATGACATTGTCTCAGACTATAATTTGCATACTTGTAAATCCAGAAACTTTTGCATGCATGAAACTTTCGCAAATTTTGCAATAGTGAGCCCAGATTTGCAAAAGTAAAGTGCATGTAAAAATTTTTGTCTACACATTGCACTGCATGCCGGTGGCAATTTTTGAAAGTTTTATGCCGCGAAAAAAGCCGACGGCTCCATTTCGCAAATGTTCCATGCCGCAAATGTTTCTAGTTTTACAGTATGTGATTGTGATTGATAGAGCTGTGAATGGTGAAACTTTAAAAACCCATAACTTTTCCTTTCCTTTGTGTCCTATTCTGAAAGATTTCTGCCATCCTGTTTGTCCAGTTTTACAGTTTACATTGTAGGCCCTACATGATGTGTTGAGTGTAGAATTGCACTTTGTGTGTGGGAATGCACACAAGAAATTACAGCGAAATTCTATGCATTCTGACAAAACACCATTGATAGTTGCATGCCATGTTGAATTGTGTTAGGGCTATAGTAATGTGAGTGTTGTACAATGGAATACCAAGGTCAATGACCATTTGTGATTCATTTTTTTGTTTTGTTGTCCTGCAGGCTCAGTGCTGTGGTGTGTCTTCACCCCAAGACTGGGAGATCACAGGGGGATTCCCCCCAGGGATAGTCCCAAATTCCTGCTGCAGTGGTCCAGAGGGAACCTGTATCACCCACTATGAAGAGGTATGTGTGTGTGTGTGTGGGGGGGGGGGGGGGGGGGTATTGAAGGGGGCGAGGGGAGAGCCATTGAGGGTCATTAGCATTCAACATGTAACAGGCATTTGCCCCTGTCTGTATTGCAATGTGTGTGTAATTGTATGTGTAAGTGTGTTTGTATTCAAAAGTGTTTATTAATACAGTCAACATTGCTTAAGTCAACCTTGCATTTATCAATAGTCGAATAATCACCTAGGTCAAAGGTATTTTCAAGTCTTCTTCTCTTTGTATACTATTTTAATCCCTCATACATGTAGGTCAAATTTTCTCCTAAGTGGAAGCTATTTTTTCAGTCCACATAGATTCAACTTAGGCAAGGTTGACTGTATGTGGGTGTTTTTTTTTTTGGGGGGGGGGGGGGAGGGAGGGAGAGGAGGGGAGGAGTGGACGGGGTGTCAAAGGTAAACATTTTTATCCTTTGGGAGTATTTCTGAGTCCTTACAAGGCACCGTAATCATACAGCAAGCTGTGATATAATCAGTGCTCTCAGAGTATTATTTTTCTATCCATGGCAGTTGGGAGAATAGTTCATGTCATTTAATTGAAGCCTTCAAGAGTGCCTGACTGTATCGTTCTATGGTATAAAAAAACTGAAGAGTTGGCATGGATGACATTCATTTCATGTTAATGGATGCATATTGTAATATTCTGGAATGTGACTTTTCATGCACCCCGCATGCAAACTTGTGTATGTCATTATATGATTGCAATATATGATTGCAATATGATTATTTCATTATCCAATGATATTATTTAATTCTTTGTATGTGACATTTATTTTACTCTTTTACAGCAAGCTACAGTAGCTGTTGAGTTAAAGCATTTGTCTTTTTGATGAACCTAATATTTTCATCACAATACAACATACAACCATGCATTTTGAGTAGTCCTTTGTTTGACCTTAATGATGAGCTTTTGTTGACCTTTCTGGTGACCTTTAGGGCTGTGAAGACATCATCATGGCTGAGCTGAGAGACTGGCTGGTCCTGATTGGAGTGGTCTGTCTCATCTTTGTCATCATCCAGGTAATCCTATCACCTTCCATCATCGTCATCATCATCATCTACACCTTCCTCCTCCTCCTCCTCCTCCTCCTCCTCCTCCTCCTCCTCCTCCTCCTCCTCCTCATCATCATCATCATCATCATCATCATCAATCATCATCATCATCATCATCATCATCATCATCTATCATCATCATCATCATCATCATCATCATCATCATCATCATCATCTATCATCATCATCACCATCATCATCAACATGACCATCAGGATCATGATCATGATCATCAACATCAACATCATTATCATCATAATCATCATCATCATCATCATCATCATCATCATCGTTTCCTGAAGTGTTTGATTTAATCTAGTTACCATGGCAATGATTATTTCCCTGATACATCCTGTACAAAGATGATTTCATCCAGTTACCATGGCAATGGTTATTGCCCTGATATGTCCTGTACAGAAAGTCCCTCCAGTAAAAGTGAATCGGTGGTGTGATGATGACCAGTTGATGAAAATGATGATGATTCTAGCTCTCAAACTTTCCTCACTTGTCATGAGTAATTGCCTTTACTTGAAGGGGTCTCAATCGCCCCTTATCAACGAGTATATTTTGTTCATTACTTTAACAGTTAAGCAGGTTTACAGTTAGTGCACAAATGTGTTTCACAATTTTCTCTTGAAACTGCTCATAGAAAATTGATCCAACAGCATTATGAAATTAGGCGAGTCCTGAAGCTTACTGCTGGAATAGAATGAATATGTACGAAATTTTTTCTTTTGTAATCTTTATTGGTATTCTTATAGTCATCAAGCATGAAGCACCAAGCAAGAATATTCTATTCCTCATTCTCCTTTGTGTTTTCACAGAGGCGACACAATGTGGTCAGCAATGATAGCTGTGCATGGAATACGGTGGTGTTTTACAAAGTGTGCACATTTTCTGATATCTAATGTAACATTTGAAATTGACATGTAGCATTTGTGAATGATATGAGGGAATATTGAGTGAATTCTTATTCTTACACAATGTTTCTGTCACATCTTTTTCCTTTTCTCTTCCTATTCATCTGTTCATATCTTTCTTTTTGTCCATCTTTTTCTCTCACTACCTTGCTACATTTCTATCTCTCTCTGTCTGTCTGTGTCTCTCTCTGTCTTCCACTGTCTGTCTGTCTGTCTATTTCTCCCTTTTTCTCTTTTTTTTTGTCTGTGTCTCTTTCTCTGTCTTTCTGTCTGTCTGTCTCTCCCTACCTCTCCTTTTTCTGTCCGTATCTCTCTCTTTCTCTATTCCTCTGTCTTTTTCTCTCATGTTGTCTGTTTTCACTGGTTGTCTCTCTCCTTCCTTCATTCTCTCACTCCTCTTTCTGCTATCTTTTCTCTTCTGATCCCCAGGTCCTGCTCATCTGGTTCATCCTCATCCTCTTCTTCAAGTTGCATCGGGGGAGCAAAAGATACTGCTGTGGCTGCTTCGGGGTCTACTCCTACGTCAAGGAGGTGGACTAGACCAGACGGAGGCTGTGATTGGTGGTTGGGGGGGGATATAGTTGGTAGGGGATTAGGGATGGGATTGGGGAGGGAGGCTGGGTGGATGGAGGGATGAGGCGTGGGTCTAATTGGGGGGGGGATGTTATGCCACTGGGTCACTCTGTTACCCCTCTCTACTCTTCAAGTGAGGAGGGGAGGGGTAATGGAGCTGTAGGGGATGGGTTCAAGAAATTTTCATGTCTTCTGATATGGGCATTACTTTTTTGATGGATGAATGCAAGATACAGTACAAAATGACATTGTCATGTGTGTATGTCCATCATAAGCACTTCTCTGTATGGTTGTTATGTGTCCAGAATCCTTTGCAATGTGGTCAATGTAGCTCAATGCTGTAGTCTGCATCTGGTTGAGTGAAGCAGTCACAAGGGAATCACATCAGCTTTAATTTGCTCTTTGGCACAAGACAGTGAGCCACAGAGTGTGCTCTGCGACCAGCAAAATGGAAGAGATGTGAGGTCTATCTCCACAAGATCTCTCCCTTTTGTTTTTCGCTTGCACCAACTGATGTTCTGCACTCTTATACATTTCAAGAAGTTGAGTGTAAGTATGTGCCATCAAGCTGTCTGTGTCTTAAACCCATATGAGAGTACTGTAAAACCAGAAATATTTGCGGCATGAAACTTTTGCTAATGAGTACCAACAGCCTTTATCGCGGCATGAAGCTTTCTCAAATTGCCACATCCATTGAATGCTTTGTGTAGACAAAACCTTTTGCGTGCATTTTACTTAAATTGCCAATCTTGGCTCCTCGTGAAATTTGTGAAAGTTTACTGCAGTGTTTAAAAACTTTTTTAACAGTATATCGGTACTTTTTACTGCACTAGGGCAGCTGTAAGGAGGAAAGACAGTATGAGCTGAATAAGGGCAAGTAGAGGGATGCA
Source organism: Diadema setosum (assembly GCA_033980235.1). Classification (NCBI taxonomy): domain Eukaryota; kingdom Metazoa; phylum Echinodermata; class Echinoidea; order Diadematoida; family Diadematidae; genus Diadema; species Diadema setosum. The sequence continues at coordinate 12,852,491 of CM067071.1, forward strand.
CTGTGATCTTTGGGTCATGTCTGTGCCCTCAAACTACCCGCTCCCTTCATTGTCTCTGAGCATCTTTTGCAGCATTGACATGGCTCAGGGGGAATGATAGTATGAAAGGAGGAGGGGGGAAGGGGCAAAGGGGGATGGGGGATGGGGTGTGCATCCTATGTTAACCCTTACTGTCCTGCATTCTTGACTTTGTAAGTCTACTGAGGGCTTCCTTTGGCAATTGGCTTCACACGTGTCTTGCTGTTTGCTGGCCATAAATGGGATTTATCCACTTCTATTTGGTCTCACCATGGGCTTCCTTTTGGACTTGGGCATTGTTCCATTCGACTGGGCTGTCCTAAGTTTTAGGGGAATGAATATGAATCGAAAGCTGATGGGGAAAAAGAAGTTTGGCAATCTATTTTGGAGTGTCTTGGCATATAAAAGGCTGATTGTAAGTTGATGAATTTGATAAGTTTACTAAATATCAATATTTGATATAAAAAGTAGAGATTGTTGTCTCAAGAGTGCTTCCACACCCTCTTCCAAAAATCATATGTTAAGAAATGTTGCATAAATATTAGAAAATAATGTCTAGTTGTTTATACATGTCTTCCATAAGAATCTAAAATTTGTTTTGAACTGAACTCTTTCAGTCACGTTGACATAGTTTTGGTAATCAATGTCTATAGGATTTTTGCAGTTGGTGCTCAACGGGTTAACCACTTTGAGCAATAATTTTAACTCTTTATGTGCCACATTCGCACGTCCGGCTCAGTCGATGGCGTGCCAACTTCGCATATTCTGCTCAACAAACAAAGCCACCAAAACAGATCGATAAATCGCTAATCACTGCTAATCCCGCGGCACAATGAAAACGTTTTTCGTGCTTTTGTTCCTCTCACACAAGGCTTGCATTCTATGAGGTCATTGACTATCAACTGGTGTTCCCAAGTAGATTTGCTTGTACATTCTAAGTTTTTGTCACGGTTTTATGTGCAAAAGTAATGCCTTTACAGAAATGCATCATCTGGTCATTCGAAAGAGAAATTGAAAATAGATTCGTCATACAATTAATATCGAAACAAAGCTTGGCATTCCTCTTTAACTTTGCCCACTATTATGCCCATCTTAACAGAAATATGTAGAGGTCATACAAATTGGATAAACCCAATTCTTTCTCAAAACATGAATACCTTCGTGTCTCGGAATAACGTGGCACACAGGCGGTTTCCACCATGGCACATGAAGAGAGAAAAGACATTCAAATCATATACTTGATAATCGTGGAGGGTATGCAAAAGAACATTAGATTGATCATGATTGAATGGTGATTATATGAGAGCTATATAAACCACAGTTAGTATACCGGTACAGTGTATTATCATTAATACATGAAGGATTTAGACAAGATTGGAACTTGTATGCGAATTAGTGAATCACTACACTGTGTACTCTACACAAAATTATACTGCAAAATTAATATTTATCTATCTATTCCTCGGCATATCATACTGTTTTGAATAATGCTAATTTTTGTATTCTCACAGAAGAAATTTATTATTCTGATAGATTTGAGTTAATCTTAAGAACAGAACTGCCCCCCACTTCAGTTTCAGGGAAGCTATTTTGGTATTTCAAAGTATCAACTATTATGTTTTTGGGTTTTATTTTTATTTATTTATTTTTTTGTTACTTGAAACGAGTTCTGCAGTACTTCAGAAGAATAATGCATAGAAAGGTGATTTTGCTTCTAGTACTTGTGAAAATAGTGTATTCATATTATTTAAAGTGTGACCTTGCATTTCCTACCTTGTAATATTATGTCTTTCCTCTTTCAATTTTTTAAACCTTGGATTGTATACTTACACTCAGTGTCTTCCTTGAAAATGTAAACAAAGTTTGTTCAAATACAGCTGCTATGTATATATTGTTTGCTTTGTATAAACTAGCACAACTCTGTCTATATTTGTATACTCTACTGTGATTAGAATCAATACTTTGATATGGGAAATGAACAATGCCTTTTAAAATGTATTCAAACATTTTATTCTATTTTTGAGAGTTTCTGAGTAACATTTTATATCATGAGATGATTTAGAATATTGTTTTAAAAATGAAGTAGGTAGATTGCAAGCTAATGTTGAATGCAGTCAGAGGTCTGTGTTTGTGTATCATAACCATGCTTTATCACTCCCCGTGTGACAATAGGGAGCTTTAGATTTAGACGCGCGGACGTTCAAAGGAAAAAAAATGTTCTGAGCGTGCGCAGTAGTGCGCGTCAAGTCAATCTATTTTTAGCTTGCGTCGCCTGAGTTTTTCACTACGCGTACTGGGCTATTTTCACGTCCGCACAGTTTGCGACGTAGAGAGCTTCTTCATGCACTGATCATATGTAGGCGCGATTTTATTTTTTATACGTTGCGTCCCAGCGTATTATCTAAAGCTACTTTTCCACACGACGCAGGGGAGAGGAGAACGTCCAGCGCAAGCGTCGGCTCAAACGTCCGCACGTCAAAATCTAAAGCTCTCTAATGTGTCACTGTGAGGTCTGCACAAAAATCTGCTTTCATGGCATTTTTGTACCACAATGTAAGAGTAAACTATGCCGCAAGGTTACATCGAGAAAATATGCTGATTCAATTGGAACCACAGAACTGGAGCAATGGATTAGCAAAATATGATTAAACTCCGACATATGCGCAAGATGGTTCTAGCCATGTTAGCAGAGGTGGCACAAAAATGGCATCCTAGTGGGATTCACAGAAATGACTTGGTCATATGTGACCCTGCATCACAAAACGAACAGAAAGTTGCCAGACATGAAATTTCATTTAGAGCTTATTCTGAAAGAGCAGACTTTAAGCTTTAAAATAATGTATAACTTTAATCAAATGGACTCTCGTAACCTATCTAAATATTGGAACGAAAGCACACACTCAGGAGAGTGTGAATTGAGAAAAAGAGGCCCTGAAGAGCAGTGTCTATTCAAGCGCTAAATCTTTACCAAGCCCTGCTGGCTATGCAAAAAATAGGATGTAAACCACCAGATTAACAACAATGAAGGGATTATCAAATTTAACTGAAATTGAGCATGCCTTATTAACGCGTTCTGTCCATAATTGATGCCAACTTTCAAAGCAGTAGCATCATCCTTTCAAAAGTTATTAGAGTTGAAAGTGAAGAGTGTGTACAAGGTTTTTAAGAAATGAAAAGGGGACTCTAAAGACACACCTAATCACACTATTCTACCAAAAAATGTCTTGAGATAAACTGCTAAAAAACACACTTTCCTGACCATTTTCTGATCTCAAATTTTAGCACAATGTAGAAGAAGAGTTGCTCTTTCAGAAAATATGAAAAAGGAAAGATGGGTTAGGTTGACCCATTTCACCTTTTTTTTTAACCCTCACACAAAATAAGTGTGTGCGACTTTTTGTTCGTTTTGTGATGTATGGTCACATATTGTAATTTAGCTTGCATCTATACTGTAAAGGAGAATGTTACTTAACCCTTTTTTTTCAGAGGAACATTGTTTTCCTCTGGCAGTTCTACATGACACTTATCAAGTGCAGCTATGTTCTATGGCATCATCTATTTCACCTAAGGAAGAAAGTATAACACTTTTATAGAAACACTAAGTGGAGGGGGAAAAAAAAGAAGATTTAAAATGTGTCTTACTGGGTACAAAGCAGATTAATACATTGTACTGATGCCTATAAATGTCATAAACATGATACCAAGATGGGTGTACTACAGGATCCCCAAATATTAGACATGCTTAATAAACCTAGCTATGCTTTACCTACTCTCTGTTGCTGGTACCTTGATGGGTACATAATGTATTGTCACTGCCTTCATTCAAAATGAATTCCCTTGTGTGCAGACCTCCTTTTGAGGATTGTCAAGGATATTACTGTTATCTCTTTTGCTGTGTTTGTAATATCTGCATCCTGCTTCTTTATCTGTCAGAATTTTAAGTGTGGTTGTCGAGTGTCTCCAAGAGATGCTTTTGAACATGTCTTGTCATTTGGCTAGCTAAGTGTCCTGCTCTTTAGAATTCATGCCTATTCCTTTGTTGCTGTCGTAGGGTTTTACCACAATGCCTTATGTGTGGCTCCTTTTAAAGGCTGATAATTTATCAATCAACTTTGCATGTTCTGCTATAAATATTATGCCATGCAAATGCTTTCTGTTTGTACAAGTCTGGTAGAAACAGACACCGTTTTTGTAATTTTGCTGAAAAGCAGTGATTTTATCCCTCTGAACCCTCTGTTTTCATGGGGAATTTCTCTGACTCTCTGTGACAATGACAAAGTGACTGGGCTCAGGGTACTGCTCTGTCCATAGAATCAAGGTTTTAAGTGGATGGCGCATGCCATTTGTCCCTGATCTATCCTTACTGTATTCATGGCTACACTGCTCCAGTGTTAATACTCTGTGGATCGTATGTACACTAATTGAATCATGAAACAAAGATTCATATCATATGCAAAGTACTACTAATAATTATGTAATAGACTCAGATCTGTATCATTAAATAGTTTGGATACATACATATTTTGTCATTGTTTTGCCTTTCTTTTAGAATGTGATGGATGCATGCTAAATGTAACGATATCTTCCCCTCTCACACACTACAGTCTGTACCGATGAAATCTTTGGATGAATGACAAAACCACTGGATTCAAAACTGTATACAGTGCAAAGGAATGTCCTTGCATTTATACTTGAGATAACGAAACAGCAACAGTAACACACAAAATGATGTGGGCATGTATTCAATTCTATGAGATGCTGGCATTCTAAGTGTAAGATTGCAGGCTCTTTTGATAAATCCAACAAATTCAAATTGGAGAGATCCTCCAGTGGTTGGATCTTTAAAGAGAGGGGCTTCGATGGGTAAGCTTTTATGAACACATAGACACGACAAGGGTGGAGTCGATTCAGTGTCAATACAAATTAGTATAATTATGGAATACATGAAGAGTCCATCACCTGCATACATCTTTGCAATGATTTTATATACCATGGAAATGTATGAATATCATACATCAACACAATAATGTCTGTCTCGGTGAAAACCACTGTCTCATGTCACGCCAGTACTACCAATACATCCGTCAATAATGAAATGATTTTTGCAATACATGTACCTGTAGAATATCCCAGGCTACATCTTCTTAGTCTGCCTACCAACCAGCAAGGAGAAAAGACGTCTACGTTTATGTGTAAGGCTCCAACATTTATAATCTTTTGAATACTTTGAGTGCCGACTGACACACACACACACACACACACACACACAAACAAACAAACAAACAACAACATAGCTTTACACAATGTCCAAAGTACATTGTAGCTGGTACAGAATGGGTTAAGGATCCAGTTCGTCAAATGTCACGAGGAAGCCAGTCCGCTGAATGAGATGATCGCTGTGGAGTCGGACCAGTGCCGTGTCGGCTTCTACCACTATGGAGAAGGGCGTGTCTCTTCGCCCGCACAGCCTTGTAACTTGGGACATCTCTCCGCTATTTGTGGATCCCAAAACCTATGCACGACAAGATGGAATGAGATATAGTGTCAACAGGCCTTCATAGAAGATTCCAATTTCTACAAAGGCGCGCGCACACAGAGACACGTACACACGTACCAATTACACACAGACACGATATATATATATATATATATATATATATGTACATATATATATATATATATATATATATATATCAAATCAACAGAATTGAAGGTATACGGAACAGAAATATGGAACATATACAGCTAGGGGAAATACAGTAATTACATCGTAATCCCGTTCTAACGAACACGGTTATTACGAAATTCTCGCGTCAACGAAGTAAATAACACATCGTAGTCGTGGTGTCGCCGTCATTTATTGTTTTTGACAATAAAAATGGAAATTAAATGAAAACGAAGAATATTTCGACAGACACTAAAAACTTGCTTCCGAATGTATTGAAACAGTCAATTGGAAAGGCCAAATTTGTAAATCATTCGCACTTCAAAATTCCTGTCAAACCATTACGAATCAGTTTCCCCCATTCATCTAAACAGTAATCGACACCGGAAAAGGCGTTTTATTTCAAGAGTGCTATATAGAAATTCAGGGGAAAACGAATGAAGCGCTAGATATAACTTGTCTTCCCACATATGATGTTGATTTAGCAGCGACCCATGTCTCACCTCGACAAAGTCAAAGACACATTTCCCGTGGGCGGGGGGCGAGTCTTCGAGTTCAAAGGTCATGAACGTAAGCTTGATCCAATAACCGTGATTGACGCTGAGTGTCCAGATGCAATCGATGTTTGGCGGGTAGGCGCCGGGGTGATTCGGCGAGGTAAAGTGCCCCGACGAAGCACACATTGTCAGGTTGCACGTCGCTAGAGTAGATGACAATGATGAGAAAATATATGGATATTTTGAATCATAAATTCAACAATAATCCTGGTTGTGCGGCAATGGAAATGTTCTATTTTTTACTCTATCTGATGATGGAATTACTGTCAAATGTTTAGGAAATGGCGCTTAGCCCATTTTGCAATCACACTCTTCTTATAGCATGTTTGTGTTCGCGGACAAAGGTTTTACACACTGTCATGCTCCTGTAGGCAAATTATGGGGTGAAACGAAGATTGCGTTATTGTTTCGTCAGTCAATGTAAGATGTACAATAATATTGCAATGACCGTTTTAAATGAATTCTCTCAGAACCACGATTATTCAATCCATGCTATTGGTATCAACAAGGTGTCAATAGAGTACCGAAGCAATGATGTAGCTTGGGTTGGAACCAGGTATGAGCATGGTTAGCAACAATAGTGTTCATATTTCGCGCCAGGTGAGGTTAAGAACCAGTTTCCATGGCGATAAATAGCTATGTCATCACATAACACATTGGTAGGCCTATACTCTATATAGTAATGCAAAGCTAACGTGTAATAACTGAAAACTATTCTACAAGCTCGACTGAATGATAAACTACTGCATGGTCACCAAAAATATCATTTTTTTTTTGCAAGATAAAAATGGTTATGATTATGATTACTTGTCGCAAATATGCTGATGCAAAAATTGAAATATGACATGTGAATATTTACATGTAAGAAGTTCTCCGAAAGTCCAAGGGTCAAATTTAAAAAGAAAGCAATGAAATACGGCCGTAGACAGTTTTGTAACAGACCAAGTGAAAACCAAGTAACCAGCCCGGCATCTGAACTACAGCAAGAGAGAGAAGAAGATAATTCATTTCATTCTTTTCCAAAAATTGATTGTTCATCATTATTCTTGGCAAATCCTCGAGAGTTTAAAGGCCTCGGCACACCGAGCACGGTAGCCAACGGCATAGTGCGCCAAAAAGAATCACGTCTGGTTCTGTTACAATATCACTTTCTCGCTTTTAATTTTGTAATAAAATAAATCTTCAACTGTTGATTTTGTTGCTCTTGATTTTAAAAAAGAATACATTTTGGGTATCTTTTTTTAACAGAACCACACATGGTTCCTTTTGGTGCACCAAAGCAAAAAAAAAAAAAAAAAAAAACCACCAAAAAACAAAAAAAAAAAAACCGGACCGTTGCCGTTACCATGCTCAGTGTGCCGAGGCCTTAAGGGTTCAGGCTTATTCACATCTATGAGTATAGAATGTCTGATCACTGAGGATCTGAATGATATGTATTATGCAACCAGCTTTACATACATCGTTCTGTTATGATACATGAATCAGTCAAATTCATCTATGTAGATTATGCTCACCACCATCTGTGCAAGGCTGGAGATGACACGGCTCCTCATGCACAGGCTTCGAGTCTGCACCTTCGCACATCTCCTCCGAGCCAACTTCCGCTACCCCCTCCCCGTTGCTCCTGGCGCAGAATACTTTCCGCGACCGTGCGCCCATGCCGCATGGCACGTTGCAGTCTTCCCAATCACCGACCTCCCACCTGTGACGCAAAGGAGCAGCGCCAGTTACGACTTGTTTTAATCTTCAAAAGGTCACGAACCATTTTAATGAATTTTATGCAAATCTATTATAAACCATGACAACCTCAACAAAAATATATCAAAACTCTCTCTAATAAAACAACACAGTCACTTCTGCAACAAAATAATGACATTATTACAATGCAGTACTGTACGACCCCAACAAATTGATATTTATCTCAAAAAAAACCCCCCAACAAATCATTCGTCTCGTTGTCCTCCATGTAATTAGTAAATGTCAAAAAGGGGAAAAATCGCATAACATTGAACGAAATCGTGGAATCTTCGTACCGGACTAGCCCCCATTACGGCGAGTTTATAAAACAAATAAGACGCGCAGCTTCGTTACCTGAATGGACAGTTGAAAGTGTTGCAAGCCTCTTCCTTGACCGGTGGCCTTTGCAGGTGTTGACAGTTAAAATCCTCGACGATATGTGCGTCATTCCCTACCTCCCTGCAGGTTACCTTCGATCTCAGGATCCCTATAAATGAGGATAAAAATGATGTAATCATGTTGCCAGAAAATGGACATTTTGTACCGAGACGAAATTACTGTCAGATTCAGACAATAGACCTCCATTGTGCTTTAGCCTGTTTTAAGTTCAATCTATTATCGTTGCAATTGATTTATATGACCGCACTTTAGACAACAACCAACATCCTGATGTTTCGCAGAATCGATGGCTTACGGGAGGACATGGAGCAATTATAACAAATTTGCTGTCCGATGCATGATCTCACCGCATGCTCACCGAATCCACAAGTCTTACTGCACTCAGATTTCTCCACAACCCACTCATATATTCGTCGCGACTCTTGATTCGGTTTGTAGAGCGACCACTGAACAGCGCACTCTACGGCCGAGGCTGACGACGTATTTGTTTTATAAATCTGCAATGAATTACAAAAAGAAACAAAAAAAGAATCAGTGTTCCATGATTGCCGTTACCTAATCACAGTTCATACACAGATCATCGGGTTTTATCGGAATTTGACTTACAAGATTACTATAACAACGGTAGTGTCATGTAAACAACAGCGGTAAAGAGTAAGACTATAGTGTTAAGAGCACAGTGGATTTACTTTGAAAACTGCCTGTACAATTTCTGCACATGAGAATCTATCTCTGCAACAGAGAAAACAAGAGACAAACAAGAATATCATTTGTCTGTGGCTTTTTACGATGGAATACATGGTTTTCAATAAACTTCTATATCATACAATTATGATATACTAACAACCTTGGTAAATTTCCTATGACACTGAAAATTTCATGAAAACTGCGATACTAATCATTTTGGATATTATATCATTTCCCTATTAAAGAGAAACTTCCCACAGAAATACAGTAATCTGACAACGGGTAAAATTCGCTTTTCACAAATTCCTTCAATGATTTTGAGACTCGGTGGCTGAGGTCACCTGTACTGTCAAGTTGGTTGATGTAGGCCCTCTAATTTGTATGTTCTCCGGGTCACCGATGACATATGAGATCACGTCAGTACCCGTTGTGTAAGCCTTGGATCGGACATCTTGGCCGCTGTCGCCGAAGACGAAGTGTTCGCCAGCGATCACCGCTAGGGGCGCAACGATAAAATCTCAACCGTCAGGATGAACGTGAAGCTAGCTGGGTTACACATACTATGATTATAATTATAGTACACACTTCACTGAATCCATCGTAATTTAACCCTAACTAGGCCGGGGGGGGGGGGCTCCGAGGCCCCCCCTCCCTCAACGTTTCGCGCGATGTATCGCTATCGCGAGAAGCTATCACCGCGACGTTTCATGACTTTTTTCTTTCGAGTCTCCCGCATCTTTTGACACCAAATTTGCGATGCCCGGGTGCGCGGTTCCGAAGTTGCGCATAAATATGCACGTGCATGTCAGACCAAAAATTGCTCAAAAACGTGAATTTGTGTACAATTTCAATGCAAACTGTGTTTACAGACAAATTTCATAAAAGCATGATTATTTTGGGGTTTTATTGATTAAAATCAATTAATAACGCATTTTCTTGTTCGGAACAATGTCACGTACAAATTTCATCGAAAAAACAATGAAAAACATAAAGTCGAAAAAACAAAGAAATACATAAGAAATTAAAAAAACAATAAAATACTTAGGAAATTTTTTCTGATTGCGCAATTTTTTTCTCTTACATTTGCTAAGGAAACTAAAAAGAATATTTACACAAACAATGTGCCTGTTTTGAGCTTTATTTAGTGATTTATGCCAAATTGTCTGATTTCATGCATCATTATGCATAAATTAGCATAATTTAGTGTAAATGATAATTTTTGAAAAAATAAACTTCATGGTACTTTAGATTACATCATAGGCAATGCTTGTGCCAATTTTCGTCGCGATCGCGCGGTCGACGGCCGAGATCCGGAGGGGGGCCTGGGAGGCCCCCCCCCCCCCCCGGCTCTATCATCTACCTGAATAGCCCGGCCTAGTTAGGGTTAAAAAATACCTAAGAACGAGCAACAGCTTTTGTTATCACACGCGTCTCTCTCGAGGAAGTTGTCAAGATATATGAGGTCGAAATCAGGACACCTTGCACATTGTACCGCTTAGGCTTGAGGGGTTTGTCCACAGATATGAAATATACAATAGAACGTTGGTGAATTAACTCATCTGGTCGTGGCATCTCAAAGTCAGTGGTGCATCAGTGAAGTTCGATACCTACATACGCTCGCCATGGTAGTGTACGATTTTGTTGAAATAATCAATTTTGTGAGAAGATACGTTCAAGTCTACAACCGACGCTTAAAATGCCTAGGTATATGGCCAAAGTAACTGACATGTGTTAATTTCTCTCATACTTTTCAATGCCAGGATGCATAGATAGGCCTACCAAAATGAACTTTATCACTGACTGGCCTTAACATACAAGCTCAGGAACTGCGATTAAGACATATTGCTGACTGTCGAATGAGGTGACAGTGCGGTTAAAAATGATAAGCAAAACTACACAATAAATACTTGTTTTAAAAGACGCAAAAATGTATAAAAATTACAACACGTGACACTGTGCACAGATTTTTGACAATCTCTCCGTCCCCCTCTCCTTTCTTCGTCGTCGTCTTCTTCTTCTTCTACTACTTCCTCTTCTTCTTCCGGGATTGGGTAATAGGCTCTAGGTTCGGATTGCGTATTGATAGAAAAGGTTTGAATGGGACGTGCAGGGGTCTCCGAAAAAAAACAACAACAACAAAAACAGAACAAAATGTAACACTGCTTACCGAGGTGGCAGTCATCGTTGAAGTTGGTTACATTTACAAACGTTGACCCGGTAGGAATTTCTAAAACGGGCTTGAACCCTGCAGTCAGAGAAGAAAACAATGTAGACAATGGTAAATTTAAAAATAAGAATAAAACTAAAAGGAATACTGTTCATGTTCTTTTTCAATCGCAAGACAGCACGCCTTGATTTCAGCAATCATGCAAACCTATCTTTGCACAGATATATCAGATTTTGAATGCTGACATTGTGTGATGTTAGTATGGCTATCGCAGAATTTACAATTCCAAGAAGAGAAAGAACAAAAACAGAAAGGAGAAGAAGTAGAATTGCAAAGTGTTGAACGAGAGGAGAGCGTTAGCATCGTTTAGTATTTTTGTCTTCCATGAAACATGATTTTGACATTCTTCCAGAAGAATAACAATTGCAGTGATTAATGTGATGAAGAAATATATTTTGCGTAGGCCTTTTCAACAAGAGAAAATCAAGACATCCACTTGAAAAATCTTCATGTTCATCAAGTCTGTTATTTAACATTCTACTCTGCCATGTATGTGTCTAGATCAAAGAGATGGGTCTGGATGTACATCTGTAATATTTTTACTTAAAGTTTTTTTCAGATCCATTTCAAGAACTTGAATAACACTTAATATCCTCATATTATTCTGTCAAAAAATACTTGCCTAAAACTTCTAAGCAACCAAGTCATAATTCGAACTGACAATCAATGAAATATATTACATTGAATGGATGAATCACATTAAAACTACAACACCGGTGTTGCTCCCAAAAATTCGCAACGTGACGATGTGATTGTTTATATCAGACTTATTGTCAAAACTATCAGAATATGTAAAACTGTATCAAAGTGTATATGCAAAGTATTAGAACTCTGTGCATGACACAAATTTGACCGTTCACAGCCGTTACCGCAATGAAACACCAGGGGCGGATCCAGGAATTCTGTAAAGAGGGGGGGGGGGGGGCGTGTCTAATATTTCTTGTGCCACTTCCGGGTTTCATTTCATTTTGTTTCTTTTTATTTCTTTTGTTTCTAACGAAAAATAAGGGGGGGGGGGCGTGCGCCGGTTGCGCCCCCCTCTGGATCCGCCACTGAACACTATTAAGGACAAACAATTTTCACAACTCGAAATGACAGCAGGTGGATTCTCACCGTTCCCGATGTTAATTCTGTTCAAGTCACTGTCGAGGTCGCAAGTTGTCTGGTTACCACCGCACACGCCACAGGCGTCGTAGACACGGCTCGAATTCGAGTCGAAATCGCACGCGAAGTTCTACTGAAGTAAAACAATGACAAGGATACCAGAGGCAGAGAGAAAGAGAGAGAGAGAGAGAGAGAGTTACATTTATAATAATGAACAGCGAATAAGCATTATTAAAACTGCCAGCGACATCGAGTACTGACTTAAAGGGTGGGATAATGGGAGAAAATGTACCCAAGGAGAGGTGGAAGCTGTCTTGAGTTGATTTTTTTTTCTTTCCTCTATTTCTCCTTTCTTTTTCTCTCATTTCTCTATCGTGTGCTTGCCTACATTTTTTTTTTCCTAGGACCTATCTCCACTCTAGTAAAGCATTTGATTTTTTTTTTTTGCAGTTCCTCCAACACATAATCTCTATAGTTCAAATGAAATTTTACACACTTTAGATTAATTTTAAGTGTATTCTGCGATTTTTTTTGGTATATCAAACATTTCTTTCTCTTTGCTAGTCTTTAATTTCTTTTGTTACTATAGTTGTTAATAAGTGTTTGATGTTTAGATGTATGCTACGATTTTTATTTGTAGAAAACATATAGGTCATACATCCCCCAAACGTGCGCTAAACGTTCGCGAGAATGTCTCAAAAGGTACGCGAACAGTTTGCGATTACGTCGTAAAATGATCGGAAAAACTTCGCAGATTTCGCGTAACATACGCGAGACATTCTCCCAAGTTTCGGAGTCTGTTTGGGGTTTCACGAACATTTTGCGAACATCGCGCGTGTCTTGCGAAGGTCTTGCGCATATGACGAGGCTTTAAAGACACTTTCGAGAACAATTCACGAGCAAATCACGACAACCGTCCGACCTAGTGTGCGGAAAAGGTTCGCTGAAAATTTCAAACTTTTTTGAAATTCTCGCCGAAGTAAAAACGACATTCGCGAACAATTGACGACGCTTCCGAACCCTCACGTTCGTTTGGCGATCTTTTGCAGACTAAAATACGAATGCTGGATTTTGCCATTCGCGTCCTACGCAAATCGTTCGCGTGCTCCGTGAAATCCCACCCTTTGTAGGGACAGGACGAATGTAGGATTCAAGAGATCGCTGGAGCATGGACCCACGCTTACAAGTGGCTTAAGCAGCTGCTATGTTCCGAACGTCCGAGTGAAATCGATTCCTAATGTGAGTATGTCGAAAATGGCTGAAATAATGTCAATCTCATTTCGTTCATAGCTAACTATAGTCACAGCATCAACTAACGCCCTCTTGAATTCCGGGTCTGTGCACCTTTAACCCACTCTGGCCAAATCCAAAGACACTGATAGTGTATATCAACACGTAGCCACGGTAATAACAGAGTATAAAGTACATATGAAATCAGACATTTTGACTAAGCAAGTCCACTGAAAATTATATTAATGCCTTATTGATCGGATAATTAAGGGGCAGCTTTTAAGTTGTAGAAGCAAGAACTATAGCCTGTAGTGCCGTTTTTCTCTATGTGCTTAACAAAGCTACTACTTTGGAGCCACCACGTGGAGATGCAATTAAGACATCATAATGTTGAGGTCATTATATTCAGAGGTTCCCGTCGTTATCAGTAAATTGTCATTGTTTTCGTATGTTTTCAACTCTTAGTTATCTTATTCAGTATGTTGTGTCAAGAAATCACTACTGTTATAACTGTAATCATCAACATCAACGTCACATAATCTAACATCAAAATCATCATTTTATCAACATCGTTATCATTATCGTTTGTTTCTTTGGCAACAGTTGCATCAAGGAGCTTTGAAGCTCCTTGGTTGTAGCAAGAAACCGAGCAAAATGGGCATCGAGCAACAACAAAAGAAAAGAAAAGAAAAGAAAAGAAAAGAAAAGAAAAGAAAAGAAAACAAATCAAATCAAATCAAAACAAAACAAACACACAAATACACAAATGATAATAAAAATCAGCGGATTCTTATGCTATCACTGACCCGGCACTCCCCGGCTACGCACATGGCGACTTCTCGATTAAGCATGTCCACGGCATCGCATCTTGTACCATCGATGAAAACGCCAAACTTGACGACGATTCCCCGCGAATACGACACGCAGCTCTGCTGGCAGAATTCGTCTGCAGTGATGCCTGAACCGCAAGTACATGAGAACGTGAAAAAGGAAATACATAATTCGCTAATACTCATTTCTCTTGAACCAACTCTCAAATGCATTCTTTTCAAGTTCATGATTATGAGTGTCACCAAATACATGAATAAGATTCTTTTATTGGCTGGCGTTAGATGAGAGCCTGGGCCCTGTTCCATAAAGCTGTTCGTAAAGTTACGAACAACTTACGAGCGACTGGTGATCAGCTCTGATGTACTATACTTATCAGAATTTCAATAATTCAGCACAAGAACTGATCACCAGTCACTTGTAAGTTGATCGTAACTTTACGAACAGCTTTATGAAACATTTATGCCTACCATCTGCCTACGGGGAAAGAGAAACAGAAAAAGAGAGTAGCAGCAAATTTTCATTATAGGAGATTAAAATACATTATACAAAAAATGTACAACCATTTCAATACTAAATTTCATACAAAGACTAAAAGTGCGTCAAAACAAGGCATTAATGTCGGATTGTTAATGACATCCCGCAAGCAGTCAAATAATCATTCCGATAGTACTAACATCACAAACCCCTGCTACGGCGGGGTTGGATACGATGTGCTCACGTTTCCTATCGGTGTACGGTTCCCATAGCAACAGCTCTCCCTTGTATGGTAGGGCATCCCTCGTCGCGCATTGCTCCTGGGCGTACCCGAGTTGGTTCCCGTCTACGCAGTCCTGATGAGGAAATTAGGCAAGTGGTCAATTCATTTCTTCGAAGAAGTTTTTGATTTTCCCCTTTTCTGTCTTTTCTCAAACGCGAGACTTACAAAAAAAAGAAGAAGAAAGAATATGCCTAAGAGAAGGAGGAACAATAACAAACACTGTTACGATTATGTACAGCTGATGTAGGTGCCTATAGTTCATAAGTTGTAGGAAACAATCGTTCATTAGCCATCAATTTGCTTTTAAATGTCTATCTCTAAGATATTTGTGATTCGATTCAACTTCTAAAATACTTTTTTTTAATGTTTGCATTCCGTTAATAAAACCCCCCAGCATGAAGGATTTCCATGACTGCCACAAGCAAGCTTACGATTATCTAGAGTGGTAATTACTATTTTAATGGCGATTGTAATGACGATAAAATGATGATGATGATGATGATGACGATGATGATGATTACTGACAACAGTCAGTAATGATTACTGTCATAATGATAATTGTTATCATGATTATGATTGTCATTATTCATACTGTCATTATGATGTCAAGGTCATGATTGTCGTTATACAAGCAATTTGATCTCTTAAATCTCCCTATACTCACGAATATGTTACACGCTTCGGTGATGGTATCCAGACCGATGCACTTGGCTCCCCCGAAGGAAGGCCTCCATGTATGAACAGAGATAGATAGGAGAGGGATGGAGCGAGAGCCACAGAGGGGAACGTCATAAACGTGACAAGTGTTATAGAGTTTGATTACCGGACTGGTACTGGTACAGTGCACATATCTCTGTTGATAATTAGTGCCGTATATACGGCACTGTTGATAATGTGTCAACAGCGCCATCTTGTGGTACAATGTTGTCAGCAGTGAAATGAAATAACCACACACTGCTCTCTTGCAAATATTAACTATACTTGGGAGAAGTGTCTTAAGTTCTGAGATTTAAGGTTAAGACGTGGTCATGTTAAGAATGGTCTAAGAAAACAAGAGGGAGTAGATAATAACAACAAAATACAAGAAGTTATGATAATGAATGAGAATATTGATAAAAAAAGATTAAAGATTATAATGATAATTACGATGATTATCATTATAATACTAGTACATGTGTTGGCTTTGCCGGCACTGAGAATTGTGATCATAATGATAATAGCTAAAATTATTCCTGTCTTTATTATCAATTTCATCGTTTTTCCCGTTCTTACCAATGCCAACAAAATCAATTACTCTCTATTCACTCTGTAGCTAATGGATAACTATAGCTATTATCATCAATGATAATGTAATTATCAGAACCGATATAAAATAAGAATGATAACATTAATAAAAAATTATAATGATATCAAAAGTGATTATCATTTTATCGTAATCTTTTTATATAGATTTCCCCAGCCAATTTCACTGTTTTGTCATTCAAATTGATTTTAGCAGCATTCATATTTTGTCAAGTACGCTCATGCATCGAGAGATCGTTTTCAAAATCGTTTTCTTGTCGGCAACAGATTTCGCATTTGCCTTTTTAATTCACTGAACATTTCGGCATTGTTAATACAACTTCGTCTCCACATGTCGCAAGCTCATTCGGAATACGCAGATTGTCAAAATTATTGTCAAACAAGTTTATTATAAGAGAATTCAAATCAAGTATTAAAGGTGTCAATTGCAAAAATACATGACTTGTACTATATTTTACATTGAATTTTAGAAAATAAATGTATATCATTAATATCTCATTTATTTTAGGAGACGTATCATGTATCACATTCTTTTCAATCTAGCCTTTATGCGAGCAAAATCAAACTGCAATGTATGAATCATGGCGGCCGGAGTCCCGTGGTAAATACAAGGGCATTAGCAATCTGAGGACAGGGGTAGGTTCATTGAAACTTTCGAAGGCCAGCATGACCGGAGAGTTTGCAGATACCCTGGGTATTACCCGCAACTGTCCGCTGCCGGATCTATCTGAGGGAGGGTAGACGAAACATAAGCCGGCGAGGAGTGGGGCTAGAGAGGGACGACGAAATGGAGGCGAGACTGAAACACTTGATCGATGCAAATCCTCCGATGACACTTCAGGATATGAAGGATGTCCTGGCTGAATCTATCCCAGAGAAGCCCTCGGTGAGCACATCATCTATTGCAAGTGTGCTTAATGGCATGCTTAAATCTTTCAAGTTGGTGGACAACGTCCTGGATGTCCTAAACGCTCCCCGTATTTTGGACAGCCAACGACCTGAGCAGGCCTGGAACAGCTAGAGTACCAGTATGCGGATTGGTTCCTGAAGACTGGTGTCCCTGCCCGCAGCTGCGTCTTCATGGATGAGTGCACGGTGTTACATCTGGACTCGAGAATTGCAGGATATAGAGCACCACATTAATCCCTGGAGAATCAGCAAGGAGAGTCAGTAGACGTACATGGGCAGCTTAGACGAAACTGCAACCTAACATTTGCAGCCCCAGATGCGATAGGCTTGGTGAACCAATCCATGACATGAAATACAGTCACAAGGGAGAGTTTTCAGGTGTTTCTCCTGGAAACTGCCCGGCAGTGCAACCAGTTCTTCTCTCCAGACGCTCATGTCTTCACCATCTTCGACAACGCCCCCCCCCCCTCATGTGAGAGCATAGTTCAAGTTTCTGGACTCTTTTCACTCGTAGCGGTGAGTCAGTGTAAGCGACAAGCCGTAAGAGGGCGCGACACCCGAGGATGGCGATACGCCGAGAACTGCGATACGTGAGATTGGGCGCGCAGTCTCTCGATTATCGCAATCAGAAAATTTGCGCCCTCTCTTAGTCTGTCGCAATTGGCAAAATATCGCACCAAGGAAAAAGGGACGGAGCCCAGACTAGTGAGAGCACAGCTATAACAGAACATGCCGAAGGACCCTAGAATTCACCTTAAGACACCCCGACATCGTCCTCATTTATCAATCCTACCGAGATGGCAAACATGCCAGTGGGTTAAAGGCAGCGACAGTGAAGCTGCAGCTCGCCGAGATGAATATTCAACAGCGGCAATGCAACCTCATCCAGCCGCAAGTTGCACGCAACAATATAGACGCCATCACCTAAGAAAAATGTGACCAGTTGTACTGTTGAATCCAGGAATGCATGGCGAGGTCTTTGTCACAACAACTCATAGATAGCTGAAATATCACACTGTAAAATATGTATTTTTTCCTCAGCAAATTGTGCATTCTATTATTTTTCTTCTGAAGACAGAAAAAAAAACTCACTTCATTCCAGTCCTTCAAACAAATAAAATAATTTCAATGCACTTAATCTTGTTATAATTTAGGTATCGTTATCATTGTCATGCCTTACGAGATTTATAATTACCTGGGACTATTGCAGTGTCTGTATTTCTTCCGAATTCCTCCGCCGCATGTTCGCGAGCACTCGGAGAAGTTCGTTTCCCACTCGGACCAGCCGCCGTGAATCGGATCGGGCCCTCGCTTTCCGTAATCCACACATTCTCCACCTATACACCACTGACTCAAGATGAAACCAACAAAGGTGTGTATGTGTGTGTGTGTGTGTGTGTGTGTGTGTGTGTGTGTGTGGTTTTTTTTTTTTTTTTTTGGGGGGGGGGTGATTTCACACTCGGGAGGTGCGTGTATGTCATCGTGTTTTTTTTTTTTATTAGAATCCACTGGGAGACACTTTTGAAAAAGGGTTACGTTGACTGAAGCTACAGGCAAAAATTTATAAACTAAGTGAAATGATGGGTTTTGATGCACTGCGCTGATAACAAAGTGTTGCTTTGTGGCTAGGTTAAAACAATTTTCAACAGTTACCATGTCAAGGGATTTGAGAAGTTAATTGTTTATTTCATTTCTGACATTGATCCTGATTTATTTATGATTAACTTTATCTATCGAAGTCATCTAAAACATTGGAGTAGGAATAGGGTTTTAAGTAAACGCGCTACCCTCCTTTCTAACTCGTCACCGCTGGAACGTACCTTACCCTCACCACACTCCGTGCCGTCTGCCGGTGGGTACTTATTGGTGCTACACACTAGGACGCCCCCATTCGTTCGTCCGCACCACAATTTCTCGCAGTCATCCTGCAAAAAAGAAGGAGATGTGGACACAGGTATGTTCATCTGTCAGCCGGAATGCCAGTGCAAAGTAACAGACAATCAACTTCACTCCTGACAACCGTTTGTTTGTTTGTTCGTGTTTTTTTTTTTTTTATCTGTGTGGGGTGACGAAATTGATTTTCTATGTATACAGCAACTATCATTTTCACCGTTGCTATGTTCGACAGATAAAACTTTCGGAACTCCAAGTGTAAAAGAAAAGCATACAATCCATTAATGGAATAAGAGGACTAGTAGATCTTACACCATAATGGGCAAAGACAAACATTAGCAACAAAAACAGAAACATACTCCAGTTTTTTTTTCGTGATCCGTCATTTCATTTCAAACTTTTCCCAAGAATCTGATCAAGTTGTATTATACATAAATGTAAAGCATGCAATATATTAATTTGTCATTCGGCAAAGAAGAAAAACAAAAATGAAACAAAAAAGCAAAAAACCAAAGATAAGATAACAGCAGTACATAAGGACTTTTTCAGACCGTATGCAAAGACGAAAAGCTCGTTCAAAAATGTGAATACACTTGATGATGATGATGATGATGACTATTAGTAAAGCGCCGGTGTCCGCCTTTCTATAGGGTGCTTATGGCTCTTGGCAGGATTTGAAAGAGGGACCTGCATTTGACAGTCAAGAGTCTTATTCACCTTACCACGTGTACAGTGCCCCTACTATGACGCCCTTCTCTGTACACCAACTGTAGAGCGAGTGGTATTATGGCATTATATGTACCCAAACAAGATGGATGAGAAACCCCT
Organism: Diadema setosum; assembly: GCA_033980235.1. Taxonomy (NCBI): domain Eukaryota; kingdom Metazoa; phylum Echinodermata; class Echinoidea; order Diadematoida; family Diadematidae; genus Diadema; species Diadema setosum. Next base: position 12,872,635 of record CM067071.1, read on the forward strand.
ACCATTTTGTGACTACAAGCCCCCGTGCTGTCCGCGTAGAGGAATTTACACTGCTCGTCTCGATGGAATATCTGGCCAGGGCGCCACCCACGGTAGAGCGTCAAGTTTTTGGTCATGCTCGGTTGGTTGTTCAGGCAGTGAGATATTGGTGAACTGAAACAAAACGAAAAGAATATTGTTTATGATTTCACCTCTTACTGAAAATAAAAAACATTTGCACGGTGAGATGATAAGGCCTACCTTATTATATAACAGGGAAAAAATATTTTCCCTCTTAAAGCGGAAATCCAGTCCAAATATAGGTTAGTCTGATAAGAAAGAGTAAACTATTACGAGTTCGACGGTATAATTTTGGTGGAAATCGGGATGAAAAATAAGGAAGTTATCATATTTTGAACTTTCGCTATTTGTTGGGGGAAAAAATTCTTGAACAGTCAATGTGAATATGCAAATGGCAAAGTGAGCATGTCATCCCCTCACAATTTACCATATACGTGTAGTTTGTACATAAAATTTTGAAATTTTCAGGTTTTTTTTTTCATTCAAACGCAATTATGCCCGAGGATCAAATCCTCGTATGACTGTTTACTATTCTGAAGGTACTCAATCAGGAATAACATCATGTTTCAGCCTTCAATGACAGAAACATTAAATTTTCGTCATTTTTATTTTATTTTTTTTTTTGTACACGACCAGTGGAAAATTGGGAGGGCATGACATTGTAAGCTCACTCATTTGCATATTCATATCCACTGTACAAGAACTGTCTTGGAGAAATGAGCCAGACTTCAAAATGTCATAACTTCCTTATCTATCATCCAATTTCAGTCAAATTTTTAAAGTTGAACTCGAAAGATTTTGCTCTTTTTATCGGAATAACTTATATTATAGGACTTGATTTCCCCTTTAAGCCAGGTTATTGAGGTATTCTACCATTCTTTAATTGATTGTTAGTAATTTCCAGAGCACCGATATTTGCATAATAACGAATGGTTTCCCCCTTTGTACAATTGCAATAAGTTTAAGACGCAATCTTTGAAAAAGATTGTAATGTAGCCTTATTTGCTAATCCATATGCGCAATATCTAACAGTTACAGGACTCTCCTAGTTGAAACTGGGGTAAGGATAAATACATGCATAGATAATAATCCTCGTGGATATACGCCTGTATTTTTTCACTGGAAATATGAATGACAGATTATCCTTTTGCTCAGCCTTTCGAGCCGACGTGGGTTAAAAAAACAACAACAACAAACAGTGACAGTATATCATGCATGCCGTTCTGAAAATACGTTGGACTAAAAAGTGTGACAGAATGGACCTTTTTCTAATGCAGTACAGTTCTGAGAAACAAAACACTAATGAATAATGTTCGTGAGTTCATGAAGTGAATTAGGAAACAAAGTTAAGCATAATACTGGCTAACAGTAGCTTTCTTGTTTTTATGATCTCGATATTAAATGCCACAGGAATCATACCGCAAGAACGTGTGCAGATACTCCACGCTACAGGAGGACCACGTGAAGGCACCCGGGCCGGACGGGGCGAGAGAAGCCATGACGTGCCCAGAGGTGGGGCAAGTGTTCCTTGCTCCGTCATGCTCCATACCTAGGCTGAGGAGGAGGAGAAGGAGGAGGAAGAAGAAGAGGAGGAAGAGGAGGAGGAGGAAGAGGGGGAGGAAGATGACCATGCGCGTCGGTTAACCCTTTGTGTACTTTGCATATCGGTGCAGAAAACCACATAGCATTGTACACACTGTCCAAAGACCCTGGTACAGAGAGGGTTAAGCGCGCTGGAGCTCTGAGGAAACACAGCTATGATCAAGATTCGGGGAGGTGTCATCCTCTTTGACATCCTCTTCAGAAAGTTGATTTAGACTCTCCTCTTTTCCTTTTTCAAAGTAAAACTACATTCATTACTTGTTCGGACGGAATCCCGCTTCCAAAACAATTTCGACTGATTAAGAACAAGCACCTCGACACTTTGTGAACGGATATGCTTCTAATCGTGAATATCCGATTCAGTCCCATTATCCTACCTTGAGATATAAAAAAAAAATCATCATAACAGTGATAGCCCAAGATAAACAGTAAATAGTGTCTTAATGGCATTAATTTTCTCAGCTTAAAGGCATGATATACTATTGGTGGAGATGAGGATTGGGCTCTTAACATTTGCGAGATAACAATAAACCACTTCTGAAATAGTACAGAGCATACCATTCTATGAGGAATTCTAAGTTTACACGTTGTTACATGATGAAAACCGGTTTTGGAATGGCTGAGACATCCAAAAACAAAGTCAAAAGAAACGATCGTAGAAAAGGTGGGTCCCTACGCCTTTAGGATCGCTCTGTTCTGGATATCTTAGCCATTTCAAAACCAATTTTTATCAGATAAACATTGAATTCCTCTTGGAATTACATGTTCTTTCACATTTCAGAGGAGGCTTCTCATTATCTCTCCAAAAAATGTTAGAAACCTGAGGTTAGATCTCAACTACAACCATACATTCCTTTTAAAGGTCAAAACATTTGCCACTTTATTGCAAATTTGCACTGTCATGCAAACAAACAACTTAAAAACCCTCATAATTTCTCGTTATATTCTGTCTTGATCCTCGAAACCCTCTTCTTTTGTACCCCAAATCTGTATGGTTGGGTCACTCTAGCTTGGTTGCAGTATGTAATATCTCCGAACGGTTCTTACGTGTGTCCAATCTCATGGGCGAGTGTGTGCCCAGTAGCCAAGCCGCTGTCTTCCACGATGAGGCATCGACGGGACGCGACGCACGCGGACGACATGTGCGCAAGGCCCAGCACGCCTTTCACCGTGTTCCCTGCAATGACGTCATTCCTCGCCAGGTCGTGCCTGAATAGAGTATATAACAGTAATAGAAAAAGCTTTAAAACGATGTAGCCCCCTCTTTTTTTAGCTTTCAAACAGTTCGCCAAAGTTTCATACAAAATTTTTTGTTTGTTTTACAAAGCGATATTGAAGCCCACGAGGTATTACATTGTAGCCGGTTTTTTTTTTTTTGTTTCTTTTGGTGGTTTAAAAATGTCTATGGTTTTGAATTATTATTTTCTACCCCAACCATAAGAAGTCTTTGTGTTGAGGAAAGAAAAGAGACACAAACATTTGATAAATTTATAGTTATTGTCTAACTATGAATGCCCAGTGGTCTATGTAAATGAAAATAAAAGGGTGTAGTGGTCATTTTGAAAACCCCTTTCTAATGTCTACATAATACTTGCAGCTTATGGCATTATGAAGTGAGTGATAATAATCGCATAGGCATTTGCACCTCGAGAAAAACAGCACTGACAAGAAGCATACTCCAATCAAAATGTCTAGCTGAATCTATTAACTAGTACTGTTTTGAAATTTTGATGTTGTTATCAGTGGAATAATTTGTGTATTGATGGGGGCGATATTGTGCACGAAGCGCCCCTACGACCATTCTTTGCAAACGACACTCAAACTGTCCGACCTTGTAATCAGAGCGGCCGCGTCCGGGCTCGCCGACGCCCTCCGGGTACACGCCCCTTTGCCACTTGCAGAAGTTCCGCAGTGAGGTGCGCGCATCTGGTCCTATGACTGGATCCATCTGTAGGTGGTAAATTTTTTTCGAAGGCAGTTGCACAAGAAAATACACTGAATGAGTGACATTTCGCAAACAATAACCGATATATTTTGTTTCCTCAATGATCAGGGAACTTCGTTAATTATCGCTTTTACTATCGACAGTAGCAGCAGCCCCAAACATTCCCAACCAACCGAACGACGAAAGTTGACAAGACTAGTGAACATGAAAAAAAATATGGTATAAAAGGACATTTTATAAAATGAAGGATTTGAATATAGTTTACAGTCGTATAATGTACCACCAGTCTGACCCACGAACCTCATATACATGCTACTATCACTATGTAACAGGTACCGCTATTATCATTACCTTAGCGTGGTCAGGTGCTATTTTTGACATCTTCTTCCTGAGGACATTGAGGATACAGCACTTTGGTTCCTGGATGTTCACACAGGGGAGGATTCGAACTCGCGCACTCTAGTTTAAGCGTCCAGAACCTTACCCGCTACGTCGTCATGCTTCCAAAACAGAAGTTGTCTTACGCTTAACACATACTTATTCCACTAGACAGCCGCTGAGACTGTACACTCGAACAGGATATCTCTTTTGGACTTCGGGGATAGACTCAAGATTGATTATGTAGTTGCGTGTACTTTGAGTGTCAATTATACAGTGGCGGATCCAGAGGGGGGCGCAACCGGTGCACGCCTCCCCTTTATTTTTCGTTAACAAAAGAAATAAAAAGAAAAAAAAAATGAAATGAAACCCGGAGGTGGCACCAGAAATATTAGTCACGCCCCCCCCCCTTTACAGAATTCCTGGATCCGCCCCTGTTATAGGTATACAGAAAAGCCATAGCATTGTGCACACTATCCAAAGTCCCTTACAGCACGGAAGGGGTGAAGTGTTACGTCATATTATTAAAAACTTACTTGATCCGTCTCCAATACCACACATCGCACCACGTGTAGCGAGATACTCGCGGAGATAGACGCACTGCGGAACGCACCTGCCGCCTGTATAATAACAATTATTATTGAGCAAACATACGGGCTTTATATGACGTCACACTTTCCGCTCATCGACAATGAGTACCAAGGTATACAGCCTGTCTTTTCATCTCTCGCGTACATGATACACTGTACTTCTTATCTACTGTAGATATTAACACATCAGCCAGAACTTTTAACATCAGTATGCAATGTATCTGCTCATTTCAGAAAACTTTTTTCACTCTTGGATATCAGGGACGTTTGGCCTCAGAATTAAGTAACAAACTACAACGTGATCGCTAACTCCCTGCAGCGTATCATCTTAACAAACTGATAAATAAAAACACCAAGTATTACCGCTTCGCTCAGAATATACTGAGTCTCCCTTACCCCTCCCCCTCTCTAGCTCTCTCTCTCTCTCTCTCTCTCTTCCTCTATCTCTTCCTTTACCTAGCGAAGGAAAATGATTCGACCGCTGTCAATCATATTTTTCCCCTGGGTAAAGGCAAGCATTCAAGAATTGGTATGGGTACATTGCAAATCACAAAAGACCTAACTTAATAAATTAACTCACAATGGACCTCCTGAATGAATTATACTTTCACATTCCACAAAACTTACGGACATATTGGATCACTTGGAAGCATGTAATGAAGTTCAAAGTATATATTTCTGTTTTGCACCGGATTGTCGATGCCACATTCACTCAAAATGATGAGGCACTCACAATGGACATCACCGTCTTGAGATAATTCTCCAGTTCGTTGCCATGGTAACCAACCATTGTTGAGTCGGCGACCACCATCAGCTCAATGTATTTGTGATTCCCGCCAAGTACATCTGGCGCTGAGCGCCTGACTATCTCACTCTTGACTTCGAGAAGATAAAAAAAGGAAACAAAGTTGCGACTAGTGACGTGGATTGACTGAATATACTAGAAGGGAATACAATTTGAAAACCTAGAAAGCATTTCTACTAAGTCTTATTGGCTGCTTAGAGCCACCATAGTGCATATCTAGAGGAGGTTTCTGTGCAAAAGTAAAACAACGATGGAAAAGACCTTTTTTTTTTTTTTGAAAATCGAGTGTTCCTCTCTTCTAATATGGATACTCATTCATGCAATACTTGACAAATCCAAGTTTGATAAGAGATACTAAAAGAAGGAATGAAGTACCAGATGTGATGAAATCTAACAAATTACCAAAATGACCGAAGCAAAAATCGCTTTTGACGATTAATGACGAAAAAAAATAATTTAAAGAAGGTGAATTCTCTTCGAAAGTAAACCTCACTTGAAAGTGCTTCCTTATTCCCAGCCCAAAAAGAAGGATGACTCTTGTTTTAAGCCATAGATCAGGTGTACTTAAAGGTAATAACAATGGGCCGAATGCATAAAACAAGCAATTGCTTGCAAGCAATTGCTTCAAGCAAAAGCACAAGCTCGTCTAGCAAAAGGTCTAGCTCAAGCAATTGCTTACCAGTAAATCCATATGTATAACCTTTTGCCTGTGCTTATACCTTTTGCTTGTCCCGCACAAGCAATTGCTTACGTTTTCAACAAAAGGGACGTCACGCCTGTGCGCACACAAGAACAAAGGCGAGTGTGACAGCATGTATTTGAAAGGGCGTGTGTGTGCAGAAACATTTCCTGACATAGCAGAAGAGCTATGAAATGACACTCATAAATGCACAAACACACATCTATACACACACACACACACACGCACACACACACACACACACACACGTTCTGGCTGATTCTCACCACTGCATATAGTAGCCCGGATGTGCCAGATCGCACGTGGAGAGAGGTCTCCTTGCTCTCCACCGAAGTCAGACATCCTACCTGTTTTTCATCACATTTTGCGTGCTAACCACTGGACATTCCCGTTGTTAAAACGGAAAAGTTTCTTACACTACTTAGAAGTAATTTCTCGTAGATTTATACCACTCATGCACAAGTGTGGTCTTTCTTTTATTAATAGGAATATGATACTTAAAAGGGAACGTCCCAGTTAAGCAAAAGCTTAAGCTCATTTTACAGAGCTTGCAAAATCGTAAGCAATTGCTAGCAAGAATAAGCAAAAGGTATTTTTATGCATACGTTTTTAAGCAAATGTTTGGTCTCTAAGCAATTGCTTGCGGGCAGCAAGCAATTGCTTGTGCTTGCTAGCAAAAGCTTCTGCTCGCAAGCAATTGCTTGTTTTTATGCATACGGATTCGAGTAAAAGGCTAGCACAAGCAATTGCTAGCGTTTATGCATTCGGCCCACTGTCCGTCGCGTCTCCAGATTGGAGTTCAATCAGTGAATTGTTAGGAATAACGTGCAACAAGTGTTTCATTTAGAAAGATTCGTGTATGTGTTTTCTATTTATCAATTTGAGCACGTGGTTTCATTAAACAGTATATAAATGTACCGCGCCATTTCTCACAATAAGAGTACTGGAAATATACATACATACCACCTCGCCTTCGCATCCCAATGTAACTATGGCAACCGGTGCGCGGTCGTCTCACGGCAAGATGCGGGTAAATCGGGGAATCACCGCCTCTCGACAGCTCACCTCTGAATCTCTCTGGGACCTCTCTGATAAAGAAATCTGAGTCCGTTGTGGAGACCAGCCCGTTCTGTAGTAAATGATAATGACAGAACGAATTAGATAAGCACAGAAGTGAACCAAGCGAAAATATCAACAACAAAGTGGCTGTATACGACGTATGTGTAGTTATGTGATGCATCATGTAATATATTAATTCATAAATTATGATGGATATTCACCATCCGTCTGACTGTCGATGAGATGGAGTCCAAATCATGACACTTTTCCTGTCGTAATATCTACTTCTACGTCTGGTAAAATCTAACAATTCTGCAAGTGGTGTGAATGTTGACCAAAGTGAAAAAAAAGTTAGTTGGGAAGGTTAGATTTAGCCGTTGCATGAAATCAACTGGTATCAGCAGAGCCCGCAGAGTAACCTTATCATAACTGTGGTGAAACTGACAGTGGTAGCAAGAATAATGATTGTAGTGAGGTTGCCTTTACCAAGTGACCTCCGCACACACTGATCTCGATCGCTGATTGGTTGTCTCCAATGACGTCACCCCGATAGTGGCAATTAGATCGTTGAGCACGAAGTGACGAGGTCCCTCTAGTGTGCCGGTGATGAATTAACAGACTTGGAGAGAAGACACCTGGTGGAATATAAGAATTCATTACGTTTTCAATTTGGGATGGGGAATGGGGGCAACGTTTAAGTAGTTTTGGTAGATTGATTTAATATCATTCTAAATGATCACATCGAGCTGACAAATTCAAAGGTAAACCAACATTACGTATTAACTACTTTAAAGTAGGGAAATTTTAATTTCTTACTGTAGTATGCGCGAACACAAAATTCAGAATTCAAATTAGATCGCTTATAGTTGCTAAGTAAAATGCTGTTCTTATAAAGAGCAATGCATTGACCGTACTTGCATCCAAAACAATTAATTGTTGCACTTTTTGAAATATAGTAAATGAAATACATCTGTGATGTTTAAGTGACTCCTGAAATAAGAAAGAAAGATCGTGATTTTTTTCTTTTGGCTCGAAAGACCATCGACTAACTTCATGAACACAAAGTATGTAAACTGCAATATTTTTTGGGATGGCAACCTCAAATTTTGTCATCATGGACGATTTTAGTGATTAACATTTTTTCTGTCTCAAGGTAAACATATTGATAAGTATTCTGCTATGACAGACTGAAGTCCAAAAGATAACGAGCAAATTTTTACTTCTTATAGCTTCTTGTCGTTACACACATACCGCCATCTTTCTTTAACCGCAGCACGTGCTTTCTCCCAAAAGCCCTCAGCGCGTAATAAAGTAGTCCAGACACATCACGGCTTGTTTCCCATTGGTGGAAAGTTCGGCGATGTTCTGTCGGTCTTTGCGTTTCTTTTGTCAGTTGTCTTGGGTACATTATTTCGTATTCTGGAACTTAAGAGAAGAATAAGGAGAATAGACATTACATAAAACAGAGCTTGTTCATGTTCTTCAAAAACGTGCAATCAGAATTATCACAAAATCTCAACCCTTAACTCTTACACAGCCCATATTTAAAAAGTTTAGATTATTAAGAGTGTATGATATTAACAAATTTGCTGTCTGCATTTGTATGTACTCGTGTCTTAATAATATCTTGCCCAGATTTTTTCGGCAACTGTTTCACCCTAACTCAGGTAATTTTTATATTCCAAATCATAAATATAATCACCCCAGACAAAGAATATGTTATATTGGTCCTTTTTATGGAATGCCTTGCCAAATGACTTAAAGGTGTACGAAGTCAATATTTATTAAAGAAAACATATAAAATACATCTATTAAGTCAATAATTTTTCTGCTTTATATGATTTTAATCAAATTGTTACTATGTATAAGGATTAACACATTATGATAACTTGCCTTGTTGTTTTGCCTCTTGTCGGTTTTGTACTTTGTAGTGTCTTCTGATTAAGTTTTTATGATGTGTGTTTTGTCTTGTCTACGTATAGTTGAATTTATTTCTTGGGGATTAACCTTGAAGGGCTGGTTTAAGCTTATGTTGATTCCTCCACTTCTCTTGATATTAAGCCTATATTTTGCATATTTTTCCTTTGCCTTTACGATGTACGCTGTGATGTACAATGAAACTGTCTTTTTTATCAGATTTGTGGAAATAAATTGAATTGAATTGAAATTAACTGAATGTAATTTCCAATCAAACCTTTTGGTGTCAAACACTGCGAGTAATGTAATTCAAAGCTGCAAAATCATGATTGCTATCTCAAAGTATTTGTAAATTAATTTCTGGTTGGGTTATCCTCATCAATCTTTTCTGTTTCTTCTTCCTGTCTCTGGTTAAACAGCTTTTCCAAGACACCCATTGCCATTCGCGGCAAAAATAATATTATATTCTATGAGAAGCGGTGGATGGAAAAACAGGACCGGGCGTTCACCTGCTGACTGAACGACATCCTAACCCCGGAGGTGGACACGCCCAAGGACCACAACAAAAAAGTCAAAAGTGACTCTTAATGCTCTCTACCCTGAGATACACAGAATTTGTATGCTGTAAAGCCTGCATTGACTACAGGTGGCTAACAATGCATACTCCATAAAAATCAGTCAACATCTTATACAGTCAATCATGCTGTTGTGATATTGTCTGTTTGTGATCAAAGGATGAGTATTGTTGCTATGAATCTGTCATTAAGACATACATTGTATTGATATGTGTAAAAAGGTTACCAACTCATATTTTTTTTTCTCCTGGTCTTTGCATTCTACAGGGTCAATTGTACTGCTTTATAGCTATATAAAACTACTACAACGACGTATTTGTTCACATTGCGATGCTCGAGTTCTTTTCCTCAGGAAGTTTATAACGCAAGTACGAGGAAGAAGAGTAAAGAGTAAGACAGGTTGAACACTTACAAACATTTCGTAATTCCAGGACATTCCAACGTTTGTATATTTATAGCACGTAGTCTTGCGCTTGGCAGTCATATTATTCATGTTATTTGTAAAGAAGCATCATTAAAGTAATTGCATTTGCCACCACGATAACAACGGAGAAGTGGTAATTCTACTGAGTAACATACAATAAAAGTAGGCAACATTACAATCATGGCGACAATGATGATAATAAACTTAATATCGCAAAAAAAAAATCATGATGTGAGGTGGAAAGAATATGAATAGGTGACGAGACCACTATTTTTTTTAAAGTTAAACAAATGGAGCGTAATACCTTATTAGGAGAAGTAGACAAGCTGAACGACAAAGTCGAGTATGAACATTCCACCAGACTATAAGAAGTACAGTGCAAATGGCTCCTTTATCAGAAAAAAAAAAAATCTCGTGGCATATTGGCATTCTCTTACCATCCGAGGGCGCTCTAACCCCAAACCAGTCCACCAGCTCGTCATTCGACATGTAGTGATGAATCTATATGGGAATGTGTAGATCAATATAGTATCATAATAATTATATTATAGTGCACACTAAAGATACACACGTTTTACACGTTCCACATATGGAAGTCTTTCCTTACAATGTAATTGTGATGTAGCTACATAATATAGATTCATTATAAGTATCAATGGCCTAAACAGACGTTTGAGCACCCTGAACGATACGTGTGGGCATAACAAATAACAAGGTGTGGAGCTTAAACATTTTCAATACGGGAGCCGCGTCAGCCATGCACCTAAACTTGATGGAAAATTACAATTACAAGAAAGGCGATCATGTTAAGTCATCCAATCTCACCGTTTGTTGCTGCTTTGAAGACGATCCCTCAACTATATACAGAAGAAAGACAGCGGCAAGTGTCAAAAAGATGCTCAAATCCATTTCGCGCGCGCTTCCCGCTTTCCTTTTGAGCCAGACGATCACGCTTTATACATACTCTCTATAGTTTGAGACGGAGTAGATCTACAACCATTTAGATTTGAATTGGCAGTGGCTTAACCCATGTCTGAGACACAAAGCACATGGGTAAAAAAAAAAATGCATCCCAACATACCGGCATCCCCAAGGTAAGAGCTATGGAATCTTGGCGCACCTGTTGTTTAGAGAAGACTTCTTTTCATTCGAGGATACCAAATGCATGAACTGTCTGAACAAATCGTATAGGAATGTCTTGAAAGGGGTTTCTGGTTTGAGGCATGCATAAAAGGGTAGTCCTGATGTAAGGGAATGGTGACTTCTTTAGCTTGCAGTGGTTGCATTCATGATGCACTGTACAAGTACAAGTTCAATTTGTAATACGAGTCTTTTGTACTCAATTAAAAGACGAAGTAGTAGCAATGGTCACAAAAGTTCAAAAATCTATTTTCGTTATTATGAGTCAGGGAAGAAAATAATATGTCGTAAAGATAATGATGATAATCACAATGGTAATGATCATGACAAACATGGAAATACCAGTGAAAATGAATACCGGGTACCTTAAGTGCAGTGATGATAATAGTGAAAATTGAAAAAGAAAATCACACAATATGATTTGGACCCTAAAATCAAAACAAAAATGACATCAGCGTTAGTTTAACAGCAATAATGAAAATGATCATTAATAATGTCCTTTACCATGATAAGGTAGTCACAATAGCTCTTTACTTCAACAGTACGGATAGTCAGTAACACTGAGTGATGCTAATCCATATTATAATGTTCTTATAGACCAGCCCCAAGCCAGGCACAAATTTTGGTACAGTGGAGAAATTCTCTCGAATTTTAAGACACCATACACACTATCTGATATCATGAATTAAAAAAAAAAAGATGAAATGGCTAAAATTAACAGGGGAATCCAAATTGTTAATAACATTTTTTTTTTTGCTTATCGTGGTAATCAATCTGAATAAGTTATCGTTAGGCCCTTATATGGATAACAAAATGTATATTTTCCCACGAAATCCAGGTGTTAAAGGGTGTGTACAGTTCTGGTCGAGGTGAAGATTTAGCTTTTAACGTTTTGCGAGATATTCAGAAACCACTCTATGAGATGTCAAAGAGCATGCAATTCTAAGGGGTATCATAAGTTTATTTGATAAAAATCGGTTTTGAAATGGCTGAGATATCCAAAAACAAGGTGAAACAAAGAGATCCTAATAAAGTTGTGGCATGTCGCCTTTTATTATTACCACTTTTTTTTTGGATATCTTAGCCATTTGAAAACCAATTTTCATCAAATAAACGTTGAATTCTTCTTAAAATTACATGCTCTTTCATATTTCATAGGAGACTTTTCATTATATCACTTAGGAATGTTCAAAACATGAATCCCTACCTCAAACAGTACTGTACAGTCCCTTTAAAAATGGGATGAATGGCTTCTCCCTGACAATACAGATAATACAGGGGTAATAGTAAAGACAGGGAACACGGAACACCTGCCAGTACTCTCACAAAAGAGGCTACCCTTGATAAATAACACAATGTTAGTCATTATCACGCCCATTCAGCTTATTTGCTTTTGCTATGCATCTGAAATAAACTTGAATATCGGGCGACATGGCACTCTTTAAACCTTAGTAAACAAGGTTAACGACAGCAACTAACGGGTCAAAAGAACTTCTTTCATGCTTCGGTATAATTGGAGCGAGACTGTTTGTATGTGTGTATGACACCATCAGGCATTAATTGTAAGTGTGAGAGTGGCCGACGTTGACCAACTGTGCCGGTAATTTAGTGAAGATGAGTAATCGTCGAGGGGATATTGAAATTTTTATCAGGAAATTAAGATATCCTGAAAGACCGCGGGCATCCTATTAAAATATGCCACGATGACCATCGTGGACAGACAAAAAGAAAAAGAAAAAGAGAAGTAGGACTTCTTAGCTCCTAAGCAGAGGGGCATTGATTTGTGTTGTTTCCCGTTGAAAGATGCATGGGATGAGTGTCTCCGTGTGTAAGACCATTGGAATCGCCGCACTATAGGAAACTCTCGGTAAAAGGACTACTATTATGGTTGTTATCAAGTTAGACTCGTTATGGTCTAAATCATATCTGGAGTGCTTTTAACATCCACTCACGTCACCTCTTTGTTGTAACGTTTTGTTGTATCAATAGGCATAATAGACCACTCTTGGTGGCAACTTGGGGCATTATACAAGTGCAGGAGTAATCACTTTATTGTCCAAGAAAAGTCAATCTAGAAACAAGAACTTTTAATTTTACCCGTTAAGAAACCACAAACGAAGTGGCTAATTTCTTAATTCCACAGCATACGATAGGATATCAATGGAGTCTTCCAAGTAGGCATTTCGTAATCCGACGAAAAGTATCGTGAATTGTTTTTGTTACATGTCGTGTTTATCCACTCTGCACATTTTGTTTTGGAATCAACCACCTGTTAATGAATGAACATGAGTGTCAAGCTATGCGAAGAGTTGTTTGATTGAAATTTACATAACAATTATGGGCTTGTTTCCACATGTCAACAGCCATTCATGTCACGTTCTTAAGCTGCTTCCACCTGTTCATGAAGGTAGTTATCGATTGATTCAAGAACATTGACGTAACATTGGGTAACATTCTTGGATACGTTACGTCATATTCTGAGAGTGTGTAAGAATACTTGCGACCGACTGTAAGGCTGCTTTCACATAGAAGTATTCGGTATTCGGTATTCGGTATTCGCCATTCGCTATTCGCTATTCGAGCACCGAATACACCATCACCCGCACCGTCAACTCACCATCCCATGTAGTGAGAATTTCTTCCTCCTACATCGCAGCAAATCTTATTAACAATTTCTAAACTGCATCAGAATGTCGGTCTACATGCTTATATTTGCTAACGGGCAAATCCAGACCAAAAGTGTCATTATTTCATAAACGAGAGACGGTATACGCTGCAAGAAAATCGAACAAGCTCGATTCCCACTTTGCTATACTTTTCGCAGGTATTCGGTACTTTCGAATAGTGCCCTCTTATGTGAACCGGTGTGAGGAAATCCTATCGTTCGATTCAAGCTATTCGCGTGCCCTCGAAAAACGAGCCCGAATACCCGAATAGTATACTTCTATGTGAAAGCAGCCTGACCGACTAGCACGCTGTTTTTTTTCTTCGCACGAAACAAGTAGGGCATTGGATTTCCTCAATTCGCTCATTAAACAGTACTTACGGGGGAACATTGGGACGCTCGACTCAGAGTCCATAAAGAATATACATGAGGGGATATAATTATACAAACAATAAAGATTAAAAAAAGATCAATCGACGAACGAACTAGCAAGCTCATTACATGGGTTTTTCTTAGATGATAGTTATATGTCATTTCATGAACATTGCTAAAGCTTCCCAATGTAGGAGCGCCAATTAATAATACATTAAAGAAATATCATCTGATTGTAAAAAAGAACTTTGGTGACTTTTATGTTTGTATGAAATTAATACAAGACTATGAAGTGTAACTTAAAAAGGCGATTTCGATACCGAAATTGGATTGAACTACATACCACTTGCGTAGAATACTCTCGAAACGATACCAATGGGGCTATTTAGGTCGCTTAGACAAGTAGCTCCTTCGAAAAACTGCTATACTTTCTTGTCACAGCAAATTTCTGAAAGTGTCCCATTTTTTTTCTATCCTAAATTCGGTTATTCCCCCTTCTCGATTTTGATCTTGTCTCAAATTAATTCCCATCATCTTTATGGAGGCGGGGTAACCTTGAATCAACGGTCTGTTGTGCTGCGATGAATTTGTATGAATCAACATGACTGTGTGTGTGTTTGTGTTTGTGTGTGTGTGTGTGTGTGTGTGTTTGTGAATCGCAGACTGTAAAGGACTGATTCTTTTTATGTTGAAAAATTGAAGTTGCTTGATTATTCTTAAAAAACAAAATCTCAACCCACATTGAACGTACAAATATATGACAAAATGTGAGGCAATACCATCATTGTCTTGTAATTTTTGTTTTGCATGACCATTGACCGATTATAACGCTTTCTATGAAAACATGAGAAGGTGTAACATTTATGTGTACATATTTTTCGTTGCTTTGTTCTGTTTATATGTTTACGCGGTATTTCACAGTCAACCTGAACGTATGTGGTAGCCATTCATTTTATGTACCATCAGTACGTATAGATAAGATAGAAACAAAACTCAACATTTTAGTGTTATAACTTTTCTAACGAAATGAAAACGTTTGAATTGTCTCTTTCAGAGTGCAAGGAAAAAATATTACCCTATAGAGAGTTTAAGCAACAATACATGGCAATGCATACGTTTCATAATGAAATTCAATTCTAATTTCACAGATGAACCATATGATAATGTGGAATATTCAAGAAGATATTAGCACAATGTGTGTTAAACATTTCATTCGAGAAAAGGAAAAAGAAATTGAATCCCATGATATGTGCACTGAATCTATTTCTTTTTTTTTTTCATTAAGAATCCAAATGATAGTGCAAATACTCACAAAACCGACCCAGCGATACTTGTCCGATGGACAGAGTGATACCGCACTGTGTACACCTTATACCTGATGTAACCGAAGTGTATGGAAACAAAATGAAAAGTAACATTCATATCAGATTGATATGTTGACAAAAGAATGCGGTGTCATGTTTAATGTTTTTTTTTTTTTTAATTAAGCGTACGATAACAGGAAAGACCGGACTCTATCATTAAACACTAATGAGGAAGTATAACTCTATTTAAAATAGGTTAGTGTTCATGAGTTTATTTTTCAGGCATCTGAAATTGGATAGTCCAGGATGTAACTTGTATCCACTAGTCATTGTATAGTGTAGCAAAATGGGAAATGGCTTCTAAAGGGACATGGGATACGGCCATTCACTGCCAAACTATAACGACACCAATGATGATAACATGAAAATAGGGAGATTTTTTTGGGGGGGTCAGATTTTACGTTTTATTGCCAAATAATCCTTCTGCGAAGAAGAATGTGTCTTGTAAGAAGGGAAATACAATAACGGCTTTTAATTCCAATTCCACCATGTCTTGGCTGTGGGCTGCTTCGACGAAATGCCATCTGATGTGGTGTTACGACAGACACAAATGCAATGCACTCTACACACACACACACACACACACACATACACACACACATATATATACATACATATACATAATATATATATATATATATACATATATATATATATATATATATACATACATATACATAATATATATATATATATATATATATATACATATATATATATATATATATATACAGTCTGTACTCATGACTAAGTGCTGGAACAGCAAAAGCATCAAATTACATGCTGGTTTACTGGCGTGGAAAGCTTCCCTGCCAAAGACGAGTGATGACTGTGATGATTACAAAGCTTCATATCTCTTGTACCGCTAAGAATTGTTATTTGACACCAGAGGAACAGTGATGCTGGGCCTCGATTCAGGAAATACATGTCAACAGCATGAAACAACTAGCTTATCTTGCTAAAAAGAACACACTGTCTCACAGTGTATTCACAATGTCAGCTAAATGTGTTCACATAGCCGACTATGTGAAAACAATGGATTTTAACAGTGTGAAGATGATTTCAGATTGTAAATTGTTGATTCACAATGTGTTCACAATTTTGAAACGCTCGAATTTACCAATGTGAAGAGATTTCACACTGTGTCCACAATTTTTTCACACTGTGTTTTCTATTGTGTTTCACACTGTGAGACAGTGTGTTCTTTCCAGCAGTGTTAATAAAACAATGAATTGAGACACAGTATTACTGTCGATGTGGTAATCAAGCCATCCAATATCTATTTAGGAGTACATGATTGGTAAAAATAGAAGTGTTTATGTGATCTTAATACAAACACGCGATAAAAGAAAGTAGGTGTGCAATTGTCTTCATTATGTATAGTTACGTATATGCAAAATTATGTAAATTTGCACAGAGACGGATATGTATATTTATATATAGATATCAACATATGAATATATATATATATATATATATATATATACATATATATATATATATATGTATGTATAGTGTGATGATGCTGATACTCGTACCGTACGCCTCTGTCATCTTGAGAAGAATTATAGTCGAGACAATTTAGATGACAAAATATGTCGCATGAAGCCGGCTATTACGAAGCTTTCGACCTTGGTCTTCCTCGGCTTTGTTATCTGTTTATGAAATGAAATACATGTTTTTGAGCATAGCAAATCTGGAGTCATGAACACTATATACTGAATACAAGTTCAGCATGAGTTAATAGCTTCATAGCATACTTGGCAACATTTTTGGCAATTTGCAACACATTCAACAATGTATAACTGTAAATGAATATAAAGTGAGTATATGTAGCATACAAACATTTCATAAACAGATAATAAAGCTGAGGAAGACCATGGTCGAAAGCTTCATAATAGCCGGATTCATGCAACATCTTTTGTCATCTACATTGTCTCGAATATATATCATATGTACATTATGAAAAGAGAGAGAGAGAGAAAGAGAGAGAGAGAGAGAGACAGAGAGATAGAGAGTTATCATCAAACTATTCCCTTCATATCAAGGCCTTGAAAATTATCATGGCAAAGGACGAAGTGATAGAAAACTTTTTTGTGTCAATTATTTGTAATATATTGTGGAAATTGGCGTTTAATCAAGATGCTTAGTTTGTTTTTGTAAATTGCTATGGTGAATTATCATTTCCATTTATTTTAAAAGCTTACTTTCCAATTCTTAAAGAGTCTACAGCAATGTAAGAGCAACACATTTTTGAGCCAGTCACTCTTAATTTTCGAATACTTTTGTGTAACAATACATAAATCTTAAATGTTAGTTGTTAATATTTGGTTCTGTGACAAAGTGTTAAGTCTTGACTCTCATCCTGTTACTCAAACTTTGTATGTATTTATCCAATGACTGTTATCATTTAGACAATATTCTATTACACCATGACATCTTGTTACCGGTCGTGATCCCCTGGTCCGAAGAGGCCTGCCTGTACAATCCTCATACTCGGAGATACTTGGGGACACTTGGATATGGATTTTTTAACTCTTTTCTGCGAAGTACAATGTACTATGTTTCAGAATTCTTACTGTAACACATTTATGTTTTTGAATCATCACCCATACTAGTATAGTTTCCGTATCTCACTTTCCTCTTTTTACAAAGAAACAAATGCAAATCTATGAACTTCATTACGAAGTCACAGCTAAAGAGAGGAATGGGAAATGCACTCAAAACTAGCTTGCAGTTGGGCAAGAAAAAAAAAGTACATAATTCCTAAAGTTACTATTTTAAAGAAAACATAGGATCAACTCCCGGGCGTTGCTGTATAGAAAAAGAACACTTTTTAAAGGAGTTCGTGGGATGCATGCATTTTAACTCCTTATTTGAAGGTTTTCATTTAATTCTTTTTTTTTGTGGTCTTATCCATTCATTTCTTTTTTGTTTTGACTCTCTTCATTTTCTTGAGAATGAAAAGATGGCTAGCCTCGTACAAAACACATGATCAGTGAGCTGTTCGTACAAACATTTCAGGATACCTCTTGACAAAGCAAAAACATATAGGAACCGATATGTACAAACTTTTAACTTTAAGTGCAATAATCGATAATACTCTCAACTCTTAACAGTGCTAAACGCAAGGCATTTATTGTCGATCTGAAACTTAGGGTTAAAAATTATTACTTTTTACATTTCAAATTGTTAAGGGTAACTGTATTACCCCTAAATGTAATACGTGTACCACATTAAGAGTCAATATTACATATAATTTATAGGGTTACAAGTTAATCTTTTTAGGCTAAAAAATAATAATGTTCTCTCCCGTTGTTTCAGTTAAAACTTATGAGACCATGGAACTTCAGGATATTACCTTAGGGATGCAGGGATGGTTTTTTCTTTCATATTTAGGGTTGATATTATTTTTAGCCTCGTTATTAATTCTAGACGTGATACAAAGTTTCTATATCTAATCGTGTGCTTATTGTCCTGCTCTGATAATAATGATAACAATAATAATAAACCATATTTGTATAGCGCATATCACAAAAAATAGATTAATGTCTCTATGCACACTGAAGGAAGGAACTAATAAAAATTGGAAAAATTGACATGAGAGAGAGAGAGAGAGAGAAAGAGAGAAAGAAAAGGAGAGAGGAGACAAAATAAGACGAAAAGTGACAGAGCTGCA
Source organism: Diadema setosum (assembly GCA_033980235.1). Classification (NCBI taxonomy): domain Eukaryota; kingdom Metazoa; phylum Echinodermata; class Echinoidea; order Diadematoida; family Diadematidae; genus Diadema; species Diadema setosum. The sequence goes on from CM067071.1 coordinate 12,891,910, forward strand.
AAAAACATTGTACATGTTAAAAAGATACACTAAAGTAATGTTTATGAGCAGATGAAAAAATAATGAAATCCAATAGAATAATCATGCTTTCTCATTAATGAAACGCTTCCACATTTGCAAATTAATATTACTATTACGAACAGAATTCCAAATAACTGTGTCGGGGGGGGGGGGGAGGGGAAGGTATTAGAATGTATATAGATATGACTGTGATACTTAAACGATGAAATGTGTCTTTACTTGTAGACCAAGTAAAATTATATAGTTAGTAATAATAGTAACAATATAAAATTAGAAATAATTAGGGAAAAAAACCACCGCTATTATCTTGCCATAATACAATAAGGTCGGCTTACCGATGTAATTACATTCTATGATAGACCCCCATCACCTAAGGTACTTTATTATGGATTATTGTATACTCAACCTGTTCCTAATTTCATGCTCGGAGACCGTTTTAAGATGGACAACCTCACACAACTTATTTGATTGTAAGGATAAGTCTCGTCACAAAGGCTTCGCAGAAAAAATAAAAGTAGGATCCTATATTGGTAAACCGATCTTTTCCTATCATTCCAAAACTGACAAGACACTTGACTGTTGGCATCTATGAAAGGCGGAGTGATATTTTTGTTAGACCAGCAGTGCCGCTCCGTGCTTCCGCACGATCACACCCCGGCGTAAAACCAGTCACAATATAAATTAATCACAGATTTACGGGCTCATTAAGAAGTCTAACTTTCCTCACGATCATGGTAGGAACGAGTACTTCGCTCCAAGTGCATTTCTTCTTTTATAGGCCCCCTCAAAAAAAGAAAAGAAAAAAAGAAACGCCTTACAGCTTCGCAACAGCATCAAATTTTATACGGATATTTTTTTTTTGATATACAGATCTTGATCAATATCTATCACTTTTTGCCAATAGACTCTGCGTTCCGACACAGCAAATATTTGTATGTAAGCTATAGATGTATCTGATGTGTTCTTAGTGTATGTGTACACTCCAACAACTTTGCGTTTAATTTTCTTGCAGGGGGCAAACCTGGACTCTTGGAGGGCCAACATGGCCCAACAGATTGCAGTCAAGGCTGGAATATTACTCTTCCTAGTTCATTCTTGTGGTAAGTTGTCCTTCCTTACGTTTCTTTTTTTTATTGTAATGTGTCTTCTTGTGGTCATAAGTCTCATAAACAGTGCTTTGGGACGTTTCGAACAGTGTTCGTATTAGTTTTAGGACAATTACTTTTAAACGTCGTGATATTTTCCTGTCCGAATGGTTTATAAAGATATTTTCGAAAAAGGAAAGATACATAATACCGAGCATGAACTTGGAACATAGCATATTATTTGCATGAAAAATCACGGTCTTCTAGAAGTAAAGAACGGGTATGAATATTACATAATCAAGTAATAATCTTACGGTTGTATATTGTTCATTTCCTGGCTCTTTACTGCAAAGAAATTTGTCTCCAGGAAAAATAAAAGCTAACAGATTAACTCTTTACATGTGACTCTTTTTAAATACTCACATATTCTTGAAATAGTTCATGGTAAAGTAGAGAGTTAATTAACTTCTTTGTCTGCATTTACAGTCGCCGTGACTTTCACCGTACCGAGTACCCTGACAGCCAACAGCCAAGTCACTGCGCGGTGTACGGAGAGTGAAGTGCTCGAGTCACAGACAGCGAGCTGGTTCTTGGACGGCGTCCATATCACTGAGGGCGTGGTCACAAATAGCAATCAGGCTCGTCAAGACAAAGGATGGGGTTATCAGGGAAGCATACGATCTAGTCAGCCCACAGATACATACAGAACCTGTTATATAGGGTGACCGGAAAAAAGTTTGGTTCGTTATGAAATGCGACCTCATTGAGATAAGTAAGACAAGACTTTACTCATCTTGCGTAATACGTGCACCTCATATGCTGCAGGTGGTGTGTTACCAGGTACATTTTCGTTAGAATGTCTCCCTTCACGGGAACATTTCTGCCCATTTGATCTGCCTTAACGCACAGAAGTAAGGTCGTTGACAATTTGGCAATTTTTAATGACATCTCGGGACGCTTTGACGGTGTCGTGACATCACCGTTGCTTCGTGATAGGCGATGAAGTGTACAAAATATTGATAAGACTACGTAAGAATATCTCCATGTTCGCGAAGAATATTTTGTTCATTCTCTTTGATGTTCACTGCACATAAAACTGTCTAAATATATGTATTGTATATGTTTATGTTCAATCATGCATTACTTGATTAAAGTTAAATGCATCATAACCACTAAAACGAGTGTTGAACATACTGAACTTTTGTATTTACTGTATTTGGTTTTTATCTCTTTTCAAGTTTTTTTTTTTCAACTTTCAAGACGAAAAATAAAAATGTCAATCGAGAACTACCTTGCGACTTATGTCGTTAATGACAGTTTTTTTTTTTCTTTCTGGTAGATGATTATTTTTGTTTGAGTGTTTCTTTTTTTTCATGAAAATGTGACTTTTGGCAATTCAAGAAATATATTATTGCTTCTTTTTTTCTTTAGGAATTTTTTGCTTTTTGTTTTAGTATGAAACTAATGTTTGTGTGTTTTGTTTCTTTGTGTGTGTGTGTGTGTGTGTGTGTGTTTGTATAGTCTGAGTGGGTGTGATGACTGAGTGTAATAGCCAGACCAGAATTCTGAGGGATGAAACTATTTGTAACTGTGCGGCGTGCGGGAGTCTCCACATTGACATCAGAGACGGAAGTGACCTTTGTGCGGTAAAACTCACGTGGGACAGAAAACTCCCTGTAATTTCGTTCCTGATCATGACAGCGCTAAAGGTCTCCATGGAATAAAGACTGTGATATCTTGAGACACTTATTACTACTTCAGAAGGTATGACAGAACACTTGCAAAAAGCTGAGCATGCTGTTTCAGTGTTCATGTAGGTAAGATTTTAAAAAACACGTTAGGGCAGAAACTGCTCTGCAAGGAATCGGCCTCTCTACTTGCCTAGGAAAGACGGAATTACCAAAAATCGAGAAGAAAACTCGTCGCCAATACTACAACAATGACAAGGCTACAGAAAATGCACTGAATGTAATATTTTTGAATTCCTTACGTGCACCCTTTGCACAAAACACACAGTTTGTCGTTGCCATTTGGCTCGATTTTTCTGCCAAATCGCTCCAACCGGAAATGAGATTCCTTCTAGACTCATTGTAATACACAGAATGTCATTTGTTAGGCATCCATGTCAAATCCATCATCCTAATAGTAATGACTATGAAAAGTTCAGGATATTGACATTATGCTAATCTAAATAGTAATTTTCTTTGTCGAAGACGACGGAAGTAACATTTGGTGGCCTTGATTGATTTGATGTAAAAAACCTGAAAACTTCTCGGAATCAGACATTCTTGAATATGTCAAGCTAGCCATACGAGCCACAGGGATTCAAGGAGCTAAAACATGTAGAAAGTATATAAATTTCTCTGTTGGATTTTCGGAAAACTGAGATTTTCCACAGAAGTAGCAAGTGATGCTTTGAGGCTTCAATGGAAGAAAGCAGCATGCCTGATGTACACCACTCTAGATATTGTCTAGCGAGTTCGCCAAAATCCCAGAGGTTCATTAAAACGAATACAAAATCAGCCTGTCTAGAACAAGACCAAGAGAATAATATCCTCTCAGTTTAACTTTGTTGTAACATTATCTTTTAGAGCCCTATAGATAAATATATGTTGTGAGACAGCTTCATTTTTCTTCCCACTTGCCTGCTTAGTTTTCATATGTTCAAGTGTCCACATTGAAAAGCTGTAAACATAAAAAGGAGAAGCTTTGATTATCAATGTTTTTTTGGCCTTTATATCTCTTGTCTTTTTTAATTGTGACCTTGGTGATTAAAGAAGGATTCCTAATCTTGTAACTGGGCTTAGTTATGTAGTCCAAACAGGAGGGGTAATATTTCAAAGATATTAAAAAATCATATTAAGCAAATTATCTAAGACACATGAAAGTGTAAGCCAATTGTATATTGGTGTCAGCAATTGGGACTTAAGAAGTATTGGAACCACTGTAAAGCAGTTCAATATAAACTAACTCATTATTCTTATCTTGTTATCCAGCGTTAATGGCTCATATCTTCAAAATAGTAGCCACATGTGGAATGCCACATGATGCGACACGCGTGTCACACGAGTTGAGTCGTTTCTGGGGCACAAACGTTAAGCTCTTCATCGGTGTCTCTAACGTGTAGTATAGCGTAGCCGTCAAAAGGTCTCACTTACACTCGTTTACCTGCAAATACAGGCATTTAAAAGAAGACATATTGAAATATGTCCCAAAATCTATTTGGAGCATTCAACCTATACATCTGTATAAGAAAAGGCAACAATTCCTCACGGAAGCGCGACAATTTTCTGCCCTTTAGCTTGTACACAAGGAATCATGTTTAATGTCTCACCATTGTGCGTACAGAAGGTTTGACGAAAAATACATTTATTGTGGATTTTTCTCGTAGCCGAAACGTACGTCACTAATTGCTGTCTGTGGAGAATTAAAAGAAATATTGATCCTAATCGTTGGCAAAATGATGAAAGTGAGATGACAGTTGAACATAGAAAAATCATATCAAATAATTACTATAAACACCCACTTAAGAATTGACAGCAAATAAACTCTGGTAACGCAATATTATCCATTGCGTCGAAATAGCCATATGTTTCTGTCTACCTAGATATCCTCTCCACATCGTGTTCTACCATAGCCATGTAATCATTTGTGAACATAAGTAATACATTCTTTACCAAGGAAGTACTTTCTGAGTGTAAAACCCTTGCAAAGACACTGACAGTGAATCAACATGAGATGACATGGAGTGGAAAGCAGAAGGAGAGAGTATGTACTCGGACTGCGTAATATTATTGTTATCCCTCTTACTGCACGGATCGCTGCTATTACTACAAGACGTATTACAACATCGAAAGTGTGTTGACCTTCACTCCTTCCGCTGATCATCATGGAAAGACGCTGCAGTGCATCATTTCCGGTTCTCAACGATCGGCCACGCTAAATGTTAGACGTATGTATTCAATGTTATTGCATACTAGTATTATAGCTGAATGTATTTTTGTGCTGTGTGTGTGTGTGTGTGTGTGTGTGTGACAGAGAGAGAGAGAGAGAGAAAGAAAGAGCTCTGTGTGTGTGTGCGCGTGTTTGTGATTTCTGTGTGTATACGTGAGATATAATGTGCCTCTGGACTTACAGATCTTTGGCATTCATGAAAAACAACAACTAAAAAACTGATAAATTAAGTATATTCTAGCGCCAAAACTGTCATAGATCGGGTGGGTGAAAAATGAATGCATTCTGAGAATGCTTTGTTGTGTCTCGTAAATAAGGACATTATAGCTGTGATCAGTGCAAGTGCGGAGAGATAATTACTAGCATTGACATTTCATCCTTCATTGGCGCGCTACAAAACTGAAGTAAGGGATGAATATTAATAATCCTATAGCCTCCAACGTAGAACTATCAGGAAGACAACAACAATAAAACAAAACACAAAGGTCACGCTATGCACTATGAGGAAATTATCAAGGCATGTGATGAAAACATAATTTAGTGTTTTTTCTGTCTTGATTTTTTTTTTCTCTCTATTTTTTTTTCTTTGAAGTATAGAAGCCGGACCTATATCCATTACAAAACTGTTATTGAGTATACACCATTCAACGCTAGTCGGCGAACGAGATATGCAAATTCGCATCGGATTTTTTTTTTTTCGAAGACGAAACTATTAAAAAAAAAAAATGGCAGTCACCGGACCTCGCGAGACATTTTTTGAGCTAAACTTTAGAATTGTTATATCAGTTTTTTCATTGATTCATGTATTTCCATACTTATTTGTCTAAATGTATTTACTAGTTTATTCTGATCCGACACCCTGTAGATACGTAGCCAAGGCTGTATCACAAATTTTACAGAGCGTCGTCGCCCCTATTTCAGACAAAAAGAGAATGTGTCTTTTTCACATACTTAGTTCTTTTTCTAGAGTTATTATTGTTATTATCTTTTTTGTTGGTTTTACAAAGAGCTGTATCGATTTTGGTGTTATTGTGAAACATGACAACCCCCCAAGTTTCTTTACATTTCATTTTTGAGGATGGACATCGACATTTAGCCTACTTTACTTTTGAAAATCGGAAAAAAAAAGAAACAGAATGCTGAGCGACTTATTGCATTTTGGCAGAGGGAAATTATGTTCATTTGAGAAGTCAACTTGCAAAACTTTTTTTTTTCTGGTCTCTTTTAGCATTTGGTAAATTTCGTTTAGGGTCAACTAGCTAGGTCTTTGAATATTAGTAGTATAGATATTTAGAGAGAGAGGGTAATTATGATGGCATTGATGTGAAACTTCAACATAATAACAACATAATTTTTCTTGGGCAATGTCACTGTTTTGTTCGTTTATTTGGTTTGGTTTTATTTCTGCCTTTTTCCAAATCACACATAACAAAAGCATACATAATATTTAGAAATCAATATTACACGACGCATAAGCTTGCATACTGTCTTACTAATTAATTCAAGTACATATATACATACACAATGAACACGACAGTATTCGATGTATGAGACGTATAGAATGATATCACACACACACTCACACACACACACACACCCAAAGAAGGAAATCGTGGAATTAACAGTTGTAAATTAAATGATTGATTATTCATTCAGAATATGTCATGTCGTTACAATAAACGGTTTTCAGGAAAAAAAATAAAAAGAGGGATTTGAATGAATTGATTTTAAAATTGAGCATTTTAGACATTATAGTAACAGGAAAGCAGGAGATCGCGATCATAAGAAGCACCTTGACATAAAATATCGTAGTAACTTGTGATGTCAAAAAGAATAGAGTGAAAATTCAAAATAGTTATCGTTTATTTGTTTTCAATAGGCATTCTTTACTACAATATTGTGCTGGAGTGAGTACTGTACTGTGCTGTGCTGCGCTGTACTGTGCATGCCATGAAGTACAATTTTGTTAATTTAACGTTTGGGCATATAATACATAATTAAGTGTTTTCATGTGTCATGTGGATATCTGTTACACATTTCTCCTTACAATATTCATTTTAATATAATCATAAATATGATAAAAACAACCCACGCAGCAAATTACTAAACTCCTAATATACCGGTATATGCTGTTAATGAGTTAATATAAAACGCCCAAAATTTCTTACCCTTCATATACATTATTATATATCGATAAAAGACATTTTTCCATAAGTGCCTTAAAAGAATATGATTTAGTGATTGCCTTTATTTGCTCAGGGAGATTATTCCAAACGTCCGGTCCATGGTGTCTAATTGACTTGAGAGCTTTCATTGGCTTGGGATTGTGAAGGTATGAGAATCTTTGGAATATCGAGTTGGGTAAGCGTGTATGGACACTGGAGTTCACAGTGAATAGGTTGTGGAACGAGGAAGGGAGGGTGTTGGATGTGTATCATTTTGTACAATAATATTGCGCATTGTAATGTATGAATATCGTTAATTTTTAGGGTTATCAATTTAGAGAATAATGGTTCAGAGTTTGCAAGACAATGTGAGTTGGTGCAAATGCGGAGTGCTCTTTTTTGGAGAAGGTGAACTGATTGAATTTTTGTCTTGTTAGAATATGCCCATACCAATTTGCTGTATGTGATGTATGGTAAAATCAGTGCATTATTTAAAATAAAACGAGACTTTTCTATCAAAAGATCTTTCAGTTTGAACAATATACCTATTTCTCGATATAATACTACTTATATTGTTTACATGTTCATTCCAGGTAAGATTGGCATCAATAGTTACACCAAAGAATTTAGTAGACTTGTTTTTCTACAAGGAGTTACCCATCAATATGTAAATTACATTCAATATCAGAAGGATGAACATTTTTGAAATATATAAGATTAGTTTTATCAATGTTTAAAGATAATTTATTACATTTGAACCAATGTTTAAAGATAATTTATTGCATTTGTGTCGATTTTGGGCGCCGACACCGTATATGACCTGCCTTATCCAATGTCCATGAAAATGAAATGAAAAATGTCCACAAAATAAACACAGTATGTTAGGAATTTGAGTTCACCCCTTTCTGAGAGAACGAGACATGCACTTGCGTTTCTGTTTTTGTAAAGTATTTTTTTACACATTTAAGGCCTACACAGAAAATACGTTTGTCCGATCGCTAATCATCTATCATATCTTACTTGATGAAAAACATCGTTTACATGGTTATTAACCCAAAAGTAATTTTGCCACCTCACAAGCAAGAGTCGACTCAATTTTACCTTATTTTGAGGAACCAGCATTGCAGCACTGCCAGATTTCATTTAGTGGGTTAGTAACACGGCATTCAATTTAGGCATGTGCAGGTTTCTCCGATGATTGTTGCAGAGTTTTTGAAATCCTGGCAAACGGCATTTCTGTCATGTCTGCAAAGCAGTCTGAACATGCATAAATAGATTTTAATCAGTGATACATGTTTAAACAATACTTCAGAAAGGAAAGATAATTTTTAAAACTGCAGTTGTATAAAAGAATTTATTCAATTGATGTGGACATTTGACTAATGACATTTTGCTTTCTATATTACGAGCAGCTTAAACTTCATTCTTCGAATATAGTGTTGTCTTTAGCACTGCTTAAAATGAAATTGTAAACCCAGGTTAGCCGCTTTAGTGTTAACGCTGTCCTTCCAGAAAGTGCTGCCATTATTATTACTCTAGCATATTCAGGTGACCATTTCACTCCTGGCTCAAGAAGAGCATGGTGGGTAAAAACTTCTTGTCCAAGGATAAGCACTTAGCATTAACTTGAACTCGGGACCTCCGTATAAGAGTGAAAAGGCTTATCCTTTATACCACAGTGCCGCCAATCGGGTCAGGCCTTTCAGTTTCGTGTTCTAGTCTTAATACAACGGATATAAGCAACAGCAACACATCATTAGATTTTTTCTCTCTATCATTATCAATATTGTCTCAAAAGGATGACTTAAAACATATAACCTCCATATTTCTTTTATTTTCTGCGTGGCATATCTAGAGGGACGTATTGAAATAAAGTATCTATCAAATATTTCCGTGTTTCAATATTTCATTTGTTCTTTGTATTCGTGTAGCCACAATCAAAATAAATAAAATTGACCATAGTTTTTTGAATTAAAACAATTTGCAGATGGCCCGGCAGATGGCGTGATAACTATCAAGACACGTGATCAGGGGTCTTCCCTGGAAATAGAATGTCACGTGATCCCACAGCACCAGCCACATCCCGCCATCAATTCATACGTCATGAAAGCTGATGGCGTCATACTCTCCCAGTCGTCTTCTCCTACTACTCGCCTTTCTCCATCGCCTCGTTGGTGCATCGAACTTTCGTGTGAAGGAACGAACGCCTTTGGATCGACATCGAGTACATCGATCTATTGCCCACGAGGTATGATGATGCAATCCATGAAGCTTATTCAGCAACTTAAATACAATAACTATATCGATATGTTATGAAAACCGTTCATTTCGCATTACTACTAATAAAACATTATGACTCCATTTAAAATGTGTGATTCGGTACGATTCTTTGACTTCAGATATCAAGTATATATCTTTTCAACTCTGTTGATAAGAGTAGTTGAAGGTGTCTTGATGTTGAAATATCGTGTTCCGATGTTTTATGTTTCCCTGTACAGCACCTCCGGCAACTGATGCTATACAGGTTGAGTTCCAAGAGTTTGGAAATTTCAGGGAGGTCGGAGGTCACGTTAATTTGACTATATCCTGTGATATAGCCTCTCATACTCGACCATTCCCACCTATCAACCGGTACGTCATCAAGAGAGATCGTCAAACCGTGTCGACCTCCAGCTCCGTCACCCTGTCGCCTCGACCAGAGAGATGCACGAATATCACGTGTATTGGTGAAAATAACAATGGATCGGCATCATCAGTTGAAACCTACTGTCCGAAAAGTAAGCCTATTTTTCCTTTTTGATAGTTTTATTTAATGTCATATCACATATATACGCATTCATATTGAATTATGTGTATAGAGACATTTATAGATCTTGTAAATGTGTGCGTGAATGACCTGTGTGCACGTTTATCAGGTATATTACCTCTAACCCTTATACATACGTGCCAAGTGATGCATAATAATGCATGGAATAACTCTCCGGTTTCGTGTAAAGGAGACCAATGCGTTTAGATAGGCATGAAGAAAGGGTTATGATAAACATTATGATCTTTTTAGTTCAAACATGACAACCCCGGATATTTATCAGGCATTCTTTGGCTTTGTTTTGCAGAGTGGTTTTTTTCTGATATGACGTCATGATTGCTCTACTTCATAATGCTTGACCTTTTATGGGTTCCTTTAAATGCTCTCTGCGATTTGTCGGCAGATCCACCACGTGACCGTATTATTAACATCGAGTTCGACGAAAATTTGGATGACAATGGTCGAGGTATTGTCACCATCTCTTGTCGTGTGACCGACACCGACCAACCCTACCCTGCTCTCGAAAGGTACGAGATTAAAGTTGGAAGTGCGACAGTGTCAAACTCGAGCTCGTCATCGTTCACGGTATCGCCGGGTCCCCCAGGCTGCACGGACGTCACGTGTATTGGAATGAATGAGCTTGGTTCGACATCCACAGTGAATGAATTTTGTCCAACAGGTAACTTTTATTGAGCAAATCTTTTGTTATTGACCGGGGATCTAAGAAATAACGAGATAATAGCTTTAAGCAGAAGGGGGGAAATAATACAAATACTGAGAATACGAATGAACTCCATGTAATATTCTTAAAGCTTCATTACCATTATTTGGTGTCATATTTACGTATATCAACATTTGTGGTTGTTGTTGTTGTGTTTATTTCCGTTTTCAGATAAAAGTATACACATTTTGCGTATACATTGTATATACGTGCAGTATGAAGAAACGGGGGATTGCCCGTTCAGCCATATCTTCAGAATATGACTGTTCTTCCAGCGTCCCTTATATTGTGTTCAGTGAGAGTACTTTCCCATTAATGATTGTTTTTTGTATCCTTTAAACTTTCATACCTACACCTAGTGAGAGCGATAGTCATCTATTGTTAACATGCCATCTTTGATTTAAAACAGGATATTTCTGACCGAAACGAAACAAACTAACCCTATACAAAATATTAAGATGCTTGTATGGGTTCCCGATATTTCAGCCATTCTTAACTTTGCAAGAGTAAGATGTGTAGATCATTATCCCTTTTATTCCCGTATAAGTAATATGACATAGAAGTATTAAAATGTATACGAACTAAAAAAATATAAACCTCAGATTTTTTTTTTTGAGGAATGCGAGATGTTTTCGAATGTAATTCCCCGTCTTAGTTTACAACGTAAAGTTACGACTAATGAATATGAATGATAGTACATGATATTTGAAGAGTTTGTTTGCAAAAACCGATAAGTCCATTTTTGAAGATTTTGAAGTACGGTCTCTGTCATAAAGTACAAAATAATACCTTTTAAATGATATATTGGTCACTACATATAAAGGTATATTTTTGAAGTTATGGTCAAAAGAAGCAAAAATTTTCTTATTATTCCCTTTATTTTTCTTGACCTTTAATCGCAAATATCTCCATTTGACAAATATGGACTTATCGGTTTTTGCAAACAAACTCTTCATTTGTTTAAATTTTTTCTTGATATCAAATTAAGATCCTCCCAGGGAAGACATCATAACTCTGCAGATTGAAGAGCAGATAGACGCGAGCGAGGTTAACCTTGTGATCACGTGTCACATCGAGCCACGTGACCAACCCACACCTCCAATCGACTCATATGAGATCTCCGTTGACGGTGAGACGATTTCATCGTCAAGTGTCCCGTCTGCGATTGTGGAATCTCGTCCCAACAAGTGTATCAACATCATGTGCGAAGGACGGAACAGACGTGGCACAACGCGTTCAACGGATTTATCCTGTTTCAAAGGTAAATCCAGAATTTGTACTTTATACGATCATGGAACTTTAGTGTAAGAATGTACTATGAATATTATTCTAATATAACCATAGCACTATTTCGATCTCAAATATGACACAATAATTATGCTAGTCTTAGCACATGATTCCTGCACGTGATATTCCATAAACATTGAAGGAACGGCCTATGAAGTGTAGTGTATCTGAATTCCTGTATAGATAGATCTCGTACCTGTGTCTTGTCTTGTCTTCCTAACTGTGTTTTAAGTGTTTTTTTTTTTTTAGTCTCACCTTCGAATTACATGGTTGCCCCTCACTCTTTACATAATATTGAATAATAGATGACATAATCGATGTTCAGTTCAACGAGCGCGTGGGAGAGAACAACGGGAAAATCTACACAGTGGTCTGTCACATCGACGAGCGGTACCAACCGACACCAGGTATCCACACCTTCCTCATCACAGCAGATAACGTCACTCTCTCATCCTCCCGCTCGCCGTCGACTGCCTTCACTCCTCGGGCCGACGGGGGTACCGAAGTCTCCTGTACGGGATGGAACGATTTTGGCTCTACCACTGCAACCAAGACATTCTGCCCATCAGGTATTCTTTATGCTGCGGCAAGAACCCTGAGAGCATATTCAAAGAATATCGCAATACTTAGCAATCTCTCAGTATTTTAATTCACGAGTATGTTTGAAATGTATTCATTTCATTGTTTTCTTAATGTGTTCTTCACAAACAACAGTGGGAATGCAATAAGATACTGAGATTATCACTTAAGTATAGTCCTATCAATATCAAAGGAAAAAAGAGATTTCTGGATAAATAAGTAGCCAGACAAATTTTATTTAGGGTTGAAACAGACAATAAGTATAATTTGGAACTGATATGTAAGACGGGAGATACGTAAAGAGCATAGATTATAGAAAATCTTTCTAATATCATCATAATCATCACATTATATAAATGAAATTGTTAAAATTATAATTTTCATTTGAATATTCAGAGTGTTGTCAACACCTACCTTAAAAACCGTGCTTTCCGGTAAAAAAAAAAGAAGACCAACAATTGGAAAGCTGGTAACCCGATGTAATACATGATTATAAATACACCAGTCTATAAAGGGACTTTCCACTATAGTTTAAACATTTTCAGTGCCTTCCTTTAACCTGACGTTCGGTCATGGTGCATGCGACATTAAGTTGAAGACTTTCACACACACACACACACACACATGAACACACATGCTTGTGTCTAAAGCCGTTTCAATGAAAAGACGTTTGATTATCCACAGCCCTCAAGAAATCCAGAGATTCAAAATACCCTCTGTGCGCTTATAAAATGCGCTTTACTTTATTCTGTTCTTGCGCGAACATGGCATTCAAGGGCGTTCTAGACCGATGTACAATTCATTTCTGAAGAACCGAAGTGAGGGAAAAATCATGAAATATCATAAATGATTAATGATAAGTGGAGACGATGGATGTGAAAGAAAATAAAATTCAGTAACTCTTTTTTGACCACGGTGTGATTCAGTCAGCCTGTTCTTCTCCACTTTATTTTTTTTTTAACCAAATACTTTTTGTTGTTTAAAGACGTAGAAGTATACCATGAAACTGTGACATATTGAAAAAAAATTAACAAATAAATTTCCATCATAGGCTATTCTCACTTTATTTGTACGACTCTTTACTATATTTACTATTTTACTATTATTCCTACAATAATTAAGAAAATGCCGGTAGCACAATTTGCCTGCGATTGAAACCCTGATACCTATATCAACTCAGTATAGGCCAATTTAGAAGTCATGTCTAATACTGTCTTTCGGACTGGTGAGAATTTTGTCTCATTATCTTTCATAAACTCGTAAAAGCTGTGGCAATAATAGCAGAATTTCAGCGTCAAGGAGCTCTGCAACGATCGTCGACAACTTACGCTCTTCTTGTGGTCGTGTTCATCCTATCCGTAATCGTCTGCGTCGCTTACGTCAACAGAAGAAGAACATTCTTCCCCGCCGACGAGGTATTTGAAAAACGATCAGATTACACTGCGACAAGAAATCACAAGCACCCTTCAACTTGCACTTCACCGAAGTAAAAAATTGCGTAAAAAGAGTTCTTAAGCAGTTTATCCTTAAGACGTGCTTAGGATCTTTCACATATATACGCGTTTTCATATCACAGCTTGATGTATGGGAGTTTGGTTTATGAGGCTTAAATGATTTCGATTCATACGTGATTTTTGTATGGTATCCTTTAAACGATTTACCGTCAAGCAAATGTGGTCCACGACCAAATTTTAAGTGCTATGAACGAAATATAATCGTTTCAGTGGAGGTGACTGATATTGATTGTAACGTGTGCAGACTTTGTTGTACGTACATTTTGTGTTTGTGTGGGAGAGCAGATTAACAATTGAAGGGGTCGGTGCATTATAGTGCTAACCCACACAATGTTCATTTTGAGATAATCGCTTTTGAAAGTTTGAAAAAATCCATAAATCAGGTTAATGACTCGAGAAGGCCGATTCTTTTGTATATGAACCTTTACATACTCAAGATTGAATAGTGTCTTGGGGAAATTTACTACCCTGTTATTTTGGTGGATTCAAGAGGATTTTTCAAGTCACATTTTGAATTTGCGGCTTAGCACTTTATTGCACCCAAATCCGTCGTGTATACAAATACTCTTTATTTTTTGAAAACTCACAAAATATCAATATCTCTTCGCTAAAAATGGAAAATAAATGTAATATTTGAGTTTCTCTCCTTTGTGACGTGAAATTAAAATAAGATATACTTGTTTTTAACTGTCTGTATTGTATAATCTGTGTGAATTATGAAGACAAACTTTGCATATATTTCAGACGCACACACGCGCACAGAATCAATCATTGTACGCATAAAGACATCTTGAAATGTGGATATTAAACAATTTCAACAATTCAACTTTTAAAAGAAAAAGCATTCAGTGTCATACAACATAATAATATGATTTGCTGGGGGGGGGGGGGTTATATCTCATTGAGGATTTTACATCTTCCGTTACCTAAAAGCAGGGAAAGAGTCCCTTCTTCAGCATTATGCATATAACGCATTTTAAATTTAGGGTATCTAGATCAGAGAAAATAAAGTAAAATGGTAGATATCAACATTATTCCAGAGATTATCATGTCTTTTGTTAAAGGGAATAAAATACCATAGATTAGACATTAAGGCCTTGTTTAGCTAGATTGGTTTTCTTATTTAGAATATCAAAATCACCAATAGTACTCTAAAATCCTTCTTTGTATGACAACGAATTTACAAAAAAAAAAAAATAGTGTTACATGAGAATTATGACTGTACATGCCTCAATGAAACCTCCTCCTCCATGTTCGTTGGTAAATGCAGGCTGTGTGAAATTATGCAGGAAAGTTCTTATCATAAAATGAATGACTAACTCTTAATGGGCAAAAATCCATGAAAAAAACAGTTTTAAAAATTGGGAAAAATCTCTTTGGAAGTCTGAACACTTACAGATTTCGTATATTTGGACAGACCATACATGCTGAAATCCAATGTGCCGAATAAGACCAAAGTAGTCTACGTATTATACCAAGTTGGTGTGTTTATACACATACATTTTACCCCATATGCACGTTTTCAGACTACATTTGGATCTTGAAGATCATTTAGGAACAAGAAAAAAAAATGTTCTCATGTCAAAGCTGTTACGGTGACAAAACATACACGAAAAAGTGAAAACTCTATATGCTTTCAATAGTTTTATCAATCACAAATCTCCAAATTAATTTGACGGAAACTTTCTTTTTTTTTTGTAAATTAATCTTGAATTAACCTGTGAAAAAAAATAACTCTGAAATTTGTAACAGAATACAGCAAATACATTTTCTTTCCAACATGGAGACTTCTTCATAAAAATGCATGATAAATACCGAGTTTAAAGGGTAAATTCTGTAGTGGAAAAAAAGGGAGCTATTGACTCACAATTAAATTACGTTAAAAAAACACTATACTATCAGCATTGATGCTTTAAATTCCACTTTGATTGCTTTCAACGTTTATTGATTTAAATTGAGAAACCGTATAGAGGTATCAACCACGTGGAACTATGAATTTTATACGACTGCGTTAGATTTGAAAAATAATGTTTGCAGTTCTATCATAAATGTAACATCCTTTCAAAGGATGTTAAACATGTAAGTATCGTGTCTCGGTTATGTAAGAAACTACAGGGAAGCACAGCTGTATTGACAGCGGCAGGATTTGTTTTTTTGTTGAAAATTTGAGGTAAATTAATCGATATTAAAAATGCATTTTGTTTTCATCCATTTTCTACTGTCTATAGCTAACCCCCTAGATATGGCTGTGAAAGCAAAGCAAAATTGCATTTTATTCAAAAGAAGTTACAAATTAATCAATGACAATTTCAAATGTTGTTTCACTAGTGATCTAACTCTGTAAGAATTACTAACAGATAAGGCACATGTCCAAACATCCAGCTATCCATACATTTTTTTTACCCATATTTTTATGAACGTTTTCAGATCACACTTGTATCGGGAAAAAATCTTAAATTTAGAGACAATACACTTATTATAATAAGCCATTTTGATGAAAAAACACACATAACAAATAAAGATTTATATTTTGAATATATTTCATTAGTTATTTAACTACTGATTAATTTTGAGGAAGCTTTCCTTTTGAAGCGAAATGTCAGCATGAATAAAGTGCTAACCCACTAATGAAACTTTAAGGTGCTGGGACAGACCATGAATGTTGATTAATTTTCTTATAGGTCATAATGCACAATGCTAAAATACTCCTAAAACCAGTGATTGTGGTATTTTCTTGATAAGTTCAACAAAAATAAAAAACTGGCGAAAAATGTCATGATCAGCAGAATTAGCATGAAAATAGTGCTAACCCCGACAGTACAAAAATTAACAAAAAATACTCATTAAATGCTTAAAATTTCATTAATGTTTATCTCATCTCCATTTTCATTACTGGCAGAAGAGTACAAGTTATGTTATGAATCAGAATCACTCATTTTTGTAGATGAAAAAGTTTCCTCACTGTTCAGATTTAGATATTTTTATGACACCCTTCTGTCTGCTACCATGGAGGTCGCCATCTTGAAAAGTGTGGCTTAGCATTATATTCCTGCCTATAAGATGTGATTAATTTTCGGGGCAAAAAGATGCCTGCATTAAAAACCCATTTATTGCTTAAATTTCAAGATGACATTTTTAGAGATTATAGAGCAGTGATTCAGGATGGTGTAAATGCATGTAACTCATTTTTCACCAAAGTGTGGGTTAACACTATAATGCACCGACCCCTTCAATTGTCTGTTTTGTTATATTATTGAGTTCTCATCGGTTCGTAAACATATCTTAAGAGTTTATAAATTGCGACCCCTCAGATAGTAGGGAGGAAACAGGAGGGAGCCAAGTGTTCTTACGCCAGAAGAGAGCGTAATAGTGGGTTATAAACAGTGTAATTACTTTTTATAACACAATACTTTGCACCTAATTTATAACAATGATCCAGATAACACCATGTACATATCAAACTAAATTGATTGCTTATCAAATTCTTTCTTTTCAGATGCAGAGTTTCGACCAGTAAACGGATTCATCTTGGACTTATGGGATACTTATTTTCCTTTTGAGAGGATGGTTTCATTTCGACTTGGAGACTCACCAATCTGACACTGAATAACTGATAAAGTAGATTTAATCATTATCATGTCATTATAATGGACTATGACAATCCTACACGATCACATCTTCGTTAAATGTAAGGACGTGTGGTTTCCCGATGTATTACAGTATTTTTTTTCCAGGTGTACTGTCCGTCAATAGTAGTGGATACATTGTTATGTGTAATGTCTTATGTTAAACTCTGTTAATTTTGTTTTTCATTCCATTCAAGATTTTGAGACATTAAAACAATGACTGAATTGTCGAATTTATGCCCAAGGGCTTAGAAAGCTATTCATCATAATACTGTGAGCAAAAAAAAAAAAAGAAAAGAAAAAACACAAAAAACGAAGACGAATTATAATAATAATAATAGTTGCGAGGCGCAAGACAAATCCTGGTCAGATAATTGATTTTCCATGATCAGATCTGCCATTAGATATTATAAGTGTTTGCTGGCAATGGAAATACAACATATTTCCCCTTTTCCTTCTCTTAACTATTTTCCTATTTGATTAAATATATTAAAGAGTCACCATATGCAGTCCCTGATTATACAGTACTGCTGCAACTACAACGAGCTTTTGTCTCAAAACTGCAAACTGTTGTATTTCGAGTGCAAATCGTTACCTTTTCCTATTAATGTTATGTAACGTCGATATGTCGTATTTTTAGGATGCTATTAACCGAATTATGCTTTGAAAATTATGTCAAGGTTATTACCTTCAAAAAGAAAAACGTGACGTTTCTTGATCTGATTTTTGCTATCTCGGATTGTTAAAAAAACAAAAACAAATTTATTTCCTCGATTCATTTTTCCGTTATTGTCATGGTTGCAACCAGGATTCCATCATTGGATAAATACAAACATGAATAGAACGATTGTATATTTTGTTTGTTTTATTGTTCTATACATTCTTATAACTGACCAGCCATTAAACCAATGGACTTTCAATCAATATTGAATGATCTACGTACACTTTAAACATAGTCTATACAGCATCTGTCTCTTGTAGCGATGAAATAATTGTAATTTCAGTCATGGTTGTATTGTCATAGATGTCAATCATCAAGGAAATAAAAACGGTTTATTTGCACTAAGAAACTCCGACTACACCATATAGTCTGCAGTGTCTTTACTGTGAAAGAATATCAGAGGTAAAATTGGCATTAAACCATTGTCCCACGTGACGAATGCGATTGTGATCGAGAAGAATGTATGAGAACCAAAAAAGAAAAGAAAAAAGAAACATGGGCATGAATTATGAGATTAAGTGTGGATTCCAGTGCGGATGTAATGTAGGTTCAAAAAATTATCGAACGAGAAAATGCAATAGACATGTGCAAACGTAAAGCCGATATCTATTAACGCAACATCATATTTGAAAGAATGAACTGCGAGAGAACGAGTGTAAGAGAAAGAAGAATGAAAGAAAGAATATTGATATGACCAAGGCAGAGAGAGAGACAGAGAAAGAGAGAGGTAGAGAGTAAAAAGAAGGAGAAGAGGTGAGCTAATATTCAGGAGGCAAAATCAATAAAATGCATTTGAATAAAATTACACAGAATTGTATACATGACATGCACATTATTCATGCATTCATAATGAATCTAATCTGGCGCATAACATCTCATCGGTTTGGAATGTTGGATATATGTATCTGGCATGGTAGCAACAGATAAATTATCTAGATGTGATATATATAGATATATATGTAGTAAGTCGTTCGGTGCAAGAAATCAAAAAAACCGTGCCTTAATCTTTCCTTCTCTGACTGTCTATGGTTTTAATCAGACAATTTGATGACGATGTCTAATACACGTATTGTGAAATCAGAAGATTCATTCTTTGTCCTTGAAAAAGTAACACAAAATGTGACATTTACCGACTTAGTATTGTAGTCACCGTCAGGTGATAATAAGAAAAAAATAAATTCATGTTGAATAAAAAAAAAAACATAGCAACAACACACACAAAAATACTCTTCCAACTATGATTTTTTTTTTATGCGCTCGATCACAATCTAAAATGTTAAGTCATTAATATGTAGACAGGACCAGCCTTTCGGGGTGTAAGATTTGCAGGCAATATGGTATGAGACATTAGATTATGAAAAAAAAAAAGTGAGTCTGACCTGGTTTCGTACTGCTAATTTGCTTCGAAATAAGACACTGGTGGTAACTTTATCTACGAAATAACTATAGTTACACCAATCAATTCAATTCAATTCAATCTTATTCAACCATCCAGTAACAACATGCTTATATACATGCAAACCAGAATATACTGTTGTACATGCAATTGTACCAGAAAGTGTACATAAAAGACATTAAAAGGTCATGGACTCCTGTGAATCAAGGCCTGTATCGATGGGACCCATACAAATCATATATTATCATACGACTCGAGCTTTAAAATTATACAAACATTTTAAAAACGTTTCCTAACGTTTTACACAGACATACACCCACCCACTCACATAAACAAGAACTTTTCGGTATTTTACAACTAAGTAAAGATTATAAGTAAACATGTTTTATATAGAATATAGTAAATTGATTGTATGGGCATCAGCGACATGGTTACAAACAACAATCAAAATTTCAATTTCCAAATTCACACTTTGTTGAAAATTCCTTTTGACGTAATACTTTGAAACTTGACAAAGTTGAACATGCTTTTATATTCTCATTTAAATCATTCCATATATTCATTCTTGCATATATATAATTATATATATATAAATGTGACTCTGCACCTCAAAACAAACAAAAAGTAGCCAGACATGAATTTTTAGTTAAGACCATATTCTGAAAGAGCAGACTTTAAGCTTTAAAATGATGTATAACTCAAATCAAATGGACTCTCCTAACCTATCTAAATATTGGAAAGAAAGCACAAACTCAGGAAAAGTGTAAACTGAGAAAAGAGGCTCTGAAGTACAGTGTCTATTCAAGCGCTTAATCTTTACCAAACCGTGCTAGCTGTGCCATGAATAGGACAAAAAACAGGAAGTAAACCACCAGAGTAACAACAATGAAGGGATTATCAGATTAAACTGAAATTAAGCATGCCTCATTAACACATTCTGTTCATATCTAATGCTAACTTTCAAAGCAGTAGCACTATCCTTTCAAAAGTTATTGGAGTTAAAAGTGAAGAGTGTGGACAAGGTTTTTCAGAAATGAAAAAAGGATTCTAAAGATACACCTAATCACACTATTCTACCAAAAATGTTCGAGATAAACTGCTAAAAAATACACTTTCCTGCCCATCTTATGATACCAAATTTTAGCATAATGTAAAAGAAGACCCACTCTTTCAGAAAATATGAAAAAGTCAAGTTCGGCTAGGTTGACCCATTTCACTTATTTTTAGTTAATTACAAGATTATCAGCCTGCCTCAGGCCTTAGTCAGTGTAGTGTATACTAAGACAATGATAAGTTTTTGGCAAACATGAATCATTATACACTTACACTCGGAACTTTTGTTGAGTTTGAGTTGAGTCTTCATTGAGATTTTAATTATTGTACATCACTTTCTACCATACCCTATTCTCCACATGTGTTGCTTAAGCTATTTAAACGTATCAACGCTCTCCTTGACAACGCAGCTCCAGGGCAACGCGCTACGCGCATGAGCATTGTTATGATGTTATGTTGTCATTTGCACTACATTGTGAATACCAAGAGTGCGCTGCAACTAGACTAACGTCTTAGAATGATCGTATAGTTTCGGTTGAGACCTAACTTCAGTGGCCCGTTGCATAAAACTTACCATTGAATTTCAATGGTAACTACCGTCAAAATTAGGCGTCACAGCCAATCAGCATCAAGGATTATAAAATTTACCGCTAATTTGAAGACTTGCCGCTAGAAAGGAGCGGTAAGTCCAGAGGTAAGGGTTTTATGCAACAGGGCCCAGGTTTCTAACGTTTTTGGGTGAGATAATGAGGAACCTTTTATGAGATATGGAAGAGCATGTAATTCCAAGAGGAATTCAAAGTTTATTTGATGAAAATTGGTATTGAAATGGCAGAGATGCCCAAAATAACCCACCTTTTATGTTATGATCGCTTTATTCTACTTTGTTTTTGGATGTCTTGGCTATTCCAAGACTGATTTTCATCAAATAAACTTTGAATTCTTCTTAGAATGGTATGCTCTGTACTATTACATAAGTGGTTTCTTGGTATCTCACAAAAAGTTAAAAGCCTAATAATCGCCTCCACCAATACTGTTTCATCCCTTTAAACCTGTACATCATTTTGGTTCATAACATGAGTCGGAGAACTATCTTTAGTATAACATCAGTCTATCAGATGATAAGACTTCATATTCAATACAACTGGGCCACTCTTCAATCGGCTTTACAGACGATCACACCGTATGCAGTGGTGCTGCGCTCGCACGCACGTACAATAGTACGTACGTATCAAAGACCCCGTTTACAGTGCGGGGCTGGGCCGAGCCGCGGCCGAGCCCCGCAATTTTGTCCGTTTACACTGCCGGACTCGGCCGCGCTTTTAATTCAAACCTTTCAATATTTTGTCGTAGTGGCACTCAGCTTGTAAACAAACGCAATTTGGTATAGTCTGGTTTTCAGACCCTTTGCCAACTGGATTCCGTGGCGACGAAGTCGCCGTTCGGGCAAAGGCCTTTGAAGAAGGAAAAATCCTTTGCAGGACAAAACCACCTTAAACTATACTAGTTTTCGACGTTGAGGGGGTTAATATCCTGAATAACGAAATAGTACGGGCAGAGGGTTTGAAAGCCAGACTAAAATTGGCCGCTTATTTGGCCCAGTTTGCGTTTACACTGAGAAAAGGCCGGGCTCGGCCGCGGCTCGGCCGCGGCCGAGACCACCTCCAGAGCGAGGCCAAATGCGAGGCCGATTTTGGCCCCGCATTTGGCCTTTTGCGCGTTTACACTGAAGCGGGGCTGGGCCGAGCCTCGCACTGTAAACGGGGTCTGCGTAAGAAAATCAAGAGCGCACACGTGGCTCATTTCAGCACTTTTGATTGGCTAGATTCTTGAACCCATTGTATAATAACTGGAGAGCGCACTATAATACGCGTTTATAACAACTGCAACTAAAGTTTGCAGTGTGACGTCAGTGAGCGTACAGTTATGCTTCTTCGGTAATGTGTCACATCTAGGATAGCACGCCGTGCTGTTACGCTTCTTCGTTGCACACTTTTTGCACGGCTGTGCATAACAGTAAAAAAAAAAATAAAAATTAAAGAGCGCACACGTGACTCATTTCAACCCTTCTGATTGGTTACATTTTTGAACCCATTATTATGAAGCATAATAACTAGCATTGAAAGACAAGATTAGTTGTGGAAAATGTTTACACATACATTTACAAATGCGCCATTACATTTTTTCCTACAGAAAAACTTGCTAGCTTTATTTTCATTTTCTAAAGATGACATTTATTGGTATTAGTAGATGCCTACATTTCATCTGTAAAACAAACAGTAACAAAACAGCTTATGGCTTTGTATTTTTATGTATGTTGTATTTTGAACAAGGGTTATTACCTTATCAAAGATCAAAATGAAATGTAACAGTATGAAATGGGTTGAAACTCACAAATTACATGTATATCCCATTCTTCAATATTATGGATTAATTGACAAATTGATTGTGATAGCCTATTATCTAACCCAGTTATATTTCCACCAATGCGCAGATGACTCGGCCGATGACGTGATGAATATCAAGACACGTGATCAGGGATCCTCCTTGGAAATCGAATGTCACGTGATACAGCAGAATCAACGACATCCCGCTATCGATTCATACGTCATCAAAGCAGATGGCGTCATACTTTCCCGGTCGTCCTCTCCCCTTGCTAGTCTCTCTCCACGGCCTCGTTGGTGCATCGAACTGTCTTGTGTAGGAAGGAATAACCGGGGAACTACATCGAGCACATCCATTTTTTGCCCAAGAGGTATGATGCTAGATTTCATCTTGGAGCTTAAATAAAGGTAATGATATATCGAACATATAGCATCCTATTTCAAAGACTGTGCGAGATCCGCATAGTCTGGTTTGAGCAATACTCATGTGGTTTATGAGTTCATTCTTTACGTTGATTTTTGTACTGGTATAATTTCAGTTGGTCAAGATAAACATATCCGTTCTCCGTATATAATTCCACTTCTATGAATTCAGGAACCTACAGTTTTACAAGCTTTTATGTTGGCCCCATCATATTTCTGCAATTTCCTTGTGACATCCTCATATCATGATTTGACCATAATATAGGTTTTCCCGGTCAATTTCATACTTTTGTCATTCAAGTTCCTATTCCGAGCATTCGATTTCACGCATTCCACGCTCGCAGCACCGAATCAGCAATCAAATTCAAAATCCGGCCATTCGAATTCACTATCCGAGCATTCAAATTCACTGTCGGAGCAATCAAATTCACTATCGGAACATTCAAATTCACTATTGGAACATTCAAATTCACTATCGGAGCATTCAAATTTAAGAGAGGAGCACGCATCTCATCAATGAGCATTCAAATTCATGTCAAGCTGGCGACGGAATCTCGTCGGTCATTCAAATTCGTGAATAGGCACCCATGTTCCAAATAACTGCATTCAATTTAAAAGAAGTCCTGAATTTAGTTAGTTTGGGGCCGTGTATGCATGTGTTTCTCATTTGGCTTTGAATATATTGGGATTTATGATGATTATTTATTTTGCAGTAGAGGTCCACCTGTTCATTGACAATTTGAACTCGCGCTTAGCAAAAAGGAATATACAGGCACATGTCCCTCGGATTGGACATAAAATGGAGGTCCCATGTGTGAGAGAGTCACAACTCATGCACGTAAAAGATCCCACTTCATTTATTCATCGCAAAGAGCAGAACATCCAACTGGACCCCGTATGGAAGACCAGCTATTGCAGCTGCATATGGGTTATATCCAGCCATCTTCTGTGATGGAAAATGAAACAAACAAACATTAGGCACTGTAGAGGCCTACAGACGAGCATAATACCGATTGTTGGAAGAACCTTCAAAAAAAAAAAAAACAACCAACAATTTCGACCATATTGAAACTGATACTGTATATAAATATTTTATATGTCTTGTTTGTTGTGTATTGCTGTCTTATTGGTTTACTTTTGCGTTACTATGTGAGATTATTGTGTGTCAGTTTGTCTTTAAATTGAAGAATTGTCATTATGTGGTTGGTGTTGGGGCGTTGTCAGCATGCAGTATCATCAAGAAATATGATTAAATTGTCGTTGTGTTGTTTGGATACACTGCTGATTGGACATTACAATTCGGAATTTATTGAGATGAAAAACAAAGAATACATGAACAGAGAACAATGTAGAATTATAATTACACTATATACAAGCCTTCATTGGTTGTGTTGGCCCTTTTTCCTTTCTTAAAAGTCTACTCCATTTTCCTCGTTAAATTGATTGCACGAAGTAGGAACTTGATCGCTCCAAACAAGCTCATTAGGACTATCACATGACTATCGCATGAATTTGAATGCACGAGTAGGAAAGTCGGTGCTCGCATTTTGAAATTGAATGCCCAATAGTGAATTTGATTTCACGAAAACGAAATAGAACGCCCATAAATGAAATTGATCGCTCGGATTCTGAATTTGAATGCCCGAATATTTCCACGTGCGTGCGCTGTGTGAATTCGAATGCACATTAATGAATTTGAGTGACAAAAGTATGAAATTGACCGGGAAAACCTATATATACACTTTTGTTAAGTTTTTTCCTTCAATCAAAAGACATGGTTATATATATATAATTTTGTATTCTTACTTGTTGTTTTACTGCCAATCATTTTGTTATTTCATCATCGACAAAGTGGAAATATGAAATAAATTTGAATTGAACTGAACTGATGCGCAGCCCCCCCCCCCCCGTGGAACTTTCTTTTTTCTGCATAGATAGAGTATCCAAGGAAAACGAAATGCGTTATTCCATAAAACCGCACTTTGACTTGAAACAGTGACTAATGTTAATATCAATATTTACCATTTGCAGATGAAACAAAAAACCCAACTTTAGTGCTTCAAAAAGTTCTAAAATGCGAGTTAGGTATAGAAACAACCAGTGTAAAAAGGTTAGCCGGTATAATCAATGTAAAGTATTGTTAAATATGTTTTAAAAAGCGAGCAATAGCTATAATAAAATATTGTTTCTTTATAGACTAAAAATACAAAAGGTTTTGATATCTCCAAATATATTAGGCTTTATCGGAAAATTTGTATATGGTAGCATGTCAAATATGATAACTCGAATTTTTTTTTTAATCACTACTCTAAATTGTAAACAGTAGCTTTAAAGCGCTTGATCATTACCGAGGAAAATGTCATGGTTCTCGTTTTTCTCTATCTCTTTGCACAGCACCTCCAGCAAATGACGCTTTAAACGTTGAGTTTCAAGAGACAGGACCTCTTAGGGAAGTCGGAGGTCACGTAAACCTTACTATAGCCTGTAATATATTGTCCAGTAACCAACCATTCCCACCCATCCACCGCTATGTCATCAAGAAAGACCGTCAGAAGGTATCGACATCCAACTCGGTCACCCTATCTCCTCGACCTGACAGGTGCACCGACTTCACGTGCATTGGCCGAAATGAAAATGGATCAGCATCTTCTGTTAGAACTTATTGCCCCAAATGTAAGACTTCATCTGCTAATCTTCACGGTATTTCCATGGTATCAATGAATTTTATATATTATAGTTTTTCCCATTCATTTTCAAACTTTTTTTCATTCAATTTCACAAATTTTTACATCAATTTCGTCGCGGGATGTCGGGAATAGGCCAACCTTACTTTCAAATTCGTCTTTCGTCGTTCATTTTCAAATAAAGTCCATTCAATTTAGTCATTTGGCATACATTTTCGTCATTTACAGTTCAAATTCGTCAGTCTCACTTGCAGCACTCAAAACAGCAGGATCGATTTCGTCTTTTGTCAATCATTTTCGTTAAATTTTCATTCATATTCGTCTCATATCTCTATCCGGTGTGATTTCACAGTCATTCATGTATTTTTTTTTTCTGTAACCGTTCACATTTTACATTCAGGAGTTAACATATACACAAGTTCCCCCCCCCCCCACACACACAGAACCACAGATACAGACACACACACAAGCAATCCGAGTACACACTGATAAAAACAGACGTACCGTCTCGCATACGACAACATCTAGCAAATTTGAATGAAAAATTCATGAAATTGTGTGAACAAAAACGAATTGTTTTTTTTTTTTTGATCTTCACATTCTGCGATCCGTCAGCGGGAGGGATGAATTTGAATGACAATTGACGATTTTGAATGCTATGTCTTCGAAAATGTTTGACGAAAAACGAATTACAATGACAATTGACGAAATTGAAGTTAGGATTTGCGTTTCACGTGCTTCTCGGGACGAAAATGAATAATAAATCATTGAACTTGAATAACAAAAGTGCGAAAATGGATGGGAAAACCTATAGTACATGCTCTGTACTGGGGTATATTAACATTTGTTGATTAAAAACTTGTATAGGCTTTAATATGTGCAGAATGGAGGGGATACTGAAATGGGTGAATTGCAGTTTCTGGAGTTAGCCTCAGCTGTTAAGACTATTCGTGTGTAAAATCCTGTTTATGCATATATATATTATTGCATAAACAGGATACACATATATACACACATATATATATATGTGTGTGCGTGTGTGTGTGTATTATATTAATATTGCTTCAATAACAGTCACTCATGAAATAGATGGAATAACATGTTTTAAAACAACATCATGAGTGGGATAATCATATGTGATTTTAATTTGAACTTTTGTACACGTAATGTATTATTTGTTTGCTTTTCCAGATTGTGTTTAACTATACAAAACCTTATTTTATTCTTAATCGAAAAGTTTTCACAGGTACATGTATTTTGTAACGCCATTCATGATTCTTTGGCAGATCCACCACGTGATCATATCATTGACATTGAGTTTGACGATGGTTTGGATGATAGTGGTCGAGACAGTGTCACCATTTTCTGTCGCGTGAACGACATCGACCAACCCTACCCTGCTCTCGAAAGGTACGAGATCAAAGTTGGAAATGTGACAGTGTCAAACTCGAGCTCGTCAACGTTCGTGTTATCGCCACGTCCTCCAGGTTGCACTAACATCACATGTATTGGAATGAATGAGCTTGGTTCAACACGCAACGTGAAAGACTTCTGTCCGGCAGGTAATTTTTATCAATCATTTTTCTTTTGACTCAGAATTAAAGGATTTTGTCCTGCTATCTCTTCATAACCAGCGCTGTATAGAAATAACAAACAAACAAACAAAATATTCAAATACTTATGTTTCATCCTCTGAACGCAACCTTTAAAGAAGAACTTTATAGGAAATAATATCATATCAATTGACTGTTTTCCATCATTTAATGTTATTTTGATTAATTTCTGACATAAATCATGCAATAAAGTTGTCTCTGCTTTGAATATAAGAATCTTTATTTGTACCAAATTTGAGCACTGGAAAAAGTTCGATGCGGCTACGAAAAGTGCCAAATCTGCGACGTCACTACATGTGTATGCAACCCAGTGGGATTTACGTATCTACGTGGGCGTAAATCCCGGGGGGGGGGGGAATGGGGGGATATATCCCCCCCTGAAATGGAGGAGGGGGAGGATGGACTGTACAATCATCCCCCCCCCCCCGCTGAATTTTGAAAAAAAAAATGGAGGAAGCAGAAATGCGATTGTATCAATTTTGGCATAATGCATGACGTTTGTACGCCGGCCTTCAGACAGGTAACAGAGTTGGACACTATTCTATCTTGTAGGAAAATGTATACATAATTTTCTCAAGCGCTCGCTCGCTTCGCTCGCTCGCGAAGAAAGTAACATCGACATACACTGTAAGGTATGGCTCAGACGTTGACAACGTCAAATAGTATAGGCCTACATGTAAACATGCTATGACGCGAGTAACTGGGGACCATCTACAAAATATGTACAAAAACAAACAAACAAACAATAACAAAAACTATATCGCCATAATTGAACCCCCTCCATTTCCTGAATCATTCCTGAGAAACGACAGTGAGTGATGACTCCGTCAGGATACATCTATGGGCATACCCAGGGAAGATCAGGGGCGTCGAGTCTATCTTGGGGGGGGGGGGGGGGGGGGTGGGGGCAAAGGGGCATTTGCCCCGCCATGGGTGTTAAATCTACCACCGATCAAACTTCAATAGAGGACGACACCCACAGGTGTAGAAAATGTATTGTGACGGTGTTAAAAAGTGTTCACCTGGCACTTCGTGGTGTTAATTTGACACTGGCTGGTGACATTTTTGACACTGCGCTAGAGTTAATTCAATAATGACACCGCATGGTGTTGATTTGATATTGGTGGTGTTAATTTCAATGGTATAACACCCGTCCAGCTTCAATAGGGGACCACACCAACTGGTGTTACTGTGGTGTAAATGTGTTTACACATTTTTTCAAAAATCAAGTACTTTATTGGAAAATTCTTTATCGTCTTGTTGAAGTTCAAAATTAACAAGCAGTGCAGTAACTAAGAAACTATTCACAAAACAATTTTAGATTTTGAAATGACACCCGGAGGTGTTAATCTAACACCATGAATGAGCACCGGAAATTTAACACCAGCTCGGTGTTTCATATTTAACACCGGACTTTTAGCAGTGTAGGGAGACAAATCATTTATCCCCCAAGCAATTCCCCGAGATGAGGACAAATCGGGAATATTGTCCAAATTGTCCAAATACCGCCAGAACTATGCACCAGATCGTTGAATTGCAATCATAAACATGCAAAAGCTCCGCTAAACTGGATCCCATTCGATAGACTTTGTGCACTTTTGAGATTGACGTATATTTCCCTAATTTATCAAAGAGTGTGCAGCAGATCTTTCACTTAACAAAAGCTCCCTCATACGCAGAGGCGTCGATGGGGGAGGATGGTTCCCCCATAAAAGTGGGACAAACAAAAGCGAAAAATATAGCTACAAACGGCAGTTTTTGGAGTGTAAAATGTCAAAATTTTAAAGCTCGCTCGCTCCGCTCGCTCGCATTTAATCGCTATGCCATTCCCCTGATGTTGCTGCCAGTGATTGACAGTAGTTGCGCCCGGTGCGCCCCCTCCCCTTAATTTCCAAAGCGAAAAATATAGCTACAAACGGCAGTTTGGGGACTGTAAAATGTCAAAATTTTGAAGCTCGCTCGCTTCGCTCGCTCGCATTTAATTGTTATGCCATTCTCCTGATGTTGCTGCCAGTAGTAGCCAGCATTTTCCGCCCGGTGCGCCCCCCTTAATTTCCAAAGCGACAAAATACAGCCACAAACGACAGTTTGGGGGACTGTAAAATGTCAAAATTTCAAGCTCACTCGCTTCGTTCGCTCGCACCTAATCATTATGCCATTCTCCTGATATTGCTGCCAGTAATTGCCAGCAGTTTTCGCCCGGTGCGTCCCCCTAAATTTCCAAAGCGAAAAAATACAGCCACAAAGGACAGTTTTTGGGACTGTAAAATGTCAAAAATTTCAAGCTCGCTCGCTCCACTCGCTCGCATCTAATCGCAATGCCATTCTCCTGATGTTGCTGCCAGTGATTGACAGCAGTTGCGCCCGGTGCGGCCTCCTTAATTTCCAAAGCGAAAAAGTATAGCTACAAACGGCAGTTTTAAGACTGTAAAATGTCAACATTTTCAAGCTCGCTCGCTTCTAATCGCTATGCCATTCTCCTGATGTTGCTGCCACTGTTGACAGCATTGCGCCCGTTGCGCCCCCCCTTAATTTCCAAAGCGAAGAATATACAGTTGTAGCTACAAACGGCAGTTTTTGGATTGTAAAATGTCAAAATGTTCAATGCAAAAAGATTTCACCGTGGGAAGGAGAAACCCCTGTACCATACCCCCCCCCCCTTCGCTTGCTTCGCTCCCTCGCATAACCGCTCCCCCTAAGATCAAATCCTGTCTACGCCGGTGATAGGCGCCACTATTTAGTAGGCCTTTATAGTGATATCGCGCAGTCGGAGCAAGAGCTGAAATACCACGATTTAATCATTCAATAATATATTGTGAATATTTCCTTTTCTTATTGTTTTTTTAAGAAAAAACAACAACAAAAATTGCACTTAAAGTGTACACCAGGGGGGCATTTCATGAAGAATTTTGTATGACAAAGTTGTCGGACAAATTTGCTCATAGCCAATCAGATGCAAGGGTTTTGATAGCTTGTAACAGTTTGTCAGAAAAATATCCGTCCAAAACGCTTCATGAAATACCCCCCAGATCGCTGAATTTCAGGTCTGAAAATGCAAAATCTTCCTCGTGTGGGAGAGGGATACCTCCCCCCCCCTCCACACACACACCCTCCCCCACGTTCGGTCGCTCCGCTCCCTCTCACAGATATTTCAAGAACAAAAAATGTCTTCATACATTTAAGGTCTGATTTTCCGCCGAAAGTCATCTGACAAGCAAAAAACAACAACAAGAACAAAAAGTCTTCAAATTTTTGCTGCCACTTTCCTCCCACTTTATATTTCATGCAAAAGAGTGGGACATCCAATCCTTGTAAAGTGTGTGTGTGTGTGTGGGGGGGGGGGGGGCACCAAGCTTCTCCCCCCCCCCCCCCCGAAAGGTCCGGTTATGGGCTTGTAATCGTGGTGATGGTGACTATCGCCGATCATCCCCCCCCCCCCTCCTCAGTACGGATTTACGCCGTTGCGTATCTATAGGCAAACTGTGTGCACTTTTCAGGAAATTGGTGTGTAATTTGTTGTCAATCTCGAATAAATCGTCCGACAAAACTATATATTCAAGTCGTGAAATTGTTTGTTTGTTTGTTTGTGTTCAATGGAATCATTTTTACACCCATAAATTTACGGAAAAACAAAGTTTTAAAAGCACAAATCCTATCGTCAGCTCAAGATTCACGATTGCCGTCATCAGCTGTTCCTTCGTACAGCCACAATTTGCTGTTATTATTGGCACAACAAATCGATCATTGTGGGGGGAATTGCGTATAGCTGAGGTAATCTTACATACTCATGAAGGATGATAACTAAGTCAAATAGCTGTAATTGATTGGAAATCATTTTAACACCCATAAATTTACGGAAATACGACGTTTGAAAAGCACAAAACCTAATGTTAGCTCAAGATTCGCGATTGCCGTGATCAGGTGTACGCACAACAGTACCAGCAGAATCGGCAGTGAAAAGGTATTCCTTAATGCCGTGATTTCAGCATGATGCTTCTTCGAAATGGCATGATGAAGGTTTGTTAGATAAATGTGACGTTCTTTTTCTCTTGTGTGTTGGTTTAAATTCTAATTTCTACCTCAACTTGCTAAAAAAAAAACACAGTCTAACAAAGCGGGAAACTGCAACATTTCCGTGCTGAGCAGCAGTCACGATACACGTGTTGCATGCAAGCATGCACCGCTGCTGCAGCGATCCCCATATAGTCCATGGGCCAGGCCAGATATTGGTACCATCTGAGGTGGCAACACCTTTTTGGTGTCATTTCGTTTGTCGGGCATAGATATGCTTATCAAGCTATGATAGCATTTCCAAATGAGTAGCTTAGTCATAGTAAATGAATTTTAAACCAATTTGGTTTCGTTGTTATATCCCTGTACTTCTGAATCGAGACCAACCGCTATACAAAGAAGAGCACTGTCTTCTGTATGTTCACACGTGTTCTGTTGTAAACGCGGTGCGCTTAGTCTTTATTCAAGGCAGCGAAGTGAATATCCAAGGGTTATGATGTCCACAGCGCTTAGTCTAATATTCAAGACGGCGAAGGGAATATCCAAAGCTTATGATACAGTGTATATCCCTTTATCTAAAAACAACAACAACAATAAAGCAATTTCTCGTGAATTTTAGCGTCTTTTTCAATTATTTATCATTTTCCGGTGAAAACGCTATACGTTGAAAACGCTAATACCACGCCAATGTCGCTTTATTTCCATCCAACAATGAAAGATTATGCAAAAACAATGTACCGGTACACTACAATACATTATAATTGATAATGCTGTAAATGAACAGAGTGATTTTTGTTTAAAACTGATGTATTTGTTGAGAGGGTGGTATAAAAACAGTATAGATAATCCCTTTTATTAGGAATTTTAGATATGATAACGGTACATTGTTCTAGATAAAGAGTAAGCTCTGGACATCATAACCCTTTGGATATTCCCTTCGCTGCCTTGAACAAAGACTAAGCGCACCGCGTTTACAACAGAACACCACCTGTGGACATACAGAAGGCAGTGCTCGTACTAGTATTTGTATAGCGGTTAGTTTCGATTCAGAAGTATAGGGATATAAAAACGAGACCAAATTGGTTAAAAATCCATTTATTATGATTAAGCTACTCATTTGGAAATGCTATCAGAGCTTGATAAGCGTATCTATGTCCGACAAACAAAATGACACCAAAAAGGTTTTGCCACCTCGGGTGGTACCAACAACCCATTTTTTCGGCTCTTGGCCCATGGACTAATAGTATAACACGTAGTTTGCTTGTAAACAAGGGGATCTTCGGCGCAGTTGACCAATCGTGAACACGTATTTCGATCACGTGTCTTGGTAAGCAACAAGGCTGTTTACGCATCTGGGAGACGATTTGCATAAACTTACGCATGTTTCAGACGAATTTATGAATGAAAGTGAGTAGTATGACATCGTGCCATGACCATATTTGGAATAAGCAGAGGTAGAGCTTTCTGTAGGTACCAAATGTGTCAGGGTTCAACGCAGAATATCTAAGACACGATCGCGAAAAGAACAGTCATTTTCGCCGTAAGCGAAGGCGATTTGGTCTTTAGACGTAAGATTTTAGCCAACTTTTGAGATTGACATCCCACTTTTCCTCTCAAACTTCCACATTTTGTAGGTTGTACACCTGTATTTCGAAATGGTGTTGATATCAATCAGAAACTAGAAAATATCCCCTACAACGTGATACAAAAATGTCAATTTGGTCCCTGAGGTAGGTCATTTTTTGACCTTTTTTCGGGCTGTAAATCACATTTTCCGAGAAGTTTCGGGTTTTGCCAGAGCGGGTCTCATATAGCCGTAAGGCAAATCAGCTCATACGCATTTGGTGACGTCGCTCAAATCCGATGTTTCTTGTAGCGAACGGAGCTACGTGGTCATGGAAATTGGGTGTTTTTTCAATCTCAAAAACAGTTTGGCGGTAAAGTTACATCGTCTAAAAGATATCCAGTTTTGTTAACTAGCTTCTTAGCTTTCCGTAGATATCAAACTTGTCATATTTCTAGATTGTCTATAAATTCCTGCTTTAAATATCCGCATAACGACAGCCATCTATTCCTAAGATACTCTGAGATTAAAAATTGGGCGTCCTGTCCGCACTAAAACGCGTAGTAATTAACGGAACCATACATCAGGTATTTGTGTGTGAGTGTGTGTGTGTGGGTGTGTGTGTGCGTGTGTGCATGTGTGTGAGTGGGTGTGTTTCCTTACATGCAACCATTCGTACCTTAAAACGATAAAAGGGCCTGGGTTATCATAATCACCTATGGCTGCAACAGGTAATTGTAAAGCTGTAATAGCTTCTTTCACGACTGATGTGACAACTCGTGATCTCGAAAACAGATTAATAAAACTAGACGGAACTCTTTTGAAAATATCAAATATTTCAAGCTTAATCAAGACACGGAGTTTCAGAACCACACATTAATCAGTTTCTAATTGATTACTGATTGAGTATGCAAATATGCAAATTTGCAGGCCTTATTGGTTTCTCGCTGTATTTTGAGCACAAATTATCGAAATAAATAGGTGATAACAATACCTTTGAGCCTCTCATATTAAAACAATCATGTTTCAATATTTACAGATTACAAAATTTAGATATGCCAAATAGACGGATACATACATATGTAATGTCTTCCGTTATAAAGTGCCAAAATGAAGATAAGTCTGTATGTTTCTCCTTCTGGAGTATAAACTGGACTATAAAGTCCTTTATATTACCTTGTCAAGTTGTTGTATACATTAAATGATTTAAATATTTTGTTTTAATTATTTGTTTCGCAAAAGCAAAAGAACAAGAGAAGATAATGTGTTCTAGATTTCAACAACAGCACATCAAATAATGCTGGGAGTAACCATATTAGACATATAATAGGAATAGATCATTATGAATCGCATTTTTAACAATAAATAAATACTTGGCTTTCTCATAACTTTACACCTTTGTGTGACATTGCATTGACTTCTAATTTGCTTATACTAATATGTTAATGAAGTAGGCCTAACGAATGCGTTATGAGCACTATATGAGTGAAAACCAGGTTTATCTGTAGACATTTTACACAGAAATTGCATGATGTGTCTAGAGTCTATCCCCCCCCCCCCCGAAATTCTTTTCATGCGCATTATTTCGTAATGGCATGCCATAACAGTATAAGTCCGGGGGCGGCCCATCCCGCACCATTTAAAGGGGAAATTCAATCCAAATATAAGCTAGGCTGATAAGAAAGAGTAAAATATTACGAGTTCAACGGCTTAAATTTGATCGAAATCGGACGAAAAATAAGGAAGTTATGACATACATTTTGAAGTTTCGCTATTTTTGGGGGAAACAGTTCTTGAACAGTCAATATGAATATGTAAATGGCAAAGTGAGCATGTCATTCCCTCACAACTTACCATATAGTTTGTACATAAGATTTTGAAATTTCCAGTCTTTCATTCAAACGCAATTATGCCCGAGGCTCAAATCCTCGTATATCTAACTGATCACTATTCTGAAGTTATTCAACCGGGAATAACATCATATTTCAGACTTCAACGACAGAAACATTGAATTTTCGTCATTTTTTTGTACACGATCAACGGAAAATTGTGAGGGTATGACATGGTTAGCTCACTCATTTGCATATTCATATCCACTGTACAAGAACTGCTTTGCAGAAATTAGCAAAACTTCAAAATGTCATAACCGACTGATTTTTTCATCCGATTTCAGTCATTTTTTTTTATACTGTTGAACTCGTAAGATTTTACTCCTTTTTTTATCAGACTAACTTACTTTGGACTGGATTTCCTCTTTAACGTTAGGGTGTCTATAGTGATTTTGCTGTCTTGTCTCTGGATTCATACTTCCTTGTGTGCAATTGTGTGCAAGTTACCCCTGTGACATGCAGCTGCCCGTTTCTAATTGCCTCATAATGATTTTATGCCATTCAGATCCTCCGAGGGAAAATATCATAACTCTGCAGATCGAAGAGCAGAAAACAGGAGGTGAGGTTAACTTTTTGATCACGTGTCACATCGAACCACGTGACCTACCCTCACCTCCAATCTCCACATATGAGATTGCAGTTGATGGTGAGACAATTTCATCTTCAAGTATCCCATCTGCGATTCTGGAGTCTCGTCCTAACAAGTGCGTCAACATCATGTGTGAAGGGAGGAACGGATATGGGTCAACAAACTCTCGGGATTTATACTGTTTCAGAGGTAAAGTCATACGCTTCTTTATAAGTTATACCTTGGATGATTTTATTGATGTCTTGTTCATTTTTTCCACATTCTCCTAATACAACTCAAACATCAGAATTCATCAGTTCTAGCATATATATATATATATATATATAATATATATATATATATATTTTTTTTTTTTTTTTTTTTTTTAAGAGGTGCTAATCTAAGAGTCTGTTATGAGAACTTCCCACTACAGGGGAAAGAGTTTTGTTCTAAATTATGTCATGACGATATGTGGTCAGTCTTAGCACGGAAGACCTGAACGTAATATTCAATACAAATTTGAGGAATGGCTCATAACAATGAAGTACGATTTCCAAATTATCGCGGATATCTTGTTTGTGTCTTACTCACTACACTTTCTGACTGGGTTAATGTTTTTTTTTTTTCATTTTCCCTTACAAATGACATTGTTATCCTCCAACGTTGACATATTCTGGTTTATAGATGACATTATCGATATTCAATTCAACGAGCGCGTGGGAGAGAACAACGAAAAAATCTTCACAGTGGTCTGTCACATCGACGAGGAGTATCAGCCGACACCAGGTATCCATACCTTCCTCATCACAGCCGATAACGTCACTCTCTCATCCTCCCACTCGCCATCGACTTCCTTCACCCCTCGGGCCGACGGGGGCACCGAAGTATCCTGTATGGGATGGAACGATTTTGGCTCCACCACTGCAACCAAGACCTTCTACCTGCCAGGTAAGTTTGTTACAACACTGAGAGCATGTTAACGAAAGGAATCAATTAGAGCAAAGCTAGCTGCAGTAATCGTTTAGTATCAATCTGTTTTATCAATCTATTGTGAGGGTTTTTATTTTTTTCTTCACGAGTATTAAAAACAAGCATGGGTATATCATCTAACTAGGCTCCGAACAAACGCTGTAGAAATACGCTATGTAGTTCCGAAAATCATTACATACATGACATAAGTACCACCAAAGAAAACATATAGGTGATTTCTCAATATTATGCTTATTCAGACATTTCATCAAATTATATGCTAGAAATGGCGCTTTCTGCTCATAAGCAGAAAACCTTCACTAAATCAAAGCTCAGGATCCAGTGTATGCACGCATAACATTTCTCTACTCCCCACAAATGATTTACAACTACTTTCAACCGGAGATACTGTCATAGCATATCATCTCGTATGTTGACAGACACATACTAACTTGTACGAACACAAAGGTTACAAAGGACACATACACCCATACACATAATTTTTATCTTTATTGGCGACCCATCTTCTCCCCACCAGGTGTACGAAAATCTATAATTCCACTGACAAAAAGCATGTTCAAAGTAAAGATGTTTGATTTTAACAGCCCTCAAAGATTTGGGGTCATACAGCCCATGAGTCAAACGGCCCATGACCTCGACACTGGGCAAATAAGGCCCATGAGCTAGACATAACAGAAGAAAACACCCCACTAGTTCCACATAATACAACAGGGGCCTCATGTGTCGGTCTCGTGGGTCTTGTTTGCTTAGTGTCGAACTCATGGGGTGGATGACTCGTAGGCTGTAAAACTCGTGGGCTGTATGACTCATGAGCTGTACACCCGTTGGCTGTATGATTCGTGGGCATCGAACTCGTGATGTGATCACAAAGATTTTACAGATTTCCTTCCAC
The DNA here is from genome assembly GCA_033980235.1 of Diadema setosum. Taxonomy (NCBI): domain Eukaryota; kingdom Metazoa; phylum Echinodermata; class Echinoidea; order Diadematoida; family Diadematidae; genus Diadema; species Diadema setosum. The sequence goes on from CM067071.1 coordinate 12,929,856, forward strand.
CTCATACATAATATTATCCTGTTTACTTTGTGCTCTTTCCTGTGATGTACAATTTACAGGCGACCTATGCCAATTAACATACACTCTTACTCTGCATGTAGAGCGGAATAAAGGGTAATAGTCATCCGATATTTTACCCATCGAAGAACCTTTTTTTTTTGAGGGGATTTCCCCCATAGAAACGATAACTGTAGGCCCTTACTTTAAGCAATTACCGTAATTTTGATTACCTTTCTATTCCAGTATTCCTGTAAACTTCTAAAATCTTCACTGCCGTTTGGACCGTTTTTGTAATGGTTTCAACATCATTTTAACAGTATCAAGATGGATGAATTCATTTTGAAAATATTTCCTATAAATTATATTTTTATCTTCACTATTTATAAAATGAGAAATTTTACATTATATATCATTACCTGAACCAAACAGGGCCTGCCATTGTTGCTTTGCACGAAAAAAGTGATATTTGATGTTTTGAATAAGCTGTTTAATTCGATTTGATAACATCGTGTAATCACTCTGTTTCGATTAAGAGCTTCCATTGGAAGGTGTAATAAACATCAAGTTTCACGATCAATCGGACCCCAACATCGAGCCTGGTCTTGTCATTGAGTGTCACGTGACTCCTCACGACCAATCATCTCCACCCATCGCAATGTATGAGATTACCGTTGATGGCGTTCAGCTCTCAAGATCGTCTTCACCACAATTTCGTCTTTCTCCCCTTCCCCGCTGGTGTGTGGACGTGTCGTGTAAAGGAAGCAACGGACTCGGAAATACAACAACAGCGTCCATCTACTGTCCAAAACGTAAATCATTCTCATCTACTGTATGCTTTGATTGTGTGTGAGTGTATGTGTACGTGTGTTTATTTCAAGTGTTGTCTATGTTGAAGTTGAACTTCTGTGCATGTAGTGGTGTTTGTGTGTGCAAAAGAGAGCATTGTGTCCATGAAGTAATATGACGGGAGTGATTGCTACAGAATGAATCTTGCATTTGAAAGGCCATTCCTCAATCTTCTCTGCTTTTAGGAATTCGTCAGGAAAGGTATGGAAATTAGTGGTGACGTTGATATACTTCTCACGTTCTAGTGCAGGTATTGGCTAAAGAATTTTGATGATACAAATATCTCACAAAACCTTTACTTGATTGATTACCATGGATAGATGCACCTGCAGAAGACGCCCTGTCAATCAGACTTCAGGAACAACAGGACGCCAACCATCCAAAAGGAAAACTTTTGGTTACGTGTCAACTGAAACCACGTGATCAGCCTTATCCTCCTATCCACACATTCATCATAAAGGTAGACCAGGAGATAGTTTCGTCGTCAGAAGTCCCTTCCTTTATCATAGCACCTCGTCCAGACAGGTGTGCTCACGTGACTTGCCTTGGACAAAATGGAGTGGGCTCTACAGCGGTTGAAAAGACCTACTGCCCCACGGGTTATGGTGAGCACCGAAAGAGTCTTGTGCAGGAAATCATTATCATTTTAGTGAAAATATGAAGGGATCTAACACTGGAACATCATTCTGTATCACCACTGCATCTGCTATACTTCCCTGGCTTGGGGAATACGTTTAGGTATTATTATTATTATTATTATTATTATTATTATTATTATTATTATTATTATTATTATTATAATTATTATTATTATTATCATTATTATTATTATTATTATCATTATAGCAGACGGTTGCATCGAAACTACACGCAGTTTTACCGCTTAAACTAACGGATGCCATTAAAAAAATGAGTCAGGTAGGTTTGTAAAGGCAGATGGGTAAAAAGTGCATTTGAACTTGAGAGCTTGAAATAATCTATGCCAACATCAACAACAAAAGTTTTGGATAAACAATGAAAGAGTATACGCAGGTTTAATCTTCTTGGTCTATGGAAAATGGCTCCATTAAACTTACTTTAAAATGAAACAAACAGAGAATTTGAAAAGGTGCTTTTTGATAATTACAATTCACTTACATGCACGGACATATTACTGGAACAATTGAAGAGTTTGTTCGCAAAAACCGATAAGTCCATTTTTGATGATTTTGAAGTACGGTCTCTGTCATAAAGTACAAAAATAATACTTTTTAAATGATAATTATATTGGCCACTGCATATAAAGGTACATTTTTGAAGTTATGGTAAAAAGAGGCAACAATTTTCTTATTATTCTCTTTATTTTTCTTGACCTTTAATCGCAAAAATCTCCAATATGGACTTATCGGTTTTTGCGAACAAACTCTTCAATTTCTCATCACTATAATTTCCCCCATTTCAGTTCCGACAAGTTTACATGAAATCATCTCCATCGTGACGCACGATCAAGTGAGTGAAAACAAACTGACGATCACGTGTCATACTGACCCGGAAGACATTTTCGACACTTTCGAAATCGTAATCGACGGTGAGGTACTGTCTTCGTCATGGCATCCTACCGTCGTACTGACACCTCGTCCTCACAAGTGCGTAAATGTCATGTGTAACGGAAGCAACGTACTCAGCTGGCGTACTTCACTCGATCTGATATGTCCAGGAGGTATAATGAGCTTTGGTTTAAGAATTTACTTTTAATACAAAATGTACCATATTAGCCATTATCCACATAGTATGCTCTATACCACGAACAACATCAACTCTAAGTTGTTCAGAATGGCGATCTCCACAACTATGACTCAAATTTACCCAAATACTGTAACATGAATTCTATACTACTGAAGCTACTGAGGACAGGAAGGAAGATAAGCCCTTTCATCTTTTTTTTTTTTTTTTTTTTTTTTTTTTTACGCTTTGCAGGCTATGAAGTGACTTTTAAGAATTTTCTCTAGGCTTCTAAGGATGTATATCAAGTCCGATGCAATCCCCGTCGCATCGGCACTGAGCATCGGAATTTTCTTTGGTTTATTTAAAAATAAAAGACCAAGAAATGCATTTCAAGTCTATTGAACCAATCGCATTTCAGTAACTTGTTTGGGGTTATTGTATTTCCTAATTCTATTTCATTATTATTTTGTTCGACTTTATTTTAATCTATTTCATTTGTTTCGTTATATCTTTATTTCAGACGATGTAATTGACATTAAAGTTGCTGAACTTTGGGGAGATGAAAATGACGTCATGTTTGCAGTGTCATGTGACGTGCCTAGAGAATATCAACCACAGCCAGGCGTCCACTCATTCGCCATCACAGTGGATAATATCACGTGGTCGACACATGGCTCCACAACAATTTCTTTCAAACCTTCACCCGATATCTGCACCACTATCACCTGTGAGGGAGTGAACGAGTATGGCTCTACTACAACCTGGAAGACATTTTGTCCTACAGGTGAGTTCGCGAATGCCTGTAAAGCCCGCCGCACACTATATACGACCCACAACTATACGACCTTAACACCATAAGATCCAGTCGCACGACCTGCCAACGCACATTGTACGACCTTACCTTACGAGTAGGCTTACGACTGCCCTTTCTTCAGTACATTTTACCAATGAGTAGTATAGCGCACGCGGTGGGCACTGCGTGCGCTTGTATTTTACTGACTCTTGATTGGCTGAAAGCCCGCGACCGGTAGTGGAAATTCAACATTTCAAATCTCTACGACTGGTGCTAAGACCCAGTCGTACGACTGGAAACTGGCAAGACTGGTGAAGTCACACTTCCGGTCTTAAGATTGTACGACCGGTCGGATCGTATAGTGTGCTGCGGGCTTAACGCATCCCCGTTTATAACCGTATATGGCTGTTGCTTTGGCTTATGTGTATGGCTGTCGCTTTGACTTATTTGTGTCGCCCCGAATAAGTTTTCAGTGTAGACAATGATGCTGGGCTTCACTCTTAAGGGAGTATTCATTTGTCTGTCTCGGTTATACCTATTTTGTTTTTTGCTTCGTTCTTTTTTTTTTCTTTGGTGTTTTAACGGTTTGGTAACAATTCAAAAGTAAAATGAAATAATACGGAAGTACCTTTCCAGTTAAATTTCATATCCCTCCACCGTTATAAATCATTGTGACATGTCTTCATCTCGGTATCAGTGAGCCCAGCTAGAGATCTCGTAGTGATGTTGCACAGACATAGATGAAGTAGGTGAGGCAGAGATATACACACGATTTGCTATATTCCACCGCTGTGGGAAATCCAACAAAACCCCTAGATTCACGTTCATTTAACGTTTCTGTGCATTTGATTGTGTCCTATCCAACAAATCTCTTAAACTCCTTTTGTGGATGGTAAACCTCAACCGGTAATTGATTTGTGATCGTATTTTGCATTTATCGTTTTAAATAAGGTTTGCCTGCACTTTAAATTAACATCAGCCTTTGCTGTATCCCAACAGATAAGTTTTGTCCAGAGATGCAAACTGTAGAAGGAGTGTTAGGCCAGGAATCCACCACTGCTGCATTGTTAACGATCGCCTTCATTTTATCAGTGGTGGTGTGTTTTGCTGCAGTCATCAGGCGAAACAACTCTCTTCTCCCACCGAGGTGAAGTATAAATATATTGAAATAAATTAGACTTGAGGCGGAGGTTGCTCTCGATCTTGTTCTCCATTTTAACAAGATCGAGAACAATAATTATCGAGAGCAATGTCTGCCTCAAATCTAATTTCTTTCGATATACATGCTACCCACAATGAAGCACCGCGTATGTTTGGAAAAGGAATAATCTCACTATATATATATATGTGTATATATATATATATATATATATATATATATATATTATATATAATACATATATACACGTCATTATTGGAAAGCACTTTCTTTTCCAGAGAAATGAAAACAAACTCTTTTGTCATCAGTATAAAAATGATCAGGCTAAAAAACCTGTCATTATTTCTTGAGTGTGTCTAACAATACAATTAACCTGCTCTATCGTCTTCTTTAGCCAAGTAATGTAAACTGCATTTTTACAGAATATGTTTTATCAAACACTTGTCATATCATGGACCATTTTAATAACATTTCATACTATTGTTTGACAGCTCTCAATCTCAGATTAGACTTTACAATCAAAGTTAGGCACAATTCGAGATGTATGTAATAACAACATTGTGAAACCTTTCTGATAATAAAAGACCAAAAAAGGATAGACTGTCATTGATAACCAGTGGCAGATGTAGAGGGGGCGCATCGGGCGCGCGCCCCCTCTTTATTTTTATTACTTTTTTGGGCGGTTAAAACAAAAGAAAAAAAAAGAGGAAAAAATAGGGGGCACGTGCGCTACCTTTAATTTTCTAAAGGCGCCTCCTCTTTACGGAATTCCTGGATTCGCCCCTGATAACGACACGATTATATCAAAGAATTTTATACGTATTTTGTTTTTTTAAATCTCTGAAATCCGATTTGATCTATTGCAAGTGATTGACAAATTGCTTTGCATCGACGTAAACGAGCACAGACTTAGTCAGTGTTTTAGTAGTAGCCATGCCAGAAAATCATGAGTGTACATACTCGGGCTGTATTCGAACCAACGATCTCCTGATCACCGGACAGGTGTCTTATCCACTAGACCATCGAGCTTCCGCCCGACATACAGGCATTGTTTGTTGTAATAACGGGCAACGGGTACTGCGTACTTATTCAAATTAATGAAATTCTTGCGTCGACTTGTTTTTATTGCTGCTGATTGACAAATTGCCCTACATCGTCGTAAATGAGCACCAAATTAGTCAGTGTTTTAGGAATAGCTGTTTTGATTTAGAAAAAAAAAATGGGCAACATACTCGGGCTAGAGTCGAACCAGCGACCTCCTGATCACCGGACAGGCGTCTTGTCCATCAGACCATCGAGCTTCCGCCCGACTGCCAGTGCTGGTCCTTATCCTTATGGCATGCAGCGGGTATCGCGTAATCTATTCAAATTCATGAAATTAATTCGGTGCTTCTTAACATCGATGTGACGGCATTTGTCAATAAGTATTCCAATTATATTAAGTAAGTAAATCAAATTTATCTTTCTGTACTATACTCAACCAGGCTGAAGGTACTAGTAACTGACGATGTGACACAGGAAATGCAGCCCCCATCCACCGCAACGAACCCTGGAAACCCCTGATGGACAAGCAGTGGCAAGGATATATCCCACACTTCATGACCTCTAGACTTACTATAGACCTGTTTGGTTTGGGTGCTGTCTTTTATGCTAACGTTTATTTCAGCCATAACTTGGGAACTCCTGTATGCCTACCAATAGTTGATATATGCACTGCAATAATAACGCACCTAATCGCATGGAAACCAATTGACTCGATTTTTCTTATTTTGGAGCCCCCCAGTTAAAGCCGACATAAGTCCGTGTTTTAAAACCTCTCTGGTCCATCCTCAATGTCCATAGAGCAGTAGAGCGAAAATTGGGTTCTCGAGAGTGTCGGAGCAGTGCCACTGTACAAATCATAATATTAATAACGTATAGTGTCGGCAAGGCTTCGGTGCGGACCAGCAAAGAGTCCTCTACCGATTAAACCTACTCAAAGATTTTGATAGCACTCAATCACATCTAGCAGCATTGTCACAAATATCAGTAGGCGGATCCAGTGATTGGTAAATAAGTCAACTAGTAGTTCAGTATTGTCGGTATACAATAGCACCTTTTTTTATTCGGAGTTGTAAAGGTAATACCTTTCCGCTTTCAGCGGAATGCATATCTCCCGCAACAGTAAATACTGAATGATATACCGTATATCATTCAGTATTTACTGTTGCGGGAGATATGCTTTCCGTCTTAACGATTAAAATTAGCGGAATGTACATCCACTGGATTAACAACGTCATGGAATGCTCATGACATGATGAATGATCTCACCCACTTGCACGCAGCATTCTTGCAAAAAAAAAACAACACATTATTTAGACAGATATGGAAAAAAAAAAGACGAGACGAAAATTTAACGAGAAGACAATCTATAGAGATTAAAAAAGAAATCAAATGAAATATTTGTATCAATGATTTAAGTAGTTACTCATGACTTAACAATTTAAATGGTTTCGGTGATCATTTAAACACGCATTTTAGTTTAACTGTGCAATTCTTATTCACTACGTGCCATTGAGAAAAAAGTTTCAACAATGTAATGTGACAAAGAAGCACAATAAAATAATAATACCTCTTCGGTTTCCCGAAAATACCATGTCAATTTAAGGTGGTGAGCTACATGCTATCCCACCCACTCATTCATTGTGCTAATTAGAATACTATTTTTTCTCTCACTTACGCCTACAAGTACTGATTTGTATATCAATTAGTCCAAAGCTCAGGATATACCCTTTTGATACAAGCAAGCAAAAAATACCAGGATTATACCTGATTAAGTTTTCGCAGTTACATTTTTTTATTTGCCTCATAATGGAGTATCTGCTTTGTAGATGAAAGGAGAATAAACCATACAACACTAAAGGCAGTGCAACGTATATTTCACGTATGTGCCTTATTTGTATATATTAGGATTACATTTTGACACTATGTTATAGTTCAAATCGATTTGTTTGATGTATTCACTCACACGGCAAACTTGTTGACATGTTAGGAAACCACTTAAAGTGAGAGACATTCTAAATACCAATTTCATTCACATTTACTCCTTAATTTGAGAGATATTCTGAATACTAATTTAATTCACATTCACTCCTTGATATTAGAGACATTCTGAATACCAATCTAGTTATATTTACACTTTGGTTTCAGAGACATTCTGAATACTAATTCAATTCACCTTTACTCCTTGATCTGAGAGATATTCTAAATACTTATTGAATTCACGTTTACTCCTTGATATGAGAGACATTCTGAATACCAATTTAGTTCACATTTACACTTATGTTTCAGAGACATTCTGAATACCAATTCAATTCACCTTTACTTGTTGATTTGAGAGATGTTCTGAATAACAATTGAATTCACATTTTCACTTTGATTTCAAAGACATTCTAAATACCAATTTAATTCACCTTTACTCCTTGATTTGAGAGATATCCTGAACACTAATTTAATCACATTTACTCCTTGATATGAGAGACATTCTGAATACCAATTTAGTTCACATTTACACTTTGGTCTCACAGACATTCTGAATACCAATTTAATTCACTTTTACTTGTTGATTTGAGAGATGTTCTAATTAACAATTTTTATTCACATTCACATTTTGGTGTGAGAGACATACTAATTACCAATTTGATTCACAACTACTCCTTGGTGTTAGAGACACTCAGAGTACCGACTGAATTCCCATCTACTCCTTGATTTGCTGATAGAAGGAGGTACTTTGGCCAGTTTTAATATTTATGCAGGTTCTTATAATTATGCCATGATCTTCTTTATCATTAAAAAGCTACAGAGCCACATGTCTTCCACCAAAATGTCCACAGGAATGTTACTGGCTATCCTTTGATTTGTGTGTGTGTGTGTGTGTGTGTTTGTGTGTGTGTTGCGTCATCGTTGGAAATAATTACCCTGTTTTGTGACGCCCCTTCATCACTTCCAACATATTAATAACTATATTGGGAATAGGTTGCAGGACAACTGGCAGGTAGCTAAAATGTAGTTTAAAATGTTTGTTCTCTGGGTCCAAAGGCAGAAATCGGTGACCAACATATCCTTATAATAGTAAACAGCCTAGTCTGTAGAACACTAGGGAGGTGTTAGAGAAGGAGAATAAAAAAACGACAACAAATCTCCTTTGTAACCATGCTCCGTGCCGCGGAATTACAGGTGTTGGTAAATTGTCTTGACAAAAGCCAACAATTCTGTTTGAATGTAATATGCAACACTCATCATGCCCAGGGAGCAGCTGTACGCTGTCCCGTTCAATATTTCGGCAGTAATTATTTGGTGTTAACAGAACAGGACTCGCGAACAGAAATTAGTAAAAGAAAAAAATGTATTTCTTTACGTTTAAATGCTAACGACTGAACACGCAGAAACGTGCGGCAGCCAATAACTTTAGTCCGAAAGATTAAACATTGAAGTGCTAATCCTGGGAAATAAAATTATGAACTGAAATGGACATATTGGATGAATTTTAACATGTTTATGAGATTCTGATATTTTTTTTCTTAGTCCCGAGGTAGATGATAAAAGAAGAAGAAATGAAGAAACTACAGGAAGGATTTGTTCCGTACCATGATTACCACCAAGTTCCATACAAGAGTTCAACATTTTCTCTGAAATACAGCTTAAAATGGTTAACATCAATCACGTCTCCTGTAGTATCGATATTCAAACTCTATGGAACAACGGCTTGGAGCATGGGATATCAAAGCCAGAGAAATGTTAAGCATAGATTATGCATAAATTTGCACAAATTTTGAAGAGATTCAGCTCCATCTCTTTACACCTCCGTGGTAACAAAGATGTGTTAAAGAAAGAGAGAGCAAAAAAAAAAAAAAAAAAGAAAAAAAAAGATATTTCCTTTGTACCCATGCTCCGTGCCGTCAGAGGTGTTGATAAGAATTAATCCCTTTGACAAAAAGAGTGAAAAAAACCCAAAATACCAAAGCAAAAAAAAAAAAAAAAACTCCAACGTTTCTTCCTTAAGACCCCGTTTACAGTGCGAGGCTCGGCCGCGGCTCGGCCGCGGCCGTGCCCAGCCCTGCTTCAGTGTAAACGCGCAAAAGGCCAAATGCGAGGCCAAAATTGGCCTCGCATTTGGCCTCGCTCTGGAGGTGGTCTCGGCCGCGGCCGAGCCGCGGCCGAGCCCGGCCTTTTCTTGGTGTAAACGCAAACTGGGCCAAATGCGCGGCCAATTGCGCGGCCAATTTTAGTCTGGCTTCCAAACCCTCTGCCTGTATCTTTCGCTATTCAGGATATTAAACCCCTCAACGTCAAAAACTAGTATAGTTTAAGGTGGTTTTGTCCTGCAAAGGATTCTTTTCTTCGGCAAAGGCCTTTGCCCGAACGGCGACTTCGTCGCCACGGAATTCATTTGGCAAAGGCCGGCCTCAATTGCGCGGCCGAGCCTCGCAATTTTGTCCGTTTACACTGCTGGGCTCGGCCGCGCTTTTGATTCAAACCTTTCAATATTTTGTCGTAGTGGCGCTCTGCTTGTAAACAAATGCAATTTGGTATTGTCTGGTTTTCAGACCCTTTGCCAACTGAATTCCGTGGCGACGAAGTCGCCGTTCGGGCAGAGGCCTTTGTCGAAGGAAAAAATCCTTTGCAGGACAAAACCACCTTAGACTATACTAGTTTTCGACGTTGAGGGGGTTAATGTCCTGAACAGCGAAAGATACAGGCAGAGGGTTTGGAAGCCAGACTAAAACTGGCCGCGCAATTGGCCGCGCATTTGGCCTAGTTTGCGTTTACACCAAGAAAAGACCACCTCCAGAGCGAGGCCAAATGCGAGGCCAATTTTGGCCTCGCATTTGGCCTTTTGCGCGTTTACACTGAAGCGGGGCTGGACTCGGCCGCGGCCGAACCGCGGCCGAGCCTCGCACTGTAAACGGGGCAATAGAGGTACTTTTAGTCGACTACTACACTGGCCAGCACATCCTCAGAACCGCGCCATCTATTGACGGGTGATCACAGAATGATATGTCTAAAAATACGTCGCATGCAAAAAAATGGGAAAATGAGATTACAAATCACAATCAACCTCCAAAATGTTCACTTCCTCTTGCAATTTACGTGCATTAGCAAATGAACTTACTTGAGCGATGATTTCCTACTATTATAGTACACCACAATTGATTTTGTGTCATGTATATGATTTATAGTCTTTATAATACTGGAACTTTTGACTTATGTGTTACTTTACATTCATGGATGTATGTTGCAAATACCACATTGTATAATTTGTGTGGAAACTCAAGATATGAAAGGAAATAAAATGAACTGCCCATGCAATATTCTTCATATAAGAAAGCTATAATTATCTTCATTGTATGTAGTTTTTAAATTCCTCAAGGCGCCGTCTTGCTTATATCCAGACTGGCTGTCGGGGGTGATGATAACAATCAAAGCAGTAAAGCATGTTTACAGTGTTATTGTGACGCTTTTGAGAGAAACAGGTGCATGAATCAATTACAGAGCGATGAATATCTATGTGTAGTAGGTCCATGGTGAGACAGATGTCTACAGCGTAGTTTAAACACGTTAAAGAAAAAGTTAATTCACCCAGTGTGTATCTGAAATGATCCAGTGAAAGAATAAGGACAAGTAGAACACTAAATTTACGCAGATTTGGTATATTAAAAAAATTCCAGTAAGCCAGTTTGGAGTAAGCTCATGTGCACATGGATACAAATGACCTTTCTTTATTCCCAGTTGGTTGCACTTCACTTGTTTTCAAAGCGAAAAAAAGTGCAGCTACTTGTAGCTTGCCTGACATAACAATGCGTGGAATTCTTCAATCATGATGTTCGAACAAAGGCTGAAGTTGCGTAGACCAGGACTGTGGCCAGAAACATCCATGATCAACACAGTCATGTGAAAGCATCCATAGCATTATTTGACATTGAAGCTATTAACAATCATTTCGTTTTATATAACGCCTGAAGAGATCCTTGTCATTTGATTGGTTGTTTGACATTGATCACTCGGCCCCTTTCTCTATGACGTCATCATCCGTGCAATTTTGTGTCAATACGATTTCCTCCATTGCTTGCTCGCTGAGAGCCCGGCACACCACGCGTGTTAAACGCTTGCGTTTGCAGTGCATTATCCGACAGCGCGCTGAACACTCAGTGAGCACTCTCGCGATCTCAGATTCTCTCTTGTTTCTAAATTGATAAAACATCAAATGAAAAGGATCTATTTAAGGCGTTATAATCATAAAACAAATAAAACATGTCTTTCATTCCTGCAATGGACAGAATATTTCATTCTGTGAAAGATGAAATGATCCATTCAAATTGGCTGCGCCTCGTTGAATGGATCACTATCATCTTTCACCTCACGAAACAAAACGAAGACAGGTAACTTTTTAGATCTAATATTCTATAGGACTCTATAGAATATAATCGTGAAACAGGCCCCACCACTGCGTGTCCGTACTAATAGTACTACGGCGGCCAATTGGCGGCTCGCCTGTTTACACTCTTGAATTCAGCCCACTGCACCGTGTGGCGTTCATCGCTAGATAAAAGCACGGCGGTGGGGCTTTCTTCCACAATAGGGCCTATAATAGGGTCCTACTCGTGAATGCGGCCCCACCAAACAGCTTTTACGCGAGACTGATAGAGGAAATTTCTATGCAAGATTTTGTTCATACGAATTACGATCGAATATACATGAATTTAGGCAGACTTGTATACTATATGTCATGGCATGGACATGCATTTCTAAACCCGTGACGTCACACTAAAATGCACTTTCGAGTTAGCGATTTGGGAACCAAAATATGGTAAAATTTAATACTCATAAATTCGAAGCAGACACTTTTTAATTACATTTTTTTAAGTTCAAAAGGCTTAAAATATTATCAAGTGAGAGAATAATATCATCTTAAGGGTTATTTCCCCCTATAAATTTCTGCTTTAAGAAAGAGAGCATCATTAAATAAACGCTGAAACAAAAATTGTATCAATATCAGACGAAAAGTCCAAGTCACTTATGCATGTTTTCCGAATAGTGAAGCCATTAAGGTCTTTTTGGCAAATTACTTGAGCTGATGACATTTAGACCTACTTGCTTACAGACAGTTAAAATGTTCCGTAACTCTTCCCTTTTACATTTATGTATGTTCATTAAAAAAATAATGTTAACGTCAAATCGTTATAAAGTAACAATAGGCCTATCTAGAAATTACATGGCAGCACACATCCAACACATTGAATGTATATTTTTTAAATAAAAATCAAAACAAGTTTAGAGTATCCTTCGCATTACTGTGTTGCAATAATCGACATTATGTTGATTTTCAGCAGAAAGGTCTGTAGTTGTTAGATTGTCTATAGAAGACATAACTTTTTATGACATATAGGGCCTACTTATCGTAAATCAATGGAAAATTGATAAACTACGACTTTGTAAAAGGTACAGAGATTGTTGAGTTCCTGCATCATCGGCGAGCATGCCATAATCTTAACCACACCCGTTGCAGGGTTAGAAAATAATAACTTTATTTTCCTGATAAAAATGCATTAATAATAATCAACCTGTCATTTTGAACGATGTTACTGTTAAACGAAATCTTATGCTCAGCTGACTCAGCTGGTTTACTCCTCTTTCCAACTCTGAGAAAACGGGTCGCAGTTTTCCTTTAAGTTTTCGAAGCAAAAACAGTTATGCGAAGAAGTTGAGTGCGTCCAAAATCTCGACGTAGATATCCTATGTTATTCACGCTGGTGAGTAGTCATTTCGTCTTGTTCGCTTCAGCGTGCCTGACATAGCATCAAAGCGCCTCATTTTCTCTCCCCAGTTTGGAAAGACTGCTGATTATGTTTGAACCAATGAAAACATAGGGTTCTGTTATGTGAGCAAGAAGGGGGCGTACCTACTCTTTCATTTGCTAGAGGACACACAGGTGTGTGTTGTAAAAGATTAGTTTAGATTGGACTTAGAGTAGGAAGAGACTTATCTGTGTCGAAGGTGACGTTCACTCCGGAAGAAAAAGAAAATTAAACAAACTTAAAAAAAAAAAAAATAGGGGGTCGCTGTCCCATGCTGGTTTTAAAGGAAAATCCGTTCCTTGTTCAATATTTTTTTCTTATTTCTTTTTCTTTTTAAAAAGAGTAAGTAGCTCATGTTTTCATAGAAGTTAAGCCATCATGGTCTATAATAAGCTAATTACTTTAGGTGATGATGTCTAGACTTACTTGCTTACAGACCAAACTTTCCCAACTCTTTTCTTTTATAAACACTTAGATAAAAATGTCAACGTCAATCCGTTAAAGAGTAACAATAGGCCTATCTAAAAATGACATGATTGTACAAGGGTCTGATAATTTTTGAATGCACACACAGTGCAAAATTTCTCTTTTCTATGCAATCAAAACAAGATTATCCTTCGCATTTCTGTGTTGCAAAGAACCAAGAAGCTATAGCTCTATGCAAAAACAGACCGATGTCGATTTTCAGTGGGAAGTGATTTAGTTGCTAGATTAACTACGAAGACGTAATTTTGTATGATTTAGTAATTGCATATTCAATGGCTGATGAAAATACGACTCTGTAGATGGTATAGAGATTACAGTTCCTGTATCATTGGCAAACCTGTAATACTATCAACCAGATCCGTCAGAGGATAAAAGGTAACAACTTTGTTTTACTGTCAAAAGTCCGTAAGCAAAAATTCATATAATCATTGTGAACGATGCCACTCTTTATCGAAATAAATGATCAGCTGACTCTTGTTTTACTCTTCTTTCCAAATTAGGTAGAAGACGGGGTGGAGTTTTTCTTTAACTCTTTATGTGCCATGGTGAAACCCCCCTGTGTGCCACGTTATTCCGAGACACGAAGGTAGTCATGCCTTGAGAAAGAATTCTGTTTTTCTAATTTGTATAACCTCTACAAATTTCTGTTAAGATGGGCATAATAGTAGGCAAAGTCAAAGAGGAATGCCAAACTTTCTTTCGATACAAATTTTATGACGAATCTGTTTTCAATTTCTCTCTCGAATGACCAGTTGTAAATTACTGTAAAGGCATGAATTTTGCACATAAAACCGTGACAGAAACTTAGAATGTACGAGCAAATCTAGTTGGGAACACCACTTGATAGTCAATTACCACATAGTATGCAAGCCGTATATGAGAGGAACAAAAGCACGAAGAACGCTTTCATCGTGCCGCGGGATTAGCAGTGATCAGCGATTTATCGATCGATTTTGGCGGCTTTGTTTGTTGAGCAGAATATGCGAAGTTGGCACGCCGTCGACAATGAGCCGGACGTGCGAACGTGGCACATAAAGAGTTAAGTTATAGAAAGAAAACAGCTATGTGAAGCAGCTGAGTGCGTCCAACATCTCGGAGTAGACACCGTAAGTTATTCACGCTGTTGAAAAGTCCTTTTGTCTTGTTGGCGTCAGTGTGCCTGACATAGCAACGTAGCGCCTCATTTTCTCCGCCCAGTTTGGAAAAACTGCTGATTCTGTTTGAACCAATAAAAACAGGGGATTTTTTTTTTTTAATGTGAGCAACAAGGGACGTGCCTACTCCTTTGATTAGCTAGAGTACAGTTTTGTGGTAGGGTCCATGGTTTAAAGTAAGAGTATAGGAGGAAAAGGGTGAGCGCTGTCACTATGTCAACAGGGATAGACTAGCCTACATCACCGCAGGAGGAGAATCTGATATAAGAAGGAGGATCTTTTGGGGGAGGTTTCAGTCCTCTGCGGTCGTGATTTGGCAAAAAGGTGTATGTCTGAAAAATATCATGTTTTTGGTTTTTACCATTTGGGGGGTTTTCGATGCCGAAATTTTCATGTGACCAACTTTCGTAAGTCATCGATCATTTGTTTCCGAGATACTTGGGGCTATCTCTGTATTATTTTATCAATTTTCCTGCTTTTGATTAGGCAAAAGGGTGTATCTTTACATACACCCTTGACGTACAATGACGTACCAGGATAGAGAACTACATGATTTGGCAAAAGGGTGTATCTCTAGATACACCTCTAACCGTGCACGCTGGGGAGAGCTTAAAGATTTGGCAGATAGGTGTATCTTTAGATACATCCATCTGCCGAATGAATCATGAATTATAGTTGCGAAGTATGATAAGGCAGAAAGGTGTATCTTTTAAACTCTGTGTATATTATATACTCTGTTGTTTATACGTGCTGCTGGCATGTATGTGTACCGTTTCACCGGTCGGTGCGGTGGCGGGCCATGCTCCTGACTCAAACTGGCAGCCCGTTGCACTGCAGAAGTTTCTCCTTGTTGCTAGTCGGTGAGTAGATAGAACCTAATATCTAGAAGTTCAGATCTAACGTTTGTCCTAGACTTCTATGGCCACTTCTATGCCATTAGATGCGCAGATTCGTAAAATCTAGCATTTCTGTTGAAATGACAGCTTTTCCGGCAAGTGTGGCTGTGGGATGAGAGTTCTCTACGCTTCAAAATGACAGTGATCCCTGCACTGTCCGTGCTGTGCACTGCATGTAGAAGCCTGTACATAGTTAACTATACACAGCCCAGTCGCTGTACATGGTATGTCGCGACAGGGCTGTACGCGCGCGACCACCAACCACTAGGAGAGCGACGTAATCGTATTACGATAGCTTTGAATTTTGATACTTAACATCATTTTTGTCACCTCAAACTCAACGAGTATACTTTTCAATATTTACTCTACATCTGATGCTATCAGTATTTAAATGTACGCAATGAAACTTACCGAAATTGATCATCATATCCAGCATGTCCACACGGTACACAATCTTTCACGCCAGGCCTAACTATACACAGCCCAGTCGCTGTACATGGTAATGTACGTCGCGACGTACCATACAGCGACTGGGCTGTGTATAGTTAGGCCTGGCGTGAAAGATTGTGTACCGTGTGGACATGCTGGATATGATGATCAATTTCGGTAAGTTTCATTGCGTACATTTGAATACTGATAGCATCAGATGTAGAGTAAATATTGAAAAGTATACTCGTTGAGTTTGAGGTGACAAAAATGATGTTAAGTATCAAAATTCAAAGCTATCGTAATACGATTACGTCACTCTCCTAGTGGTTGGTGGTCGCGCGCGTACAGCCCTGTCGCGACGTACCATGTACAGCGACTGGGCTGTGTATGTTAGTACATAGTGTAATGGTGTGCTGTGTGACTGTAAGATCGGCTACCCATTACGCTATGCATATGGGGCTGTTACCTAACAGACATTTAGTGGCAGTTACACACAAAGGTCTAGAGAAAGATGTGTCCCTGTCTTTGGAAATGATACTTGGATGTACTGCTCAAAGTGCTCAGTGGATGCAAACAGTTTATTGATCCTACCTGAATTTTCACATTTTATTGAATTTATTGCAAAAATTGGGAGCAGCATGATAACTGCGTTTTTAAGAACAGATACATGATGTGCAAACAACCACGTCTTTGTTTGCTAAAGCATTCAGTAGAGAAAACAAACGAACCTTTTGTCGAAAAAAAGGGGCACAAAGCTAAAAATATGATGAATCATCTCATTGGAAGTAGAAGTTTTTGAAAAAAAGGGAGGAGAAGGAAGAAGAAAAATTCTTCAGCTGTAATCCTTAACCATGCATATCCATGAGACCATGTTTTGTTAATATTTAGACTATAGGGTGAGTTGTAATTTGCGCACATTTTTCTATGTTTGATGAACAAGTTGTGCATCGTGATATTTTTCTTTATTGTTATTTTTTTAAATCTTTTTGTAATAATGAAGTAAAGATTGTCAAGAGTTAACATTTGATTAGAAATGGTCTCACATACACCCTTCTCCCTACAAAATCTCTGGTATATTTTGTTATCGTTTAATTTGGCAAAAAGGTGTATCTCTATACGTACACCTTTTTGCCAACTTAAATGCACGATTTCTCACGGTGCATGAGAAGATACACCTTTTTGCCAAAATAGCGTGGGTTGCAGTCCCTGTAAACGTGATTTGGCAAAAAGGTGTATCTCTATGCATACACCTTTTTGCCAAGTTAAATGCATGATTTCTTACGGTGTATGTGAAGATACACCTTTTTGCCAAAATAGCGTGGGTTGCAGTCCCTGTAAACGTGATTTGGCAAAAAGGTGTATCTCTATACATACACCTTTTTGCCAAGTTAAATGCATGATTTCTTACGGTGTATGTGAAGATACACCTTTTTGCCAAAATAGCGTGGGTCGCAGTCCCTGTAAACGTGATTTGGCAAAAAGGTGTATGTCTCTAAACATGCTAAAAGTGCTAATTCTGAAGTATTCTTTAAAGTTAGATGCAAGAAAATTATCAGGAAATGAAATTTGAAGTGTATACTAAATCATGGAATTGAATCCCTGAGCGTTGCACAGTTTAGGTGGCTTCTACGGTCAAGGAAACTGCCAAAACTTTAAAGTCGATTTTCTCGGCTTTGTAGTCGCCGTAAAACGGCAGACATACACCTTTTTGCCAAATCACGACCGTCTGCTACAAAAAGTGTGATATTTCCCTGTAACGTCCGATCGTGCTGCTGGACGGGCAGGCAGACGGCCGTTGTGAGGACAGCATCCCTCCGCTGGGGCCGGGCAGTGATCTACTGGGGACGAGGTACCCTCGAGACAGCAGTGGGCAAGTTTTGGTTTAGCCTATGATTATTTTCGCCTTTATGCAAATGATATCAGTATAGAGTAGCTAACTGTTGAAGCATGGACCCTACCACAAAAGGGTCCATGGTTGAAGCAACTAATGTTTACCGAGTGGGCTTTTGGATCGATACGCATGTACACTCAATTAAAACTTAGAGTTGCAACAATTTTGGAAATTGTCTAATGGTTTTAAAGGTTCACTCGATGGTTATGGTATACCGTGCGAGGAGAGCTGTGATTACGCACTGGCCATTTACAAAACTTTTTTTGTTTTGTTTCACGACACGCAATCAATTTCAGTCAAGATCAAAGTCACTGAAAGTTGCTGAATGTGGGTGTGCTCAATATCTGCTAGATCTGAAATCAACAGTAGGCCTACAGGTAAGTTGTGACACGATTTCGTTAATTGCGATGGAAACATTACATGTCATACGATACGATATGTCTAGGTCTAATACATGTCTGAAGCGCTTTTTGTTGTTGTTGTGGTTACTTGATTTTCTTGTAATAGGTGACTGGCGGTCGTCAACGCCACCGTGCCCGAGGGCAGCTGTTGAGATACCCGTGCCATCACGGAGTGTGCAGCAGTGCTGAATGGACACCAACTACACGCAGGCATCGAGTAGCTAAGAACCATAATGGAAGGCATGGACCTCGCATCTAAAACACGGCATCAAATCGGATGCTGTCTTGGAATAAAAACGACCTTTTTCTCAAATATGGCAGACTTGATATTACGAATAGGAGAAAAATTGGTTAAAGCAACCTCATTTGACTGTGTGCTCTTGAGATAGTGACTGGATAACAGAATATTTACATTTTCTTGGTGTTTTCCTTTTTTTTTTTTTTTTTTGATCAGCAGGTGGCTTTTGGGAGGTTCTGCACAGTAAAGGAAGAAGAAAAAGACTAAATAAAACGCTTTTAACGTTTTCATTTGTTTTTAATTAGCAGGTGACTGATAAAAAAAAAGAATTAAACATGGTTTCGTTGTTTCTCTCGGTCTCTCTCGTTAGGGCATATCAATTCAATTCAATAGTTTATTTATTTCCATCATCACAAAGAAAAGAAAAGAAAAAGTTGATATAATCCAAAGTGATACAATTTTTTTTTTCATTTCTCTTACACTCGTCCGATAAAGGATTTTTTTTTTCAATACAATATAAATTATACACGAATGATGTAAAAAAAGAAACAATGCACTTTGTCATGGCAACAAAAATAGTAAATAATCACAATGATGGAAAACAGTGTTCCACTAAAAAAGCCACGCTTGTAAAACGTGGAACACTGGAACAAAACAACAACAGCACCAATTTGTTATACCAATAAGACATATTCATTTTAAATTCTTCTATATACTATTGTACATTTTACTCATTGATATTATGATGTTGATACTATGAACAATACTTACTAGGATTTTAGGATGCAAACGTATAAACTATATAACATATCACATTTGTGGCACAGACACTATGGGGCCAGGTGTGCCAGGAAAATTGAACGGAAAGGAAGATATGCAATCGGCCACAAAAAAAAAAACATAACGACGACAACAACAACAAACGACGATAACACAATACACAGAAACAACAGAATTTGAGGAAATGCACTCAGGCAGATACTGGACAACGAAGAACGAGGAAAAGGAGCAGGGAAGAATAGAGAAGGAAAAGGAGAGGGATGGAAAAGGTCTGTGGACACACTACAAAATCTCAAGGAAAAGTGAAACATGACGGGTTTTTTCATTGAACAAAATTAACTGGTATATTTAGAAAACAAATATTTTTTGAGTTTATACTTAAATGTAATTAACTTCACAGATTCTTTTAGATCATTATCTAAGCTATTCCAAAATCTGGGTCCGGTATAAACAAATGTATTTTGAGTGTGTACAGTTCTAACTAAGGGAAGATGAAATTCTTTAGATTGTCTAGTAGGATAGTTATGTACGTGGCTGTTACGGTGAAATAAAGAATAAAATATTTTGGGTAGATGATTGCAGTTGTAATTAAACATAAATTGACCAAGTTGGAACAAATACAACTCTTTTATTTTCAGAATTTTGTGCTCAAGGAAAAGCTTGTCAGTATGTGCTCGGATATGAAGGTTAAAAGCGATTCTGAGCGCCATCTTTTGCAGAAGAAAAAGTTTATCTAACAATGTCGAATATGTATTCCCCCAAGCAAGAATTCCGTAATTCAAGTACGGCAATACCAAACTTGAATAAAGCATAATCAAAGCCGAAGAAGGAAGATAATATTTCAATCTATTCATTATGCCTATGTTACGTGCAATTACTTTACAAATATTATTTATGTGACACTTCCATGATAACTTATTATCAACACAAACACCTAAGAATTTAATAGACGAAACCTCTTCTAGGGGTTCATATGCAAATATGATTCCTCTTTCGAAAAATGAAACGATAAATCCAACATTTTTACATTTTGTCACTCCTCAAACTTTATTTGAGTGTTAGCTTTAACATTTTGAATGTAAAATCTAACATTGAATAAAGGTTCGTGGAGTCGCAATATTAAACATGTTGGATTTATTGTTTCATTATTAAGAACTTAGAGTATACAGAACAACTGTAGAGCTGGGTGTGTGCGGGGGTTGAAAGTGGGTGTGCAGAGCCTGCATGAACCAACACTTTACACGTTATCTCGTGGTGTCTCCTTGGGTGTGTTGAAATCTAACAAAAATGAAATGGCATATGCAATATTTCGAATATCACTCCTAGAACCTTTAATGTTAGAATTAACATTTCGAGTGTTAAATCTAAAATGAGTATTTAACATTTACCTTACAATTTTATCATTGGCAAGGAGTGTGCCAGACCCAGGGGGTGTGGTGTGGCAAGGAGTGTGCCAGACCCAGGGGATGTGGTGTGACCCCCTCCCCCCCCCCCAACTGTTGCACGATATCGAAGACCCAAGAGGTGTCGTGTGACCCCCAACTGTTTCCCGTTATCGAACACGGGGGGGGGGGGGGTGATGTGATCCCCCCCACCTGTTGCACGATGTCGAAAACCCAAGAGGGTGTGATGTGTCATCACCCCAACTGTTGCAGAATATCGCTGACCCAGGGGGTGTGGTGTGATCACCCCACCTATTACACAATATCGAAGACCCAGGTGGGGTGGTGTGACCCTCCCCCCCCCCCCCCCCCAGCAATTGCACAATATCGAAGATCCACGGTGTTGGGTATCACCCCCTTCACCCCTTCCCCCCTCCCCGGTTCTTGCAGAATATTGAAGACCTAGGGGTTTAGTGTGGCCACCCCCTCCCTCAGCTCTTGCAGAATATCTTTTCCTTATATCAGGCATTGCTTGTTGTCATTTGTACACATTTTCGGTTTATCTGCACGTGATTATTCATTTTGTTTGGTTTCAAATGTATCTGGATATGCGTGTATGTTGGTCGGTCAGTCTGCGTCGAATGCCTACATCATACTTGGGCCTGTATGAGAGAGAGAGAGAGGGAGAGAGGGAGGGAGAGATTGTTGTGCGTTACCGGTCGTTTGTGTTTGTGTATTATATTGATCCAGTCATTTCTCCCTCCTCTCCTACCCTCACTCTCTTTCCCTACATCGCCCCTACCCCCCTCCCCCTCATCCTCCCTTGTGTCTGTGTATGCTCATCTACTGCTCTACGGTCCCACAGTCCGGTCATGAGTAACCCGTCTCTTCCCCAAGTATTGCCGAGCCGTAATAGAGAAGATCTGATAGG
This sequence comes from Diadema setosum, assembly GCA_033980235.1. NCBI lineage: Eukaryota > Metazoa > Echinodermata > Echinoidea > Diadematoida > Diadematidae > Diadema > Diadema setosum. The sequence goes on from CM067071.1 coordinate 12,951,780, forward strand.
TTATTAGAAGCTTCCTGTAGACCCGAGTCTGGGATATTTCTTTCAGCGGTAACAAATTATACGTCACACTTTCAGGCGGTCGATTTAGTCGAGGGCTGCTCTTCAAAGTGCCCTCAGCGGAGTCTTTGCCTTTTAAACTATATAGAATAACGCTGCAAGCCCGAGTGTCTACTTCATCTTGGGCCACGCACCGGTATTTCAAGCCTCGCAAAGCCGATACAGCAGACATCACGTACCTTTAAAGATGTTATACCCAACCAGTCGATTTACAGTGCGTCTGATTGTCCCGTCAACGAGCTATGAGCAGGGAGTCTCACCTCCGTGCCATGAGCTACAACAACGCATGCAATAACGGATAACATCGTGGGATGGAATTGTTAACCACTTTGTGGATATATAAAGTTTCACTTGGACGACTATAAAACCATGACAAAAGTGCGAAATGAGTAACTATTCTGTTACTCACCACAAACTGCTCCCTGAAGTTTAACAACTTTCATCAGCTGTGTTCCTAGACTCCACGCAACAAGGTAAGTAAATAAATGCTACGTTTATTTACCTGTTCCTACATGATTATATGCGGATTATATAGGATAGATGATAGTGATATCGAAGGAACTTTGTTTTGTTTTTTGTTTTTTGCCACCAATATTATCATAAGTATCATGACTTCATCATTGTCTATCAGGGTCTACTTATCGCTCTGTCAATCAATTTCATCATCACTTTTATCATTATCATCCTCATCATTGTTATCATCACCAGAAGTAAAATCATCACTGTTCTTGTACATAATTCCTCGTATTTGTCGTCCGTGTTCTCCTATCTTATTTTGTTTGTTTTAATAGTCAGTACTCATCTATGATCATCATCAGTACGTTCTTCTTCACGCTACCCTTTATAGGATACTTATAATGTGATGTATGAATCACAAATACGGAATAACGAGAAAAATTATGACGATAACACTAGTAGTTGCAGCTACTGCAGCTACTATTAACAAAACCGGCGATCATCATTTTGTGTTATTATTGTATCATGATCATTACTTTCACCTTTTTTTACCTGTTTACCATCCTTATCACCGTCGTCATCGTTATAGTCGTGTCAATTAACACTTTCAAGTTTGTCATCATCGTGCTCATTAGCAACGAAATTGATATTTTAATCACATAAATTACCAAGGCATAAGTTACCATTCGTTTATTTCATCGCCAGACTATGGCAAATGGAAGAAACGTAAAAAGTGCTAGAATGGGGCGGAGGGGAGAGGACGAAATTTTACTACGGGTGACCTGAAATTTTGACGTATATATATATATATATATATATATATATATATATATATTTCTAATTCCTTTAATAAACAGGATATTATAACGTTGAAACGACTTTCCTTTCATTATTCGTATTTTTTTTTCTGTAAAGAGACGCGTTGAGCAAAACAGTTTATTCTTTCTATCGTAAGATCTAAGTAGGGACTTCGAGATCAATAGTTATTTTGGTACTTTCTTGTAATCCGATTTGGATCGTCTTGATAAAGGTATATAAACATTACAATCAGTTATAAGGATGTTCATAAAACTCCTCAAATCCTCAATCCCTCCATAAATCTATTAATTTTTCAGCGTTTATGTTGGCAGTTTGACCTAAAAGTTTGACATTTATCCTATTCCATCACCAAAGAGATGTAATCGTCAAGGGCTGATGCTCTAGGGAAATGCTTGGGGCTGAAGAGGGCTCAATTTGCGGATTACCTCAATACCTGAGCTTCCTTGCCATGAATATACAACTGCTGACATCATTCCACGCATCCAAATACGCCAAGTTCGCTGGCAAAGAACATTAGCAAATAGTCGATGTTGAGCAAAGCTGATTCGACCCGACTTTAAGGGTGATTATCAATACCGGGTTGAATTTTCCAAGGGTTTTCTCTCTCTCGGGTTATCCACCTCAGATGAGGTGTGAAATCGAGAATGAAAAGTGAGATATACTTGCCACGTGACTCACTGGAGGTTTCAACGAGAGAGTTGAAAATGTGTATAGGCCACGTCAATTGTCATCAGCTGAATCATCACAATGTCAAATGGATCAATTTTCAGACCTTTGCGTTTTCTCTTCGATCCTGTCTTTGTCATCCGTTGTTATATTGGTAACAATAATGGTATTGATGATGATTTTGAGTAAATTATTAGAAATGATATATTGATAAAAAGTGATATCGGTGAAAATAAATAAACGATGATAAAACATAAGACTTCAGCTGCATACTTTCATTGAAGTTTTGTAACCACTTTTATCATATCTGATACAAATCGTCAGAGATGTTGTTATAAGCACAATATACAATAGTGTTACTGTTTTATTCATATCGATTCATCATCATCAAGATAAGCACATTAGTAGAGAGATAATCTAGGCATAGACCGAGTATCGTTTCAGAATCCTTCAAGTCTCATTTTTTATGTAAAACTTGAACTCATAAAAATCAATAACAACTGACCGTTAAAGTGTTAGGCAGCTTGCTATTTGCTTAATATACCTGCACACTCTTTCCAGAGGTGTAACAAAGCGTAATACCAGCAAAGTTTTTCTCAAGGGATTCTTGCTCTCATACGTGAAAAAGCAGACTATGAAGGGAGCTGCCATTAAATTTTACGACAATTCAAGTAAGAATTTTATGAATTTGGTTTTGTTTCATAAATTATGCACAAGAGCACGAACAATAAACCTTCACTCTCAATTGAAGGGAAAAAAGCCAGGTAAGAGCAAAAGACAGAAGATCATACAAAGAAGACGGAGATAAAGATATAAATAGACAAATGTAAATAAAGATATATGTAACTATCGTATTCCTTCAGAATAATGCTAAGATAATGTTATCTTTAAGGGTAACGCTGTGCTTGTAGAAGAAGAAAGAAGTAACAAAAATGTGACCCGCTACAACAAAAGGATCCTAAAGTCGCGGACGGGTGAGCCGAGAAAATCGAGTTTGAAGTCAGATCACCAAAATCTGTCAAGACGTTCAGATTTCTGCTTTTACATAATTTCGTAGTCTAATGTATCTTCTATCACCTGCCGAAATTTTGAAGCTAAATGATTAAAGGAAAGGCCTGAAAATAACATTTTTCTGGACCATGTTTGACTCGCCCGTCAGCGACTTTAGGATCCTTTTGTTGTAGCGGGTCACAAATGCTTTTGAAAGTTGAAGCGTTGAGGCAATATCCGACAAACGTTACTCAACAGACATTGTTCATGCTATTCCGACAATTAGACGTAAAGAAATCATATTTTCTATAAGGTATCAGCATCTTACAACATGAGTTTTGACTCTTTTTCTTGTTGTTTTTGGCTTTTGTTTTTGGAGATGATAATATGGTAAGACTGAAAATAAAGAGTCTGGATGGAATTTCAAATGGCACTGTGACACCTTGTCCTTGCATCAAAATAATGCATCCACGACTTTATTAATCCATGTAAGTCCTGCCCAACTGTATATGCAATTTTGCCTTTATTGGAATTGAATAAGAGCTCGAGGGTTATTTCTGATGGGATATCGACTTAAATCGGCAAGTCACAAAATGCCTCATCTCATGGTGACACGTCTGGCTCTCGAAATAGCTGTCTTGTTCATAGGACAACTGCGTCACTCTTGGACTATTTACAGTGTCTTCTCCGACATCATATCATCATCCAGGACATCGGCGGAGGTTCTTTTCATGCCTTGTTTGTTGACATTTGGCCAAACAGATGGCAAAAAATGTCCAATCTAAATGTTTGAAGTTCACATTTTTGAATTCAATCTGTTAAAAACCTACAAAATACGACAGAAATTTCTATTCATGCTTCGTTTTTTCTCCTGTCCAGTCTTCACGCCCATTTTGTTTAGGATACTCATGATACTAATATTGAAGAGCAAATCCACCAACGATCTTCCCCCTTTAAAGACAGAGGGTATCTTTTCATTCCATCTCTTCACATCGAGCTGTCAGCCACCCGATGAACTGCCCCTGGGAAAAAAGTAAGGCAACAGTTTGCCTGAATCAAAACTTGCCAAAACTATTTTTGTGACTACCTTTGTAAGCTGCCAATAAAGCGAAAGACACCTCGTCAACTGGTCACAAGATTCCTTGTTCTTGATTGTCTTTCCGTTATCAATAAACAGCGTCACGCCGGTCAATATAATGGAATGAATCCTTCAGACGCCATTTCCATTGTTTTATTTTTTACAAAACATTCAGAATCACTGGTCATGCAGGATGTGTTGGATGGTGAAAGCTCTCACACGTGATAACCCGACTAGGTTATAATTGCGTCAGCACACGAACATGACGTACTGCAATTTCTTTTTCTACATATATTTTTCTGTGGTATTGACCTCACACACCTCATGACGCTATTGTATCCTCGCTACCTAATCTTAAAAGATAACTTACCTCAGACTATCAAAAAAGAAAGTTAGCTTGATTGTAAACCTCAGGTATTAGATTATTGATGAGAACAAAATCAAACAAATAACAACATTTTTTTCCTTTTACTTTCGATCTTCGTCGTATTAACTTTCAAACCTCTCTAAAAGACGTAAAGCCGTTTTGTTCGAAAGATTATAAACAGTTCTTGTTACAGTGCTTTATGTCATCGGCATGAACGAAAAATATTTCTGTGACACAATTTTCTTGACGGTGGTAACGTCGTTCGTCATCTTTGATAACGTAAATGTCCGGAGCTGTATGGTCATGAAAATAAATACTTGATTTCCACAAAGCTATCTCCACTAAGCTCTCGCATTTGTACCTTGAGAAAAACACTTCATTTATCTTTTTAGTTCACCAACGTCCAAAACCACAGCAGGTTATTTCCCATTTCCGCGTTTCCTCAATTGCGGCGTGTTTTCGTCACGCCTCCTACGTCAGAGTTAACAAAACAATTGCAGTTACAATGCTACCAGCAAATTGCATAATCTTCTCGTGTTGCAAGACATTACGCCGATTCTCGTCAATATTTCATTCATTGTGCAGTGCACAACAGTTAGATTGCCTTGAAGCCGTACTATCATCTTATGCGCCATAGTCATACAATATCAGACTTGTGTAGATTCGTTCTAAGTTTGTCATTGATTATGTATTCTCATAAAGAGAAATTGTGGTCACCGCCAATACATAAAATTTACTCAAATTAGCAACAAACATAAGATATGTCAATGATTTGTTTTAACATAATCATTTGCCGAGATGTGTCTGGACTTGTGTTTATCAGTCGCTTTAATCACTGTATTCAAATTTAATAATATGTACGTGCCAACAAATTTCTTCGTTTTGCATTGTTTTGTCTTCATGTTATCATCATGATTTAATCATTAAGGTGATCTTTGCGACTAAATCGTCTTACCATGGAGACAGTATCGACAGGTTACGACAGATGCATTTAAACTCAGGCTATGTCCACTCCACCTGGTGACCAAGTAAAGTTCGCAGGTGTCCCTGCGTCCCTGTACTGAAATGCTGGTCATTCTTTATCTGGATTCCACGACCTTCCAAGTTTTATATCTTTCCGTTTGTTAGAACCCCCATTTCTATCTTTAGTCACCTTCCTATAATGTACAGTGGCGGATCCAAGTGGGGCGCACCAGGCGCACCCCCTTTATTTATTGTTAATGCAAAGAAATAAGAAGAAACAACGAGGGGGGGGGGGTGGAGGGATTCGCGCGCCCCCTTTAATTTTGTGAAGGCGCCTCCCCTTTACTGAATTCCTTGATACGCCACTGATGTAACATATATTGTTTTAATCATGAGACTTATATGTTATTTTCATTTCTCCTATGGTATGGTATAGCTGCAAAGTGAGTTGCTGTATGATATATCACAAACCCGCACACTTTTTTTTTTCTACTTTCACGTAAGATTTGAAACTCGGAAAACAAACAAATATTATTTGTTTGTACTGTATGTAGAGACCAACTTATGCACTATACACAGCAAATAATATATAATCTTATATGAATCTGTGCTTAATTATGCAGAGGGATTTACTCATCGCACTCTCGCTGTTCCAAAGTAGCACGATCACACCACAGGAATAGCACCTATGAATTGAGATCTTGGATCACGTTCAATTCCAACCACGCAATGCGATAATATTGCGTTCGGTGGTACCTATAAGCGTCACGATAATATGACAAAATCATGCGTTTTGGCGGTCAATCCGCCTAAAAAGTTCTTTGCCAGCCTTGTGCGCGAAAGGTTACACATGACATCATTTCCGGGTCAGCAACTCGGTGAGGGATTGTAAGGGAGAAAATGAAGTTTAAGGCAGCATAAAGACTTATTAGTTGATTAGTAACAACAGGCTCTGGTTCCAAACGTCGGTTCCAGTCCTCTCAAGTTTAGAACCAATTTGCCGAAACTTTCAAATCACGTAGGAAATTGGAGGTCAAAAAATACTAAATGCAGGAGAACTGGCATTGGTTGCGACGTTGGATTTGAGTCATGTCACTTTATAACAAATCAACAAAAATAAAAAAGGAAAAAGATGCGTGCCAACATGGAAAATGATATCTGTTCATATCATCATTGAGTTTTCAAATAGTGATAGTAGAAACGCCATGATATTATTAAGTCTGCACTGTGTCTCACATATTCTACAGTGTTAGTCGGCTGTTTCGTCAATCAGTTACGTTGTGTCTTTATCCTATTCTCCTTATCTTCTTCATGAAAAAAAAAAAACAACTCTTTTTTTTTTTTTTTGCTGTGTGTGTCAATGTTATAAGAACCTACGTGTATTTGGCAACTGAAAGGGCAGTTAGGGGACCCCTACTGAATATGACGGCACCTGACGCTGGACCAACTGCATCTTTTCTCCGTGAAATTGACAAACCGGATCACTTCAAAGCCTCACTCAAAACTCACATTTTTCACCAGACATTCAACCGCTCACTCTTTTAGAGGAGTCTGCGCCTTTGAATGTTTTTTTTTATAACAGATATATGGCGCTATATAAATACTTTGGATCATCATCATCACCATCATCATCACCACCATCATCAACATCATCATGATCACCATCATCATCATCATCATCATCATCATCATCATCATCATCATCATCATCATCAAGGACAATCCGTAGGACTATAGGTAAGGAGGATGAGGTTCCTCATAAAGTGCCTCACCAGGTAGTGCCAGGGATTGGAAGAAGCATGACCAGGATCCTTACGACTGAGAGTTCATGGTCCTATCCATTTGAGACACAGTAATTCATGGCATGTTGGGATGGGGGGGGGGGGGGGGGGGGAGGTGGTGGAACGCAATTTGACAAGTTCACTCATGATTACCAGGGACACGGACGTAAATGTCCCAGGGACTTATCTTGCGGAGTATTGTCTTGATCTCAGAGGATTATGTTGCGATTCCAATTGTAAGCTGCTTTTGTTTTCATCAAGGAGCTTCTCTGAATCTCCTTGATTTTACTGTATAGATCTAAGAATATTATTCAGGTTGAAAAGAAATCCAAACCAAACAAAGCTTACTTAACATTTTCAAACAATCCTCCACCGCAATATAAGATTGAGAACCTATTATTATGCAGTTTACGTTGTAAAGATGTAGTGATAACTTAACTCTGTCCTATAGCCATTACTGCATCAGGTGTCAACGACCTTTAAAGGACAAGTTCACCTTCATAAACATAAGGATTGATAGAATGTAGCAATATTAGTAGAACACATCAATGAAAGTTTGAGGAAAATTGGACAACCCGTTCAAAAGTTACGAATTTTTGAAGTTTTTGTGCTGTCACCGCTGGATGATCAGACTACTGCAGTGTATGATATCACATGCGTACAACTAGAGAATTTCACAAAATTTCATCTTTTGAAAAAAGTACACATTACCGTGACTCGTTACTGACATATATTATGGGTAATATATATGAAGAGTTTGTTTGCAAAAACCGATAAGTCCATATTTGCCAAATGGAGATATTTGCGATTAAAGGTCAAGAAAAATAAAGAGAATAATAAGAAAAATTTTGCTTCTTTTGACCATAACTTCGAAAATATACCTTTATATGTAGTGACCAATATATTATTTAAAAGATATCATTTTGTACTTTATGACAGAGATCATATCTTCAAAAATGGACTTATCGGTTTTTGCAAACAAACCCTTCATATTATTCCCATTGCCTTTAGAAAGAGGCAAGTCAAGTACTCTTTTATTATGCGAAAAAAAAGTGAAAATATGTTGAATTTTCTTCACATTTTCTCTATACTGTTGTACTCATATGACATCCCGAGCCTTAGTAGTCTCCTCGTCCAGCGGTTCAAACACAAAATCGATTGTCCAATTTTCCTCAAACTTTCACTGATGTGTTCTACTAATATTGCTGCATTCTCTCAATCCTTATGTTTATGAAGGTGAACTTGTCCTTTAAAGTGGTACATGTAGTCTTGCTAGCGTCAATGGTTCTGTTTTTATGATTCACAGCAGTGATATGTAGACTAGTATAATAACTGACGAAAACATTGTAATGATGACAATGACAGTGACAATCATGATGATAACAATATTGCTAATAATAACACTTTTTTAAAATATCATTACTATTACCTTTATATTCATTCGACAAAATGAACATTAACGGCAACAGAATCGTGCCATGTCCTCACCATGCTCACAGATCTCGGAATCAGAAACACGAAATTGTGCCTTATAGCCTTCCATTACAGATCTACCCACCGAAAAGGCAGAAACTGTGTCGAATTATACTCTGACCAGCACGAAACGGAAATAAGGGAACGGGAGGTCAGTTTTCGGCAATAAAGAAAAAAGCTCGTGGTCTAAAGGAATGGGCAAAAACGTCCTGTGAGAGAATAAGAATTGACAAAAACAAATGAAATCCTCTTAAAATGACAATTTCTTTTTTTTATGAAAAGGTCATGCCCATCTTCCTATTTTAAAGTGATCATTTTCATTTTTTCCCATTTACTCATCTATTTACTTAATTCAATGTACTTTTTATTCATCTACCTATCTATACTTATTCGTTTATTTGTTTATTTATGTATTTATGTATCCGTCTGTCTATCTTTCTATTCATCTATTTATCTATCTATCTATCTATTCATATATTGATAGTTTGTGTGTTTGGTTTTTTGTGTTTGTGTTTGTTTGTTTTTCTTTTGTCCAGGCCTTTGTCTCTTTGGAATTGTTTCGAGTGCATTTAGAGGAACGTCTTTGTCAGTAGACTTTTTTATGTTTGAAAAGAAGAAATGCTTTCATGTCACATGGTGGTGAGGGAAGACTTTTGCTTGCGAGTATTTAGAGCAATACTGAGGGTATATCTTCCCAAGAAATCGACCCTTTTTATTTGGGTTTATGTTAATGATGAATCACCAAGATTAGTCACAAGGCAATCAGCTGCACGTTTAACAGGCTTGTAAAAGTTGATGGCATATTAGATATGGTGATGACAACAGAGAAATGCAGGGTACGCGATTTTTTTTTTCTGTTCTCACCACTCTCTCTTCACAGATCTTGGTGATAAACTGGCGCAGACACAGAATACGTAGTCACCTATATAGACACAAGATTACTGGTTTAGATGGTACCTACTTCTTGACAATAAGACACTAATAGAATTTCTCACAACATTTTTTTTTTTAACTCAACTATCCACTTCCGCAAGCGATTATTACCGTAGTTAATTATCATAATTGTCTGACATATTATCAGTTAGTCGATTCAAGTAATCTTTAATATTGGGAATGCTTCAACACGTGATACATAATCCTATGATTTGCACAGTGTATATTGTAGAATTGATATACATTATATATTATCACAACTGTATAAGTATTCTGATATCGAAACCAGCTGATTCGTTTTGTCCTCATTCTGTTTGTGCTCGTCCATTTTCCTTCCTGTTAACTTCAGGTCAGTACTAAGTCGGTGTTCCAGAAGGTCGGACTTACGTTGGCGGGACACAACAAAAATAATCTAGCTTCTCGCGCTCTCCACTCTCCACTTCCGCACGCTTTCCCGCGCTGGTCGGAAGGGCGCGTTGGTGGACATCGACTCGTGTGCGTCGCGGCATTCGTCGATCTCAACATCGTACAGCAATCAGTTATAACATCTTCGGGTGACTTCCTCGCACGCTGGGCAGCCGCGTTCTTGCCGCAGCAGTCGCCGCTATGCCGTGTGGCATCCACCGCTACAACTACCTGGGCATCTTGCCCATCGCCATGCTGGCCCTCTCGATCACCATGTTGGTCAGTGCCTACATCGTGGCCGTCACCAGGGGCGACGTCGCTTTCCTCTTCCCGTACATCAGGTCAGACAACATTTTCCACTATAAACTTTGCTAACAGATTCTATGACTATAGGACCTATATAATAGTGTTTTATTGAAATTATTTCTTATCATTTCTATACATAAGTCCAAACCTTACTACTACCTTAAACACTACTTTCCCCTTTTTTCTCAACAAGTATTTGTTCCTTGCTCTCTGTCTATCTATCTATTTATCTATCTATCTATCTAAAACCAAGAAAATAAAATGATGGGATGGTCGGTCATTTACACATTCTGGACCTATACCTGTGGAATAACTATCCTCAAGACTCATTAGTTTGAAACTGCTTTCTAGTAGATCAATATGTGTAGTATAATTATAATTTCTTAGTTTTATTTTTTTTGTTCCATTCTTTTACTTCCTTTCATGTATATGAGCTTATGATTTTGATTTTTGTTTTTATAATTCATTACCACTGCGCCTTGAGCACGATAGTCATGCAACACTAGTGGAATGATTGGCGCATTATCATTATTATTATTATTATTATTATTATTATTATTATTATTATTATTATTATTATTATTATTATTGTTATTATTGCTATTATTACACCTGTATCTATTTATCTATCTATCTCTCTGTGTAACACAGCTATCTTTCTATATTATCCATCAATCCATCTAGCTTTATATCCTTGTTCAATGTCCGTACATGTACAAATAAAATCATAATCTTGGACCCCATGGAAGAACAGATCTATCATGTTGATATATCTGAAATGTTATCCACCGTTACATGTTATCATCATTGTCACATGTCAACTTCTTTTCATTGTATTTTGATACTCCAATCTTGATTCATGTTTTAGTTATGTCATGTTCAACACTGTTTATCTTGTATATGATTTTATTGTTTCGGAAATAAAAACAAACAAACAAACAAACAGCAACAACAACAACAACAACAACAACATGATGCATATAGTAACGTTATAACAAGGCCACTAGTGGTGTGTACATAATTATGCTGGTTATACCTGCATTGTTGCGATGTGGAGTCTTGAAATTGTAGAAGTGCATGTATGAGCTAAAGTGTTCCCATTGTTTGAATTGTCAAAGTTAGCTCTGCTGCCGTTTTAAAAGACAAGGGCACATGACATTTACATTATCTCCTTCCTCCGTGCATGGATCTATAGTGAGACGTCGCGAAAAGATTGTGAGCCGCCTTCGCAAAGCAACAGTATGCGTGTCATGTGTCCGTTTGACCAACTTTTCCGCTTCATTTTTCACTTTCCGTTCTTCACTATTGTAGACCCAGGAATAGTTGTTCTAATATGCAGACGCCCGCCGCGTTGCGTCACCACTTTTCCTATCTGACCTTTACAGTTGCGTTCTTATTACCCTCGACCGGTGTACGAATAAGTTCTTTGTATTGATGTCGCCGTCACACAGGATACGCGACAACTTCCTCGGGTGAAGTGCCCGGTCAGGTCTCGGGTGTTTTATCAGCAGACACCGTTCTCGCAGACCAAGGCCGTGCTGCGATCATGTAAATGAATTCTTGCGCGAGGAAGGTGCTCCAAAATAGCAAGCAAGAAACCGGAATCGACTTTAGTTGTTATCGCAATGATGATGATGACGATAGTAATAATAACGATGATAATAATGCCAATACTACTACTACTACTACTACTACTACTACTACTACTACTACTACTACTACTAATGATAATAATAACAATAATAATTATAATAACAATAATGGTAATAATAACATTGTGATAATAAAATGATGATAATTATGATTATCACAATAGAATGATAACAGTCAAATATTAACAAACGAGTAATTATCGCTCAATATTGTGAGTACTCCCATGATCAATATATAAATGTGAATATGCGTCTCAATTCTACATAAAAATGGGATAATCGTCTGTTAGTGCCAATACCACACTACTGTTGTTTGTGGTAACGTCGTATTTTTTACATTTCCTATACCTGCAGTTCAGTTAATCGTGTAGGTGGGACTTTCACCTGTGTTATCAGTTTGATCACGTGTTCATGGCAACCAGGCAACGTAAATAGTAATGACTGGCAAAAGCGCAATATGTTATACATATACAGTGCATGCATAGGCCTATTTTGGTCAAGAGACCTTCACCAGTTTATTCGCTTGGACTTTGTCTATGTTGCAGATATCAGACTTGTTACCCCGTAATAAGACGTTAGTCAAGTAGGCCTATATCAGTGAAGAAATTGAAAATGAAAATCGGCCTTTAAAGGGAATGTTCAGTACTAGTTGAGGTGAGGATTCAGGTTTCTAACATTCCTAAGTGAGATAATGAGAAACCTCTTATGAAATATGAAAGAGCATGTAATTTTAAGAAGGATTCAACGTTTATTTGATGAAAATTGATTTTCTAATGGTTGAGATATCCAAAAAAAGTGATGTGATAATAATAAAAGGCGACAGGCCACGCCTTTAGGATCTCTTTGTTTCACCTTGTTTTTGGATATCTCAGCGATTTCAAAACTTATTTTCATCAAATAAACTTTTGATTCCCCTTAGAATTGCATGCTCTTTGACATCTCATATCTAGAGTGGTTACTGAATATCTCGCAAAACGTTAAAAGCTAAATCCTCACCTCAACCAGAACTGTATAGTCCCTTTAATAGCCTTCGATACACGGCTGTTGAACTTTACGTTCATCGTAGAAGCTTTTTTATAGTCAGTTACCAGTCACATCAAAATGATTAGAGGTAGGACAATGACCTCAGAGGATACAGGAAGACCTGGACAAGGAATTTGCATTTTTCCCCAGGTACGTCTTTAATACTGGTCTTTTGTCCACTTGGAATGGAAATAGACCAGATACAATGTCCGGCTTAAGACATGGAAACAAATAATGCAAATGTATAGTTTAGATTCTAGCCAATGTGTTTCCGGGAAGAGCAAACAAACAAGAAAACAGACGCCCAACTAAATAAGGCCACAAGCTTTCATCCAGCTACAAACTGGATTTTATACGTTGCCAAATCTTCCGTTACCAGATGTTCCTTGTTAAAAGGCAACACTGCTTAAAGGAAGAATCTGTTCTCTGCATACATCCGCTGACGTACAGCATGTTTGAGCTTGAGAAAAACAATTATGAGAAAGCGAAACACTGTTGTTTAGATGTCATTGGTTAGTAGCTCAGGCTTCTATGTATTAGGAAAACAATATCACTATCGAAATGTTTTCATTCATATTCATATTCCTTAGCGTCCCATGGTTCATGGCAGTGCTGCACTTTACACCAAGAAGAAGCGCGTTTTTTAAATTACGCGCGAGGACGCACTGATCCGCTTTTCAACTCTACCTCCACCTGTTTCAAATCATATCTCAGAAGTTGTCCGAAAAGCCTAGTTCCCTTCTTAATTATTAACATAGGCACCATGACTACATGATCAATAAAATGGTTCTTATCAGCCAAAACGCGATATACGAATCATAATTATACTGTACATGTTGTGAAACGAAAGAGAAGAAGATAAGATGTGCAACATGCATACTTGCATATACGTGCATAGATCCACCCACACCGCGTAATGTAGGCCAGTACATGGAATCTGTGAATGTGATAGATTGCGAGTGTGTGAGAGGGAGGGAGAGAGAGAAAGAAAGAAGCGGGGGAGAGAGAAAAAAGGAAAGAAAAAGAGCGAGAGGGAAACATAGAAGGAAAGAAAGAAAGAAAGAGGAAGTTGGTGATGTAGTCATTTACTGGAATTTACTGGCATTATTAGCATCTCATATTCGAGGGCCTACTCTTGTTGATATCGGCATTAATTGTCATTGTTTTCTCATTGTTTTCATTATTCAGGGCGGGCTCATTCTGCATAGTCATTTTCTTTTAAATCATGTTTTCCTTCTTTCCTTCAACTTTTCCTGTTCGTTTTCATCTTCTTCCTTTGCTTCATCTCTTCTCCTCCTCCTACTGCTCCTCCTCCTCCTCTTCCTTCTTCTTAAATCGTCTTCTGCCTGTGCACTTTCATGATGAGTAGAAACCTATGAGGGTCTGTGGAGGGAAAGAAATATATCACGGTCACGTATGACAAATCCGATCTGCTGCACGCGCGCCTGTACAATCTGCAGCGAACATGTGCATCCACTCACAGGCACTGACGTATCCCTGATGGCCAATTAGCGACAGAAATCATAAACAGATAAACGTGTGCATGAAACATCAACACTCCTGCACATTACATGTAGGTGAGAATGGCATTTTGTGAAATGCAGAGACGCTATAGCGCAAGCCGTTTGCTCCGGAAAGACTAAATAATTGCAATGATATTATGTCGCACCATGGACAACTTGTGAAACATTACAAGTGTACCTGAAGCTCAATTTACCTAATCACAAGGAATCGCCCCCCCCCCAAAAAAAAAAAAAAACAACAAAAAAACAAAAACAAAAACAAAAACAAAAACAAAAACAAAAACAGAAACAAAAACAAACAAAAACAAACAAAAACAAAAACAAACCAAACAAACAAACCCGGATAAACAAACGAACGAACGAACAAACAAACAAACAAACACACCGGCTATGTAGCTTATGACCACACATTGCAAACGACCGATCATCATGTCAAGCTCTAGAACTACTTAACGTTTTTTTCTTTAACGTTTAAATTTCTTAACTATTCTTAACGCTCTTAACGGTCGTTGATATTTCTAACAAAGAAAATGGGGAAGGAGGACGTCTGTCTCTCTGTATTCAACAACATAACACAAATTCAGGCGGTACCACCTCTAAATACATATCTGTCAGTTTGTCAACTGCCAAACTACCAGGTCTTACCTGTCTATATAAGACGTGTCCTTCGATACCCCGATACTTCCCGATCGATCATCCACCTTAATACTTTATCTTGCTGTCGTCTTTGTCTGAATGCGACTAACTAAAACTTTAAATCTGAATCGAATATTCGATTTTCCTCAAAAAACGTAATGATGTTTTCTACAAATGATTCCTGTCTATTCACTGAACGCATACAAAGTACCTGGGGTGAATTTCCCCTTTAAAGAATGATATGGAATCATCCCAACCCATAGTCAAACAACTTGTATCCAGGCTCTTTCTCTAGAACACAACAGTTGTCAGTTGTTGCAGTTAGGTACATTGTATAATCATTTGCTTATTTACTTTGAACCGTGACGTACAGTTCGAGCTGTGTAGAGTTATATGCATCAAGGTCATTGGATGAAACGATCAAATGAGGTTAAAACTGACTAGAAGTATGGATTAGAAACTGTTGTGTGTTTATTCTTGAAGGTGGGGCCCGTTTTCTGTAAGAGTTTTTGCTGTCGATGATTCAGAAGCAGGAGAAACAGGCGTGTCCCACCAGAAGTCTCATCCTGCCGCGAAACGGTCAAACCCCGCTGTTATAGGCGGACCTGGCTGCTGGGGAGTTCGTCGACGATCGCCTCACCGGTCACCAGTGTGTCTTCTGGGTCACCTAGTGATTGGTCGCCATGGTGACGGCACCTGGGATGATTTAAAGGGGGGAAACGCACCTCCTTATCATCCATGGTTTAGAGTAGAATGAAAGGATTGTTAGAAATTATGGCAAATGTGAACAAATCAATCCGTATCATCTAGAAATTTGAATGTCTGAAATTGTCCAATCTGTCCCATGGACATAACTTTCCATTTGTCATGTCACGTTATGGCGACCAAGGAAAATACGTGCAAAATTCTTCTGCTATTTTCCTTACGTACTTCTTGTCAATAATTATATATGCATTTTTTCCCCTCTGAGGGAAGGAGAGTTATAGAGAGATCTAATATATCTATACAAGGGTTGCAGGTGTAACAGAATGAGGAAAAAATGTTTCTCCTTCTCTTTAATGGTTCCCAGACGACGAAAAGTACCTCTCACTTCGCTTCTTGATTACAGTGCGATAAGTGATCGCATTACGTCAATATTCCTATCGGTCCCTCGAAATCGTGGTAGTCATTGAAAGTGTTCTCCACTGATTCAGTTATCTGTGGGGCACTGTATTCAGTGGTATTGAGGGACAAGTCCACCTTCATAGACATGTGGATTGAGTGAATGCAGCACTATTAGTAGAACACATCAGTGAAAGTTTTGGGAAAACTGGACAATCCGTTCAGAAGTTATGCATTTTTAAAGTATCTGCACAGTCACTGGTGGATGAGGAGAATACTACAGCTTGCGATGTCACATGTGTAGAACAATTCAATTAAGATATAAAGAAAATTCAACATATTTTTACTGTTCTCGCATAATAAAAGAACGCCTGACTTGCCTATTTCAGAAGGCAGGTTGAATAATATTACCCTTAACATACGTCAGTGACAAGTCGAGGAAATGTGCATTCCCCCCCCCATTTTTTTTTTTGAAATTCTCTCTTTATTTTCCTCATATCGTTCTGTGCATATAACATCATACACTGTAGTAGTCTTTTCATCCAGCAGTACCCACTGCGCAGATATATTTTAAAAATTCATAACTTCTGAACGGATTGTCTGATTTTCCTAAAACTTTCACTTATGTGTTCTACTAATATTGCTACATTCACTCAATCCACATGTACATGAAGGTGGACTTGTCCTTTAAAGTGGATAAGACTTTTACTGTCACATATCGGTTCCAGGTTGCCAAATATGCCTACACCTGTACGTCCTCGGACGAGATGTATCCCATAATATCTCTCGAACCGGGTGTAAAAAAAAAGACAAATAGATACCTGGTAATGCTGGGGTGATGAAAATGGCGGTTACAGTTCATTATTCTGAATGTTTGTTAATCCGAAAATGAAATAATGGTTCGTCATTCCGAAAGTCCGTTATTCCCAAGATTCGTTCCGACGGTTCGTTAGTACCCGGTACGCACCTTCTTTTCATTTTCGGATGAACGAACCTTCAGAATAACGAAACAATTTGGAATAACGACACAAATTAGTGTTTGAATTAACGAACCCTACTTCACTTTTCAGATTAGCATTAACATCTAGGTGGAGGGAACATGTGCGTTTTGGAATTCCAAAGTCTTCGGAATAACGAACTGTGATTCATTTTTAGTATGAATGATCTTTCGAAATAACGCACACCACCCAATAATGGCAGGACCATCTGGAAGAGCAGTGATAACAGTGAAGAGGCTACGGATGGTAAATGAGACCATTATTGTTATTATTCAAAAGTAGTGTCATCATCTTGAGACAAACGTGAATTCCGTCGTTATCATGTCCAGGCATGCGGACGTAAACGGAAGCGCCCGAGGAATACCTGCACTTCCAGTGCAGGTACAGCGCAGAATACATACACTTTATGACTAGAACTCATGATTGAGTCAGCCGTGATGAATAATTATTATACTGACCGCTTGTGTAACGAAGGCACGCGTGCAACTGCTTGTCCACGCGTGCAACTGCTTGTCCACGCGACAAGATGTGGGGCAGTTCCCCCCCCCCCCCCCTCCCCTCCCGCCTGGCTTCGTTCCAGTAGCCTGGCGTTTGTCCAGCAGATTCCATTAGCAGCATCTAACGAGTTGATTGGCAACCTTGTATGGTCTCCCCCTGTGGTCAACACGTAATACAACGTAAGAACAGGGACGATTAGGACTTCTTGCCTCTCTCTCTCTCTCTCTCTCTCTCTCTCTCTCTCTCTGTGTGTGTGTGTGTGTGTGTGTGTGTCTTGAACATGCCGATAGGAAATTAATCCATTCTACACTATAATGACGAGGGTTAACAATCACCCTGCCCAATTTGGGCCAATTAGTATTTACATCAGTGACAAATTAGTCAAAACATGGAGCTACTCCATGGTCTAAATGAATGTGTTACGAGTTGTGAAGTCAGTTTTGTTTTTCTGTAGCCTTTAGGGTACTCATGCAATAAACGGTCATTGATGTTAGTGTAGAGGTAAAAGGTCGTTAAACGCTACACATGCTCAAAAATCTTATGACCTTTTTTTTTTTTTTTTTTTGCATTTCAGGAAGACAGTGTTCGATGTCAACCACGGTTATCTTGTGGTATATCGTGAAAGTATTGAAAAGCAGAGGACAATTGTACTTTTACTTCCTACCCGCTTGGGAAATGCATGCATGATTTGGTTTATATTGATACTTTTACTTATTTCTCTTTAATGCATTTTGCTTCCTTTGAATTTCCTCAGCGAAGGCCAGGGCAATAAGCGTAATGATTTACAATTTTAACTCGAAATACCATCACGTCACAAACAATCAAACAACACCCTCAATTCTATATTCTTGCAGAGAGTAGGTCGTTCGACATTTTGTGTCTTCATGTTGATGTCCATCCAGTGGCGATTTCTGCTTCTGTGTTTATCTGAGTCGTATATGTGACAACGTGTGAGGAAACGTGTTTAGTGTGTACGCATGTGCCAATTAATGTTTGACGTTACCATCTGCTTGATGTAGGCCTATGTTTGTACTGTAGTCATCGGTTAGAAATTAACATCGATTAGTTGCCACAATATACGAAGATAAAGAAGGCAATCTGTCGAAGCTTTCTCACCATTTATTTGTATGGGCATATCAAAAAGGAGATTGAGCTCTTTTTCTTCATGCTTACTTTCGTGGTGCCTTGTCCTAAAAAAAAAATATAATTACCCTAGGCGATTATGTATGATCATACAACGTTTATGCTGTGTTTTGCTAGTGTACCGCTGTCAGCTCTTCTCGCTCAAAGCTTCAACAAAAGGTGCTTGCCTTGACAGCTCGTCACGAGAGCGAGACGCTCTTGACCATGCTACAGTATTTGGCTATCGATGTCCTGCGTTGATTTTAATACCTCGACCTGACCCGACCCATCCCAGCTGTTTACCGCTCAGGAGCAACGCGAGAGTTGATGCCAAGTTCAATTTGGTTGAGTGATACCGTTCGAGCACCCGAACAAGACATTCAATCCTAAATCAAAGTCATTAGCTGTCAAACATCATTGACGACCCATACGGCTTAGGTTTCACCGGCGCTGACAGGGTTAATTTGCAAAGACTTGGAAAGCTGTGTCCCGTAGACATGACATGTGTCCGTCGCGTGTTAGTGGAAGCACAGTACAGGCCACGTGTTTAAATAGGATCGTATTTTCGATGTTTCTATAACATGATACGCACATGCCTTACATACAAGACATTCTACGGCAGTCAAGCATATCAAATCCTCAGAGAGTTTCGTTATTCCAGCTCCATAATCATAGTTTCACTTTTTTTTTTCCAAGTTGCTTTCGTCACCACAAATTTCCTTGAACTTTGTTCGTAAGACCAGGCGTCCACTAGGGCGCGGACAAGACCCGGACAAGACCCGGAATGCAAATTTGGCATTCCGCACTCCTTCGGCAACCTGTCCGCACGTTCCTGAACGTGTCCGCTCACTGTCCTAAACATGTCCGGGCGTTTCCGCACCTTCGGGAGAGAGAAAAATTTCCGCGTCCAAATTTTGATCGAGACCAAAATTTGGACGCGGAAATGAACTTCCTGACACCTTCGGCGACTTGTCCTGACGATGTCCTGAGGATGTCCCGCTTGTCCGGAACCCTTCCGCTCCTTCCGCACACGCTCCGGAAAGACTCCCGCGGTGTGGGGAGGCTTCCCGAATGAAAGCGGAAGACACCAGGAATGTTTTAGGACAGCGCGGAGCCGATGCGGATCTAAATATGCAAGTGTCCGGAACCGATGCGGAAATTTTGTGATCCAGACACGAAAATGTCGACACTTTCCGCGAGCGTCATGCCAATGAAACGCAAAATGAGCAAGAAGGGAGGCGAGGCCCCCATGCAAATATCCCCATCACAGGCACACCTTTCGTCTAGTGATGAAGAACAGGTTAATCTAAGGAATTTCCGGTCCGAGAAGGCAAAGAAGAAGGTAGTAGAGACTGTGCCAAAAGCAACCAGAAAGAAGTGAAATCAGCACCCTAACTTCCTAGTAAGTTTGGTTTGATTTGATCTTTTCAGAAATTATTTTTCATCTGAGTGACTTTCCTGGTCCCTATTACTTACGATAGTACATTCTCCTTTATGTTGTTTTCGTATTTTATTTGCAAACAAACTTGGTTGTCCCATGTGACAGCCCAACTGAAAAATCACAAAAGTGAGGTGGAAGTACACTCAGAAAAAAAGCATAGAATTTTTGGCTAAATGTTAATGTATTATATAAATATGAACAAGTTGTTATTCATACGTAAATGCTTTCTAATGATACAAAAGACAAATTCATCACACTACAAAGCATGAATTCAATTGCAAAGATATACCTGTGGTCTCATTACAATGTAATATCTTTGAAGCCCAAAATAACAATGAAAGGTAAAGATGATGGAGGAAAATGAAGAATTTTCTGTCACTTCAAAACTCAAGTGAGATGAGAGATAAAGCAATAAATCATGAACTCGAAAAAGTGTTAAATTTTTGTCTTTCTTTTGCTTTGTTTTTTTTTGCTGAGCGTATATATTTAAGTACACATTAAGCATCACAAATCATTTCAGAAATATTCTTTACCTGAATGATTTTCGTAGTTGCTATTACCTAATATTTTTTCTTCTTTTTGTTTTAGTTACAAACAAACGCGATGGTCCAATTTGACAGCCCAGCTGAACCCCCCCCCCCCCAAAAAAAAAGTAAAATAAAGTAGCTTACAAATATTTCTCCATTTTTACACTTCATTGGCAATAGGGTAGTAAGCTCTAAGCATGAAAAAAAAATTCTCGGACTTGAAAATGTTCAAAAGTGATCAAAATAAGAGAGGGTTAGAGATGCACAAGGGTAAAAATCAGAGAAAGAAAAAAAAATTAATGCTTAGGATCATTTTGGCATGCTCTATAGAAGTATCAGACAAAACATGTATATACTTCACGATGGATAAAGCACATGTTTAAAAAAAGGGAATAAAGAATATATATATATATATATATATATATATATATAGTAACATAAGTAACAGTTAGTAATATAAGTAACAAAACTGCAACAAAGTCCATGCTGTATTCACCAACGGTTTATTTCTTGTGAAGAAATAAATCGTTGGTGAATACAGCAGGAACTTTGTTGCAGTTTTGTTACTTATCTTTTTATCTTGCCCACACGTGGACTACCTTACCAACATGATTATATATACATATATATATATATGTATATGCATTTACATTTTTATGCATATTATATATATATATATATATATATATATATATATATATATATGTATATGTATATATATATATGGTTCAAAAAGTTTGCGAATATCATCCATGTGACTGTAGGCAGAGAAAAAATTGTTCTCCCAGATGAGACAAATCAGAAATAAAAAAAATGAATCGTCAGCCCACATGCAGACAATCCTATTCTTCGGCTTTTGGTGGTCACATTTATCAAATGATATTGACCAATCATATTGATATAATATCAGCCGCTACTGCGGAAGCAAAACAAGGAGCATCAATGACGGCTAGCAGTCAAATGAGGAAAAGTTAAAGTCAGCGCCAAATTTATACCTTTCCATTTTCCTGGTATTGTCCGCAGTTTGTCCGCATGCCTAACTTTTGTTGTCCGGAAGGCATCCTGATTGTCCGCGTTCATTCCTGGTGTAATCCTAGATGTTTCCGCGCTGCCCGGCTACGATTATCATATTCCGAGGTATTTCGCGCTCTTCCGGAGTGATTCCTAGGAATGTCCGCAGTCAGTCCGCGGACAGTCCGCGGACAGTCCTAGGAATGTCCCAGGACAAGCCGATTCACAAAGTTATTCCGCGTTTGTCGCGGACAGGATGCCGAAATAACAAAATGTGCTTCCGCAACCCTTCCGGGGCTTGTCCGCTCCCAAGTGGACGTCCGCCCTAAAGGAAGCAATTTGCAATAATGAATTCGTCGACATGGATATCAGCCAAATTTTGTTTAGTGTGATTTTTGCGTTTACGATCAACTGTCTTCCCAGCTAATTTATCTGATTCAGATCGACCAGCAACTGTTGTAACTTCCCATATTAAAGGGAACATCGACATACAATTATTTAAAGGGATGGTATTGTTTTCGTTGAGCTGAGAATTCAGGTTTTAATTTTTTTTTTGTGTGTGTGAGAGAATATTAGCAACCACTTATTTTAGGCCCAATAAAATCTTGATTATGATGATAATAATGATTAGCCTGATTAGTTTACGCTTTATACATTGAGTGACACACGTTTTATGAGCCATGCCTTTCAGTGGCCTATATACTGTTCAAACATTGGACCTACTTTCTGTCAACCTTGCAAAGTATACATTACTCTTCTTGTTAGGATTTACTTTAGATCCACATTGCATGATGTATGTATATCATACAAATTGATAAAACAATAACGAATTGTGTATAGTACTGTTTGCATTTGTGTCATATTTCATCCTTTCGTTGGATGATAATTGAAGTAGATTGAATTGAATTACGTAAACTTGCATTCGGAGCATGTTCTTTCTGTCCGATTGGGGCCAACATCAATTGTAATCGAGTAGACAGGTGGATTTATTGGTGCACAAAAGTAATTAAGAGGAAATGTGTCACACTAAGGTACTTTTGATTGCAGCCACGTGTTTCCAAAAACAACGGCTTTAAAAAGGCCGACAGATTAGGCGAAACTTTGTACAGTAACGTCCCCCACAAAAAAACAAACAAACAAACAAACAAACAAACAAACAAACAAACAAACAAACAAACAAACAAAAACAACAATAACAAACAATCGGATCTTTGCGTTGATAACTACCAATTTAATAACGCCCAATTTAATCAAACTGTCTGAATGCACTTTAGGGTCTTAAAATAGCGTCTTAGCTAAATTTTCAAGAAAGTCTCATTCAATGAATATTAGTTAAAATGGTCACAGAAGGCGTTTTCACATTAGCCCGATAAAAATCCAAACTCGAAATATTTTCGCGATTGCGAACTAGCGCGCTATTTCATTTCTTATTCACATCAGCCCGAAGAGACTTAGACCGAATTTTTTTCGAGCTAAGTCGACAGCTGAGTATGTGCAAACAGCATAAGTAATGTGTGTGCCCTCTCAAAAACTCCTCATGATTTGTGTGCAGTTTGCCTCGATCGATCGGGTCACACACGCTAGGCATAATGGGATGCATCGCGCTAATTTCTCGAGTCGTTTTCACATTATCAAATAGCGCGCTACTATCCCGCTATTTCAGAAATTTCCCGAGTTGGACTAGAGAAATTTTCTCAATAATAGGCGTTTTCACATCAGCCCGATAAAAATCCAAACTCGAAATATTTTCGCGATTGCGAACTAGCGCGCTATTTCATTTCTTATTCACATCAGCCCGAAGAGACTTAGACCGAATTTTTTTCGAGCTAAGTCGACAGCTGAGTATGTGCAAACAGCATAAGTAATGTGTGTGCCCTCTCAAAAACTCCTCATGATTTGTGTGCAGTTTGCCTCGATCGATCGGGTCACACACGCTAGGCATAATGGGATGCATCGCGCTAATTTCTCGAGTCGTTTTCACATTATCAAATAGCGCGCTACTATCCCGCTATTTCAGAAATTTCCCGAGTTGGACTAGAGAAATTTTCTCAATAATAGGCGTTTTCACATCAGCCCGATAAAAATCCAAACTCGAAATATTTTCCGCGATTGCGAATTAGAGCTCTATTTCATTTCTTATTCACATCAGCCCGAAGAGGGGGCCCGAATAGTTAAAAATGTTAAAATAGCTAATTCGACAGCTGAGTATGTGCAAACAGCATTAGTAATGTGTGTGCCCTCTCAAAAATTCCTCTTGATTTGTGTGCAATTTGCCTCGATCGATCGGGTCACACACGCTAGGCATGATGGGATTCATCGCGCTAATTTCTCGAGTCGTTTTCACATTATCAAATAGCGCGCTACTATCCCGATATTTCAGAAATTTCCTGAGTTGGAATCGAGAAATTTTCTCGATCAGAGCGATACAATTAGAGCGCTAATTTGTGTTCACATTATCAAATAGCGCGCTATTTCGCTATCGGGAAAATTTCCCAAGTCGGAAAATAGCACGCTATTTCGAAACATCGGGCTGATGTGAAAACGCCTAATCAAAGCGATACAATTAGCGCGTTAATTTGTGTTCACATTATCAAATACCGCGCTATTTCGCTATCGGGAAAATTTCCCAAGTCAGAAAATAGCGCGCTATTTCGAAACATCGGGCTGATGTGAAAACGCCTAGACTGACAGAGAAATGTGAATTCGTTGTAAATTGTTTAATATGTCTGATTCTTCCACGTTAAGGACCAGGATACACGTGGAACTGCATAATTGTCTATGTGTGAGCAAAATGGACAGACCTTGGAGGGAAGGGATTGCTGACATGCTCTACAAAACTCATCATTTTTATATTTGAGCAAAGAGGCAAATCGGATGGGGTTTTCTGTACAACGTGGGTTATAAGTCATAGTTTCATACCCTGAAATTTATTTGGATTGATTGACTATGATTATTAAAGTTATCATTGCGAAGGGTCCCGTTGTATTTTATATCAATTTATTTTTAATTAAATATACGGTATACACGGGGGCAGACGGTATAGTGGCTTGTTCCGGAAGGCGAGACGCATCCACATGTTCATTACTCAATGTATTTCAAAACGTTGATGGGTCTGAACACATTGAAGAAGAGTATACTCAAAAACAAATGTTCAGAAAATATGAAGAAAACTTTGTATAACAATGCTTTTGATGGCAAGGTGTTTACTAGTATAGATGTTATTACGTTTTTGAAGGTATGCAAATGGTGGATTTATGAATTTTCAAATTTGACTTTGATTTGTATCATGATATTTTTAAGCTGACTGTTTTTTTTGTGTTAGTTTGTGGTGCATTATCATTTTCTTTGTTGTGTAATGTAAGAACATTGTGAAAATTGTAATTATCTATTCATAAACTAAATGTATATTTCTGTACGTGGACAGGGTAGGTGTCTAAAAAAAATGAAAAGAACATAAAATATTCTATAAATGCTGGTTAGCTTCTTTTAACACCAACAGTTGGTCTTTCGGCCGCATTGGCAGTGTTTATATGAATTATTCTGAATTGAATTTGGACTTGACTTAAATTGATATCTTGTTTGTCTGCTTGGGACAATGTGATAATTGTGTCGTCAGACGCTCTACCGGCAAATTTGAGAGTTTCTTTTTCTTTCTTAGATAGGCAAAAATATATTTTACATGTTTACCAGTACTGACACCTGTTCTGTGCGATCATATAGAATGCTCCCAGGGGCGATAAACTTTGTTAGAAATATAACAGAAATATTTTTCATACTTTCACTCTCCCCCGAAATGATATCGGTTTATTAGTTTCTTCGAGAAATCTAACGGTGGTTTTTCTTGCTGTTTTTTTTTTTTTACTATTATTTTTCATTTTTTTAGTGTAGTGCGGTCGAGTGACCGATTTTGATTGGCGGTGGACGAGGTTTCAGTTGACTGACCTCTGCTAAGGTCGAGAGGTCAGGCACCTTTATTTAGTGTCACTTGACTCCGGTTTCTAGGGTTGCTAGATAGGGTATTCCCCGTGCGACTGCTGTATACTCAGCATGTGGAGCAAGCGATAGATAGCCTGAGACGAGGGGCAGCAGCGCGTTCAACAACCCTGATTGGCGCAATCTTGTCGTTGCCACGGGTAACCAGACGGTGCGCAAAGAATTGACGCGGAATGATTGGACTCTTAGAGTGAACCTAACAATGTTTTTGGTAATAATCTGTGTACCCGCAAATGGTTGTATATCGAATTAGTCGGGGGGGGGGGGTGTTATTATTATTTGTGTGTGTGTGTGTGTGTGTAAGTTTTGTATGCTGTATTTCAACGTATTTAACAATGTACTTTCCTATCCTTATAGGCCACAATAGGAAACTTCTTTCATCACGATATCTCTTTCTCCTTATTCTTGTTATTCCCTTTTCTGATTGTTATTGCAGTTCTTCTTTTTCCTCCTCCTCCTCTACCGTTTCCCCTTATGTAATGAAATTGTAGAATAGGATTAGATAGGGTACTCCGTCCTGAAAAAAAAAAAAAATGACAATGACAACATTTATTATAACAGTCGTAGAAATAAGGATAACAATAACTACATTACAACGATGAGTTGATGATGATGACAATAATATTCGCAAGTGATGAAAAGAGCAGTAATGGTAACCAATGATTGTGACAATTTTAATTATCAGAACTATTAGTTCTTAAGACATACGTATTGACGTAAGAGATAATAGCGATGGCAACTACACTAAGATAAACGAGAAATCACTGTGAATAGTAGGTCTACACATGATCGTACTTCAAGCGAACAGTGAACGGTAGTGAACGACTAGAACTATTCTTATCCAGCATTTAACGGCGAGTTCGTTGCCTTCGGCAGATTATCGAGTCGGATTACCCACGTTCCTCGGCGGTTTTTATTTATTTATTTATTTTTCATGTTCTGGTTACCAAAGCGAAGGCACAACAAACATAGCTAAAGATTTTCACTCGCAGCGTGTTTCTTACTCATCAAACCGCCAGCAGCATACGAGGGCCGAGACAGGGTGTATTGTGTTGGAGCAAAACATAGTGTTTATACCTTGGCTGGAAGGTTTGTGTTTGTGTGTGTGTGGGGGGGGGGGGGGGAGGGGGTGGTTAGCAGGTCCATCGCTCTCGTTGTAGGCGCTTTTAATGGAAAGGTCATGCATATAGGCGAACGTGCATGTTGTCTCGGCAAATTACCCTTCGATCTTATGTGACTCTCTCAAAATGTTAGTTTGACATTGTACTTGATTGCTGCCTAACTGCAAAACTTCAGTCACTGTGACCTTTTTTTTTCCCCCTTCGCATTGGCTTAATTCTGGTCGGTGCTTTCTGTCAGCGTAAAAACCAAAAACAAGAAGAACCTCTCCTAAAAACTCCACAACTTGTTCAAGACCATTCCAACAGTCCAATTCAGATTACTGTAGTTATAGCAAGCATCCACAATCACAGTTTATACCTCGCACCCTCCTTGAAACTTTCCTAACAATACCTAAAGCAGCATACTACACACAGAGAAATTAGGGTTCTTTTAGGGTTCATATTTTCACCCTACGAGCAAATCTAACTAAAAGGCACCTTATAGGGTTCGGGATGGGTGTAGGGGTGCAAATCCGAACCCTAAAGGGAGCCAAGTGTTAAGGGTTCGAATTTGGAACCATTCCATAGTCTTTCCCGAAAGCTGACATGTGGGTGTTGAATGGTGTTTGCTTGAAATGCCACACTATTTTTGGATATTATCGTATATTTTTATTTGAAAATATAACTACACGTTGTTAAAGAGTAACAGTGTCATCAGTAATACTGTACTAAAAAAATTACTACTTGAATTAAACATTTGTTTTTTCTTCTCGCAACGGGATCAAGAATATCATTTCAATGACGTTATCATAGAGTACACGTATTATGCGTGCACGCGTGGACCGTTGAGCACTTGGTAGATGGTAAAACTAAAATCGCATGCGCACGCCACGCCGTTGGTCGCGCGGTATACGTACGTACGTGCATACTACTGACGTTCCTCGTTTGAAATGGACAGACGACCGTGAGGTTGGGATGATGAATTAATCTTTTTGATGAGCCAAACGTTGTGAGTAGATAGTTGTACTATAATTCCGTTGAAAATATTTCACAGTAATCGATGATGATATGTGTGAATTATGCTAATCGAATGCTTAGTGGTGAAAACTGATGCGAAAGAGTTGTATCGAGGTACATGTGCACTAACATGTCAGAAGTGCGATCATACATATCAGGTACATACAGTAAAGCATAGCGAATAAGTCAATGAAAGTGTACGGTAATACGGAAAGCTTCAACCAAGGTACTAACTACGACCAACAGCCCCATACGCATAGCCATAGCGTAATTACGCTATGCGTATGGGGCTGCTGGACGCAGTTACCAAGGTACGTACGTAAATAGGTGACCGGATATAGTCGCATCATATTCGTTAATAGGAATTATTACGTTTGAGCCGAGTTGAGGCTCAGTTGGATATTGGTTTCTGTGAAGTTGACACGAAGAACGATGTAGGCATGTATGATGTGCCTAATGAAGAAAAATAGCGTTCCTGGTTCATTTAGGAGAATTTAAGACATGTATGAAGATTGAAGTCAGAAAATTTAGGTTGGCCTTGACTCCTTGTTGTCTATCAATGAAAATAGAATGTGTGTTATAAATTAGCAATGCCATAGTCACAGAGCATAAGCAATGATACACGATATGTGAATTTAGATAATATCTACTGGAGAAGTTGAATGTGCTAGCAATGACATAAAATAAGTCACACAAACAAGGTATGTAAACGGTAAATCACTTCAGAAGTACAACTACTTGATCCCATACTTTAGCAGGTAGATATTCCAATATTGATTGTATGTTGAACTTTGTTTTATTCAATTACAGGACAAGCCTTGCTGATTAATGCTGATGCATGGTGCTAGCTTGGTCTCATACTGGGCCAAAGGGACCTGTGATTATTTATCATCGCGTTCACTATGCATCAAGTTCAATAATGGTCTTCAGGATGAGTGATGCAGGTCAACCTCGAGAGACTGGTGAGCCATATAGGATGCCAGAGCTGGAGATGGAAGATGTTCAGGATGTCAATCCTGGTTCCTCGTTGAGTCAGTGTGGAAGCCATGCCAGTCCTTCTGAGAGTGATGGCCAGAAGGGCATACTATTTGGCAGCTGAAGCAGGTGCTATAGAAACGCATCAAAAACTAGAGCTCGAGGAGTTTCGACTTATGCAGCGTAAGATGAGATTAGCTATGAAGACCAAGCTGCAGGTTGCTGAAGCAGAGGATCAGATATACCTTGACTACGAGAACAAGAAGTTGGGAGTCGGCTTTCCTGTGAAAGCAGAGGATGAAACCTTGCTGTACCCAACTGAATGCGCCAACCAACCAGTACACACGACTACACCGATTTCCCTGACTAGAGAAGTAGCAAAAACGTTATTTTCAAATTTTCTTTGACTTTTAGCAGATATAGTCCAAAAGCCAATAAGATCATCAGCATCACGTAGTATCCCTGAACCAGGTTTGATGAAAGCCCATCAATTTTTCCGTAGATACATCCGCACAGACCGGGAGACAGACAGGCAACCTCGAAAACATATGCCTCCGGCACCATTCAGGGCAGAGGCATAATAATGAGACTCCTATGTCATAGGCTATGTCATGTATGTTTAAACCATATAAAATTTGAGACGGGTCACATTGAATCCCCCCCCCCCATTAGAATTGCTAAACACCACGGCTCTAGAAACATCTTTCCATTTTAATCCAGAAAGTAATCACCTCCCTGTTTTTAGCCGAGGGTGAGCATGAAGCCACTCCATGAAATGAAGATTAGCATTTTTTTTTTTGCAAAATATATGTGAAAATGTCTAATTTCATAGATAACGATAACTATTTATTCTGTCTTCTAAACTGTTGTCAGGTTATTCCCTTTTTTAGAATGCACTGGGCTTGAATATTTACAAGAATACTCTAAAGAAATATATAATAGAAAAATACAAGAGAACGAACTGGCAAATTACAAATTTAAACACAACCTAAAGAGAACTTGAGTTCTATTCACTTTTATCTTTTTTTTTTTGGGGGGGGGGGGGTGGATTATGGATGAAAATATGAATCTGCTAATGGATATGAAATACTCAAACTTTAATTATGCTTTCCATTATATTTCATACTAGATGGGGTTAGTTTGTATTGTTCATATATTAGATATTTCTTCACCATCGATAGCCTCAGTGCTTCAATAACACATGCACACTTTGAATTGATTGTTTAAGTAGGGAACAAAAAAAAAAAAATAAGTCGCCTGCTGTTTTTTGTAGTAGACAGCCACACAATGTATGTCAATTTTGGGCAATCTCTGGCAATGCAATGTCATAAGTGGAGTAGCTATGTGACACTTGACAGAAGCATGATTTTCTCACAAACCCTTTATGTATATAAGGATTGAAAAATAGAGTTTGTTCCAAAACCTGAGAAAACTCAACATATCATATCTACTTTTTTTTTGCATATAAAAGAACACTGGACTTCACTCTTTAAGAAGGCAGAAACTATTATCATTGCCCTTACATACGTCAGTGACTTGTTGAGGAAATGTGCATGTTTTACCTAAAAGAAAAAAAAAGTGAAATTCTCTTTAGGTTTTCCTTGAATTGTTCTACGCATGTGACATCATAAACTCTTCTCACTCTGCTGCGACTGCACAAATGATTTAAAGATTATTAACTTTTGAACTGAATGTCCGCTTTTCACTTTTTTTACTGATGTGTTCTAATAGTATAAGCCAGTTCGGGGTACCAGTTTGAGCATGTGCGGAAAAAGGTTATTTGTACCGAGAGACAGGTTGGTTTTTTAATTTCACTGAGATAAGCATCTGTAATGCTAGGATTATTCATGGAATCCTTATAAATGGTGCCTGCCAGTACATCCACTTGACAGCAAGCCTGGTATTTGGCAATGTTAACACACAAAAAAAGTTTGTTAACATACTATTTCAAAACAGCACTTAATAAAATAGATGATTCCCTAAGTGTTGATTGACGAACCATACTGGTCAATTCATCTACACTGGTTAGGTTCATTCTTTGTTTGAATATGAGTTCCATAAATGGCTATGGTGGGCAAGCTGCTGCATTATGTCACTTTGAATTGAGTGAAGTGCCTAACCAACTGAGAAAAATGAAAGGTCAGTTGTACCTATGTGCACATGAGCTATCTCCGGACTGGCTTATTGCTGCGCATTCACTCAATCCACATGTAGGTCTATATGAAGGTGGACTTGCCCTCTAACTCTGATTATAATTTTAAGCTTTCTTTAAGTAGGTTGTATAAAGTGCTGATTTGTGTAAGATTTGGTGAAAATTAAGTGTTAAAATGATTGGAAGAGTTGTGAGACTGTAACATCAACACTTGAGGTATTTCTTATGCATGATCATAAATCTCTGTAAAATATTGATGGTAATACATGTAGTAATGATAATGATAATAATAATAATAATAATAATAGTAATAATAATAATGATGATGATAGTAATAATAATATATTTTGCTTCTGATCATTATGCTTGTGATGGTGCCAATACCAATACCTGCTTTATGAATGTGAAAAATTGACTGCTCTTTACAATATTTTGAATGTTGGGGCTAAACTGCATACATTGTGTAATTATATTTATGGTCTACTGAGTACAATGTGCTTCTTGTTTCCATCGCTTGAAAAAAACAACAACAATGTATCAAAAAAATTGTTTTTAAACTTGTTTCACAAGACATACATGTATTCCTTCCTCTTTATGTCCAGTTTGTCATACCACTGATTGGTTAACTTTATTTTCCCTTTCTGAGGTTACATTTTCTGTGGAATTGTTAATGTTAATTTGATGCAATGAAAAGTGTTTTCAGATGTGCTATTCTGCCCGAGATTTATAACTGGGACATATCTTTAGCTGTGTGCATAAAAAAGTAACCAAATTTAGATGTGCATTCTTCATTTTTTGATTCTTTTTTTCACCTTTCTTATCATTGGTGTAATTGTATATGAAAAAACAAAATGTGAAGTATACTAATTGTATAATGGGGCACATTCGCTAGCTCTCAAGTTTGGAATAGGATGGAATATGTCAGTACAAGTAGTGAGTTTCAAATATATATGACAGAATTTTGCCATACCCTTCATTGTTTTGGCAATAACTTGTGTACGAGAAATCAGAGTTGACATATCTCTGTTAATGTCTAAGAGCGTCATAAAGGTGCTTTTGATTACACATAAAGGTGCTTAAGATGTACCGGTAAATTCAAGGTACATATCTATGATCCATTCTTGAAGTAGAAGGACAATGTGAAAGATATTTGTCACATAGTTTACTATTACTCTGCACAAGCTTCAGGGATTTTTTAAAATAAAAAGAATTAGTGCTTTTTGTCAATGTGGTAACTTCCTTTAAAAGAAGAAAAAGTAATCATTTGATGGAAAGAACAAAATCTTAATATTTTTTTCTTTTTCAATGTACTGATCAAATTTCATATATTTTTGATTTACATTGCCCTTTTTATGACAAAATATGCATCTCGTATTAGAATTTGTAGAAATACAATGTATATTTGATGTTCACTTTAAAGTAAACCATGAAAAAGAAAATCGCTGTTAACTTGTCCCTCTTCCATTAGACATATATTAAAATGTTAATAATTTATATGTAAGTATGCGCTGTATTCATCATGTTTATGTTCTATTTGTTGTTGAATTGAAGTCTCTGACTTCATTTTTCGAAAGATTGTAGATTTAATTGACTGAGAAACTGTGTGTAAATCTATGCATGCTATTTTGCGTCATGTCTGGAGTGTTGCCTTAGGTAATTGTTTGTGAAGTCAGTGAAGGCATCCAGTAGACATTAGGTAATTGTTTGTGAAGTCAGTGAAGGCATCCAGTATATAATTATTTTGGTTTAAAAAAAAAGTTATAATTTTCACCATATGGGGTGCAGAAAGGTAACCCTATATAGAGACGTGTGCAAATTGTATTGCATCCTATATTGCGGTGACTTTATCACCCCATAGGGTGCAAAATTACAACAATAACAATATGAACCATAATGGGTGCAGGTATGAGGTGCAGAAAGGGAACCCTGTATAGAGGTCCATATTTGCACCTTATAGGGTGTTGAATATAGGGTGCTAAATAAGAACCCCCCAAAATAGAACCCTAAATGGAGCCGCTGGTGTTACAACGATATGAACCAGAAAGGGAGCAAATTTGCACCTGAATTTTTGTTCACCATATGGGGTGCAGAAAGGGAACCCAATGTAGGGGTGCAAATATGCACCAGATATGGTGTTGAATATAGGGTGCTAAATAAGCACCCCCAAAAATAGAACCCTAAATGGAGCCGCTGGTGTTACAACGATATGAACCCTATTGGGTGCAGAAAGGGAACCCAATGGAGGGGTGCAAATATGCACCTTATATGGTGTTAAATATAGGGTGCTAAATAAGCACCCCCAAAAATAGAACCCTAAATGGAGCCGCTGGTGTTACAACGATATGCACCCTGTAGGGTGCAAATTAGAACCGTAATTTCTCTGTGTGTACGTTCTTCTAGCTTTATTTACTTGTAAGTGCTCTTTGACCTCTTAATAGAGCAAACTGTTCGACATCCCTAAAAAAAAAGAGAAGAAAATCAGGCATCTCTTCGTTGTGTCATTTACCAAAAAAAAAGAAACCAAAGCATGCAAAAACAAAACCCGCAACATTTTAATCTTGCACATGACACATTAGAATTTGTCATGACTTAGATGAACATGCTGAAATATAACTAACCTCAGAGATCTTGCTGCGCCTGTCGTCACTGTGTTGAGAACTGATAAAAGCATCCAGAATTTATCAAGAGAGTCCTTAACAGAGTCCTGTAGCTTAGAGTATAGCATCGCTTATCATGAGTAGACCTGCGCGTTGCCATGGAGACGATATCATCGCCTCGTCAAAACTTTGGGTCACGTGGCAACAGATGTAGTTACCAAGGAGGAAATGAGATTATGGAATCATATGTATGTACTTACCCTTCCCCGCGAATTCCCCATCCTTCACTTAAGTTTAAAGGCATAATTTACCATTTGCAGATTAAACAAAAACCCAGCATTAATGCTTTGAAATAGTTCTGAAATGCGAGTTAGGAATAGAAACAACCAATGTAGAAATTTGAATCCATGTAATCGATGTTAAGTATATTGAAATACACAAAATGTGAACAATAGTTATAATAAAAATGTTTCCACAATAAACCGTCTACAGTTATGGTTTAATGAGAAAAATACTGATATCTCCTTATATTCTAGGCTTTATTGTGAAAAAATTTATATGGTAGGGTGTTTTGTCATACAACAGACCTGCAGATATGCATCAAATGTGATATCTTGAACATTTTTTTTAAATTACTGCTCCCTAAGGTAAACGGGACCTTTAAACAAACGCACCCAGAAGACTGTGCACAAACTATATTTCTCCTTAGTTTTTTTTTTCTCATCTTTTCTGTTCTTCGTGTCACCCCTTATCCTTCTTATAAGATTCTCTTGATTATAAAAGCTAAGACATTTTTAACGGAGTTCGATTTAAATGATTTTAGTTTACATGCCTGTAATCTACGCCACGAATTAAATTAGATTTGCGCGTTTATAATAACAACAATATTCAGCACTGAAATTAAGCTATTTATTCTGGGCTATTTTCTGAACATTATGAATATATGAAGAGTTTGTTTGCAAAAACCGATAAGTCCATATTTGCCAAATGGAGATATTTGCGATTAAAGGTCAAGAAAAATAAAGAGAATAATAAGACATTTTTTGCTTCTTTTGACCATAACTACAAAAATGTACCTTTATATGTAGTGACCAATTATCATTTAAAAGGTATTATTTTGTACTTTATGACAGAGACCGTAACTCAAAATCTTCAAAAATGGACTTATCGGTTTTTGCAAACAAACTCTTCATATCGTTTAGCCTTCAATGAAAAGGGAAAATGTTGTTAAGGAGACAGCAAGTCAAATGAATCATTCCCAGAAACATTTGAGGTTGCATGCTATGCACATAAGAGTGATTTCCTGACGATTATAACACAATCATCAAGAGGTAGTAACAAAGTCCTTGTATACTCACTGAAATTTAAAGTCCCGGATATAATGTCGGAATACAATGGAATTAGGGTAGAATTAGGCTGTGTGTGTACTTTGTTTGTTTATACCTTTAGGTATTTAAGCATGAAATCCTCACCGTAATGTAATTGTCAAATAATAATGAACCTCTCATTACGTCGTTATACGAAACAACATCTCGTGAAAAAAAAAAAGAAGACAAGCACAAATAAAACCTCGAGTTGGTCTGAGTATACTTATATAATATTGACTGGCCCTGAGGGAGGTACCAGAAAATATTGCCCAAACTGAAAGCATATTGCCCGAGTCGAAGACGAGGGCAATATGTTTTCAGTGCGGGCAATATTTATCTGGTACCTCCCGAAAGAAAGGCCAGTCAATATCATAATTATTACCTATCCCCCTAGGTAAATTAAGAAAATATGTAAATACGGCTATACACTATATGATACAGATCAATCCACATTTGACTACCTGTAGACCATCAACATGTTGAATAATTGCAAAATTGTTCATCAATGTATATCATTCAACTCCAACTTCAAAGATACATGTAGTTGTAACAGGCAAACTTCAAACTTCTGAACGTTCTTACACGTTATTTTTACTTCTCTGTTTAAAGTTTGAGAGTTGTAAAACTGATGGTCACTGTGCAATTACTGATGACAAATTGACTAGTCATTGCCTAGTGCTGCTGTAAGTGGTCGACCTTGTATGAGTTGATTTATCAGCGTTCTTCTGCGGTGCGTGTAACTGACACCCTGGACGTCCTGGAATGTTTTCTTTTCGTGGTCGATCGGAATGTTTACGTTTAAAGCAGGGAGGTGGGGAGAGAGATTCCACTCTTTCTCTTCCCGCCTCCCAAACCGGAAGATTGCACTGTTTGCTCATACTGTTACTGTTACTGTTACGCAGCGACGTGGCGAAAAGCATATTGACCGCTGACCTTTAACCCTGCAAAATAACAACTCCTGACCTTTAACCCTGCAAAATAACAACCGGAATTGCCTCGCAAAACTCCCTCGTATAGGTAATAATGCGACATATTTACTGATAAGCTATGCTGATATTCGTTAGAAAAATGGAGATAAACAGGCAAAGACATCCAAACAAACAAACTAACAAACAAACACTCACAGCAGATCAGAGCAAACTAAATAAAAACAAGCCCATAAATTTGAGGATGCTGCTGGGAAGATAACTGTGGGCGGAAAATCTCATTAAAGAAAGGAACGAACCTTGCCTGGTCAGCCTTCCCAAATTTCCTTAGCATTTGAGTTTTGAGCGATGACAAATGACAGAGCTAAAAGTCAAATCGTGAAAGTACATATAGAGATAAAATGTAAATGCTCTTTTCGATGATTTGATTTCAATTTCGAAAAAAAAATCCCCTTTTTTGTTTGACTTTATGGTAATGAAAGAGAAACTTAGAAAGAAAACGTGCGGTTCGAGTTTCATTGAAATCAAAGGAAAAAAACTATATGGAAGTCAAGAATTGTCAAATTCTTAACATGCTTTTGTAAAACGACGATATTGGATAAAATCACATGATATGCTTATTGGATGAAGGAATGATTTTATTACCTGAAAGTTCTCCCGTCGATCTATACTTAAAGGACAAGTCCACCTTCATAGACATGTGGATTGAGTGAATGTAGCAATATTAGTAGAACACATCATGCAGTGAACATCGATTTGTCCCTTAAGACTATAAGAAGATTAGTTTAATAAATCAGCGACAGTGTCACCGCTCCCTTGAACTTACAAGCGCAAATCATGTTTGCAAAGTTGTTGCAAATCTAGAAAAATGTGACGCAAAGTATTACAAGTTCGCATGAAATATGTATTGCAAATTTGTCTAATAAGCAAACTGTGACTGCATGCTCTTGGAAAATGATTTGAAACTTGAACTTTCATTACTCTCCATGTTTTGTCCCATTCTAACTGTCTAAGGAATCTTTTATTCTCCTGTCTGATTGATGTAGATGTATCTATGGAAGTCAAAGTGACATTATAGCTGATTTTCATTTCAATGTTTTTAGAAGACCTTTTCACTTTTATCATTACTTTTTTTTTTTAACTTTCCTTCGCATGAACTCTGATATCTCAGGGAAAGGGGCAGGAGATGAAATTTTTTTGATCACGAATCGAACATTACGATGTTAATAGTTTTGCTTGAGCTACCCCCAGCCTGTCGCTTTGCTAAAATGGGGGTATAAATGCTGAAACAATCTTTATTTGTGTTTGTAAAATTTCTCATCATTAAATGGACTTCTGTGCAGTACTATGACGTCTTGACCACGTCATGCGCGTGTTGACCTATATAGACATTTGCATTTACGATGAGTGCATAAATACATTCATGTATGTATCTTGATATCCACGTAGAAAGGTAAAGTCCTTTATATCTGAACAAAAAAAAAAGTTCATGAAAACTTGATGATTTTTCCCTAGCCGCCTCTGGCCATCCTCATCTCATAGACTTTATATTTGACATGGTGTAGACCCGTAAGTGAAAATCATGTCCAGCGTCAGAATTTCATATCCGCATAGCAACTTCTGGACGGGCAAGTCCATGTTTTAAAAATAGAGTCCCCAAGGCCAGTCAAATTGGCATCCGTAGGGTTTACAGGCGGCAGTCACCATTTAAAGGTGAAAATAGGAACAGTATCCACAACAGCAAGAACAAAAGTATGTTGAACTTAGCGCCACCTGAACAACATAAGGTAATCATTAATTCACCTCTACTCTTTTTTTCCCCCCTGGGGGGGGGGGGGTCGGGTATTTCGCTTTGGCAACGAGTCATAATCGAGAATACTCTCCCGTATAGATCGGAAAGAGAGAAGGATCAGAAATCGGCTTTTTGAACTCTTCTTGACGGGTACTGGAAGTGTCAGAAGAGGAATAGGAAAGAGAAGGATACAGATATAGTTTGATGGATAGATACATAAATAGATAAAGAGAATCCCAAACAAACATAAAACAGATGGATACATCGGGTGGGAGCAACAGGTAAGATAGAGAAAAACAAATTACCCCCGATGTAAACAATAGAATCAGACTTTGAAGTATAGAAAGGAGAAAGAAGGCGCAGGAGAATGTATTATTTGTTGCCTATAAGTGTACATGTATGTAAGGGTATGCATGCATATTTTGCATGTGCGTACAAATGAAGAGTTTGTTCGCAAAAAAAAAAAAAAAAAAATCGGTAAGTCCATTTTTGAAGATTTTGAAGTATGGTCTCTGTCATAAAGTCAAAAACAATACCTTGTAATTGATATATTGGTCACTACATATAAAGGTACATTTTTAAGTTATGGTCAAAAGAAGCAAAATTTTCTTATTATTCTCTTTATTTTTCTTGACCTTTAATCACAAATATCTCCATTTGTCAAATATGAACTTATCGGTTTTTGCGAACAAACTCTTCAAATATATGCATTAGTATATGTTCGTGTGTGTATAGGTGTATGCATGCTTGTATGTATGTACAGTATGTGTCTATGTATTGTATGTTCACTTATCCATTGAATAACCAGTATTCTTACAATTTACACTTCACAAAGAATTAAGGATTAGTATTTACACTTATTCAAATTCTTGAAATTCTTCCGTCGAGACGTTTTTCATTGCAACTGCTTGATAAATTTCCCTACATCGACGTAAAAAAGCACTGAATTGATCAGTGTTTTAGTAGTAGCCACGATTTAAAAAAAAAAAAAATCATGGTTTATCATGGCTGCTACTAAAACACTTATCAATCACGTCAATTCAGTGCTTATTTACGTCCATGTTGGGCAATATGTCAATCACGTGCAATAGTAGTTACACGTACAGATATAGAGTTAGAAGGGAAAATGAATGCAGAAAGACAGAACGAGAGAGAGAGCGGGAGAGAGAGAGAGAGGATTTCACACTGAATTGATCTGACAAATGAATCTGGCGGGGGGGGGGGGGGGGAGTGACGAGGAGGGGGTGAGGGGGTGGGGTCCCGCGGAGATCCCATCCATCACCCACATTACAGTACATAAGTCTTAAATATCTCTCGACGCTCTGGATATGGACTTGAACCAGATCGAGATGAAATCTCACCGGACAGTGACACTATATCATCTGTTCTGTCGTCTGTTATATCAATGTATACAGCTGGAGGTAGTGTTGTTTAAATATTATGATCATAATCACTCACCCCTCCCGCCTTCCGTGTGATTCTAGATCTATTAAAGCGATTAGACCATGTAAACCTGTCAGTCTTAGTCACGTACATTTAGGATTGACAGGTATTATTGGTTGTGAGTAAGATACGATAATCCCGCCGCACACTCTAAGACTGATCGGTTGCACGACTGACTGACGTTGGATCCGAAGTAAATCACAATAGAGTTTTGAGTTTTGAGGTCGTGGGGTCAAAGGTCAAGGGTCAAGGGTCAGGCTGGATGCTATAAGTTTGTTGTTTGGTGCTGATTTTTTTTTCTCTTTTACATTTTGATGCATGGATTTGTGATAGGTTCGGTGTAAGTTGAAACTTTTTGGATTTTTAGATATCTTGTTTTTATTTAATAACTCGGATGTTCATTGATTTGGACTTGGTGGGTGGGGGGTGGGAAGCACTCAATACCTTTGTGATAAATACACTGTTTTTTTTTAATGCTTTGTTAATTGTGTTGAAATATTGCTTTATATTTGAGATGTGCTTTCATTTCATTTTTTTTTTCATTTCATTTCATTTTATTTCATTCTCCTTTTTCCAACAAAACACAATACAGTATGAATTAGGTTATCATCACAATCGTATACACACAACTAACAAGTGATATCAAATGATACAATAATGAAGTAACATATGTATACGCAAAATAATACAAGAC
The DNA here is from genome assembly GCA_033980235.1 of Diadema setosum. NCBI lineage: Eukaryota > Metazoa > Echinodermata > Echinoidea > Diadematoida > Diadematidae > Diadema > Diadema setosum. The sequence continues at coordinate 12,991,662 of CM067071.1, forward strand.
TTTGTTTCAGTTGAAAAAAAAAAAGGAGAACTGAGAGGTCCACTAAAAAGCAAGCTTGTAGATTGTGAACGACTCAAGAAGATCTAACTAAATACTTATTTGTATATGCTGGACACAAGTATGATTTACACAAGACGGAAACAAACGGGAGACACACAATAACATGACACGACTAGACAGAAAGGTGGAAAATGAAAGGAAGGAAGGAAGAAAGAAAGAGAATGCCTACACGCTGATCAAAGAAACGAAAGAGAGAATTGAAGAGGGAATTGAAGAGATTCTTTAAACAGCCGGTGGCTGCATACAGCTGTGTAGAAATTATAATGGCTTTTTCATAAATTAATGAATTCAGAAATCAATTGATTGATGGTTGGATGATAAACCCTGTGGTTGTTGGAACTTGATTAATAAAAACGAACATCAGAGAGGGTTTAACAGAAAGGATTTCAACTTACGCTTAAAGGAATACAAAGAAGGAGAATTTTTTTATTTCGCTACTTAATGAATTCCAGAATCTAGGGCCTGTGTATATAAATGTATTTTTAGCCAATAATGTTCTCAGAAGAGGTAGATGAAACTCAGAAGATTGTCTGGTGGGATAATTATGGAAAAATTGATTCCTTGCAAACATTGAATTGAATATACAGGGAAGTGCATTTGTGTTGAAATTAAACATAAACTGTCCAATTTGAAAGAAATACAAATCTTTGATTTTTAAAATCTTATATTTAGTGAATAATGGATCTGTATGGGAACGTGGCGGGACACCACAAATAACACAAAGTGCCTTTTTTTGTAAAACCAGTAATCTATCTAGTAAAGTTTGATGAGCGTTACCCCATGCTAAAAGACCGTAGTTAAGATAAGGTAATATTAAAGAGAAATATAACGTCAGCAAAGAAGACAATGAAATATGAAACTTAAGTCTATTAAGGATTCCAATATTACGTGATATTATTGTACTTATGTTAATAATATGTGGCCTCCATGAAAATTTATCGTCTACTGTAATCCCCAGGAATTTTATATGAGATACGCGTTCTATTTGAATGTCATCAAAAATAATCTCTTTACGTAAAACTTCTATAGAGTTACTAAATAACATATATTTCCAATTATAACATATATTTCCATTGCTTTAGACTTGTTTTGAGAACCACATGTTGTGCCATAACGGCGCCTTGAGTTTGTTTACATTCATATGATTGTGTTTATGATGCGTATCGATAATTAAGCTCAATTATTTTATTCAGAAATTTAATTACTCCCTGCTCAGTTCAGTTACTCAATGATTTTTTACAATCATTTGTTTCTTTACATGTGCAATATTTTTCAGTATTCGTACTCCATTATTGATAATTTTAATACATGCATTTTTATTGAGGGTTAAGAGGTCAAAGGTTTTAATCAGCGAAAAAGAAAATATTTATGCATGTACTGTTTGTTGATAATTTCCATGGGAATTCTAGGGTCTTCGTTCGAAATTCAGGGATTTGAGGCCGGGTTATGAAATATCAATGTTTTATCTGTTTGTACAGTGTTTCCGTCATATTCATATTCATATCGATAGACAATTTCACAAATATATGAAGGGTTTGTTTGCAAAAACCGATAAGTCCATTTTTGAAGATTGTGATGTACGATCTCTGTCATAATGTACAAAATAATACCTTTCAAATGATATATTGGTGACTACATAAAAAGGTATATTTTTAAAGTTATGGTCAAATGAAGCAAAATTTTTCCTATTATTCTCTTTATTTTTCTTGACCTTTAATCGCAAATATCTCCATTTGGCAAATATGGACTTATCGGTTTTTGCAAATAAACTCTTCATATATATTTATTTTGTACAATGTTGTATTTCTGTTTTAATTGTAAAATGAACAATTTCAGCTAATGAGCTGCATGTTCTTTTTTATTGTCAATAAACCTTCATTGAATTTGAATTTGAATTTGAATTTAGCCTCGGAATAAAGACGCGTCTTTATTTCAGATCCAAAGACGGTCAGTCGTGCAGTGGCCTTTCATTCGGTAATGTCCCAACCGTTCTTCTGTACATTCATTGTATCTTACAGTTACGACAGCAACAACACCAAACTTTACTCAACGAAGTCCTTCTTATCGAGTCTATGGTTGTAAATATAAATGCACTTATGACCCTTTGAAGGGGTGTTTGTTTTTTGTTTTTGCTATATTTTCTTGTTTGTTTGTTTGTTTTTAATCAAACTGAAATCTTCTTTCAGCTGTATCAGTTCTAATAAAGAAAAAAAAAAAGGTCTATAGAAAAGGCCAAAAGTCGAGAAAAACAGAGAATATTCTTACAAAGTCGACAATAAAAAAAAAAATCCCTTGATTGAAAGTCACGTATAAACAGAAGCTATTTCTCTTATTCAAGATGATCTAAATGTGTACTTTATAGGAGCTGGAATATAGATGAATATCACAGTGTAAGAATATTATGTAGTAAAAGTGGTAAGAAGGAGACGCTTTTTTTTGTCTCCACTTTTCTTGTGTTGTGTCCCGGTTGTCGATCGGATTTCGAAATTACTTTGAAATTAGAGTCAGCGATCAATCACTAGTTCGACTAGTAGACATTTCTTTGAGAGGAAACGCATTTCAGACATTTAGATAATATCAAACACAAAACAGGAAGAGGAATGGGCGTGGCGGGGGGAGAAGCCTGGAGAGTGGTTTCCTTTCCCTGAGCTGCCCTGGATGTAGCTCAAATAGGAAGCCCCATTCACATAACGGTCAGAAACCTAGGATTGAATCCAAAGTACTCTCACACACTTCTCCTTATCACTCGTTAAAGATGCAAACAGACTAATAATTCAGAAACAAATAAGTGACGGTCCGACCAAAATACAAGGAGGCAATATACATAATTAACACAGATATTATGACTTATTTATTTATCTATTTATTTATTTATTTAGTAATTTATTTATGTATTTATTTATTTAGTAAGTTAGTTATCTATTTTATTTTAATTTTTTTAGTAAATAGTCCTTTGGAATGGTCTAGTTGTGGGTCGGTCGATGGAGGTGCATCATTTTCAGTATTTTGTATTTATACACTGTATCTATTGTTGGAATTACATAGGCCTACAGGTTTTGTTTTTATAACAATATTTTGTATTTTTGAATTATTTTGGATGAAACATTAATTTTCCTGTAAACTGTGCGCATAGAAACATCTGTATCAAGCGCCAAATAAATGGATCGTATTATTGATATTATTATTATTATCATTATTATTATTATTATTATTATTATTATTATTATTATTATTATCATTATCATTATCATTATTATTATTATTATTATCTACATGATGGACACACTTACATAGATTCCCAGCGGGAAATAGACGAATGTATCTCGACAGCAATTTCCTCTCATCCTACCCCACCACCCCCTCCCCCTCCCCCTCCCCCCCCCAAAAAAAAAGAAAGAAGAGGAGGGGAAGAAGAAACACATGTATTTTTTTTTACCCTTCCATTTTCCTGCGAAAATAGACGCGAAGCACTGTCTCAGGAACGGTCTTTCACCCTGAACACCCAACGCCTCACCCTTTGCTCACCCCCATCCTGTTAGCTCTGCTGATCTCTTCACCTTTCCAGAAATGTCACTCTCTTTCCCGATCGTTTGGCATCCTGACAGTTTGCTGCCACCTTTGTAATCCGTGTTCTTGGGGTCACTTCCGAAGACTTGGCTCCTTCTATCGCCGGCAGGGTATAGTGCTAATAGTCCGTCAATCAACGGAACAGTAGAGGTTATATATTACTCTTTGAAAAGCCTTAAAGGAAACTTAATTAAATTTAATTGGATGAGTCCGCGCGCACATTCGCATGTGGCTACACGTGCACACATTCTGTTTGTATAATCAACCAATTTGTAAAACAATGGTGACAGATGAGTAGTATTGAAATAATAATTCATACTTTGCTCCTGTCTAGTAACGTTGATTAGTATGGTATAAACATACCAGAATGTATATGTGAGTTTGTATATGCCTACTGTTCTTTGTTGATATTGTGTGCAGGTGTGTAAGTATCCATGTTATATTATTTTGAAGTTCTTTCATCAAAATGAGAAGAAGAGATCCATGATTTCCCTCCTGACATCGATTTTGTCTCCCCCCCCCCCTCCCCTTTTCTCTTCTATTTCTCCTGCAGTGACGCAGCCAGCACGGCTCCTCAGAGCTGTATCTTCGGCCAGCTTCTCAATATGACTGCGCTAATTGGTAAGTTTCGGAAAAGGTCCGCACTTGCCTGGAAGCTGTTCCGCATTATATCTGACTGGAATATGGGTTTGAGGCCGGACTAATGATCAGTATGAAAGCGTTGAAGGACAGGAAGGCGGAGGGAGTGCATTTCAATGTAACAAAACGAATACAGCTTAGTACACTTTAATAATACTAATGATAATAAAAACTACAGAATTTGTAATGGGCCATCAATCTCGTGGCCAATTCTGAGAGGCAGAGGGACGAAGGGAACAATATACATAAGCAACATTGTGTATTATTACATATGAATTTAAAGAACAAGAAAGAGATAGAAATATATATATGAAGAGTTTATTTGCAAAAACCGATAAGTCCATTTTTGAAGATTTTGAAGTACGGTCTCTGTCATAAAGTACAAAATAATACCTTTTTAAATGATACATTGGTCACTACATATAAAGGTATATTTTTTAAGTTATGGTCAAAAGAAGCAAAAATTTTCTTATTATATTCTTTATTTTTCTTGACCTTTAATCGCAAATATCTCCATTTGACAAATATGGACTTATCGGTTTTTGCAAACAAACTCTTCATATATACCCGGTAAACAATTGAACAAATATTCAACCAAAGCAAGATGCGAACATAATATATGACTTCAGATGCTTCTTAAATTTTTGATAAATGTTGAAAAGAAGCAAACTAGGAAGTAAACATTAACCAATAAATGAATACACTTTCATTCTGTCCTTTCTTTTTGCGATTGTTCCCAAAGTTAAGGTTTAAGGGGGTGATGATGGCTTATGATGATGAGCACGGCATATTGGCTCTTCAATCTATTTGCGGTTTTCTCTGTCATTCCCCGCAGTATTTGCCGGTGTTTTCGTACGCTTCCGACAGCTGACCAGTCTTGTGCCGCCATACTACGTCAAGATCAAGGGGATGAATATATGGGGGCTTGTCTTTGGCTGGATTTCCGCCTTTGGGATGACGCTTGTCGCCAACTTCCAGGTAAATCGTTTATTAACAGTTCCCACACATTTTTATATTCACAGTATACCCTACCTAGACCCATTTCATTGTCCCGATAAAGATTCTGCGGTAAGCCGGGGAATGGCCACAATTCAGTGATAAGTAGTGACTAGACAATAACCAGCTGAGCCATAAATGGTTATTGAATGCAGAGGTCAATGTTCTCCTTTGTATGCATCACGTGCACTTCATTTTAGGGACTTTTTTGTATTGCTTTCCGAGTATGATTCAGGGAGATGGAGCATATTTTTGTTTCTTTTTTTTTTTCGTGTGTGACTAGATTGTAGTCATCCCCGAAGGATCTCTCTCCTAAGTTTGGTCGGGAAAAATCTGGATCTAGGAGTAATCAACGTGGTGATATTTGATACATAACGAGACGAAATGAAGTCTGTTAATTATTCTTGAAAGAAAAAAAAAACACCTATGATTTGTACAAAAGAACTTGTATGTTTCGTTTGTCATGAAATTGCAAAAATAAACACATATTAGATATCAATTATATATAAAAAAAATCAATTAATCTTTACTGCTTAAACAAAAGAGATATCAAAGATCCATAATCCGTATTGCAGGAGAATGTGAGCGAAAGGTAACTAATGACTCTCGACCTCCCTATACCCCCTCCAAGGACTAAACATGTTTCTTCATTTTTCATCATTACTGTTGGTAACATCCTACACTGTCATCTTATCAAAGTTCAGTCATAAGATATCATCAAACCTCTTGTATAAATTACGAAATATCGTGGGAGTTTTGACTCCGTGGAAAAAGGTAGCAAAGAAAAAGAAAACTACTAGAGGAAAAGACGGAAAGGCTTTGATTGATTATTTCCGAATATTCACAGCAGCATGATCGATGCTTCAATATGTGTCCTCAAGGTTTCTGTGGAATTTGTGTGCAACAGACGAGAAAGCTGCTAAAACTGACAACACAATGTTTCCCTGCAATCAATTCATTCCCGATGACAGACACCCCTCCTTTTTTTTTATTAGGCTTGATATAGGCCTAACCATGATGTAGTAGCATGTCACCGAGTGATTAACATGTTTTCAGTTAGTCACAAAGTGGGGGAGGAAATATTTTTATTTTGTTTTCGACGGGACGCTAATGAGGATATAACCGGCCACTTCATATTTTGTTATCTAATTTGAATCTGCGTGACGGTTTGTGCAAGCTGCCACAGACGTCTCTCCTGATGAGGCGTATTAAAGGGGCATTTCCAGACGACTTTTATGATTATCCATCGTGTAATATAAAACTCTGCTTCCTTGAGCACCCTATCATGCATTCTTATATAAAGCTCCATTTGTTGTAAATTTTGAAAACACTCTTATTCCTCATCCCAGTCTCTATAAATACTGAACCTCTGTACCCAGTGTAATTAATTTGTATATATTCCGATGTAAAGGTAAAAAAAAAAAAGAAATAATCTGGAGGTCTCCTTTAACCAAGGAGGCTTGTCTAGTACCATCTTGATTTATCCAGACGCGAGATAACATCCTGTTTTCAGACCGAGGGAAGTGGTGTGACCCTATCTCCCCCTAGCTCTTCCCGCGCGACTCTGTCAGTGTCTGTTGAAGAATCACAGCGACTTTCGAAGCGCGAGGGAATTTCATATTTTGCAGAGAGGGGGTCACAGTTTAACCCAACATAACCTGCTGGGGAACATCATTTTACTGCAGACATCATTTTCTTTCCCACCGCTTATACCTTATGACGCACTAACAAAAGAATTGATGGAAATGACTGTGATAAAAAGTAAACATCGCCAATATGGTTTCTGCGGATGGCACTTCACTGACTAGTAGGGGAATCTTATACTTTTTTTTTTGTTCTCCTCGTTTTTCTCTCATTCTCTCCCTATTTTTTTTTTTAAAGACAAAATAGATCAGAGAATTTTCGAGAAAACAGAGATATCAGAGAACTATCAGAGCACAACTCCCAGATGAACGAACGACAGATAATTATATTTACCATCCATATACACCCTCCAATAATGAAGAGAGCCACGGCTATCTTTTTCCTTGAGATACATAACTATTCTCAGTAAGGTTAGATTTAGAACAATCTCTTTGATCATTGCTTGACGGACGGCCAGATTTGTAAGTGATTGTCAGGATATCTTTACAAAGTTACGGTTATACAAAATGAGCGAGGTCATATAGGGTAGGGTTTATTTTTGATATTTTATTTCCAGTCTGACAGACAGATGTATTTTGATTGATGTTTTTAGGGCGAAGTATGCCGTTAATTCTAAATTTGGCGTTTTGTTGCACTAGATATCTATGCACAGTTGTAGTGTCAAAATAACATACCCATACGAAATTTGCTGACATTGACGATAATGATTAAGGCAACTAGACTAGAGAAAAGGAAACCAAATTCCAAAGAACACTGTGGACTGAATAAAAACAACAACATTAGTAGAACACATCAGTGAAAGTTTGAGGAAAATAGGGCAATCGATGCGAAAGTTAATAATTTTTAAATTTTGACGTTGTAATGACTGGATAAGGAGACTACTAGAATTCATGACGTAATGTGTGGACAACAATATAAAGCAAATATAAAGAGAATTCTACAAAAAAAAATCATTTTTCAAGAAAATTAGACCTTCCATTGACTTGATACTGACATAGTATTATTCCCCCTGCTTTCTAAAAGCGGGTAGTCAAGTGTTCTTTCATTACGCTAGAAAAGTGAAAGCATGTTAAATTTTCTATTTTGTTGCCCACAAATGATGCCATGAACTCAATTAGTCTCCTTATCCAGTAGTTCCAACACCTAAATTTTAAAAATTCATAACTTTTGCATCAACTATCCGAGTTTCCTCAAACTTTTCCACTGATGTGTTCTACTTATGTTGTTGCTTTCACTCAATCCACATTTCTCTTTGGGTTTGGGTTTCCTCTAAAGGAGACTGGAAGTTCTTGAAGACAGTCAACGTGTATGGCATGAGGAGTAGGAAAATAAACGGCGTTCAAGTTCAAAGACAGTCAATTTAGGTTCGAATGGAATGATGTTGCTTATTTTCTTTCTCTCGACACAGCAGCTGGTAGGAATGATTGGATTAAAGTGTTTGACTTCGTCTCATCAAGGGAAGCTGTTGGATTATTAGTCAGGCATGTCAAACTGAATTAGATGAAGCACACTAATGATTTGTGCTTCTGAAGTGTGGAGGATGCTATGTCTGTTTATTACGGAACATTACTTCATTGGCTTTCACCGGACGTATCAATTAGCCTTTCAGGCGCATAATGTTGCGGGTCAGTTGCTTGTCCCGCAGCTGTTTATGACGTAATAAACAACAGGGGATGCGGTTTGGAACAATTACGCTAATGCGGTATGCCAAAGGATTTCCTATATCATGGGGCTGAAATACGCTCACTGAAAATTTATTGCAATCCTTTCACGGAAATGTCTCAAATATATGACATCCAGTGGGAGATAAGATGGCGAATTTGGTGCTACGTGATTCCAGTGTATTATCCTGAAAAATGAACCCAGCGATGCGAGTTTGATTTTAATTAGGTATCTACTTTTCCTTCTTTTATTTATGTGGACGCATTTTTTTTCTGTTTGCTTTTAGTTTGTTTGCTTATCTTTTATTTTGGCATTTTGACCTACGAAAGCGGCGATTTGTGTTGTCGTTTTACTCTTTGAATTGGGGATAATGCTTTTCTTTTAAGAAAGACATGATGTTACGAATATCATGCACTCCTCCATGATTGTTGTGAAAGCACGTCTTTTGTGTTTATTGTGTGGATTGAGTATGCATGTGTACGTGCGTGCGTCCGTCCTTTGCATTGTGTGTGTGTGTGTGTGTGTGTGTAGGCCCTAGTATGTGCCCGCGAGTGTGTGTTATAGCGTTACTTTCTTGGTATAATAGAAAGGTGGGAATGAGGGTGGTTTTTGTTGTTGTTGTTGTTGTTGTTATTTTTCTTTTAATATAATAGCAATTTCATTTTCTTTTTTTTTAAATGTTTGGCTAAATTGCCTACAATTGCATATGAATTTTTTTTTTTTTGTAGTTAACACTGGTTAAGGAGGAATGATCGGATAATTCATTTTATTTTCTTTCTTTCGTTTGATTTCTGCCTTAAAATGAATTGAATGATTATTCTTGTCTTATGGATTATGGATTATGTTTCATACATGTAGGAACATTTATGACAGATGTTATGTAGAATGTATGTATTTTTTTTTTGTTGGAATTGTTATATTTTCAAAGGAAATGGAATTAATAAAAAGATCACTGAAAACAAAAACAAAAAAAAATAATAGACGTCTCGTAATGTATTACAATGTATGGATGTTTCTTTTCCTACAGTTTGTGTTATAGTAACAAAGCATTGCATTCATCACGTTCCATAGGCAGGAATTTAATTCCATTAGTTGTTGCTACGTGCGGCAAGCCTCTGGCAAGCTTTGTTGTTGTTAAAGGAGACCTCCGGATGATTTTCATCCTTGCATTGGGTGTATATTTGAACAACTAGATCATACTGGGTACAGAGTTTCGCAATCTATGGTGATTGGCTGAGAAATAAGAATGTTTTCAAAATTTATAACAAATCACAACGAACAAGGGTGATGACATGGCAGCTTCACCGTAAGAATGCATGAGTTCGGGCTCAAGAGAGCAGAACAAAAGACTAAAGCATGCAAAATTCTATACAGGTGAACTTTATAAGCACGCGGTATTGTAATGGAATTACACTGCATGCTACATTACTGAAATGGTTACAGCTCGTTATTCCGAAGGTTCGTTATTCCGAAGGCTCTTCAGTCCGAAGATTCGTTATTCCGAAGGTTCGTTTTTCCGAATTTCATTTTCGAATGAACAAATCTTCGGAATAACGAACCTTCGGAATAACGCCACAAATGTTCGGATTAACGAACCCTTTTTCATTTTCGGATTAACGAACCTCTAGGTATAGGGAATTTGCGTGTTTCGGATTAACGAACCTTCGGAATAACGAACCTTCGGAATATCGAACCTTCGGAATAACGAACAGCACCCGTCATATGTGCGCCTCCATGCCATCATCCTTGTTCAGTGTATTTTGCTTCGGGTTTATCAGTGTATTGTCTTCTCTGCTCAAGGACTACAATAAATGCCACACATATCTGTACACGGAACAGTTACTGTTGATTTATGTAGGCCTATACTACATGATTAGAAAGTATGAAAATCGTCTCGACTTCTGCAAAATTATAGAACCGATCTTTTGTCGTGATCCAACAGGACTGATGATGCTTTCCTTGACACTTTTTTTCCCCCTTTTCGTTTGCCTATTATCCTTGTCATTGTCGAACTCAAGTAGGATTCCAACGTCCTTATCGTTCACCTGATCGGCGCTTTCCTCCTTTTCGTCATGGGAACGGGTTACTGCCTCATCCACACGCTCATCTCGTACAAGCTCTACCCACAATACAACACGATGAGGCTGTGTAGACTTCGATTGGTCATCACCATGGTGACGGCGGTATCGATGTTTATCAGTATCCTTTGCAGCTGTCACGTGATGAGGTCGGGTCCAACGAGTATCGTGTGTCTGTTCCCCCATAATGGATAGACCGTTTCTGTAATTTATTACACTTTATACAGTTATAGATGTGTCTCTTTCAACAGCTTATAGTAACGAAGTATATTTCATTCACCTGCTCACTCCCATTGTGACGTTCAATAGGCAGGAATTCGCTTAGCTGTTGCTATGAGGTCGGCCAAGCCGACACTGTTGACAAACTATTGGTCTATTGCCAGTTCGTAATTAGCTCATGTGCACATTTCCCTCTCACTTATTTATGCACTCATTTGTGTGTGTGTGTGTGTGTGTGTGTGTGTGTGTGTGTGTCAAAATGCCATAATCCATAACTCAGGATAAACTTTTATGGCATTCATGTTCCGATAAAGAATGAAACTGTATAGACCAGCTGACGAGAATGACCCGTCAAGTTCCTGGGGGGGGGGGGGGAGCATCCATTTTACTGATTTTTATTTAATGCATTCATAAACCCTTTCTTTAAATAGTAGGCCTATTGCCAAATAATGTTATACTATAGGCTTATTGCTGGCAGAAATAGATGTGCTAGCTAACATCATTACAAGGATTACATGAAATGTCATTACTTCACATACGCTTATCTGAAAGAATAAAATCGTTATAGCTGCATGTTCTCGCAAATTAACTTTTTTTTTTCTGCTCATGCCCAAAGTAGAGCTACGAACTTGCTTCTTCCTGTCAGTCAACTTTACCTACTGATGTTTCACAAGACAAAGGACATGGGTTGTTTTGTTTGTTATTCTTGTGTGTTCTGTATGTTCGCTCGTGGATTTGCGCATGCGTTATATCGTTGTACCTCCTGACATACATTAACGTGGTTGTAATGGTAAATGGGGGAGGAGGTGGGGGCATGTATCAACATCATTATATCAATTAGTAAAATGTACAATAGTATATAGAAGAATTTAAATGAATATGTCTTATTGGTATAACAAATTGGTGCTGTTGTTGTTTGTTCCAGTGTTCCACGTTTTACAAGCGTGGCTTTCTTAGTGGAACACTGTTTTCCATCATTGTGATTATTTACTATTTTTGTTGCCATGACAAAGTGCATTGTTTCTTTTTTACGACATCATTCGTGTATAATATACTTTATATTGTATTGAAAAAATCCTTTATCGGACGAGTGTAAGAGAAATGAAAAAACAATTGTATCACTTTGGATTATGTCAACTTTTTCTTTTCTTTTCTTTGTGATGATGGAAAGAAATAAACTATTGAATTGAATTGAATTGAGTTGAATTGAATGTTTGGAGAAATTGACTCCTTAGAATCCTTTACTCCAGTGGTAACCAGATTATGTCATAGTTACGACAACATACCAATTTGTGTGATATTAAGCTGCCTATAGATGATTTTTTATATATATATATTTGAAAGTTGCTTGTGAAGAATACTTTTTTGTTGTTGATCTTCGTGTTTAATTTCTGATCGAAACAGGAAATTTGATGTAGATTTTAATTTGTGCAGGTCAATGAGGAAGAGTCTGACGTCATGGCATTGTCAACTAATCAAGTTTGCATATTAATTTGTTGCAACTTTGTTGCATGAAACCATGGTAAATCGTAAATGCCATAACTTTCATATAGATCCGATTTATCTGTTTATTAAGCACACCTCAAAATGTCATAAAAGACCAGCTTATGTTCAGATCTGATTCACGAAGATAAGGTATTACGTGTCCTGATAACAGGCATGCTTGAAGGAGGCTTTAACCACACTTTTTCCACATGACAACGATCTATTTAAGCAAGGCGCATTACAAGTACTGAAATGCATTAAGAAAGTGTTGGTGAATAGAACAGCTTGCTTCTTGATCCACAGAGCAAATAACTATCCATACATTTAAAAAAGCGATAGTAAACTGATAAGCTGTTGGTCATTTGCACATCAAAAGTTATTCAAAAAATCTGCCAACCGCGTGCGTATATCCGCCAGCTTTCAACCATATACGAACTTTCCCGTAAAATGCTCCCGTGCATGGCGCTGTCAAAGCATCTAAAGTAGGGAGGTTTATTGATGTATTCCGATTTCCGTTTCTTTTTTTCTTCTGACGATCGAGTACCGAGCTATTGATCAACATGTTCCTGCTATAAAGTTTCACTCATGGACTCCAGTTTGTATGCAAAACTATTTATTGTTGCGGAATAGCGTCAGCCTCGAGCTATAAAGCTTCTTCGTTGTTCAGAACAGTATACAACGCTTGATAGAGTGAATTAAGTTTTGAATAATGTGCCAGTGACAGAGTCTGTTAATGCAGTAGTCATTGGTAGTGATGAAATAGACCGGTTTACCAATACATTCAAATTTTATGCATGCCTTTCTGACAAAGTGTTCGTCTTCTTGACAACCCGAAAGCTTGCCCGGGGTCATTGTGAGACATAGCAACGGATAATTATGCATACTGGATTCAAAGCATTTAAAGGCGTTTCTTGAGTTACAGATCAATAGAATACCTTGTTATTATGTCAGGACGGAAGAAACACTACGAAACTCCGTTGTGCACGAACCCGTCAGAAAACTAAAATTGACTCGTCGTAGAAGGGGTACTACCAGACCAAAAGCTAGACCGATTTCGCCGTGGTTCGCTTTCATCGGCACAAAACTCAAAAAGTCTGAACATCAGATCAACACATAGTTTCTACATTCTCAATTATATTAATGTACTTTTAGTATAACAAACGTTGCTCTATGTTTCATTATTATGAATAGTATTATCATTATTTTGATCTGTGATTGGCATAAGAATATCGCTATATACACGTATAAACGAGATTATCTGTATTGAATACAAACTGTATCTGTGTGCATGTGCACATATCAAACTACATAACACGTGGTTTTTTTTTTCCTCTTCAGAAACAGCAGTTTCATCATACACCTAATATCGCACAAACGGAGACGCATTCATATCTAAAGGTTGTTGCAGCTTTTCTTTTTTCGGTCAGAGTAGAATTCGTCATTCATTACAAAAATGTATGAGGATGATTGAATTCCCATGTTTGACTGCGCGCAGAGCAGAAATTGAAAACGCTTGACACCTGTTCAGACAACTAATTTGTCGCCGATACGTTTTATTTTTATTTTTTTATTTCTGTATCTACTTATAAATCTTGTTTATCTGTGACTTTTCTTTATTTACGTCTTTATTCATTTCTTCATTCATTCATTCATTCATTCGTTCGTTCATTCATTCATTCCTTCCTTCCTTCCTTCATTCATTCATTCGTTCATTCATTTACTCATTTTCTCCAATATTATCTACTGACTTTTTGACCGTACGGGAACTCATTTCCGGCTACGTTAGGTCGACGTTAACAAATTTATTAGTAGCTCGTATATGCAGCCGCATCTAATTTACGGGCAAGCTGTCTCCGACTGATCCGATTCTCTTGTTACGATTGAATACTTGATTTTTCTGCACATTCATATCCGTCGCTCAAATACAAGAGACGATTCACTCAAAGCATATTTTGCAATTTAACTTTTTTTTATAGCATTAAACATATTTGCTTGTAGGGTTATTGCTGACGGCATAGTAATCATGGTAATATCAGTTTATAAACCCTTTCTGTGTCAGGATCAGTGGACAGTGTGCACAGCGCTATGGGGTTTTGTGTGCCAATCGGCACCCAAAGCATGATTATAAAGGGTTAACGAAGGAATGGGGGGGGGGGGCACAGACACAGACAAACACACACAAGTATTTATTCACACTCATAATATATAGGCGTGTGTATGGCAATGATATAAGACGCTAAAGGACAATCCTACCTTCATATACATAAGAACTGAGAAAATTTAAGGAAAATCAGACAATCCGTTCAAAAGTTATGAACTTTTTGAAGTTTCTGCACAGTCACTGCTAGATGAGAAAACTACTACAGTGTATGTCACATGCTAAGAACGACATAATCAAAAATGTAAACAGAATGGCTTTCCACAAACTTTCATTTTTTTTGGGGAAAAAAAAGAGTACACATCACGTTTACTTGCTACTGTAAATGACATATAATGTTTTAAAGGTAATTCTATTCCCTCTGCCTTCTGAATGAGGCAAATCAAGTGCTCTATTATGATGCGAGAATTATGTGAAAATATGTTGAATGTTCTTTCTACTTCCTTAATATCGTTTTACGCATGTGACATTAGAAGCTGTTTAGTAGTCTTCTCATCCAGCGATGGCGGCACTGAAACTTCAAAAATTCATAATTTGTGAAATGATTGTTTAATTTTCCTCAAACTTTCACTTACAATGTATATGTTTTACTGATATAGCTACATTCTCTCAGTTCTTATGTATATGAAGGTGGACTTGTCCTAATGGATATTACTTTTGTAGTATAACTTCCTTAACTGTTCTCCCAACAACAAGGCATCGCAACAGGTGTGGTTGCCGAGATGCTTTGGTACCAGACACACGGGGATCACTCGAGATCACAGGTGCACTGGTCGCCGGAAGATGGGGTAAGGATTAATTCATTTCAATTCAGTTATTTTCATTTTTTTTTTCATCAAAACAAAACACATAATAAATCCAAAATCATATCATAGCCATATGCTTGACTCTGCAAAGGGTAAATGATATTTAAAGGGGAAGGCTAGTAACTGATCAGTGGAAATCAGTGGAAATGCTGGGAGATGATTGTTCCAATCCTTATGGGATTCATTCAAGAGTTCATTGTATATCTACTGTTGTGTGAAAATGATTTGCTTCAGAACGGTCTCATATTCAAGTAATGTGCAGATTAATGCTCCGTCACTGACCAGGGACGCTAACCTGGAAGCATTAAACTGCACATTACTCTAATATGAGACCATTCTGAAGCAAATCATTTTCACACAACAATAGATATACAATGAACTCTTGAATGAATCCCATAAGGATTGGAACAATCATCTCCCAGCATTTCCACTGATTCCCACTGATCAGTTACTAACCTTCCCCTTTAACAAAGAAAGATATAAATGCATACAGGCAAATTAAGAAGTTATGTTTAGAGTAATAATGAACTGAGAGGCTCAAAAGCATGCTAGTATATTATGATGCTTGTATATTGCGATGTATAAACACAGATACATTTCTTGCGGTACGAATATATTATTAATTCAGCCCTGTAAGAAGCCAGACAATAGGGGGCGTGCATGCACAATGTGCCCGTCGCATCGATGAGCTTTTCGTCCCACCATGTACCGGTTATCACTGTAAGGGGTTTTTTTTTTTTTTTTTCTTTGTTAGCTTGCTTGTTTTTACATTATATTAATACTGAGTGTGAAACGCTTGGAAAAAAAAAAATCTCACGCTTGTGGAGAACTCACATTCCTATCATCTTTATGTAAAGTAGATCAGAGAGGGTCTTGACTTTCAATCTACTGTGTAATGTAAATATCACCAGCTACAGTGTCGAATTAACACCACGAAGTGCCAGGTGAACACTTTTTAACACCGTCACAATACATTTTCTACACCTGTGGGTGTGGTCCTCTATTGAGGATTGATCGGTGTTAGATTTAACACCCATGGTGTTAAATCCTTTCTGTTAAACCCTCTCTGATTTTTCGCTTTTATTAACCAAGTCCCAACAACCACAGGGTTCATCATCCAACCATCAATCAATTAATCTCTGAATTTATTATAATGAAATAGCCATCATAATCTCCGCACGGCTGTATGCAGCCACCAGCTGTTTGAAGCACCTCTTCAATTCCCTCTTCAATTCCCTCTTCTGTTTCCTTGATCAGCGTGTAGGCATTCTCTTTCTTCTTTCCTTCCTTCCTTCCATTTTTCCATCTATTTTGTCGAGTCGTGTCATGTTGCTGTGTGTCTCCTATTTTCTTCCGTCTTGTCTTGAATTATACTTGTGCTAAGCATATGCAAATAAGTATTTCATAAGATTTTTCTTGAGGGGCTCACAATCTACAAGCTTGCTTTTTAGTGGACCTCTCAGTTCTTTTTTTTCCAACTGAAACATAACCTTGTATTTTTTTTTTTTGCGTATACATGCATGTAACTTTATTATTGTATCATTTGATATCATTTGCAAGATGTATGTATACGATTGTGATATGATTCCTAATCTATACTGTGTTATGTTCTGTTGGAAAGAGAAGAAGAATAGAATAAAATCAAATCAAATCAAATCAAAATAAAAAATCTAACACCGATGTTTTTACAGTGTACCCTACGAGTTATGTCATTAGCTCTTCGTTACCTGATCAGTAATGTCATTTTATCTCTCTTTCTCTCTTGCTCTGCCTTCTGGAAATTTGCTGCTCCTCATTCATCCTCCCATCCTCCCGTCTCCAGGGTTACGTCCCGCATCTCATCAGCGCCTTCTCGGAATGGGTAATGAGCATCTCATTAATGGTCTTCTACCTCACTTACACCAAAGAGTTCTTTAACCTTCAGCTTCACGTCACCGTCTCTCAGTGCGACCTTCCCGACGCTCTCTGGATCACGTGTAGGGAGGTGCTGTCCCCGCCCATCCGCACCCCTTCGTCCCGCCCCGCCTGCTCGCGGGCGGTCGCAGAAGGGGAGGTGGCTGAAGAGGGCGTGGTCGGGAGACCGTGTTGCCATAGGGACAGCCGAGAGTCGTCCGGATCAAACCAGACGAACAGCCTCCAGCAGTCGGAAAACTCGCCGCTGTGTGGAAGTACGAGCGCAACCAGTAAATCTGGGATGTTTGTTTAAAAAACGACTTTACGGACAAAGTAAGGAAGATGGACGAGTGCCTTGATACATTTCTAATGCGCTTCCGAGCTACTGATTTGCACAAAGAAACAATTTACCTTTGCATCACACCAAATTCTTTTTGATTGCGCCTGAAAGAAAGATGGTTAAATATCTATGCACCCGAAACAGCATGTTGCATTTTTTGTTGTTGTTGTTTTTTTTTTTTTAAGTCCAGACGATGAAGACTCTGTGTTCTTCTCATAATTTATTTTATCCCCTATAATTTATCTAGGTTTGAGAGTAACAGGAGTCGGCCTAGTGAGTATGATTATTGTCTTGTTTATCAAACGATACTCTCTGTGTGCCATAGCGCTGATTTCTTGTCATGTACGTATGTGTGAGAAATTTGTGATTATGCATTGTTCACTCACTGGGATAGAAGGGTAAACGGGTAGTGATCTATATGTACTGTATAGATGTCGAGCATTATGTAGGCAAGCCGAAGCTCATATTCCGTAACAACAGGAAAATTAAAGTTCTCAGGCCTAAGTTCAAAATGATATAAAAAATATAAATGGCAAAATAAATGAATGCAAATTAATGAAATAATCATTTCTTTTACTTCACTTCAGTGATCTGTTTTTAGTTAGCACTTTATTTCAACTTTCACTTAAAAACATGACACCAAATGAACACATTGAAGTTTGAGACATAAATGGCAATGGCATATTATGCATAATATTCCTTCAAGCAAGACAAAAATAGAGACTACTAGTTAATTTTGAAGTAAGCAAATTCAAGCCGATTGAGGAAGATGTATGTCTGACATAATCGGGGGAACGAAACTGGAATTAATCGTTCTATGCAATTAAGTGAATCGTACGACTTTAATTGGGAGAAATCTGCTGAAAAGCTGATAACCATATACGAAATAGGTCCCTCTGAAGAAAGAGAGAGAGAGTGGGGGGGGGGGGGGGTAGCCGTAGACTAAGACAGTGGCGGATCCAGGGGGGGGGGCGCCCCCTCTTTATTCCTTGTTAAAACAGAAGAAATGAAAAGAAAAGAAAAAATAGGGGGTGCGTGCGCCCCCTTTCAGTTTGTAAAGGCGCCTCCCTTTTACAGAATTTCTGGATCCACCCCTGGACTAAGAGAAGCATAAGGTGGAACTTATGTAGAATAATATTATAAATACAATATCATGTCGCACACTGTATATAACTGAATGGCTCTGCCATTGGCGCCGTTGACAACGAGGAAACTACAGGTCACGTCTGGCAGCCAACATGCTGAACTATTACGTAAATGAAGACAGTATTTTACTACAGAGTCATGATTTTTGTCACTTAAAAACTAAGAACCGTACTGTTATTACGCTTAACCACCCCACGTTTTATGATAACTCTTGAACGCTTGCTAACAAAGTCACTGTCCTTTTGAGTTGTGGTTTAGAAGAGGAGTGTAAAAAAAATGTCCTTTTGAGTTGTGGTTTAGAAGAGGAGTGTAAAAAAAAGTTTATTCTTTTAAACACGTCAGTCTTAATCGAGAGCATTTCGCTTGAAAACAAAACCACGTTTTACATTGGGCTCGCAGCGTAAATACCCAAACAAACAAGAAACAACAACGCTCAACGGCCTCTTGTCAAATATGAAGTGATCCCAAGTGTGAGGATGCGTTTTACAAAAAAAAAAGAAGAAAACAACAACAACAACAAAGCAAATACAATAACAGCAGAGGCATGAAATAGGAGAGGCATCCAAATTCCCATACCGAGTATAATTATCATTTGATGCCATTACAATGTTTGTTTGTTTGTTTGTTTTTTCTCCAGTCGAAGTTCGTTGAACTCTACCAGAACAAACAAGCCAAGAAACACACGACAATTTTCGATTGTAGACTGCTGGCTTGAAATGAGATAAATTTAATTCTTGACTTATGAAGATACCGCCTTTCTTTCTCCCAGCACATAAATCTGATTATGATTGAGTGTTGAAAAAGATTGTTATAAAGGAAAATCACTACTAATTTATGACGCGAGACTGTTGTGGCAAAACGTGCACACAAAATATGACAAGAGAAACGAGTGCCTTTTATTCCATTTTCACCGTACCACCTGCAAAAATCGCCTTTGTCTGAGGGATGGCTTTCACACACTGTATAACCAAATCAAGCGCTTTTATTCAGAGAGACGATATATTCGTAAGACAGCGTGTCTTACCAATTAGGGTAGCAACCACACCCATCATGGAATATATGAATTCACTGTGCTCGCTTTCATCATCATTTCTGGGCAACAGGCCCTTGGAATAATTAACATGCTATAATAAACTATTACACGTGAACGACAGAGGATAGATAGCAAGATAGATAGATAGATAAACAAAGATAGATTTACAGACAGACTTAGAGGGAGAAAGATATTAAAGAGTCAGTGTGATGTTATGTCATTCTTATTGTTATATGTTTGCTATATAGAAACACATTTTCGTATCCTGTCTTTAAAATAATGTAAGCCCGAAGAATATAGTTGCTTCGCATCATCTTCAAAAATCATTATGACGGGCAAAGACCCCTTGACCTTCCTGGCGTCACATCATTCAGTGACGGATTAAGTATATGTACACATAAATGTGTGTGTACGTGTATGTGTGTGTATGTGTGTATGTGTGTATTTTTAACGCATTCTGTTCTTGCAGACGAAAGTAACAGTCGTTGGTTTACTTTGTATATCTTGTGCCTTTAAACAGCCTATTTATGTACTGGTTTTCAAGGTGAATTTTTGTAATTACTGTACCATTTTTATGGCTTGTCGATGCCCATACGATTTCATGTAAAGTTTTGCGAATATGTAAATTCTACTATACTCTCTTCAAATAAAACACACAAACGTGTATCTTTCTTTCGAGAATCTCTCGGCTTCCATTTTGTCGCCTACTGTTTGAATGAGTTTATAGGTGAGTCACACGCTCATGCATGAGTGGAAGTTTGTCATACCGCTTTGAAAAAAAAAGATGCAGCCTTCCCACAAAACTCTAGCCTTTTTGCAAGGCCTCGTGGCTGAAAAAAAAAGACTAACTGCGATCGAGGCAACTGCTCCACTCGGTCTCGCGTTCACCCGTTTCTCGCAGTGCTGGGTATGGCGAGTTAGTCTTATTCCTCAGCCACGAGGCCTTGTCAAAAGGCTAACAAAATTTCTGCAACATCCCTCGCTTGCAACTATGAGAGGGACAGCTCGCGTACAACATAGCAGCTGTCACTACATAACAAAGTATTACGACATACCACACGTTGCAATGAATTTAACAACATGCCAACATCAAAATACTGGAAATCTCCGCTTGAATATTATTAACAAAGCAAATATATGCCGTAAAATAGAGTTGGAATACATCATTCTGCAGTGCGATCCCGTTGTAATTCCCTTATGGAACAAACACAGTGTTACCACAGTGTGTTAACATAGTTGACTATGTGTAAACAATGTGTTAACCATGTGGTCACAGTGTTGTTACAGTGTGGTATTTGAGATCACATAGTGTACCACATAATTGGCATACCGAACACAGAGTGGCACACATATACCACAGTGTGATATAGTGTTACGACAGTGTGTTCACATAGTTGACTATGTGTAAACAATGTGCTAACTATGTGGTCACAGCGTTGTCACGGTGTGAGATTTGAGATCACATAGTGTACCACATTATTGGCATACTGAACACAGAGTGACACACATATACCACAGTGTGGTATATATCGAACTATGTGTAAACCCTGTGTTCATAATGCTACCACAGTCTGGTATTTCAGTTTAAGTGTTTTACCACATAATCCCCACATAGATCACATACTGAACACACTGTGAATCATGTTTGACACAGTGTGGTATATTTTGAACTATGTGTAAACCCTGTGTTGATAGTGTTGTCACACTGTGGGATTTCAGATAATTCATTTACCACATAATCCACACAGACTTGGCATACCGGACACTGTGACTTGTGCTTACCACAGTGTCGTATATATTGAACTATGTGTAAACCCTGTGCTCGGTGTTGTCACTTTGTGGGTTTCAGATCATTCACCTGCATCATCTCCACATACTTGGCATACTGAACACACAGTGTGGTATATATTGAAATATGCGTACTCCTGTGTCCATAATGGTGTTACACAGTGGGATTTCATATAATTGATTTAACACTATAATATCCACATACTATATGTTAAGGAAAAACACTACTTTTTTTTGAATAACTAAAAAATAATAAAAATTAACTTTCCTCAAATTTACACAAAAGGTAGCCGCTGAATAACGCACAATTTTGTTGTGTACCGTTTCAAAATATTGCAGGGAACAGCATACAACAAAATTGTATGCCTATATTAGCTACCTAATGTGTAAATTTCTGGAAAGTTATATTTTCATAGGTTTTCAGTTATTCACAATCAAAAGTGCAAACTATTTTTTTAAACATCTAGTACTTTGACAGACAATGACTCATGTTTACCACATTGTGGTGTATATTGAACTTTGCTTTAGTATTGTCAGTAGGGGATTTCAGATCTTGTACTACCACATGGCATGTTAATCCTTGTAAAACCAGGCTATTTCTAGTTTTGTTAGGGGGGGGGGAAGCATTTTACCAGTTTTGTGAAAGGATTCAAGTATTGTAGTTTATTAATAAATGTACATGTATGTATCAAATTAAAAGAATATACCTCATCACTACATGTACTCCCCAGAGATTTTTATCAAGTTTGTAAAGCCACTTAACTGGTCTGATTATCCAATGAAGTAATAAACCAATAACTTAAAGCTGGACAATGTACAACACCATTTACATCCATAATAAGAGCAAAGGCATCACTATCATCTTCCGAAACCACAAAACCATGTACAAAAGCCACTTCATTGCCTGTTACTTGCACACAATAATTTATTCTGGTAGTGTGCCGAGAATATTCAGTAGTATGGATACAAACTATGTTTACAACTGCTTTCTTGTACACTTTAATTACAGAAAAATGTCACAGGATATTCTTGTAGGGTTTTTTTTTTTTTCGTGACATGCTATACCACATGACTATCACAGGACAATACCACACAGCAGTACCACACAGTGGTACCAACTGGAATATAAAAAAAGCAAAAACAAAACAAAATGCATATTACAGAATCTCATTAATAGTTGAGTTATGCTGCGAATTATGACAATTGATTTAAGCAGTACTTAACCTGTCCTATACTCCTACAGTATTACCTATCAAGTGGGAGTGCTGAGGTACAGAATGTGATACTTCATGCGGTATTTCTTTGGTATTCCTGTGGTATTCCTGTGGTATTCCTGTGGTACAGACTTTGCATAGCTCATGAATATTTATAAAAAGCAACCTAAAATTGAGAAAATTCATAAAATACTTCTAAATTCGAAGTATTTGTGATGGGATTTCCTTTGAACTATTGTCTAATAATGTTATGTTATACCAATGTCATAAATTTTGTTATGAAAAGGAAATTTCATATTCAATAACAGTGTTATCTACTCAGTAACCGTGCCTTCATGCATTACAAATATTGACAGACCTGATGACTATGTGGTATTAGATACAATTGATGACTATGTGGTGACTACCACATTGTACTGTGGTGGACTATGTGGTGACTGTCACAGTGTGGTAGACTATGTGGTGAGTACCATAGCGTGGTGGACTATGTGGTGACTGCCACAGTGTGGTAGACTATGTGGTGAATACCATAGTGTGGTGGACTATGTGGTGACTGCCACAGTGTGGTAGACTATGTGGTTATAACTCTGTGGTCATAGTGTGTGAGACTGTGGTTTGATTCACAGTGTTTTTAATATGTGTTTTGGACCATGTGGTAACGCTATGTTGCACAGTGTGGTGACGCTGTGTTTCACACTGTGGTAAATACACAGTGTTACCACACGTCCCAAAATCATATTAAACACATATTAAACACATGTGTTCGACACTGTGTTACACATTGTGTTCAACACTGTGTTCGACACTGTGTGCCACACTGTGTTGCACACTGTGTTACATAGTGTGGTAAAACTGTGTTCTTTCCATAAGGGTTAACGCACACAGTAAAAGACAAAATTGTCGTTACAACGAAGGAAAAGTTCAGGTCGCAAACTTATCATCTATAATATATCTTCATAATATACGTAAGATATTCGGGTGGTAACGAAATCTCGATACAGCCAAAGAAAACCGCACAGTTCGTTATAAACGGGAGTGCACTGTATTCATCACTGTATAAAGTCACCATCGGAAATCCATAGTAGACCTAACTGCAGACTCTGCAGGATAATCAGAAAGTCAGTCGGTGATTGAAAGAGAAACACAGCTCTTGGCTCGAATCAGTTCTATGCCTTGTATTTTATTGATTGAGTGCAATAATGATATTCAATTGAGTTTATTTCCCCATCATTCCACTGAGATGCAGATGAAGACACGCGGTCAATGAAACAGACATTTTCAAGCAATTCCAGCGAGGGCAAAGAGATTATTACATTCAATACTTTGAATATTTTCGGGAAACGGTGATGTTTAATTTTGACCTATCACAATAGCAGACTCAATTTCAATTGAGTTTGATGTCACAGTCTCTTAAAGGGACTGTACGGTACTGGTTGAGGTGGGGATTCAGGTTTATATAACATTCCTAAGTGAGATAATGAGAAACCTCTTATGAATAAGTATTGAAAGAGCATGTATTCCTCAGAAGAATCCAATGGTTTTGGGGGGTTTTTTTGATGAAAATTGGTTCATTATTGCAAATTTCAGTTTTGGATTAACGAATCTCCGGAATAACGAACCTTCGGAATAACGCCACAAATGTTCGGATTTACGAACCCTTTTTCATTTTCGGATTAACAAACCTCTACGTACAGTGTATAGGGAATTTGTGTGTTTCGGATTAATTCGTAATGGGCCACGCATTTGTACAAAAAAAAAAATGAAATGAAATAAACTGAGTAAGTAAGTAATCGACTGAAAGGGTAAAATTTTGGGTTACATCTCGTTATTCCGAAGGTTCGTAATTCCGAAGGCTCCTTAGTCCGAAGATTCGTCATTCCGAAGGTTCATTATTGCGAATTTCAGTTTTGGATTAACGAATCTCCGAAATAACGAACCTTCGGAATAACGCCACAAATGTTCGGATTTACGAACCCTTTTTCATTTTCGGATTAACAAACCTCTACGTACAGTGTATAGGGAATTTGTGTGTTTCGGATTAACGAACCTTCGGAATAACGAACCTTCGGAATAGCAAACCTTCGAAATAACGGACAGCACCCAAAATGTTTGGGTGAATCATTGCATACATCCTCAAAGTTTTTGTTTGTTCGTTTGTTTGTTTGTTTGTTTTATTTTTTCGTAGGACTGAAATACGGGGTTTCACAGCGGACCTGCGTAGAGCTACGTATACGTAGGCCTAGTGTTAGGCTGCTTACTCATGAAAAAAAAAAGACAAATGCAAGGGAGGACAAGAATGAGAAAAAATAAATGTGTTTGGGCAAATCCTTGCATCCATGCAGTCTTAAAGGTCCTGCTTGCCTTTGGGAGCGGTAGTTAAAAAATGTTCAAGATATCACATGTGATGCACATGTGTTGGTCTGTTGTATTGCAAAGCGCCCTTACATATCAAAATTTTCATAATAAAGCCTAAAATATAAGCACTATTTTTCTCATTAAATCATAACCGTACACTGTTTAGTCTGAAAACATGTTTTATTATAACTATTGTTCACATTTTGTGTATTTCACAACACTTAACATAGATTATATGGAATCAAAATTTTACAGTGGTTGTTTCTATCCCTAACTCACATTTTATAATTATTTTGAAGCACTAATGCTTGGTTTTTGTTTCATCTGCAATTTAGTTTTTGTTTGTTTGTTCATTTCCATCTGAGAAGATGGCTGGATAGCCCATATTCAGCTATGCTAAGCTGGTCTTCCATGGGGTCCAGTTGGATGTGAAGTGGGACCAAAACCGGGTTAAATACTCTGCTCTTTGCGATGAATGAATGAAGCGGGATCTTTAACGTGCATGAGCTGTGACTCTCTCATACACGGGACCTCCATTTCATGCCCTATCCGAGGGACAGAGTGTTTTTGCCTCTTGCTAGAGGGAACAGTATGTTTACACGCAACATTGCTCAGTCCAGACTCGGGTTCGAATCCGGGTCCTTGGGATCGTGAGACAGACGCGCTACCGACTGAGCCAACTCACCGCCCTTACGTACCATCGCGTAAGGGTTGACGTATAGTAGCTTGTTTTGTTTTTTTCACCATTTTCCCATTATTCATGACTACGTGGTCTCTTCCGGCATATTAAAGGCAATGTTTACCATTATTTGCAGATGAAACAAAACCCCAGCTTTAGTGCTTCAAAAAAGTTCTAGAATGTGAGTTAGGGATAGAAACAACCACTGTTAAATAAAAAAAAAAAATATCATCAGTATAATTAGTGTTAAGTATTGCCCAAATTGATGTATACAAAATGTGAATAATAGTTATAATAACATCGTTCCTAGCCTAAACCATATCTCCTTATATTTTAGGCTTTATCGCAATTATTTTCTCATTATGGTAATATGTTTTGTGATACGATTGACCTACACATGTGCATCAAATGTTATAACTGGATTTTCTTCTTCTTTTTTTATAGATACTGTATCACCTCTCGCAATGGATACGCAGTACCTTTAAGCACGTCGAACTACCGCGAGACTACGCAACTCTACGCAGATCAGGTATGGAAGCCATGTATATAGTAGGACAGCCGTAGTGGATTACCGGGTACGCAACTCTCTGCACACTGGTCCGGAGTAAATTTGACAGCACGCAACAGACTCTTTTTAAGGCCGTGTCACACCTTTCCGGGCAAGCCTTGCGTGCGACTTATGAAGATCAATTTTTACTACCTGGAGGTCCCCGGAATGAGCCGCACATGACAGTACCTAGCACGTATGTCACCCGTAGTTACCCGGAGGTGTGCACGCAAATATTTTTACCCGCAACCATGTTTAGGCCTTGTCACACCTTTCCGGGCAAGCTATGCAGGCTTGTTGCGTGTAGGGATTTTCCAGCATACCGGAAATTTCTGAGGGCAAACAAGGATTTGGGCGAGTCAGTGCATGTGTCTTACTTGCTGGACGCGTTCTACTTAAATTCTACTTGCGGGTATACTGTGTGACCTTTGTACCAGTCGCGTGGGGGCTGACAACTCAGTGAAGGAATTCCTCTGAAGGAATGGCAGAAGTCCCACGGAATGTCATTATCTTGGCTGCATACGGGGACTGCAAAATACCTGCGTGGGAGTTGCCTGCGAAGTGCTGCCGCTATGGACCTCCTATTGGCGTTCTGCGAGACCTCTCCGGGCATCCCCGCGACTCACCCGGAAAAAAGTTTTGGTCATGCTCAAAACTTGGCTGCGGTTAAATCGAACTTGCGTGAGCACCTCCGGGCAACACTGGCGAGATACGCGATAGGTACTGTCAGGTGCGGACCAACTGCTGAGAGCTCCGGGTAGCAAATTTGTTTCCCCGCAAGTCCAGCCGCAAAACTTCCCCAGATACCGTATGACAAGGCCTTTAGCATGCTCAAAACTTGTTCCGAGTGAGTCGTGGGGGTTCGCTCGCAGAGGTACACGCAGAACACCAGTAGGAGACCCTTACCGGCAGCACCTCGCAGGCAACTCCAACACAGGTACTTCTCAGTACCCCAAGTCGCTCGTAACAGAAAAGGGATCGGTTTCAAAGCTCTCACGCAGGTCACACGGAATGCACGCAAGTAGAAGCTAAGTAGCACGCGTCTAGTAGGTAAGAAACAAGTGCAAAAATTGAAAACATTCTTGTTCGCCCGCGGAAAATCTTCTACGTGCTTGAAACCACCTCCTCGCCACAAGCCCGGGTAGCTTGCCCAGAAAGGTGTGACACGGCCTTTAGATTTCGCTTGGCAGTGATTGTGCGAGGTTGTAAAACGGGGTGTCTGCCTCCAAAACTGTGATTCAGATCTTCTTGTTGATGGGGTTATGTTCGTCGAGCTGAGTAGGTTCTCGCACCTCCATCTTGCGGGATGCGCCCCTCGAGGGCCCGGCCAGGGAGGTCGACACGGTGTTGACAGCAATTCGAGGAAGTTGAGCAACTTCATGGTTCTGGCGATAGAGGGCGGAAACCTGCCGAGTGAAATACAGACACAAGCGTCATTTTGCAGGCAATCACACATACAGTGTAATAATAATCAATTGTTGATTACGACATCCTTGGACATCTTTTTTTGCTATAATGATGATGGCTTTTTAACATGTCATCAACAGATGAATAGATATGGGCCTTTTCAGTGTGGGGGCGCTGTGACTTATTGGATAAGACTGACTCCCGACTCTCAATCAGAGGACCCGAGTTCGATTCCCGCCCAGTGCTAACGTCCTTGGACGAGATGTTTTTACCCATCATGTCCCTCTCGACCTAGGAGTGTGTCTGGCAACGCTAGGGTAAAAGTAATGGCAGGGCCCTCTGGAAGAGCACTGGCAACACTGAGTGGCAACACTGAAGAGGCTACCCTGGAGAAATACGACTTTATTATTTCTATTATCTTATCAATATCATTATTAATATTATTTTTTCTTCTACTACTACTACTACCATTTCTATTTTAATCATGATATAATAATGTTATCATAGTTATTTTATCATTTTCATCATCATTATTAATAACGTAGTTATTCTATTGTCACGTGATTGTGTGAGCGGACATTTAAAAACGAAAGATTTTCTCGGGTCTCGACTTTAGTCCAGAGAGAGAGAGAGAGAGGGGGGGGGGGGGGGGGTGAGGGGGAGAGAGAGAAAGAGACTGACTGTAGTCACGTGGTAAGAAAAGTTTGCTGACCTTTGGAAAGAATAACGTGCACAGGATGGAGGTGGAACAGAAGAGAATGAAGCCAGCCGTCACCGTGTACGTCACGTTCAGCGAGTTCGCGTTGAATATGCAGAGCGGGACAGCGACGGCGCAGCACAGGCAGGCGTTGTAGATGGAAAGCCCCACATAGTAGCTGTCATTGAGACCTGGCAGACTGATGGTCCTGTGACGGGTACAGGAATCAATCAAACCACTTAAAATCGTCGTTTAAAGGGATGGTATAGCTTTGGTGGAGATGGGGGACTTAGATTCTGTAACTTTTTGTCCGATAATTGGAAGCCATTTATGAAATGATATTGTTATAGACCATACAACTCTAAGAGGTATATTTCAAAGTTTCTTTCATGAAAATCGGTTTTGAAATGACCGAGATATTCGAAAACAAAGTAAAAACCAAAGTGGTCCTAATGAAAGGTGGGCCCTTTAATTCATTAGGACCTCTTGGTTGCCAGATATCTTAGCCATTTCAAAACCAATCTTATCAAATAAAAATTGAATTCCTTTGAGAATTGCGTGCTCTTTCATATTTCATAAGAGGTTTCTCATTATCTCATAAAGATGTTGGAAACCAGAAGCCCCATCTCAACATAGTGTATGTGACCGTGCATCACAAAACGAACAAAAAGTCGCACGCAGTGATTTTGATCTTGAATTTGGTTGATATCGGGTAAAGTAGCTTTCTTTTGATTATTTACCATTAGGGCCTAAAAATGAAGTTGTCTTTCGCCAAATGACAACACACAATAAAACAGTCTTTTTGCACAACGCTTCAACAAATGTATATATTACTTTAGAATCGGAGTTATGGGTTGATTTTTTCTCTCTCTCTCTCTGAAAGTAGACATTTTTGGTTCTGCTGATAAAATAAAGTTCATGCGGACGAAGTGCTATCATAGCTCCATTTACTCATTACTTTCTAAATACATACAAAATTATTGTGTGTGTTTATACGATTGCACGACTTCGAGAAAAGAAATCATGAATTACTTCCTTGAGTGTAAGTCGACGGCAAATAATGTGTACACATCTAAACTCATAAACCTAACCGAAAATCTGATACCAATAAAAGCGAGTTGAAAATTGGCTTCTGATGGTTTCTACATCGATCATGAATTTTCAGAAAAATATGCATGCAATTGTCGTGTTTGATATCTTTGAAGTGTATCTTACTTTATACTTTAAACACAATGATTATAGTCCCAATATTTTTTGTAAGATGTTTGAAATATCGCGCAGCTAGAAACCAATTTATACTCAATTTGTAATCTAGTACAAATGATGGAATGGAAATGTGTGTTTTTTTTTATATAAAAGAGAATGTAAAATTTGGAAAATATTGGAAATATAAAAAAGACATCAAAATACTTTTAAAGTTACAATTGAATAGGTTACACAGTTGGTGAAATAGGTCAACCTACGTGTATAGCTAATCTTAAGTTTTCATATTTTCTGAATGAGCAAGTCTTCCTCTACATTATGTCAAAGTTTGGGATCACAAAACATACAGGAAACTGTGATTTTAGTAATTTTTCTCAAACACTTTATTGTAGAACAGTGTGATTAGATGATTCTAATAGAGTCCTCTTTTCATTTCTTAAAACCCGGTATACACTATTCACTTTCAACACTAATAACTTTTGAACGGAAAATGCTACTGCTTTGAAAATTGTCATTAATCAAGGACAAATGTGTTAATAAAACATGCCTCATTTCAGCTTAATCTGATAATTAATTATTATTGCTCCGGTGGTTAACACCCTGTTTTTTGGGCCATTCATGGCACAGCTAGCGTTGCTTGGAAAAGAATAAGCGCTTGAATAGACGCTTTACTTCAGAGCCTTTTTTCTCAGTTCACACTTTTCCAGAGTGTGTGCTTTCTTTCCAACATTAAAGTAGGTTACGAGAGTCCATTTTAATTGAGTTAGACATCATTTTAAAGCTGATAGTCTGATCTTTTAGAATCTGCCCTTAACTAAAAATCCATGTCTGGCAACTTTTTGTGGTGCAGGGTCACATATAATCCCTTTAGCATGTTTAAATCACCTTATTAAAGTGGCACCTCTGAATTTTACTGCTATCCAATGTTTAAGAACGGTTTGACGTGTTTGATGGAAGTGGTTACATTAATTAATTTTTATTGAATCTGCAAAAAAGAAAAAAAAATCTGAAAGACACTTTTAAAAAGTTTGCCACTTTGTGAGTAACACAGGAACTCTAATCATTTACAAACTTTATCAAGGAAGAGCCTTTTGAAGGTTTTGTAACCGAAACAAACTATATACGTGAAAGAAATTAACGATTTTTTTTTTCATTCTTGACTTTACGAAGCAAACCGAATAATGATAATAAGAATACAAACAAACAGAGTTTACATACAAGGAAAGCGTGATGCAGTACTTCCATAAACTTTATCATTTAGTTCAGTGCTTACTGATTGCTCTTCAAACTCCAGTTTTATGTGTACTCACCGGGTTTGCCAAGAGAGGAATGCACCAAAGAGCATTATGAAGGCCTTGTAAACCACGAGAATGACGGTCCATACGGTGTTGTGGGTCGTGGAACAGCGGCGATACACGTGGATGTAGACCACAAACTGTGCTCGATCCTCTTCGCTCTGTGAACCACACAGGGCAATCATACACGTTAGTTTACGTACATAGTACATGTGATCGTCTTTACAGTTATACTGCAGTGGGCATCGGGGACAGACATATTATACGAAACTTCTCAAAATCTACAGGGGAGGGGATGAGGACACCTTCCCCCGTGACAGGAGATTTCCAGAAATCGCTGGCCAATATGTATTGTTAAGTGCTACGATTAACACGAAAACAACAACAACAACAACAACAACAACAACAACAACAATAACAATAACAACAAAGCAGTATCCTATACGGGAAAGATTTATGGGGGATGTCTAATATGTTATGTGTTTGTTGAACCATAAGAAGCCATATAAACATGTAGGCCTACTGGCAGCACATGACAGTGTGAGATTAATAATAATTGATACAACTGCAGTAATCAGAATCTCAGCTACAATCGAAATGGTAGCTTGATATAAGTCAATCTGACAAAGGCAACATTGAGTAGATTGTATTTAAAAGTGATAGCTTTTCATGTACATTGCATGACGACACTGTCAGTGCAGGTTGCACCGTGCTCAAGATTCTTTTTTTTTTTCTTCTTCTTCTTCTTCTCTGTTCTTACCCGTGGTTGCTCTATCATCTCGTCGATCACGCGGTAAGGGTCGATGATATGCTTCGTGATTAGGATGACGACGTCGATGATGAGAAGAATGACAATGATCGCCACCAGATGGCGGTCTTTGATGACCTAGAGCATAGGACACAAGTCGATTAGGAGCAATAGAGCTGGGATATTTTAGAACAGAACCACAAATGTCATAAAATAATATCTTAAGCTCGCCTCACACTATACGACTCACGACTATACAACTGACAGACTTTGGATCCGCGGCGGGTTTTAAAGGGGAAATCCAGTCCAAACATAAGTTAGTCTGATAAGAAAGAGTAAAATATTAGACAGTTATTATGTATTGAAGTTTCGCTATTTTGGGGGGAAACAGTTCTTGAACAGTCAATGTGAATATGGAAATGGCAAAGTGAGCATGTCTTTCCCTCACAACGTACCATACAATTTGTACATATTTTTTTTTTTGTTTTGTTTTGTTCAAACGCAATTATGCCCGAAGCTCAGTTGCTCGTATTTCTAACAGATCACTATTCTGATGTCATTCAACAAGCATGATAAGCCAGGAATAACGTCATGTTTCAGACTTCAATGACAGAAACATTGATTTTTTTTTTTTTTTGTACTACACGATCAATGGAAAATTGTGAGGGTATGACATGGTTAGCTCACTCATTTGCATATTCATACCCACTGTACAAGAACTTTTATGGAAAAATTATCAAAACTTAACATTTCATAACTTTCTTATCTTATATTTACATCCGATTTCAGTCAAATTTTTATAGTTGAACTCATAGAATTTTACTCTTTTTTATTAGAACTTATTTTTGGACTGGATTTCCTTTTTAATATTCATCCAGAGAACAACCCCTGCACTAGAACCAACATTGTTAGGTAGCCATTTTCCGTTTTAATCTGGATCGAGCGATAATGATCGAGAGACGCCGTGGGTAAAAAACATCTCGTCCAAGGACGCAAGCACCTTTAAAAAAAAAAAAAAAAATCCCGCAACTTGGTTATCTTCTGTAGATGGAAGTCACACAAAATATTTTGCTGAAACTCTCGTTACCTAATGTATAAGTCTAAGGACTGAGGGAGAATTAAAGGAGCATCCCAGATAATTCACAAAACCTCACATCATACAATTTGTAAATCGATATTGCCATGTGTCTGTTGAATTTATTTTGGTCTTGAGCAGATAAATCTACACTCTAAAACCGCAAAAGCATAATGCATTGAACAATGATAATGAAATAGGAGATTCACATCTTTATTCTAATAGTCTGTGTAGAATTGTAAATTCCATTACACTGCACCTGTGTTAAATTCATGCATGCTTTCTTCTTTTGCTCAGCTTCCTTGAGCACCGGTCATGCATTCTTATGTGAAGCTGTTATGTCATCATACTTTCTTCTTCATTAGGCGTTTTCACATCAGCCCGATGATTCGAAATAGCGCGCTATTTTCTGAGTTGGGAAATTTTCCCGATAGCGAAATAGCGCGCTATTTGATAATGTGAACACAAATTAACGTGCTAATTGTATCGCTCTGATCGAGAAAATTTCTCGGTCCAACTCGGGAAATTTCTGAAATAGCGGGATAGTAGCGCGCTATTTGATAATGTGAAAACGACTCGAGAAATTAGCGCGATGCATGCCATTATGCCTAGCGTGTGTGACCCGATCGATCGAGGCAAACTGCACACAAATTACGAGGAATTTTTGAGAGGGCACACACATTACTTATGCTGTTTGCACATACTCGGCTGTCGAATTAGCTCGACAAAAATTCGGGCTGATACTCTTCGGGCTGATGTGAATAAGAAATGAAATAGCGCGCTAACTCGCAATCGCGAAAAATTTCTCGAGCTTGGATTTTTATCGGGCTGATGTGAAAACGCCTATTGTGATTTGTTATGAACTTGGAAAATACTTTTTTGTCATCCCAATCACTATAAATTCTGAAAATTCGCACCCAGTGTAACCAATCTATTGACGCTCAAATGCAACATCTAAGATCATCTGGAGATCTATCCTTAGAAATACGGGGCCATTTTGAATAGGGGATCTTTAAGTTCTCGTAATTCTCTGTCCTGAAATACAATTATTTCATATCTTTCGCCTTTTTTAATCTTTAATAAAATGTTGAGTGCCGCAATGCTGTCAGAAAAGTGAACAGTATCTACATTAAATAATAAAAATACTGCATAATGACAAATGTCCTCTAGACCATGCACCAGTAGACAACGTATATTCATTAAGGCCCTTTGTTTTTACATCATGTGAATTTGTTTTAGCGTGTGTGCGTGTATAGCAGGCGGCGATGGCTCACCCAGATTGAATTCACGTCGCGGTGCAGTCATCAAATTACTGAAAAAAAAAAATAACTGCCAAATTGTTGACTTTCAATAACATTACGTACTTTGCCCTCGATTTTTTTTTTCTCCAAGTTCGGCTTCTCCCAAAGATACGTCACATTACTTTGACTTTCCCCTACCTTATCCTTTTCGCTTGCAAAACAAAAGATTGTTTGGCTTCCGAAGTCTCGGACATCGCTGAGATTCAAACATTACATGGATAAAAGAAATGTAACCGTACTTCAAAACAACATCAAAAGAATGAATACAGGGAAGGCTCAACTCTCGCGTAATGATACTTCTGATATTGGATATGTCTTCCTTTACTCTGTGATTTGTGCATCATGCTCCTCATTAAAAGTAACTTGATTACTGCCCACGTAAAGGTTGCCTGGCTTCTCTTTATAACAGTTTCATAAGGAAACCGAACATCAATTTTGTCGTTTCAGTATTTTTTTTTTCAGAACCTAACGTATTGAGTTGAATGATGGCTAATTTGTGTCATTTGGTTAAATGGTAACATTCCTGAAAATAGGGAAAGAAAGCAGGACTCTGGAAAAGTACAGTTTAGGAGATTTTTTTTTTTTTTTCATAGTTGAAGTTGTCAAAACATAGGTAATATAGACCTACTCTTTTATGAAAAAAAAAATCAAATGCAAAACACCGCAGCAACGTGATTATAATCAAATACATAGAAAATCATCAAGGATCAGTGTATATACGTATAGGCAAAACTTCGGTCATATGCCTTCACATTTGTGATGACGTCATTACACACTATCAAAGAGTGAATTCTAGATAGCTATAAATGAAGAGTAAAGATCAACCTGCATTTGATTACATACATTTTTTACCTTTCGCATGGTGCGTTTGTTGATGACGATATTGTAAACTCTCCACATCTTAGTAAACATTCCACCAAACGCCACGGTGAATGACAACGAAATCAGCCATATGCGGGACTGGGTGGGAAATACACACGAACACAACTTCTAAAAGACTTAATAATTCCTCATATGTGTAACTTTAGACTCATAGAATGAGATATACTTTTCCTGTTTTTTTTTGAATATTTTAACTTCATTGTTTACTTCAGAGTCTGTGAAGTAGTAAAGATGTGTAGACATAGAACGTGTGGTGACCAAAGAAGGGATGAAATTGCCACTTCATGTGGATGGAGTTTGTCATTATCACTTTTATTCACGTTTTGGGAAATCTTGTGAGATTCTAAATATCTTTACAAATATCACAATTACCCAATGCATTAAGACTGCAGCTATTATTCTGTGGCTGGTTTCACACTGTTCATGAGAGTCAACCTCGAATAGGGATTGCATTTCCCCATTCACTTAGTGGTAACTGAACTATATAGCTTGTGCCTCTAAGTTGTTCACAACCTCTCTCAAGCTTTTCTTTTTGAAAATTCTCTATCCCCGGAATTTCAAAAGTGTAACACTACACACTGCTACATGTACCATTTTGAGTTGCATTTGCATGCAATATGTTTGTAGGAGAAAATAAAGCTAAACATTTATTGTGAAAATGATTTAGGATACATACAATGTACGACGCATCTTAAAACCATACATAACATGATTAAACCATAAACATAAGAGAATTTAAAGAGTGAAAGCCTGTCTGGTGAACGGAAAATATAATCAAGTCTTTTGTAGACCTACATCTACATTATATTCTTTTCTTGTTCAAATTGAAACAACCAGAAAACACTAATCATGTAAGTGTACTTTTTACATACGTGCATTTGTTTTGTAGAATATGTTCTTAAAAGAGAGACCATTTTTCTTTCAAAGAATGGGCTACCCTGTGAACATTACTCTCTATTACTCCATAGAAATATTATGTAGATAAATACCACATGACAAAAGCAAAGCCATAGGGACCTATAGTACCACACTAACCACGCAGATACGAGCCTGATTATTCTCGGAGATGTAGGGAAGATCTATCCCAAGCAGGACCACGCAGATATAAGCTAGGCAGATACCGCAGATGATCAGGTTGTTGAGGTTCGGACTTGACATCTTAATGTGTCTTTCGAATTAATTGGAAAGAAAATAGTTGACGCAATGGAGGAGAAAATGACACTTATATCATAGGAAGTATTCGTTGACGTCTAGTGTAGTGCAGCGTAATAACATTTTTATGTCTGTTTGTGATAGATTTTGTTTTCATTAATTTGGACATGTACACGCATAGAGATCTTATGGTATTATGCGTTCTAAGAAGTGACTATTATTATTATTATTATTATTATTATTATTATTATTATTATTATGTCTGAAGAATAGAAAACTATATCAATTGAATACAATGAATAGACAAGATTGTTGTGTGTTCTCAAAAAGATGCCGGATTTGGTGATTTTTGTGTCGATATATACATATATGTATATATAAATTCTTTTATTTATATATTGCCACTGTTTGAGAGTTTGCCCTTTATCATGTTTATCAACAGAAATATACACCGATTATTCAGCAATTACTAGTATGAGGAAAACCATCATAAGAATCACATTATGACATTTGAAATCACACTGCTGATAAGTCCATATTGTTCCTATGTATCAAAGTAACTTTGATGTTTCCTTAAACGGGAAGGTTTATGCATGTATATGCCAATAAAATTTGAAAAATAACGCACATCAAATTCAAATATGTATCAGCAGCAGTAAACGACTAACGTTACAGGGCAACGTGGCGTAACATTACGCTTAATTCAAGATTCTGATATTGCAAAGTACCGTACTGGCATGCACAGGGACGATCATACTGATTTATTAACCTTTGAACTTTTAAGTTTAAACCTGGTGTACCTTTTCTTCCGGTTCTTGACGTTGAAGCCGAGGAAGACTAGAGCAAGCGCGACCCCGAGAGCGGAGATGACGCCCATGATGATGACCACGACTTTCGAGATCGACTGGCGCACAAATATCTCCTCCGTTCGATCGTCGTCAAACGGGGCACGCCCATCTGAAATTTAGTGTCGAGGTAATGATAATGTTGACACTGATAGACAGAAGAATAACACTTTGTCAATCCAGGGGCCCGTTTCATAAAGTTGAGCCTAAGATCTATATTAACATGATTAAGTTTAATGCAATTATTGAGAAACCTGCGAGTCATACCGAGTCATACAGTCCACAATACAGCCCACTAACCCATGATCTCGACATTATAAAATAGGTCCACGAGCTATACGGTTTATCAGCTCGACACTTGGCAAACAAGGCCCATAAGCTTGACACTACGAAAAAAGACCCACGAGAACATCATATCACGGGGCTTAATGTACAGAATAAATGCAGTGTCGGTCGCCTAGGTTTTTTTTTTTTCCTCTGGTGTCGAGTTTGTGGGCCTTATTTGCCTAGTGTCTAGCTCATGGGCCTTATTGGCGTAGCGGTGAACTTTTCATTTTTTTATTCACTTTTTTTTTTTGCCTAGTATCGAGTTTGTAGACTGTGTGACTTTTGGTGTATGTGTCTAGTTGGCTGTATGACTCATGGGTGACTGTCCATGGCTGTACGACAAGTGGGTGTCGAGGTCGTGGGAAGGTCCCCTTGAAATCAAGCCCAAGGTATTTTCCTGAAACGGTTTTACAGTCAATGCTAATCTTACGCTCGATTCCTTAAGTAACGCTTGATATATCGAGCGTAAGATAAATCGCAGCTCTTCATGAGACGGCCCCCTTTGTAAGCGTCGTTCCTTCAGGGGTCCGGCTTGTTAGCACCTGGGACTAGACAGCTAGAGTAGCGGTTGTGGGTCGGTGGCTAACTAGAAAACGGACTATCAACCACGAAGGCTATAGGGTCGAGTCCACTGGCTACAGCTGCAGCCGTGGCAGCTGCGCCCCCTGGCAAGGCACTTTATCCTTATCGGCTATAATAGACCTTCTGAGGGTACATAAAGTACCGTCCGTGTGTGGTTGCATGTTTATGATCACTACCTTGTCAGCCTCCAAATAAGAACAACCAAGTAAGAGACGTTGTCAAAACAAACAAAAAAATCATATCTATGAACAGTTGGTGCAGTGGCTTCATCTAAGACACCACTAACGAATCCCACAGACTCATCAACGCATTTTAATAGATACATTATTGATTATCCTAACTCTATGCAGGATACCGTCGTTAGTTGACAGAAAGATCTTAGTTTCTTTACATTTTCAAAGATACTGTCGTAACAAGTATGAAGTCTGATCGTTTCATGAACTTTATGCAAATCAGATTTAGTGATGTAATTGATTCTCAACACTCCCTTTGGCCAGTACACCTAGCTTTTTTCTAAATGAAGAGTTTGTTTGCAAAAACCGATAAGTCCATATTTGTCAAATGGAGATATTTGCGATTAAAGGTCAAGAAAAACAAAGAGAATAATAAGAAAATTTTTGCTTCTTTTGACCATAACTTCAAAAATATACCTTTATAATTATGATGTGATCAATATATCATTTAAAAGGTATTATTTTGTACTTTATGACAGAGACCCTATTTCAAAATCTTCAAAAATGGACTTATCGGTTTTTGCACACAAACTCTTCAAATATACTTAAATTTTTTGAAATGAAACAAAATACTCTATGTAGTACGTCAAAAGATTATACTGATGTAAAATGCACCAGCGATGCATTTACATCTGATGAAAGTGATGTTTACTTTAGTCTATACTAAGACAGACCTTACAACTGATTAAAGAATTGCCCTACACCGATTTAGGTAAGTACCGAAATGATCAGATTTTAATAGTAGATTGACATATTGCCCTACACCGATATAGGAAAGCACCGAATTGATCAGTTTTTGATAGTAGAAATCATGATAAAAATGGGCATACACACTCGGGTAGGATTCGAACATACGCCCTTCTATGTCCAATCCACTAGACTACCGAGCTTCTAATACTCATAGCATGCAGCGGGCACAGGGCACTTTTTTTTTTTCTTCAAATAAATGAAATTCTTGCGTCGAGTTGTCTTTATTGCAACAGATTGACAAAGTATTACTCTACATCGACGTAAATAAAAATTATTCGATGTTTAGTTGGTATTAGTAGTAGCCATGATAAAAAAAAGAATATCATTGCGTACACTTTCTGGCAGGATTCGAACCTACAACCTCCTATACTCAGCGGGCAGGCGTCATATCCACTTGACTAATTCGACGCAAGAATTTCATTAATTTGAATAAGAGAGGTGTTGTAATACGCAATAACATGAGATGATTTTCGAATATGCAGACCGAAGAAGATGTGATATAAAAGGTTTTTTTTTTTTTTTCAAACCCAATATCGCCCTGTATATTTTTTTTCAAACTATAGATTTCTTCGTGTTCTTTTATACGAAACTGAATGATTTTTTTTTTTTTTTGAGCAGATGGACTCGTTGCGTCCAATTTTGGTAGCCGTCATCACATGTCTAACTTTATGATAGTTATTTTAACTTTCCCATGTCATGTACGATTGTGTAAGGAAGATGAAAGGTATGATGAAATTTTATCACAAGATTGTTGATCATAGCAATTTGCCAAATTGTTCATGAAAAACAACGAAATTAAGCATGATATATATATATATATATATATATATATGTTTATACAAAATATACATTGTTACTATTATGTAAATGAATATAATGTTCAACTACATTAACATCAATAGCTGCATTAGATGCAGTATAGGTGCTACTTACTGTTCCGTTCCCATATGACATCTGTTGGCAAAATCCAGCTAATGGACTCTCCTTGCTGCAATGTTCCGATAACTATTCTGGATTCGTCTGCAAAATAAAGATATATATATATATATATACATATATATATATATATAT
Organism: Diadema setosum; assembly: GCA_033980235.1. Lineage (NCBI taxonomy): Eukaryota > Metazoa > Echinodermata > Echinoidea > Diadematoida > Diadematidae > Diadema > Diadema setosum. The sequence continues at coordinate 13,031,539 of CM067071.1, forward strand.
ATATATATATATATATATATATATTTTTATATATGTATATGCATATATGACATTACATATATACACATATTCATATAATCATATTGGTAGTAATCAATACGGAAATCCAATTGTAATTTTTGGGCGACATTCTATTTCATATAAGTGTACGAATGAAAGAGAGATCATTTCGCCGAACATACTTTATTTCCGAGCTTTTGGCCCCAGGTCTTGTTGGGAATGTTATGTTATAACAGACATATATGATGAATAAAAGTCAACACAAATTACGTCATGAATAGTGTAAATACTCCATAAGTGCATATACATACATATATCATATACCCAGACATACTGTAACATAAACGAAATGATAAAGTTATATTTGATTGCGGAAATGTTCTTTATATTTGTAAACTAAGTCTGATGAGACATAATTATAAAAAAAAGTAGTGTGTTTTACCTGTAAACAGGTATGACATTTTAGGTGTCTTGATTCGCGACAAAGAACACATAGACTTCCTTTTAATTACAGACATCACTTGGTAATCTCGTTGTAATCACTCTTGAACAAATTGGATAAATATTGTTCATGTTATTTCTATATCTTCGGAAATATACTTATGATTCGCCCTTTGATGTCCTTCTCACACGTTGGAGATATTACCGCCCCGCGTTTGCTTGCTTGTTTTGTTTGCTTGTTTGTTTCATTTTCCATCTTAGAAGATAGCTAGATAGCCCATATTCAGCTGCACTGTATAGCTAGTCTTCTAGGGATTTAGTTGGGTGTGAGGCGGGACCCCTTCACCGGCTTATGCACACTGCTTTTTGCAATCAATGAATGAAGCGGGATCTTTTACGTGCATGAGGTGGGCATCTCTTACACACCGGACCTCCATTTTTTTTTTTTGTCAATTACATTCAATTCAATTCAAATAAAGTTTTGTTTCCAATAACACATGTTTGTTACCGATGCATACTTAACATACACTTATGGAATTAATTATTCAAACTTATCGGAAAGGCCCACTTAAAAGAAAAGCTTGTAGGAATGTGGACCGCTTTAGTATAGTAAGTCCAACTTATAACACTTAATGTACAATGGATGTCCTATCCGAGGGAAAGAGTTTTGGCCCTTACTGAATGGGGATAGTACGAGTACACACAACATCGCTCAGTTAGACTTGGGAATCGAATTCATTTCCTGAGGCAAACGCACTACCGACCGACCCAAATCACTGCGTGTATAAGAAAAGTATCGAAGTGGTCTTACCTCTAATTTGCTGAATGATGAAGGCACCGATCCGATCACCATCTGGTTTGAAGCTCACCGGACCCTAGCAAATGACATGAGCAAAACTTTAATCAAGCCGGACTTTCACATGTACCGAGATTGCTTAATTTCAAACACGATAATGCATGATTAAGCAAAGTAGAATCGTGTTTCAAATTAAAGCAACCTTGTCGTGTGAATGGAAACGGAAATCGCTGACGATGATTTGAACTTAACTCTATTCGTGTTCCAATGACAATTCGGAGGTGTTTTTCAATCACGTTTTGTCAGAATTAAGCAGCGAATCTAGCGTGTGAACATAACATTATTATCTTCAATCGTGTTTTGAGGGGCAGAGAATAGGGTGACTTTCCAATCATTCCCGCAGAAACTAGGGTCAAGAGTGATTGATGGGAACTTGGCATGAAGCCAAACCTCCCCTCCTTGCTCTGAAATTCAAAATAACAGAATCCACGAAGCCTTTATTCCTGACGTGTGAACTAACCAAAGGAAACCAAAACCCAAAGAGCAATGTGGTTTGAGTGACAGGAACATCAGAAGAACACATCAGTGAAAGTTTGAGGAAAATCGGACAATCGATGCAACGGTTATGAATTGTTAAAGTTTTGGTGTTGCAATCAATCACTGGATAAGGAGGCTACTAGAGTTCATGTGTGACGTCATGTGTGGTCAACAGTATAAAGAAAATATAAAGGGAATTCCACCCCCCCCCCCAAAAAAAAAAAATCATTTTTCATGAAAATTACACGAGTCCATCAACTTGATTAGTCCCCCTGCTGTCTGAAAGCACAGTGGAGACTCGAGAAAAAACAAACCAAACATAGAGGCAAAAATGGAATCTCTCCTTATAGTTGCGATGTGGTTGGTAGCAACTAAGACACGCTGAAGGAACCTATACCAACAATCAACACGTCAACTGCAAAGGGGATAGGCGCTGTATCATGGTTTCAAGGTTTCAAAGTCTAGTTCATTTTTTTTTACAAAAGATATTTTCACTTCCTTTGATAGCAGAGAAAAAGGTAAGATCAACACAGCAGAATGAAAAGGCTATACAATAATTGAGGAAACTTATATACATTATAGTAAGAAAAAAGAAACAGAAGATGTGGAAATAAAGTACATGTATAACGTTGCATTAAGTGCGAAAAATGGATGACCCAAAAAGGGCTTGGAGAATGTGGGCCCCTCTGGAAGAGAACATCAATGGGACGATAAGATTGAAGAACCGAAAAGAAAAAAAAAAGAAGAGGAAGAAGGCTGATCCTTACGGACACGCCGTAGAACTCGGCCTCAAGGATGTTCCTGTACAGAATGTTCACCATGGCGGGGCTCTCGTACGTGAAGTGCTCTAGCGATCGATTCCCCAGGTGACCAACTGACGAGTTGAGTCCAAGCGAAAGAGCCCAAATGGCGTCGTGCGCGTTGGCCGCCACGTCCTGGTTGTTGAGCAGGATGTGGGAGCCCAGGATCTCGGCCATCTGTAACCGGAACGAGGATGCGGTCTGCCGGAGGCGACCGTATGGCAAGCCTCTTTACCATTTAAAGTTAATTTCTGTTATCTCGAATTCCATTTTGTGATACCAAAATATCAAATTTCTGATATCACGAATTCAATTTGTGATATCAAGAATGAAATTTGTGATATCACAAATTCCCATAAGTGTAGCACATGAACTTAATATGTGATATCAAGAAGTCGAATTAGTGATATCACGAAATCCATTTTTGATATCACAAATTCAATTCATATCACAAATTCGAATTCGTGATATCAAAAATTAAATTTGAAGAGTTTGTTCGCAAAAACCGAGAAGTCCATATTTGCCAAATAGAGATATTTGCGATTAAAGGTCAAGAAAAATAAAAAGAACAATAAGAAAATGTTTGCCTCTTTTGACCATAACTTAAAAAATGTACCTTTATATGTAGTGACCAATACATCATTTAAAAGATATTATTTTGTACTTTATGACAGAGACCGTACTTCAAAATCTTCAAAAATGGACTTATCGGTTTTTGCGAATAAACTCTTCATTTGTTATATCGCTGAATGAATTTGTGATATCAGAATTTCGAATTCTTGATATGAAAAATAGGCCTCACGTGAAAAACCAATGGTAATTCGTGGTATCACAAAATGAATTTTAATATTATAAATTCGAATGTTGGACATCCAAACGTGACACGTAACGACAACGATTGGCCGTGCGTTGCGATGTCTTGGAAAAGCAATGCATCTATCGTGTCTTTTTATCCATCTACTCATCTTTCTGTTTGTCCTAATACTACCTGCCTTTCCATCTACCTACCTATATTGTCTGTCTTCGTATATATCTACAATCTTGATCTCTTCCTAATATTTATGAACGTATATTAATTCATACCCACTCTCATCATTGTAAGATCCATGTATGTGATTTTCAAAGCTAAATTCTTCTTCTTCTTCTTCTCTTCTTCTTCTTCTTCTCTTCTTCTTCTTCTTCTCCAATTCTTTCTCATCCTTCTTTTCTTCACAGGGTTCATGTTTGACAATAAACACACTGTTTTTGTGTAAGTAGGTGGTATTAGGGGATGGATACTTCACTGGGTTAGCACTCTGCTCTTTGCTATGAATGAGTGAAGGGGGTTTTTTACTTCCAAGAGTTGTGACTATCTCACACATGGGACCTCCATTTGATAAACGAATAATTGTCCTATCTGAGGGACAGAAAGTTTTTGCCTCTTACAAGAGGGGACGGCATAAGAACACACAGCATTGCTAAGTAAGACTCGGGAATCGAACCTGTTTTGCATAGCTGGATTACCACTGATCGCTGCAATACCCTATTATTACAACTTTTTTTTTCAATATTGAAATACATCCTACTCCCCCCCCCCCATAAAAAAATAATAATGATAATAATAAATAAATAAATAAACAAATCAACATTTAAGTACAGGTCGGACATACCAGGTTTCTCGATGTATAATTTTGCGAATAATCGGACGTGTTTAACATTTCCGTTGTCACCCTCTTTCCCCGTAACACACACACGCACACACACACACACACACACACACTCATAAGAATACCTTGATTCCTCCATTTTTTTGTATGATGTTAAAAACAGTTTTGAATTCTAAATCGATTTCCTTTTTTCCATATTTGGAACAATAAATTTTGAATAAGTTACGGAGAGTGCCTAAATGAGCTAGGTAAATAATATCTTTGATTTTTTTTTTTAAAGATTGTAGTGTGTGTTCTTGTGCATTTGGTTTGTTCTGTCTTGTCTTTGATAATATTTATATTTATTGTTTCCATTAAAGGCTATTTTTTTTTGTTCTCATTCCCCCCTCGTTTTCTATGTATACGACTCTAGAGTTATTGGTGTTAACGTATGTTAGAGAGTATAGTCCAAAAAAGGATCAGACGTCATGTAATTTTACTATAATTGAATGCTATTAAAATGTTTGTTTGTTTTTTGAAAAAGAATTTCTTCTGATCAATAAAATCCAGAAATAAAAAAAGAGATACATTTTGATATGTTGCAGATTTAATTAAATGCCTGTTTGCCGCTCTCTTTGTCAAACACCTTTCTTCTCAAGTCAGCTGCTTTTATACTCACTCTTTGTGAAAACGTAACGCGTTTACGCCGCGCGTTCATGCTAAAGAAGACGGTCATAACGCTCTGGAGAGCGGCTTCCATGTCGTCGTCACTGCAAGGTAGATTTTCGTCCTTATTGGAAGTGCGCCACCACTCGTTGTCAGAAAAGCCGCGAAATATGAATACTCGCTTCGGTCCGTAAAATTCTTTCTGAAATACCTATATTTGGCGACAACAAAAGAGTAAAAAGATAAGAAGAAGAAGAAAATGATTCACTGATGAAAAAAATTCCCCAACATACCACAACAATCATGATACGTGGGCTAGGGAATTTTTGCAAACTTTTTTCCCCTCTAGCTTTGAAAGTAATTAAAATTTACAGATGTCTTGAATGAAAAAAAAAAAAAGATGAAGACAAAGCGAAGAGAAAATGGAGTTGGAAATTTTGCACATTACGACAATAAATATATATGCTTCTAAGATGATAATCTGCTTCTTCAAATTCAAGCCTTTCTTTGCCGGGAATGACTTTCGCCAGTGAGTTTTTGAGCCAATCAGCATCCGAAGCATACAAAAGGTTTATTTAAAAAGTGAGTATAGGAAGTCAAGGAATGAGAACAGCATAGAAACACATAAACAAACAAACAAACAAACAAACGAAAAATATTTTAGGCGGTCATTTAGATTATATTTTTTTCCCTTTGGTTTGCTTCCATGCACACGTTTATATGCATTTGTATTATGCGTTGTTTGAATGTTTGAATAGTGATGTGTAAATTAGGAAGGCAGGCTTTCGATATTACAATGTGTAGTCCTTGAAGGGACATTATTTTGTTTGGAGAAAGAAGACCCGAGGAAGAGTAGAGGGAAAAGCGGCCACATAGGGAGTGTTTAAGGAAGGCCAATAGTGACAGTTTGACGGTAGCGGTGCATGAACTGGAAGTTAACCCATAGAGTGGGATTTCACGGAGCACGCGAATGATTTGCGAAGGACGCGAATGACAAAATCCAACATTCGGAAAAGTTTTTCTCCGAATGTTTTCCGACAATGAAGCCGAAAACTATTCTTGCGCAATTTGTGTGAAGTTTCCACGACGTATGTGCGAATGTCGTGTGTATCATTGCTAAAGTACAGCATGTTACGTACACGAAAAACACGCGAAGGAAATGCGAACAACGAAAAAATTTCAGTAATCATGGGAGAAAATGTACCCAAGGAGAGGTGGAAGCTGTCTTGAGTTTATTTTTTTTTCTTTCCTCTATTTCTCCTTTCTTTTTCTCTCATTTTTCTATTGTGTGCTTGCCTACATTTTTTTTTCCTAGGACGTATCTCCACTAGCAAAGCATATGATTTTCTTTTTTTTTTTTTGCAGTTCCTACAACACAATCTCTATACTTCAAATGAAATTTTACATACTTTAGATTAATTTTAACTGTATTCTGCGATTTTTTTATATTAAACATTTCTTTCTCTTTGCTAGTCTTTAATTTCTTTTGTTACTATAGTTGTTGATAATTGTTTGATGTTTAGGTGTATGCTACGATTTTTATTTGTAGAAAACGTATATGTCATACATCCCCCAAACGTGCGCTAAACGTTCGCGAGAATGTCTCAAAAGGTACGCGAAGAGTTTGCGATTACGTCGTAAAATGATCGGAAAAACTTCGCAGATTTCGCGTAACATACGCAAGACATTCTCCAAAGTTTCGGAGTCTGTTTGGGGTTTCACGAACATTTTGCGAACATCGCGCGTGTCTTGCGAAGGTCTTGCGCATATGACGAGGCTTTAAAGACACTTTCGAGAACAATTCAAGAGCAAATCACGACCAAGTGTGCGGAAAACGTTCGCAAAAAATTTCAAACTTTTTTGAAATTCTCGCCGAAGTAAAAACGACATTCGCGAACAATTGACGACGCTTCCGAACCCTCACGTTCGTTTGGCGATCTTTTGCAGACCAAAATGCGAATACTGGATTTTGCCATTCGCGTCCTTCGCAAATCGTTCGCGTGCTCCGTGAAATCCCACCCTAACAAGGCCGGGCTATCTAACCCTCCAGATCTCGGCCATCAACAGCGCGATCGCGACTAATATTAGCACGCACATTGCCTGCGACGTAATCTACAAAACTTTCAAGTTGATATTTCACAAGATATCATTATGCTTACCCATGCCGTCTTTATATTGATTTTAATCAATGACAGGAAAATAATCATACTCTTATGAAATTTAACTGGAAGTACAATTTGCATTGAAATTGTTTTGTTTTGTTTTGTTTCTGGCAGTTTTTGTTCTGATATGCATGTAGGGCCTACATAGTTATGCGTAACCGGGGGTCAGCAATTTGGTTTCAAAAGATGAGGAAGAAGATCTTGTACAGTGGATATGAATAAGCAAAATGAGGACCTAACCATGTCATAACCTCACAATTTTTCATTGATCGCGTACAAAAAAAAGTCTGAAACATGATGTCATTCCTCGTTGAATATTAATTTCAAATTGCAATCAGTTTACTAGACATACGAGGATTTGACCCTCGGGCATAATTGCGTTTGAATGAAAAAACGGGAAATTTCAAAATGTCATGTACAGACTATAATGGTAAGTTGTGAGGGAATGACATGCTGACTTTGGAATTTGCATATTCATATTGACTGCTCAAGGCCTGTTTCCTGAAAAAATAAAGTAGCGAAACTTCAAAATGTCATAACTCCCTTATTTGTTCATTCTATTTCGATTAAAATCATACCGTTGAACTCGTAATACTTTACTCTTTCTCATCAGACTACCTCATATATGGACTGGATTTCCCCTTTAAGGGTGCACTAAGGGATAGGGGAGGAAAGGGCACTGGGACAATTACTGTATAAGGAAGAATAAAGTGAGGATGAATTTGAGCTTTCGGAAGTCGGTGGGCCACTACGAACCAAAGTGGATTGGGTAAGACCGAGAAATAATGCAGATATAAATGATTATTTTCATATGATTTTGTTTTTTTTTTTAAGGATATTAAACGAGAGATCGCAATCGATCAATGACAGTAAAGGCAGAAACGGAACGTGAGTTGAAAATTACAATAAGAGTAAAAAAAAAAACAGAAAGAAATAAAGAAAGAAGAACTGTGAATGGGATAGAATGTAGTGATTCAAACGAGTAATTGTGAAAATGATTTTTTTATTGTGTGTGTGGAATTAAGGGACTGTTATGATAATAATTATGTGACCGTGCACCACAAAATGAACAAAAAGTCGCACACGGTAATTTTGTGTGAGGACTGAAAATAGATGAAATGGGCCAACCTAACTAATCTTGAGTTTTTCATATTTTCTGAAAGAAAAAGTCTTATTCTATATTATATCGAAATTTGGGATCATAAAACAAACAGGAACTTGTGTTTTCAGCAGTTTTTCTCGAACACTTTTTGGTGGGATAGTGTGATTAGTTGTTTCTCATAGAACCCTCTTCCCATTTCTCAAAAACCCTGTCCATACACTTCACTTTCAACTCCAATAACTTTGGAGAGAATGATGCTACTGCATTGAAAGTTAGAATTAATCGTGTACAGAATGTGCTAAAGAAGCATGCTCAATTTCAGCTTAATCCAATAATCCCTTCATTGTTATTGCTCCAGTGGTCAACATCCTGTTTTTGTCCAATTCATCCCACAGCTTGCATTGCTTGGTAAAGATTAAGCGCTTGACTACACCCTGTACTTCAGAGCCTGTTTTCTCAGTTCACACTTTCCAGAGTGTGTCCGTTCTTTCCAATATTTAGATAGGTGAGGAGAGTCCACTAGAATTGAGTTATACATCATTTTAAAGCTTAGAGTCTGCTCTTTCAGAATCTACTCTCAACTAAAAATCCATGTCTGGCGACTTTTTGTTTGTTTTGTGATGCAGGGTCACATATGATACAGAATGGGAAAGGTTAATCATCGTGAAGCCCGCCTAACAATCAAGACAGACTTGTTAACTGGCATAAACAAAGCGAAACAAAGACATACATGTAGAAATTAATACACACAATGCTATTACAAAAGATTCAGGACTTCGCAATAAAACATGTGGCTTCTTCTCATCAGGAAACCATTCAATCATTGCCGGCGCCGTGTTTTCAAAAGTGTGTATGGGTGGGGGGGGGGGGGGGCACTTCAGACTTCTGGTGGCACTTCCGGGTTTCATCAGCTAACAAGCAACAATTAAAAATAAAAGTATTTAGCACAACTTCTATAGTTCTGTGGGGTGCCACTTCCGGGTTTCTTCAGCTGATAAGGAAAAAACAAACAAACAAAAAACAAACAAAAACACAAACAAGACAAATCAAAAAACAAAAAAAATTGCATATTCAAACCTCTTCTACCTCTCAAGAGGCAACCATGCACCTCATCAATGGAGTCCACAGAAGTCCCTTTGATAACGACCACTCCCTCCTTTTTTTCCAATTTTTTTTTTTTTTTTTGCTTTCTAATACAGTAAGTTTGTTTGCAAAAACCGATAAGTCCATATTTGCCAAATGGAGATATTTGCGATTAAAGGTCAAGAAAAATAGAGAGAATAATAAGAAAATGTTTGTTTCTTTTGACCATAACTTCAAAAATGTACCATTATAATGTAGTGACCAATATATCATTTAAAAGGTGTTATTTTGTACTTTATGATAGAGACCGTACTTCAACATCTTCAAAAATGGACTTATCGGTTTCTGCGAACAAACTCTTCATATATACATATATACACGTAAACATAACTATATAAGTACAGTTCTATAACTGTCTATCGCAGCCAAACAAGAAGAAGAAAAATGTGGTAACTATGGACAGGTGGACGATAGAGTAGGTCTGACTGGATTGTAATACATCATAATAATCATGTTTATTATACATTATAATATGTATTCAATGTTTATTATAGATATAACAATATCAGATATACACATTCTTTTCATATAAACCTGTTTCTTATGTGCAATATCATGAAAGCATGAGTTATGTTACTTCAAAGGGAAAAAATATGTTTCTTACCTGACACATGACACGCCTTGCAGTCTCCTCCGTGAAACTTGCGATGATGATACGAGCGTCTCGAATCTAAACGAGTACAGCATGACATTCAGTAAACATTTTAAGAATTTTTTTTCTCACTTTCTCTGTAAATCACTGCATATCGGACAATCTTAAAGAAAAGAAAAAAAATACCTTCACTATCATAATCATCATGTGGGGGGGGGGAGGGTAGCGTTTTGTTTGTTTATTTGATTTTAAGAATACCTTTTAATTTCGAAAACGAACTATACTTTTATTATACGGACTTATAATACTTTACAAAATAATCGACATTATATATATTATACATCAAGGTACAAAGTTTAAAAGGTAAATACCGGAAGGCCAAATTAATGTAGGAAAAGAGTCAAAATGTCAGAAACTCGTTTCCTTGAAAACAGAATAAAAAAAAAAAACAAGAGCAATAAAAAGAATCTATAAATTCAATTCAAATCGGGAAAAATACGTAGATTACAGCTAATCGGCATTTATGATTCTTTATGCGATGCAAAAAAAAAGAGAAAAAAGGAAAAAAAAAAGTTTGTAATCCAACCCCCTATTTAATACCCCATTCCGCAGATATTTTGTCTCATCGGTCTTTTTTTTTGTGTGTGTGTTTTTAATGCAACCAAAAAACAAGCAATATAAACAATGTACTAATGACCAGCCTATAGCAATAAAAAGGGTTCAGTTAAAACAATTCACCTTAAACTATCTGCCATAATGAAATAACAAAGGAAGATGGATGTCTATTTAATAGATATATAAACGTAGAGGATCAACCATTACACAAGCATGGACCACTTCCTCAAACGACATTGTAATTTACCTTTCTTTTGTGCTATAACATTTTCAGTTTTATATGAAAGCCAGGAATGCACCAAAATTCAGAGTTGAACCTTGAAATCTACATCTATGAATATAAAACTTAAGACAAAGAAATGAAAAATCTGTACATGTACAAACTTCTATTCAATTATTTACATCAAACATCATAAGGAGAGAAAAGGTGTATACTTTTTTGGTCTTTTCCGCTATAAAACCAAATAATTTTTGTCATAAAGGTAGTGTTTTAGGACATTGTACAAATAAATGAAAAGCAGTTTCCTGTTCTTGACTACAAAACATACACTCTGGGTGTTCTATTTTTTTAATCTTAAATAAGAATGCATTTAAACCAATAATATCAAGAAAAACCTTAAAATAAAATGAGCGAAGTTGCGTTTCAATAGTACATTTATAGTTATTCATATGAATAGCATCCCACTGAGCTGTTTCATCATTGATGGAGAGAAGGTCATTCCATTTACCTGTTCTTTTCTCACATGTGGAGTCACAGTGTACATTCCTTACCGGATAAACATGTTTTGACATTTCCTTCTTTTTTTCACAAGCTCTGTCACTATTTTATCAAATAAATCTTCATTTGTATCCAAGGAAAAATCAAACCATGAAAGATAATACCATTCATTAAAGAATATTTTCTCCTATCCTTTATTGCAATATCAAATTCTAAAACTAGCTCTTCAAAAGTTTTGACACGACCCTCTATGTGCAAATCATTAATCAAATGAATCCCTTTCTCAAAACAGAGTAATTTAAAAAGGTCTATGTTTCCAACTAACTTTCTTATTCCACCATATATAATCCTGTAAATGAAAATTTGAAAGACCAAGGTTTTTCAAAATACCTCCTCTATAACTGTACCATACTTTTAAGGTTTCAACTAATTGAGAATTCTTAAGCTAAGTTTGTTACTTTCGGCCACCACCCGAAACATCGGACCGCAGTGTGATGAATCCGTCTCGGTTTGTCATATCTTAAAGTGATCCGATAGTCAACCAACACCAGTCAGATTCATCAGACTATGCGGTCCAAGATAAACTTCGGTTGGTGGTCGGAAGCTATAAGCTTGGCTTCCGATGAGTAACCAATGAGAGAACAAATCAAGCGAGGAAAGATTGCTCTTTGTCTCAGCATCGTGGGTGCAGCGGACACCACTAACCTTCAGCCGGGACACGGCCCCGGACGGGTCGTAGTAGAAAGACTGCCGGGAGTGAAGCGTTATGTTTTTTGTTTCCAGCAGCTCGTGAAAGTCCGACATGACCTGTCATAGACACCAAACAGCCACGTTCGTTATATACTCGTATGCATGTGATTTATTTACACTTTCTCTCTCACACACACACACACACACACACTCATAAAACGCTATTTCCAGCCATAAGGGGAAATGCGGAATAAATGGTAGTTTGGGGGATATTTGATGAAAAGCATGAGGAAAAAAAGTGCAAATATAACTCTTTAAAAAAATTTGCGTTGATATGGGTTCAATGAAGCACTGAATTGACAAGAACACAAAGTGCATATTATACCCCTAAATTCTTTATGTTTACGAGAAATACAACTTTTTTTGTTGTTGAGAAAAAAGCAGATATACCTACATTCCCCAATGACCCGTTTTCTATGCACATCCGATACATACACCCATTATTTTTTGCATCGCTGAGAATCTCCTCTAAATTGAATTGATGGTACAGTCCTCAGTTTACAGACACTACGCCATGAGTGCTTATGGTAGTGGGGTAGTCCTTTCTATAGGCCCCAGATCACTGATAAGGTATTGAAAAAAACATTGTCAAAACCTTAAGGTTTGGAGCGAATTCCCCTTAAAAGGAGACAGTCCTGAAATTTTCACTATACTGATAATTAAGAAGAGTGAAAAATACAAGCTTTCACCAGTTACAAATACGCGTGGAAATTAAAAAAAAAAAACTGTCTCCATACGCGATTTTTGAAAAATAATTCCTGCAAGCGATCGTGTAAGAGCCTGCAAAAAGATGCTTCGTCATTGATGCCCTACTCTCAAGTTGACAGCCGTGCCTCTAAAAACCAATTTAAGTGTTCAAATGATCACTTGTAATTTTATCATAAAATGTGAAAATATGTGATTTTTTATCTTTAACAAAATATTTCAAGCTTAGTTATATGTAATTCATGTCAATTAATATTGTAAACATAAATTTATAAATATTTTAAAATCAAATATACCATGACATTGTACTTGACATCAAATAGGCACGGTCCTTCTCTAGCTTCTGTCCGTGTTGCATACTACTTTGCGTACAAACCACTCTCGCGCGCGAATTCTTACCATACTAATGTACACATTACTCCGTCTAGCTGAGTTTGGTGTTCAGACCGAAGATTACCTGGGCATAAGAGACTCGAATTCTTCAAAGGAAATATTGTTTCTATCTCGATATTTCTGTAAGCACTCAGATATCAAACGAATATGACTTCTACCGGGCAGGGTAAAAACAGGGGGACCGCAGGAATAATGTGATTTCGCTCCACTTTGCCGTGCAGGTCCAGTCGGCACTTGCAGTGGCACTGTACTGCAGTCCAACCCAGGCTGCAGCCCCACCGTATAATGACACATAGCTAGCCACTTTCCTTACCTCTCTAACATTTACACTTCCTTTCCTCGGTTCTCTTCGAAGTCGATGCCACAGCCTGCCTGTCCACGTCAAAACATGCTTCTCAAATGGTCCTCGCATAGGCCTAACGTTACAACACGATATCGAGAATGCTTTAAGTTTTTATGTTCGGCTTCGTTTGTACCGAGATTTCTGAGCCATACATCGCCCCTTCCACGAACATTTTGTGGGCGTGGGATGGAAAAAAACGATTTTCCTGGTCAATTTTCTCTAAGATTCGAGCAAAATACTGCTTAACTCATCGCCATCGGCATGATGAAAGATAGCTTTACCAGACGACGCCGAATGTGTAGAACTGTTTACATGTACATGTACCGGAACATAGCCTACTTCGTACTGTAAACAGTATTATAAAATGGGTTCAAGAATGTAGCCAATAGGAAGCTCTGAAATGAGACACACCTCCTTCCTTTACTTCAGTACTATTGCACTGCCTGTAATCCTATGGTAGATTGCCGATCGTCTGTGCGCGCGGCGGCTCCTTTGATGAATTGCATGCATACGCGTACGCGCTGTCAATCCTGTAAACAACTTCTAGTTCGGGCTGCCGGCCGGCCGGCCTGTCTTCCCTTGTGCATAACATATGTGGCGTACGTACGTATACTGTACTATACTAGTATACATATACAGTACACTTTGTACAGTACAGTAGACCAAGCGTTATGGGACCGGACGCGTACATGGAGTCACTTTGAAGAGCAAATCCAACGATTTAGCAGGTTAATTCTCACGCCGTTTTCAGAGTATGTTGTCTAGTAGGCCTATATGAGGAGTCTATATCAAGTCTTTAAGGTAAAGGGTGCATATTCTATGTAAAATAAGTAAGTTTTCATGCGGGTGTCCGGAAACCCAACCCCCCATTATACTTATACTGTATGTGCGGGACTTCCGCGAGTGCGACGTGCGTAAAAGTTTGGGACGAACATCTTCGGACGTTTTGACCCACAAAGGTACGTGAAAAACGCTGGAAAATGATGTTAGTTTTCGAATTTTCGACCCATTTTATAAAACAAATGATGCACAGGATTATTTCGTGGCGTTAGTGTAGGCGTAGCTCACTCTCGGGTATTTACAATGTAGTGCAACATGCACTCGGCTTCGCCTCGTGCATGTTTCACAATTGTAAATACCCTCGAGTGCACTACGCCTACACTAATGCACTCTATCCTGTGCATCATTTGTATATAATTGCATGCGCGGCGACAGGGCTTCGCTGTGATAAACTGGAAACGCACAAAGGGCAAACGCAACCGGCGTATCTACCGTAGATCTGTAGTACTGTAGTACCGTCCACGCGGTGTACTGTGCGAATATACAATACGCAATACATACACACACATACACACACACACACACACACAGTACGTAAAAACAATGTCAAATACTAGTAGCCATCGCCTACTTCATGCATCCGGGTAGTTCAGCGTATGCATAACGATCAGAACACGGCTGGGAAGTGTTGTGCCTGGGTGACGTCGGACTCTCCGCCACGACTTGCTCATTAGCATATTCACCATGCAGATTCACACTTTTTCAACAAAAATTTACGAGCTTATTTGATGATTTGAAAGATTGTTTTTGGTGAAAGTAGTTCATTGGAGGTACCAACAACAACATTTTTTTTTAATTCGTGAGGACTGCCTCACTTAAGGACGTTCCTCAGTTGAGTTTGTGCGCATCCTAGCTGCGCAGGTGTCAGTGACGTAACAAAGAGCGTAGGAGCGCACGCACGAGTGATGAGCTGAGCTAGCTGAGCTGAGCAGCTGCTAGTAGATCGAGCTAGAGTGTGGTATGTGTACGTACGGACACCCGACAGCTCCCCACCGCGGCCGCGCCGGGCAGCCGCGCTGGGCGGCCTCGCTCGGCTCGCGTGCCGACTGTACGCGTTACAATCTGTACATACCACGCAAAGTTCAGCGGTCCGAGCCGCATATACATGGTCATTGTAGCACAACACTGATTGACGGAATCGCGAAGCTTGGAAGTGGAACAGAGCTGCTTCCATTTTCAATCCATAGATCTGTTTTGTGACATGAAGTTCATTATCCGGTTATCAACATGGTAAAGTCGAGTACTAAGGTACCAAGGGCCTATAGGCCCTAGTCGGGGTCTAAGGCTCACTAGTCTATCGGACTAGGTGTTAAACAACAACAATAATAATAATAACAACAACAACAAAACAAGCATATGACACACATTTCATCTTTAGGTCTAGCAGTGTCTCTGTTAAAATCTAAATTAGATCTAAACTTGTCATTACTAGTAATACAAAATAGTGGGGTTTCTTAATTTTTGGTTACAAAATACAAGGTCACGAAAGTGTTATCAAACAAGACTATTCATCACTTTTACCATTCATGTATTATTTTTTTATTACCAATCAGGTGTAACAAAAGGAGAATCAATTTTTTTTTTTTCGGGGGGGGGGGGGAGGTACTTCTCCATAGCTTACAACACGCACTTT